>CM040125.1:69799249-70476259 GCA_022559845.1 Amorphophallus konjac
GGTTTCTGAAGCTGAAACCCCCACAGAAGCATCAAAAAGTAGATCGGGTGACGGTTGGTATCCACCACCGCCACGCGGGTATGTCAAGCCAAAGGTGGTCTCCCGGATCACAGCTCCTGGAAATGTTGGTAGGGTAACACCCCCAGCACTATACCCCAAAGCTAAAGAAGTGCAGGTCAACCGACAGCACGACCGCATCGGAGTCCCGGCCGGCCTCACCAAGCCAGTCCTCGGCCTCAATGATCCCACTGTCGAACCTTTCAAAGCTTGGGAGGTGACACAGGAAGATGGGCCCAGCACCCTGTTCTATACAGCTGAGGAGCATCCCACTCGGGAAGACACAGATTGCATCCTCCCCGAGGTTATAAGCAACCCGCCGGTTCCTATCCAAGGTCTGACATTTACAACTGATCGGATGGCCATAATGTTTCAGAAGCAACACATTCCTCCTGATCAATCTCAAAAGCGCAAAGAAGCTTTCCAGAAGATGTGGCATCCTACAAATCTGGACAAAGAAATGAGACGCGTCTCTCAACACCCGGGGCTGGGCTTCACCCTGGAAGACTACTATTACAGTGGGCGGTACGAGGTGGATACTATCTCCGCCTTCTATCCAACTGAAGATAGCCCTCTGGGGGCAACCTTTGATGAATATCTGGTGGAAGCCAAACATGCTGAATTGGATCTATCCGGGAATCAACAAATAGAGACCTTGATCCCTTGCCGATGCTGGGAGCAGGTCCATCCTGAAGAAGCAGCCCTTCAAGCCGAATTTGATACGGCTAGCAGCAGCGAAGCTGAAGACATTCAAGAAGCAGAAGTCTCTCCCTCCACAGGGGTCATGCTAATGGCGACTTCAACACCCTTTCTGTCAATTAGGGAAGCCGTGGTTAACTCCAATCAAGGGGAGCCGGCTACCAGGAAGTCACTTCTGCGAAAGATGTAGCTATCCCGGAAGGCGAGACTCCCTCAACTTCTGCTACAAATCCAATATGCTGTCCGAGCCCGACAGCAAACAGCTACTGGCATGTCATGGCTGCAACCTCATCTACAAACACTGAAGCTGTTCTCTCACCCTTGGGAGCTGTAACAGCAATGGATGCGTCAATAGATCCATCCGCTCAGCCGCTGGCGCATGGAATCAAGACGCCTCATGAAGCTCTGGCGATGTCCTACGAGGAACTCAAAATGCTCGACCCTCAAGATGGTGTTCCAGACTTCGTCGACCTCCAACCAGCGCCTCAAGAAATAGAAGACGGAGGCGAGGCCACGGTCGATGAACTAATAGAGGTCAACTTGGGAAATGAGGGGGATCCTAGGCCTACCTTCCTCAGCGCCCAACTGTCCCCAGAAGAACGGGAGCTGTACACCCAGCTGTTGCTGGAATATCGGGATTGCTTCACCTAGACCTACAAAGAGATGCCCGGTCTAAGCCCCGCTGTCTCACAACATGAGCTAGCAATCAGCCCCGAAGCCGAGCCGGTGAAGCAGTCACCGTGGCGTATGAGACCAGAGCTCATCACCCGAATCTGTGCTGAAGTTGACAAACTCATTGACGTGGGATTTGTTGAAGAGAATCAGTACACCACATGGCTGGCGAACATCGTCCCTGTGAAAAAGAAGAATGGACAGATCCGGATTTGTGTTGACTTCCGAGATCTAAATAAAGCCTGCCCTAAAGATGACTTTCCGGTGCCAATAACGGAAGTCATGATTGATGCTACAATCGGTCACGAGGCCCTATCATTCATGGATGGGTCGTCCGGCTACAATCAGATTTGGATTGCGGAGTACGACCGAGTCCACACTGCTTTCCGAACCCCCAAAGGCATTTATCATTACAAGAGAATGCCGTTCGGACTGAAGAATGCTGGCGCAACTTACCAGCGCGCAATGACTAAGATTTTTGATGAATTGCTCTACCACAAGGTCGAGTGCTACATAGATGACATGGTGGTCAAAACCAGAAGAAAGGAAGATCATCTGCAAGACCTCCGGATTGTTTTTCAGAGGCTGAGGTAGCATGAGCTAAAAATGAACCCTATGAAATGTGCGTTCGGAGTGTCGAGTGGAAAATTCTTGGGCTTCATCGTCCGATATCGGGGAATCGAGATAGACCCCGCAAAGATCAAGGCGATTCAGGGGTTACCTCCGCCAAGGAACATCTCCGAGCTGAGATCACTACAGGGCCGTTTGGCTTATATCCGGCGTTTCATTTCTAATTTGTCGGGGCGGTGCTAGCCTTTTCACAAGTTGATGATGAAAGATGTCCCCTTTTATTGGGATGAAGATTGCCAGGCAGCCTTAGACAAGCTAAAAGATTACCTGAAAACCCCTCCAGTGTTGGGCGCACCGGTGAAAGGGCGACCATTGATACTGTATATAGCAGCTACACACAATTCTCTGGGGGCAATGCTGGCCCAGAATAATGAAGAAGGGAAAGAACAAGCCCTCTATTACCTCAATCGGAGACTGGTCAGAACTGAAGAGAAATATACTTATATTGAGAAGATCTGTCTGGCGCTGGTCTTCGCAGTTAAAAAGCTCCGACACTATATGTTGTCGCATGAAATCAGCTTGGTATCCAAAGAGGATCCCCTAAAGTACATTATGTCTCAACCGGCCGTCAAAGGCCGCCTGGACAAATGGGCGGTAATCCTTATGGAGTTTGATATATCCTACGTGCCGCGCAAGGCCGTCAAGGGCCAAGCTATTGCAGACTTCTTCGCTGAGCACCCAGTGCCCGGGGATTGCCCGTTGGAGCCGGAGCTTCCTGAGGATGAAACTTTAGAAGCCGTACAAGTACGGCCCTCCTTATGGCAACTATACTTTGACGGCGCTTCTAGAATTCACACCTCTGCCACCGGGTCAGCCAGGGTCAGAGCAGGAGCGGGCGTAGTCCTGAAATCCCCAGAAGGAGAAGTGGTTAATACATCCTATTCCATAAACAAGCAATGCACAAACAATGAAGCAGAATATGAAGCCCTGATAATCGGGTTGCAGATTGCTCTGTCCATGGGAATTCAGATGCTGGAAGCATTCGGAGACTCCATGCTAGTTATAAAATAGCTGGAAGGAGAGTTCGAGGTGCGAAAGCAAGAGCTCCTCCCCTATCACCAATTGGCAACTCGCCTGATGTCAAGATTTTACTTCATCAGCATCAAGCACATCAACCCAGGCCGGAATGCTCAGGCGGATGCCCTCGCTAAGCTGGCCAGTTCATTGGCGGTCCCGTCAGACACAAGCCTGAATATAACAGTGATCAACCGCCGACAGGTCCCCAGCGTAACAGAGGTTCTAGCCGACGAACAAGAGATGGAAGTAGCAGTCATCGAAGGGGTTCAGCAGCCCAATTGGCGAGAGCATCTCCTACGCTGGTTTCAACACCAGCAACTTCCAAAAGAAAAGGAACAGAGAATGAAGCTACTGAGGATCAAGGATTCTTACGAGATGAGAAGCGGGACCTTGTTCCGAATTATGGCAGATGCCCAAAGGAAAGTCCTACTCCGTTGCTTGTCTTCGGCAGAAGCAGGACAGGTGATGCAGGAAGTCCATGCAAGATCAGCTGGAGCACACCAGGCTGGCCCGAAAATGAAAATTGAGATAAAGAAGTTGGGTTACTATTGGCCCACTATATTTGATGATTGCTGCAAGTTTGCCAAAGCTTGTCAGAAATGTCAAGAACATGCTAATGTGGCAAGGAGACCTCCGGTGCCACTGCATCCCACCCTGCTGAGCTGGCCATTTGCTCAGTGGGGCACGGATGTGGTAGGGCCACTGCCAGCATCTTCATCAGGGTGCAAATACATCTTAGCAGCTACATACTACTTCTCCAGATGGGCAGAAGCAATAGCACTAAGAGATGTGACGGGAGAACTAGTTGCAAGATTCTTCCGGCAGAATGTAATATTTCGGTTCGGGATCCCCAGCCGAATCATCTCTGACAATGGCAGCCATTTTAGAAATCTGAAGATTTATCGACTGGCCGACAAATACAAAATCGATTGGCGGACATCTTCCCCCTACAACCCTCAGGCCAACGGACTCGCAGAAGCCTTTAACAAGACACTGTGCACGTTGCTGGCAAAGACTGTCAAGTCTAATAAAAAAGATTGGGAGGAAAGGATGTACGAAGCACTTTGGGCCTATCGTACTGTCTACAAGACCCCAACTGGCTGTTCCCCCTTCTCCCTCGTCTACGGGTTAAAAGTTGTGGTGCCAATCGAGCTTGAGGTTCCTTCATTGCGAGTTGCCATCCAGCACGGACTAGTCAATGGTGAGCAGACCAGTGCAGAAAGAAGATTGGAAGAGCTCATTGAGCTCGAAGGAAAACGCCTCCGGGCGTAGCAAAACATCCACCTCTACCAAGCTCGCATGGCCCGTGCTTTTGACAAGCTATTCAAGAAAGGAGACCTGGTAATGGTCAAAAGAAAAGAAGTGATGGCCTCCAACCCCAAAGGGAAGCTGGTCGAAAATTGGGTCGGGCCGTATATCATCCGCCGAGTATATGAAGGGGGTGCCTACGTCCTGGTAGACCACAAAGGGGTTATCCAGTTCTCTCCCCTCAACGGAAAGCATATTAAGCTGTATCATGCAGCGCAGCCAACATTCCCCGAGTAATCGGTCGGAATACCCTTTCTCCTTGGTTTAGTAACACTCCACCCTAACCGAGCTACCTTTTCCCTTGGTTTAATGGCATTCCGCCTTAACCGAGCTACCTCCTCCTTGGTTTAGTGGCACTCCGCCTTAACCGAGCTACCTTCTCCTTGGTTTAGTGGCACTCCGCCCTAACCGAGCTACCTTCTCCTTGGTTTAGTGGCACTCCGCCCTAACCGAGCTACCTTCTCCCTTGGTTTAGTGGCACTCCGCCCTAACCGAGCTACCCTCTCCCTTGGTTTAGTGGCACTCCGCCCTAATCGAGCTACCATTTTCTTGGTTTAATGGCATCCCGCCTTAACCAAACTACCCTCTCCTTGGTCTAGCGGCACTCCGCCCTGACCAAGCTCCCGAAAGAATACATCACGCTGTTGCCATTATCGGCCTTACGCCCGAATCGGCAAGGGATCACTCCTTTGCATTAGCATTCAGCCCTTGCTAACGAATGAACTATTCTGTCCAGCGCAAGGTCTGATGCTCCGGCCGACAGCCATCTACCATCAACCAAGGGTCGAATGTCGCACTTCGACCTGCCACCCTATACATATCAATAAAAGAAGAAAGAAAAGAAAATGGGGTTAAAAATAGTGATACCCCGCCAGACTTGCTCTCATATCAGGACAAGTGCAAAAATGGCTATAACCCGGCTGTGGCGAAAACCCGAAAGGGCATCGCAGGCAAAATCGGGTACCCTGCCGCGTGAAAACCCGAAAGGGCGCGCGGGCAAAAGCAAGATGGGGCTGGCTTCGGCGAAAACCCGAAAGGGCGCTTGTGTCACGCCCCGAACAAGGCAGAAATATCGGGACGTACAGTTAGAGACACACTGGCAAGAGAGAGAACTAATCTAAAATAATACACAAGTGCTACAAGATGGAAATACTAAATGATCATTAACCAACCACAACTGATACAATAACCTCAAGTTCAACTTAATACAACTGGAATAATCAATCACTAAAGCTCAATAACATGACTGAGACTAAATGCTCTCCAAAAACACAACTAAAAGTAAGATAACACACTACTAACACACTAGAACTGATACACTCAAGACATCACTCCTACCCTTCCCCATCGGTAAGTGCGTCACCTGAACAGCCTGGAAAGGGGGAAAACACAACTATGAGCTGACGCTCAGTAGGAAATAACAGACAGGTATAAGTGATTAACAGTTTAATTACATTTTAAAATGTCATGCTACAAATGATAAAACAATAAAAAGATAACGATGATATCACGAAACAAAATTCAAAGATCTTGCAAGGTCAAGAAATATAATGAATAGAATGGTAAGACAAGAATTTACTACAGGAGATAACGATAAAAAGTTGGCCATATCAAGACAATTCAAGTCATGTCAAGCACGTATGTAATTTCATTTCCACGTCCAAGTAATCAGCAAGTAAAGTAACAACAAGTAGAGTATAGAACAGTGAAGAGTGGAAAGTGAAAAGTAGTAGAAAGTAATGTAGAGAGTAGTGGACAGTCCTAGATTTAACACATGTCAAGTACTGGTGCCAAATGCCACACCTAGTCATTCACCTCCCCGAAGGTACACGTAGTGTTCGGGCGCTCTTCCCAGGACTAGACCGAGCCCTTAATTGTTTGCCAGGCATTGATTTCTTTGGATCAAAGATCCCACGAATCTAGACTTCCACAGTTTATGGCCAGAATTCCAAGGTTTAAACTAAGTAGCAATAACAACTTCAAGTAGGAAAGAGATTCATTTCCAGAATTTCAAGGTAAGTATAATCATTAAGGAGATCGAAACCAAGTCACAACAAGAGTTAATCGTACTGCGCTACTGTAAAACAGCAGCAATCAAACAAGCTAATCAACATATTAATCCTAATCACCAAGTTAAGATATCATGATTAACCATTATCATTTGTATTAGCCAAAGTGCCAACAAGCTAGAACAAGTTGTCGAGGTAAAGAACAAGCTCTCACAGCGGTGAAATAGAATGCATTATCAGGGGTTTTAGTTACACCATTAATCATTAATTATGTGAGTTTCTATTTAACCAATGTAAGTGTTGTAATGGAGATGGTAAACATCGTGTTTTGTACTATGTTTGCAAGAAAGGACCAAATGCAAATTTGAAATCAAGGGGGGTACATGAATAGGTCAATTGTTCTTCAAAAATATAATTTCAGTGGGTCTAAGTTAAATGGGTTGATTCCCCACTGATTCGGATCCATCTTCGGGTCGAAAAATGATGAAAATCGGGTTTCTGATGTACTGGTCGACCCCTGGGGTCGACCCCTGAAAAACT
The DNA here is from genome assembly GCA_022559845.1 of Amorphophallus konjac. Taxonomy (NCBI): domain Eukaryota; kingdom Viridiplantae; phylum Streptophyta; class Magnoliopsida; order Alismatales; family Araceae; genus Amorphophallus; species Amorphophallus konjac. The sequence continues at coordinate 69,806,182 of CM040125.1, forward strand.
GGGGTCTGGAAGCTGAATGGGTCGACCCCTGGGGTCGACCCCAGCAATTTCTGAAGATGGGTCGACCCCTGGGGTCCCCCACCATTTCCTTCAGATGGGTCGACCCCGGGGGTCGACCCCTACATTCCTGTGCAATGGGTCGACCCCTGCAAGAACAGCAGCGGTCTGCACTTCCAGAAAACGTGAAATCTCACCCAATTGAGTTGAAATCAAAACCACATGATCTAGGAATGTTAATAGACAATCTAGGGTCATAAAACTATAATTTTGAAACACGAATTGTTACAGAAATTGATTGAATCTCAACTTATATATGATAAATTCATGAAAACCCTAGTTCCTGACCCACTTCTACTAAATCATGCAATTCTCTTAACATACACAACGGAATTTAGGGCTTTTGGTGTCAAAAGAAAGTTGAGTCGATTATGAATCCAACCATGTATGGTATGCTACATGAAGATCAAGTTACAGGGCTCAAAATTAGCCCAAAATCAAGCTCTGACTTAAAGGAACACTATATGAAACATGTTCTAGATATGCTCTTACAAAAATTCAAAATTCACGAGGCATGCTCAATGGAATTTGGGGCTTTCTACGTTAAATGAAAGATAATAACATGCTGATTATATCATGTAAGTTAATTAGAGCTTGGTTGTTAGATCCTACCTCAAATCGGAGAGAGAAAACTCAAACCCTAGGATGAAGAACACTTGGACAGCACCTTAGAAAACCCGTGATAACTCACTCCACACCTGATGAAAATTGGGGCTTTCAGTCCCTATGGATAGATCTCGACGAGATGCACAACTTTCTATACTCATGATCAAAATTTGGTTGAGAATTCCTACCTCAATCGATGGATCAAAGAAGGATGAAGGGAAGCCAACGGCCTGCTGACCCACCTCCACAAATCGAGCTAGATCTCCCCAGATCTGAAACTTCAACAAACCCCACAGCAGCCAAATGAAAGAAGACTCGTAGGCTTCATTTTGATAGCTCATAGAGCTTCTGGAGCCTTCGGAGTTGGGAGTATTCGCTGCTGCAAGCTACGTGTTTAGAAACGGCGCCGAAATCCTTGACTTGACCAAACTATGTCGGCAGCACGTTTTGGGGCTAGGTTTACCTCAAATTGATTGAGGGTAAATGTTCCTTACATTGTGGCCTTCCATTTGCCCCTGATTTCAGATCATTTGGTTGAGTATTCAGGTCGAATTTTGTGTTTTAATCTAAGGGTTAGGTATGGGTCAAAAGTGTGCACTTTTGGATTTAAAATCTAAATAGATCTTACCACGGATTTACAATGGCTTAATGCCAGAAGGAAAAGTTGTTATCTACCTCGACCTTAACATATTTACTATTTTTACAGATTTTTCTAAGGTAGTCGAATTTTCACTCATACTATTTCTAACGAATTAAATATTAATAAATCCAAAATTCAATTATTAATTCAATAAAATTCTATTCTCAATTAATAAAAGCTTAATAAGAAATATTGGGCTCAATTAAATAATTTGGGGTCTTACAGCTTGAGTCAGTAAAGTGGTAATTTCCAAATGCCTCTCCTATTCTCCACCCAATAAAACTCCGAAAGGACAATTATCAAAGTCCCGCCGAAAATCCTTTAACACACTCTTTGCGACCCTCGTCGTCATCGGTGAGATCGGTCGATCTCTACCCTCAACTCGGACCTTACGTCCCTGTTGACAACCCCATCCTTGTTTCGGCAATAGCATATGCCGATGAACAAACCCCTTTCGACCCTCGTCATCCTCGACGAGATTGGCCGATCTCTACTCTCAACTTGGGCCTTACGTCCCTGTTAAACAATCCCGTCCTTGCTAATAAACCCACTTTCGATCCTCATCATCGTCGGTGAGATCGGTCGATCTTTGCCCATGACACGGATCTGACATCCTCATTAATAGACCATGTCCTTTGCTTCGACGTCTAACCAGTGTCGACGAATCGAAACAGGATTCGAGCCTTGTCATCATTGACAAGGCCAGTCAATATCTTCACGGTCCAGTTTGTCCGCATCCCGAATCAAAAAAAAGAGAAGAAAGAAAAGAAATGGGGTTAAAAATAGAGATACCCCGCCAGACTTGCTCCTATGCCAGGACAAGTGCAAAAATGGCCGTAACCCAGCTGTGGCGAAAACCCGAAAGGGCGTCGCGGGCAAAATCGGGTACCTCGCCGCGTGAAAACCCGAAAGGGCGCGCTGGCAAATGCAAGAGGGGGCTGGCCTCGGTGAAAACCCGAAAGGGCGCTTAGGTCAGTAATGTGAATAAAAAATGAATGATGAATAGTGATGGATCACCCTCCGTCCAGAAGGCCATTTACAAGGTCGGCGGGGAATTTTCATCCGATATCCCACCTACATGCATCTACCTATCCGATTTTTGTCACCATCGGCAAGACCGTCTACCCCTTTCGACCCTTGTCACCATCGGCAAGATCGGTCGCTACCTATCCGGTTTTTGTCACCATCGGCAAGACCGTCTACCTTTTCGACCCTTGTCATCATCGGCAAGATCGGTCGCTACCCTTACTCGGTTTTTGTCACCATCGGCAAGACCGTCTACCTTTTCGACCCTTGTCACCATCGGCAAGATCGGTCGCTTCCCTTACTTGATTTTTGTCACCATCGGCAAGACCGTCTACCTTTTCGACCCTTGTCACCATCGGCAAGATCAGTCGCTACCTATCCGATTTTTGTCACCATCGGCAAGACCGTCTACCCCTTTCGACCCTTGTCACCATCGGCAAGATCGGTCGCTACCTATCCGGTTCTTGTCACCATCGGCAAGACCGTCTACCCCTTTCGACCCTTGTCACCATCGGCAAGATCGGTCGCTACCTATCTGGTTTTTGTCACCATTGGCAAGACCGTCTACCTTTTCGACCCTTGTCACCATCGGCAAGATCGGTCGCTTACCTTACTCGGTTTTTGTCACCATCGGCAAGACCGTCTACCTTTTCGACCCTTGTCATCATCGGCAAGATCGGTCGCTACCCTTACTCGGTTTTTGTCACCATCGGCAAGACCGTCTACCTTTTCGACCCTTGTCATCATCGGCAAGATCGGTCGCTACCCTTACTCGGTTTTTGTCACCATCGGCAAGACCATCTACCTTTTCGACCCTTGTCACCATCGGCAAGATCGGTCGCTTCCCTTACTCGGTTTTTGTCACCATCGGCAAGACCGTCTACCTTTTCGACCCTTGTCAGCATCGACGAGCCCGGTCGCTACCCTATCCAGTTTTTGTCACCATCGGCAAGACCGTCTACCTTTTCGACCCTTGTCACCATCGGCAAGATCGGTCGCTACCCTTACCCGGTTTTTGTCACCATCGGCAAGACCGTCTACCTTTTCGACCCTTGTCACCATCGGCAAGATCGGTCGCTACCCTATCCGATTTTTGTCACCATCGGCAAGACCGTCTACCTTCTCGACCCTTGTCAGCATCGACAAGCCCGGTCGACTACCCTCTAACCTGGGCCTCCCGCCCTCATTGACCAACAAAGCATAATTGCGTCTACAGTGGATCCACGTCAATGGTTACCACACGCCTCTCATCACCAGCGGCAAGATTCGCTAGGTGCATCTGCCTATGCTACCTATGTCCCACATTAGCAAAGGCCCTGTTCCGGGAACGTCTACGTCGCGATGGAGCGAACACCTCACCCCTTCCCTGAAGGCGTGAGCGCTCTCCTGCGCCATCGGCAAGTATCCCCAGGATCGGGTGATCAGCCAGAAGAAAGAAAAGAAGGAAGGAAAAGAAGTCATGATCGAGATGACAAAAAGAGATATTTTCATTTAATATGAATTGGCGGAACACATTTCTTTGGCCCGAGACATCCCCCCAGGAGTACATAAGCTCCGAAGACAAAAAGGAGCAAGATTGGATGCAAAAAAGAGAGAAGGAATCAAGGTTACGGCAAAGGACGTCGGAAAATATCTGCCAACTCCAAGAGACCCAGTGAGGAGTGTCGGGTCAATTCTTCCAACCGTGCCTCAGTAGCTGTCAGCTGCGATAACTTCTCGTCCAAAGAGGCAAGTTGTCCTTCGGCCAGATCAGCTTCCTCTCTTGACTGGGCTTCGAGGCGCTCGCCTTCCTGCAGTTCGGCTTCGACCTCGGCAAGTTCAGCGCGCAACTCTGCCTCCCGTGCCGTGAGAAGCAGCCGACGTTATGAGATGTTGCCAGCAACATTTCTCAGCTGTTCCATGGTCACCCTCAAAGAAGAAGCAACCGTGCGACAATATGCTCTCTCCAGCTTCACAGCCGTCAGCTGATCAGAAACCTCTCGGCTCAGGAACTCCCGCCTGTTGGTGTGCTTTAATAGCATTACAACCCGCGGAGTCCAATCATCCATGGGGCAGCCGAATGCTAATAACGACCGGGAGAGGTGGTCCACCAAGCTCCTCAGCTGCACATAGGTCACGTCCGGAGAAGCTAACATGGCTCGCTGGAGATTATCCAGAGACTGCCATACCATGTCACCAGAGAATTGTAGGCCTAATGGCGAAGTCTCGGGGAGCTGAAAGTCTACCCTGCTATCTATCTCGGCCCAAATGTCATCGGCCACCCCGAGGGACGTTGACGGCATAGTCTGCACGACACCCACACTCGGCCCGATTATTGCAGCGGTAGCGGCTAAAGGGGCCTCCATGGTGACAACTTCCTTGCCCGCCCTTTGGGGTGAGGCTACAGCAGCTGTATCGGCAACGGAAGGCGCTTGCTCCTCTTGAGTAGTCTTACCGACCGCCAAAGGAGGAGAGCCCTCTACGACCGACAAGGTCTGAATAACATCGGCCTCGTCTGTAATAATTTCTCCTGCTTCTATATCCAGAAGACCACTTGGCAACAGCAATGATTCTGCACCGGTCGCCAAGGTTTGAACCCTTGCAACCTCGGTCGGAGCGCTAACTTCGATAGTCACGCCAGGCTCCTTTGAGACCGCTGCAACAGCATAGGTCCGTAGAAGCCGCAGGGCAATGGGCCGTACAATAGGCGGGAAGGCTGACTGACCCACATCCACGCCAGGAAGGGGTATGCGGATCATTATAGCTGGCGGTACCACCTCAGCCTGCATTCCATATATGTACATCAGCCAACTGGCTTGAAAATCAAAAGAAGTGCTGCAAGCGGAAATCAGAATGCATCCTACCTCAACCGGCACTATATTCAGGCCTCCAAGAGTCGCCCCTGAAGATTCTGGCCCTTCTCCTGCAGTCGGGTAGGATGGCCCGTGCTCGGCTCCCAATAGCCTCGGAGGGCTAAACGTTGGCAGGTCGCTCTCATAAGCTGAAGAAGCCCCGGCATCCTCAGCCTCGGTGTCCGCCATCGGGAACCCCTCGTCATCGCCGGAGCCGCCACCGTAATCAACCTGTTCAGAAGAGGATGACTCTTCTGCTTGTTCTCGAACCTCAAGTACCTGAGCAGGAACTAGGCTACTAGGAGGAGGCCCTCTATCCAGAGCCTCCTCAGCGATCTCCGCCTCGGGAGCATCCGTTGGCGGAATATCTAAGGGCTGGTCCCTTGGAAGCCCTCGCTCTCCGATGACGACCCCTGCCGAGGCACCGACCTCAGGGAGCAGTGTGGGCCGAATGTCGACTGGAGTCAAAGGACAATAAACAGTCAGGACTTGACTGAAAACACAACATGCCACTGAGCTCTACGGACGAGCTACAAATTACCTTCTGTTTCTCGATGGGGTGTCGGTGAAGGCAAGTCACCCTCAACAGAGGTCAAGGGGGCTTCCTCCCCTCTCTCCTTAGCAGCAGCTCCAGATGCCGCCTCCAACCCAACAATGGTGGGGATAGTGCCGGCAGCTACTGAAAAGAAAGATGGTCAGCCCAGGCGGCCGAAACAAGCAAATAAGCCAATACAAGAACAAGGAGTCACCTTCGCCCTCAGGACTTTCCGTCCATGCGGCCTCGAATTCAGAGAATGGTGGAACCCGAGGAAGTGGAGCGGCGGACTCCTCTTCAGCAGCCTTCCTCCGATGTGCCCGAGTAGCACGGGACTCTGCCCTCTTGGCTTTCTTAGCCCTACTGACGGCCTCCCTGACCTGGGACCTGGTCCGCGTCCGCGAGTCCCCAGGGGGTAATGGTGTCGTGGTGGGAGCCGACTCTGGAATATTAAAATATGAAGGCTTCTGCGCCTTAGATATCAACTCCCTACAGTGTCGGGTCGCTTCCATAGAAAGGCGAGCTGCAAAAACACATGAGTAAGAAGATGCACACTGACTATAGAAGAAGCAGCTTCAGGGCTGAAGAAGAAAACAAGCATTACCTGGTAGCCCCGTGTATCGAGGACTGAGTGGCCAGTAAAGCAATACTGGCGCCTTGTCCCGGGAAGGCGCCTCACGGATCAGCCAGCATACATCACCAATTGTTTCACTTTTCTCCGTCAGTTGGGCCAAATCTTCATGGCCACATGAGGACAAGTGATGATATAAGCTCAAGTGGTCGAATCCCCAGCCGTCGACATACTTGAAGGATATTAGAAGCTGATGGCTCCGAATGGCTTCTAACGGACTGGCAATTGAAAGCCCATGAGAATGAAGCAGGGCGAATATCCAGGGGGTGTTGGTATACAAGTCAGCCCGCCTGTCTTCCCTCCCGATGAAGGTCCGATAGGGATGAAAATGGTCGACTTCTGGGCACCAGCTCGCCATACTAGGAAGAGGTTCTTCCACTAGAAGGGGGATTGTCTGAAGAGCAATCCGGTCACTGCTAACCCGGCACAGCCCCCAGAGAGTCTTGATATAATCATCCCTCTGGATCTCTGGCATCTTCGGGTCGGCTCGGGACGACTTGCCCTTCGCAGCTTTCCTGGCTTCTACATATGCCATCACCTCAGTGTTGGACCAAGATTTCAGCCTCTTCAAGTAGGCTGGATCAACATCCAGAATGGGCTCCCGCTGGGAGTCTAAAAAACGGCGTTCGGCAGCATGCCAGTAGTCCTTCCGGAAGTTCTGATAAAAGCCCGTTCGTGCATTCCACCACTTGATGAAGTCTGGAGTCACTCGGGGCAGACGAGCCGGGGTTGGCACCCTGAATGATACATCCTCTCGGCGATGGAAGTAGTCCCACCATCCACGGGCTTCATCAGTAGCCGTCTGACCAGCCCGATGTCTATTCGGCAGATTGAATCGGGCTGAAGAAGAAGGAATTTGCTGGTCGTACCCAAAATTCCGGCTGAAACGAAAAGGATAATACGGCTCCAGCCACAGCAAGCCGCTTTTCCTGAAGACTAGAACACTGGGGCGAATAGACAACGCCCACTCAACCAGTTCCGGCTCCAAGATGGGCCTTGTGCTCTTCGACCCGGTCAGCTGATGAATAAATTCCTCTGTCTCAAATAATCGACATTGCCGCATCCGGTTGACAAGAGGGCTAGAGCTGGCAGCCAAGCTCCAGAAATGCAGAACGCCAGGGGAATCTGTTGGAACTGTAGTCAATTTCCCCCGAATGGCGAAAAGCTGATCCGCCAGTGAGGACGGTTCGGCACTGGCAAATTCGATCATCCGCGGTAAAGGACGATCTGACTGCATTGACCGGGGAGCTGCTTCAGGAAAGAGGGTGCAGACCCAGGCATTAAAAAAGTGGAGGGGACCGACTGTCCGCGAATTTCTGGGGATGCGCGACTTGTGCAAATCCCCTAACATTTTATATATGAGGCATAAAGCCACAGGGCACAGGGACAGCTTCGTCCCCCAAGCCATCAAACAGGCAGGGTAAATCGCCTCCGGCCTGATCACCGTCTCGTCTCCTTGAGGAAGGGCGAATGAACAAGGCCAAAATGTCAAGTACGCAGCACAGTGTGTAACTGCGTCAACTCCCGTGGGATTCGGGCCGGCCTGCCGCCCACTCCCTGAGACAGCAGGATATGTTGCTTGGCGTCGAGCCCTCTTCTTCCACGCCACCGCTGTCGGAACCACGGTGGGGAAGTCCTCATAGTGCTGCCCCCCACCAAAGAAATATTGAAGCCACGTGCCCATCCGCACGCGTCTCTTCTCACCAGGTTTTTGCGCTTCCCGCGAGTCAAGTGTCAGGCGCAGCAGGGTGCGGTACGCCTTCATCAGATAACGGTAGGCGAAGCCCGTGAAGTATTTGCCTTCACCATCCGTCTGGTCCTTCAGCCAGTCTGGGAAGCAAACTTCTTCATACGGCTCTCCATCTATCAGCAGGCCGCTCAGCTGAGAAAGGCTCCATAGATCCAATGAAGTCTCACCTTCTGCAGTGTAGAAAGTATTGTACTCTGGGCAGAAGACTTCAATCATCCCGCAACATAGACCTCGGGAGATCGGGTATCTATACCGGGAAGCGTATACGCTCTGATAAACTCCGGCGTGCACCACGATGGGGGCGTATTGCCGCAACACAAAGTCTGTAAATTCAACCGCTCCCGGTCTGAAGGCGTGAGCATCGGTGGCTTTGAGCTCTCCAAACCACCCCACTGAAATCTGATGTTTGAACCGAACCGCCAAGCAGTCCAAAAGAAAAGGCTCGTCCCGGTATCCCCAATGGAGCGGTGCGAGGAATAGACCATATACGGGCTTCTCCCTGTCAACGTGGCCGGCGGTTTCATTCCAGCGAGCTGGTGTATACTACGGCGCTCTCGTCAGCATCCCGGCCTCAGGGGATAATTGCTGCACTCCGAGCACGGCCCCCCATTTCCTGGGCTCCCCGGGGATGTACATGGGCATACCATAGGTGACTGACTCAGTCAGGCTGTCTCGCTCCGCCAATAGCACTCCTTCAGCTCTGCGGACCAGAATTAAATCACGCTTCCCACTAAGGTTGAAGCGCTCAAGGAACGCCATCAGGTGCTTATCTTTGGGATGGTCCCGTCTGATGTCGTCCCCTCGGTCATACCTGAAGTGGTTGCCATCAAGAATCAATAAACGGTCGGTGTCGACGGTGTCGGTTTCTGAGTCTGAAGACTCACCCACCACGGCTACATGTCAAAGCCCCGATCAAGGGAATGGACATTCCCCCATGTCACGACGACCCGGGATGCGGAAGAAGATGACCCAGATGCCATATTAGCTGCAAAATAATGTCCAGAAAAGAACGAGTAAGAGTCAGAAATCAGTTGATTAAATCAAGACTCCTGACAAAATTTCGGCAGCATCTCCTCAGCTCGAGGGCTTGCAAAAAGAGGAGCAGAAGCCGTCCACAGAGGGAGCAGCCCCTAAAAGCAGCCATAGGCATTGAGCCGAGGCCGAATGGGACACCCGAGGGATCTAGCTCCGAGGACAAGTCCTACGAGAATCCTCCCGGGGCCCGAAGAATGGGTTCAGAACCCGAACACAATAACACTCAACTCACCGGCTCACCCGAACCCGGAACCCACTCGGCGTCTCGGAGGGAGGAAAAGGGAGGAGAGAGAAAGAATCTTCACAAATGAGGAGTTGTGAAGAAAAAAATGAAGAAGAAAAGCATTTATAGGGGGCTCAACCCCTGTTAAAACGGCGCGCCCCGGGGCGCGCCATTTTAAGACATTTGCGCGCCGCTTTTAGCGGCGCCGTTTTAATTTCAAAATGGTCAGGGCGCGCCGTATTTAGCCGCGCCGTTTTAACCAATGAGGTGAGGGGCGCGCCGTTTTAAGTGATACCGTCAAGCTTCCTGCCTCGCCGGATTAGCATCCAAGCCGGACTTAAAATGCCGTTCAAGCTTATGTCAGCCAAACGAGGCTCATCCGCATGCCTTGCTGCATTCCTGCCTCACTTGCGCCGCCTACGTCTGGGGGGCATTTGTTGGCACTCAAAATATAACCCTTCGGCGACCAAGCCGCAAAGACGAATGATACGGCCCACCAAAGCACAAAAGCTGATGAAGGCTGGCTTACTGAAGGCTCTTCAAGCTGCCAGAACCCCGAGCCACCTTGAAGGGAACATCGGGGACTTCGCCTTAGGAGAGTCGAAATGAACCCGCAACCAACCGGCCGCGCGATCAAGCCTGCCCAATGATCCGGCATCGTCCTCGTCATGCCGCTACCACATATCCGTCGCCCGACCAAGGACGATAGTCTACCCAACGACTCTCCTAAGGAAGAGAAGCGCCCTCGGTTGTCCCCGACAAGAAGCCGAAGGTTCTGTATACGGAAGCCCCCGATCACCCGGCACGGGATCGGCTTCTCGCCATAATGGGCCTGTTAGTGGCCGATTGATCGCCGCTCATGGCGGAATGATCCAGAGTCTAAACACCATCCTGCAAAGAAGCTTTGATCATGAGTCCGTCTCAGCCAGGAGCACAAATCACAATGCCAAAGGATGTACTATCAGGACATCTGTGTGCTCGGACCAGACACACTCGAAGGTCTGATCAAGGCCATTCGTCGTACCGAGAGCTTCGTCAACACCTCGTAAGGGTTTCCGAGGGCTAGGGTGAGAGGAATAGTCAACGGGAGCTTCCGGAATCGTTTCCGGACCCACCGGACCGGGCACCCAAGTGAACAAGTTGAAACGGCGCCGTCAAACCGGCGCGTCAGGGACAACAGGGGATGCGCTCCCGACGCCGTCGAACCGGCGCGCAAAAACCCAGTGGGGGGAAGGCTTTCCCTGGCGCCACCTAATCCGGCGCGCCCCCTTCCCATGGCGCCGGATTAACAACAGGCTATATATGTATAGTCTGCCTTCAAAGGAAAAAAAAAAGGGAGCAGAGAGGAAGGGGCGGAATCGAAAGAAAAAAAAGAGAATTAGAAAGAGAGGAGAGGGGTCCAGAGAGAGGGATCGGAGGGTTTTCTTCTGTCGACAGAAACCTCCGTCTGAGCCTCTCGACGGCCGCCACCCTGCTCCACCCGAGCTTCCCGGAGTCGAAGAAGGAGATCATCCGTTTCTCATTTACTTAGGTGGGTTCCCCGTGTTTTCTCTCGGCGGATTCCCCCTTTTTGTTCTATCTTCGGTTCTCTCTAAACAATGTAAGTGAGTGAGGGGAGGGGCGATGATATGAGCCTGACCTCCCCTCCTTCACCAACATCTCTATTCTTCCTCTCTGTTTGTACCGAGTCCCTTATATTAATGAAAACGGCGGCCGGGCGACAACGCCGGCGCCGAAACGATGCTCTGTGCACTTCCTTGCCCTGTTGCTTATATCATGAATGAATGCTGCTTTCCTTTTCCTATAGATTTTTTTTTTGTTTCCTCTTCTTTCCTGTAGCCGGTGAAGCGGCGTCCGACAATGATGCCGGCGCCGTGGAGGATGAACGCAAAGCATTGTGCATTCCTTTGGCCGAATGATCTTACTTCTGTTCCGTCTTCCCGACGCTTTATGCCCTGCTATGGCAAGGGCTACATCGATTCCCCTCCCCGGGGGTGTTTTTCTCTTCTGATCGAATGCTAGGAATTTTCACCGTGTGAGGTGGGTCAATACGTGGGTTCCTTCAACCTGTCTGGGCCGCCCTCGTAATACCCTTTCTATTCTCGACCATGAACAGAGGGAGATAAGGGCGTCCCCACATTCCCGTTATTATTTTCTGAACATTCCTTGATGAATATTTCTTTGATTTGTGAACGTGCACATGCATGAACGTATGTATATCTACAGGCATTAGTTTTGGCCTGCTGGTTATGCGAATGATCTCACTGCTCCGTTCTACTGTTTCATTAGTGTGGATCGGTAACCCGGGGAGGGGGAACATCCCCCACTGTTCCGTTGTGATAACACTCTGTCCACCGGGGACCGTCCAGTAGTGACGAATCTCCTATGGATTAATGGGTGAATAGTAAACTGGTTAATCCTGACATCTCAAATCCACAGTCCCTAATGGACTTTGTGGTGGCCTTGAGATGTGTGTGCCCCTCGTAGGCTGGCCCTCGGGGTTTCCTTCTCTAATCGGTCATCCCGATTCGAGTGTTGTGGTGACTCGGGTCGCGTGCCCCTCGTAGGCTAGCCCTCGGGGTTTTCGCTCCCATATCGAGTCGCCTCACTCACTCACTGTTACCCACGGACTCGGTACCCCTAGCAGGCTAGCCCTCAGGGTCTTCCTATCCGTTTGGGTCTGCCGGCCGCCGTTGCGCCACCCGGCTTTTAGGGGTTTACTCCGCCACGTGAGTATTCCCCGCGTCTCCCTGATAATCCTTTGGGATGGGGAGATGCTGCCGAAATTCCTGCTCGAACGAGTTTAAACTCGGAACAATCGCCGCACTCGAGTCCGGACCTCGCGCGAGCCCGTGATTTGACCTTTGGATGACTTGGGACCAATCCGATGAATAATCAACTCAATGAATTCTCAAAATTCTCTAAAACCCTTTATATATATATATATATATAAATCCATGAATAAACTAACGAAGCTCCTGTTTCCACGAAATCGGGTTAAATCGGCGCGTTCATGCGCGATAACACCTTAAAACGGCGCGCCCTTCCCGGCGCGCCCTTCCCAGCTCTCCCCAGCCAGCTGCGCCGTTTTAACAGGGGTTTTCCCCTTTACCCACGGTTCTGGCGCCGTTTTAAGCCTTTTACCTACGTTTCAGGGCACCGTTTCAAGCGTTTTAGCCCCTTTCTTCGCATGCACTGCACCAGTTTCATTCCGAATCGTATCGTCGCATCATTCCAACCCTTTTCCCACTCATGGGATGATTTCCTATGCTAATCACAGAGGGACACAAGCTCCTCGACCAAATAATCTGGATAAATTAGCATGTTCAAGCTTGAATTGATATGCCTCGAATCTTGCCGCCATGCCTTAGTCCAAGATTTCATATCACATTAATGCATGCCTAAATAGGTGCATCCTTGGTATATCAAATAACATTGCCAGAAAGTCAGGTTACGCCTGATTGGAGGCTTTGTTATGCGTGAGGGTGGCCTTCGAGCCTAAGTCCTCCGCCATGTAACAGGGTCCACCCTAATAAATCGTGTGTAGTCAATCGTAGCATCTTGCATGATCACTCGCATGCTCTGTATCCTTTATTCTGGCTTTAACAGCCCGATATCTCGGCAATTAATCAAAGGTGTTCCCTCCTCGTGGGGGATGTAATTAACGTCATAACCTTTACGGTATGGCGGATTGCTGGTCCCGACCGAACCTCACATTCACCTGACATGGGTCAGAATGAGCGCACAATAAAATCATCACTCATGTGACTGGCACGCCCGCGTCGTCAATCAGTCAGTTGATTACCAGTTAGTCAAATGGCTGATCGATACGCGAACGAAAAGGAAAAAAAAGGGTCGCAAACATGTGGTGAATGATGTTTTCTCCTGATCCTCTTCCGCCAAAAAAATCTGATTATATCCTGAAAATCCATCCATAAACGAGAGAGTTTCATAGCCAGTCGTGTTATCAACCAACACATCGATGTGAGGCAAGGGGAAATCATCTTTTGGACACGCGCGGTTAAGGTCCCTGAAATCGATACATATTCTCACCTTTCCATCTTTTTTCATGACCGGGACAATGTTTGCCACCCATTGAGGATATAGGACGACTCTAATAAACCTGGCTTTGTGGAGCTTATCGACCTCTTCCTTCATTTTTAAAGCCATTTGGGGGTGGAAACGTCTTAACCTTTGCTTTACCGAGACGGACCCTGGTTTTAGCATCAGGCGATGTTCGAACAGGGTGGAATCCAATCCCAGCATATCCTCGTAGCTCCATGCGAACGTGTCCCTATACTCCTTTAGAACCTTTATCAATTCCTCTTCTTCAGATGGCAGTAAATTATCACTTATGAGGACGATCCTAGGGTCTTCCTCGGCCCCCAGGTTGATCTCTTTGGTGGGTTCTTCTATAGCGGCTGATGGTTCGTCAAACCTCCTCATTCCGCTAGCATATGCGTCAGCCGCGTCCTCATATTCTTCATCCCCTTCTTCAATAGGATATTCTTCATCTGTGAGCTCGTAAACTCCATATCCTTCATCGATTGTGCAATTCTCCTCACATTCTATCTCCGGTAGATGTATGAGATTTTCTAGCAATTGAGGAATGGATAGAAAGACTTGACACCTATTGGCTAAATCTAGAAGAAATCGACAATGAATTTGCCTACCCTTGAATTTTCTTCTAGGAACTACCCTTGACTCGTTATTCCTAACCTGACTGACTTGTTCTACAAACGAAGAAGAAGTTGAAGAATGTACAGGAAAAGACCCCTCAGTGGAGGGGTAAAGAAGGTCGCTCAAGGGACCTTGAACGAATGGCCTGTAGGTCGGGGCGCACTCGTGGGAGATGTTGGAGGTCTCCTCAAAGGAAATGCACTGTTGAGGAGTTTGAAAATTGACGTTTTTTTTTTCATTTTCAATTACAAAACAATTGGAAGAACTTAGGGAATGAGAGGAGGGGACTATAGGTAAGGGGTTGTAAGGCTCGTTGAGCAGATCATGGTTGAAAATTTGGCGCGGGCTGAGAAACCCACACAAGAATGTGAGCAGAGAAGGGGACCTGGGAATATCATCAGACAAACGTCTGGCCCAGGAAAGATTCAGCAACAAGGGCTGAGGAGAATGATTAGATAGAATGACAGAAAGCGATCCGTCAGTGGCAACGTCCTCTTGATGAGGAAAACTTGGAATTTCGGCAATGTCAACGACATATTTTGGCACCTCAGAGATCAAAAGTGACCCCTCTAAATCCAGAGGTGAGAACATCTGCTATAGCGCAATGGAAATATCATGTATATCAAACCACTTGTTCCACTCGCAATCCGGGTCACCGTGCTTCCCCTTCTTTGTAGCTCTCGAGCAAATTTCAGGTAAATAGGCAATCTACAATTTCCCATGTGATTCTTGCGAGTAATTCCCCAACTGTATAACCGGCCCCTTCCTGAAATGAGAGTACAAGGTCCATGTAAGAGGTTCCTCATATGCTTCAAGTGGCCCTTCAAAGCCTAGGCCGGCTCTAAGGGATAACCTTGTCTTGTTTGGCAGTCTCAGTCTCCCTTGTAACTGTGCACCCAAGCCTTTACCCTGTTGGTAGCCAATGTTTCTCATGATCTCCCATCCCTTAGAATGGGAAGGGTGACATGACTTTGATGCTGAAACGGCTTTTGTGTTAAAGGGGCGCGACGAGGGTCACACACATCTAGCAGTGAAAGAATTGGCCGGTGAGTCGGCCAAACAGAAGGCAAAGAGGTATTAATAGCATCAACTGTAGAAAAGATGGGCATGCTATTTACCTTGATAATCCAAGCCTTGTATGGAAACTTTAAGCACTGATGATTGGTGGAAGGCACAACATTCATAACTTCAATGTAAGGGCGGCCTAGTATGGCCTTGAATGTGGGATCCATATCAAGGATATGGAATTCCGCAAAGACTGATGCAGGGCCCAATTCTACATTCAAGATGACCATCCCCATTGGTGGCTTTTTGCTATTGTCATAGGCCGTAACCGTGATTGATGAAGGCCTTATCTGTTCCGTGTCAACCCCACATAATTGGAGGGTGCTCATAGAGATCACATTTATAGACGCACCAGTGTCCACCAAACATGGGTCTATAGACGCCCCATTGATCTTTACTTCAATACACAACGCATATTTTCGAGCCTCCTTGGGGGCAAGCTCATGGTGGTGAAATATAATAGCCGGTTGTATATCAGTCGGCGTCAATACCGATGAGATCTTCTCCACTGGGAGATTCTCATTTACCATAACCTTCTGAATATAGTCCATCAAGGCGTCCTGATGGGTTTTCGACCTCTTGATTAGCTCGAGAATGGAGATCCGAGCTGGTGTTTTATCCAAGTGTTTCAACAGGTCATATTGTGTCCCGGGGATAGACTCCATTGGCTGCTCTTCGGTGTCTTTCTCTAGCTGAGACTGCTCGGGGACCTGACTGTTTTGGGGAAAAATCCGATGGAACATCCTTCCACTACGGAGCACTATGGCTTGTGGGTTTGGCGGCACCTCTACGGAGTTAGGTATGTGGTCTAGTAGGGGTTCAAGGGGTAGTGGTGGAGGAACAATTGAGGAAGTAGGGGCGATGACAGGTGTAGGGGCTCTGATGAGTGGTTTGTTAGGTGGAGGTATGGTGGGAGTGGAAGAGATCTCAGATGGACGGTGGATGATAAGGGGTTTGGAAGGTGGAGGGATAGTAGAGGTTGATGGGGCCCCGAATGGGTGATAGGTAATGAGGGGTTTCGAGGGTAAAGGGGTTATGGTAGAGGTGGATGGTGCCTCAGAAGGGCGTTGCATAATGAGGGGTTCGTTTGGTGGAGGCGTAGTGGAAATAGATGATGAAGTGGAGGCGTGAGAGATGATGAGAGGCTTTGAGGGTAACGGGGTTATGGTGGAGGTAGATGATGTTTACTGGGGACTCAGTGGGAGGTTAACAACATGGATGCGAATGAGAGGTCGTGATGGCAGTGGAAATGGGTGAGGCGTTGTTGTAGGTTGTGCTACGGGTCGAGGATAGACAGGAGCGGGACGGATAAGGCAAGGGGATTGGTTAGGAACATGATTGGCGACGAGGACAGAGCTGCCTTCTGTATGCCAACCTTGCTCTCTTCCAACTTCGGGGAAGGAAAAGATGGGGTTGACTTGGTGGTTGGGTTGTTGGTGCACCGGTAATGGATTTTGGAGGATGCCCATGTTTGACTGTTGTTGTGGTGCCTGCTGAGGCTGTTGTTGTTGTTGTTGTTGTGCTTGTTGTTGTTGTTGTTGCTGCTGCTGCTGTTGTCTAAGAGGAGGTCTCCTGGCCTTCATCATGGCGACGTATCGCCTCATTTCATCCCAATCTATTTGATGTTCATCATTCATATCATAGATATAATCTCTGAAATGGAAACAGTTTTCCACTGTATGACCCGGCTGTCTATGGAAGACACAATATCTGGAAGTGTCAACGTTCGCGGGCCATATGGCTCTTTCCTTAGGCAAGGTGAGTACATTAGCAGCGATGAGAGCATTAAAGATGTCCGGCAACGACTCCGGTAAAGGTGGGTAGTGAGCTCTCCTAGGGCCGATTGGCCTCCTCTGTTGTTGGGGGCCATAGTCCCCGGGTGGTGGAACCTGATTATATTGAGGAGGTCGCTATTGTTGTTGTTGGAGATGGAAGGGTTGAGGCATATTGTTCTGGAGGAGGTTGTTTTGTGGGGGAGGATGATAGGGTTTCTGACCTTGTTGGTTCTGATGAAAGGGGAATTGTGGAGCTTGTGGAGGCCTGGGGTTGGCTTGTCGGTTGTGATTGCCAACCGCACTCACCTGCTCATTCGTTACGACCCCTTCTGTCACTCCACCTTGGGCACCCGTGCTTGGCTTCCTAAAAACCCTTGGCTTTGGTGGCTCAAACATATGCATGAGGGGGGAATCTTTCAGTTGTGTTTGGATATATTGAGCTCTCTCATACAGTTCCTCCATAGTGGTGAGCTTGTTCATTGCCAGGACGTGTCTGAATTGCTGAGTGGCATTAGACACGATCATCTTCACTTGTTCTGATTCCGAAATGGGGTCTCTCACTTTCTCTGCCAAGGATCTCCATCTATCAGCAAATTGGATGAAATCTTCATCCGACTTCATTTTCTCGGCCACTAGGTCTGTAATAGAAAGGGAGGGACCGACCCTATCCCGATATTTCTGTAGGAATTTCCGTTGCACTACGTCGAAGTTCTCAGCCTCACTCGGCTCTAGGGAATAGAACCATTCTAAGGTGGGGCCATCCAATGATACCCTGAAGAGATATGCCAGGGATCTTTGATCGTTCTGCCAAAACGAGGACTCATACATAAAGTCCTTTAGATGAATGAAGGGGTTGCCTACGCCGGTGTACCGTCGGTACGTTGGCATTTCAGAAGGAGGGAGACGGAATACCGGAAGGATTGGAAAAGAGATCTCAGGCGCGGATTTGACATCCACAATCTTTTTGAAATCTCAGAATTGTTCATCCATCTTGTTCAGCCTATGAAGGAGAGATTGAGTGACCTCATCGTAAGGAGCAGGTTATGGTGGCCACTAAGGCCTCGCGGAGGCCTGAGAAGGGAATTCCGGATGAAAGAGACGTTGTAGTATGTCAGTAAATGGAACTGACTGAAATGTTGTATGAGGAATTGGTGGAACTTGAGACTGGGGAGGTAATTGGAAAGAGGGAGGTTGCAGACTTGTCTGCGCGAGAGGGAAGGAGGAAGGGATTGCCTGTGCAGGCTCTTGAGTAGGGAGAGCAACTGGTGTTGGGTTTTTGGGAGTAGAAGCAACAGATTTCCCTTTTAGGATGGCCTGAAAGGCTCGAACCTGCTCAGGATTGAGCTGTGTGTTCGCGAGGACACCTAGCAGAGAGGAGATGTCTTGCGGCGGGGATGTTTCCCCAACGGTGGTTCGCACCTCATATGAGGGCTCACGGGAGGAACCTGCGTCCTCAGTAGGGACATGTGTCCCCTGGTGACCCGGGGTCGGATTCTGACCGTTCCTGGACATTTCTTGATCTTTTTCGGAACGCGAGATTTTGCCAGAACGCAATAACATACACACTCAAACCAATAGCAAAGATTAACAAACAAGTTGATGTTTAACGCCTTTTTTGTTTTCTTTTTGTTTTCTTTTTTTTCTAATCTAATGTTCACACCATAGGAGGGACCTTAGTTGCAATATTGATTTCCGCTGTGTGATCTAAGGACACTCGACTCACCACGAATGGGTTGACTATCTCCAGGGAACTTCAGTGGTACAACCAGCCCAGTGAACGAAGAGCAAATCCTTCGATGTCGAGGACTTACGGAGGTCCCGATGAAGGAGATCCTAGTCCGTCGAGAGGAATTCCCGACGGAGAGTCCTTCCTTCACCAAGAAAGGGTGATCCTAAAAAAAGGGACAAAAAAATAAAAATAAAAGGTAGATGATATGCAATGCAGTGCTGAATTTAACAAGAGATATATAAATAGACAACAAATATATACAACAAAAGAAATTAAACAAGCATCACAACACTCCTTTTCCGTAACAACACGAATCTCTTCAGACTTCATAAGGGACTCTGGAGTAATGCACGTAGTGCACGAGGGATGAAATTGGAATGCCAAAAGTGATAGCGGGAACACGAATATAGCGCACGCGGGCGCAATCAGGAGGGGCACACGTGGGTGCCGATGGCAAGAGTGCTACTGGGAGCACGAATGTAGCGCACGCGGGCGCAATCAAGAGGGGCACACGTGGGTGCCGAGTGGAGGGGCACACGTGGGTGCCGATGGCAAGAGTGCTACTAAGAGCACGAATGTAGCGCACGCGGGCGCAATCAGGAGGGGCACACATAGGTGCCGGGTGGAGGGGCACACGTGGGTGCCGATGGAAAGAGTCTACTAAGAGCACGAATGCCGATCGAAAGAGTGCTACTGAGAGCACAAATGTAGCGCACGCAGGTGCAATCAGGAGGGGCACACGTGGGTGCCGAGTGGAGGGGCACACGTGGGTGCCGATTGCAAGAGTGCTACTAAGAGCATGAATGTAGCGCACGCGGGCGCAATCAGGAGGGGCACACGGGAGTGTCGAGTGAAGGGCACACGTGGGTGCCGATGGCAAGAGTGCTACTGGGAGTACGAATGTAGCGCACGCGGGCGCAATCAGGAGGGGCACACGGGGGTGCCGAGTGAAGGGCACACGTGGGTGCCGATGGCAAGAGTGCTACTGGGAGCATGAATGTAGCGCACGCGGGTGCAATCAGGAGGGGCACACGGGGGTGCCGAGTGAAGGGCACATGTGGGTGCCGATGGCAAGAGTGCTACTGGGAGCACGAATGTAGCGCACACGGGCCCAATCAGGAGGGGCACATGGGGGTGCCGAGTGAAGGGGCACACGTGGGTGCCGAAAATATTTGGGTAGCCAGATAAAACAAAAGATGTCCCACCGTGATCGCCAAGAGATGTGGATGTCGGGATCGTACCAAGGAGAGGGAATGAAATAGGACTGGGATGAATTACAGGGTGGTATGAGAAAGGTAGTGGAAAACACGATCTGAAGTAAGTGTTCTAGTGGAATACGTGAAATCTAGATTTACCCACCTTCCGGTACGGGGCGGAGATCGAGATCCAAAGATCTTCTCACGCAAGCTAACTACCTCCTCAACAGGCATAGCCTATCGTTTCGAGAGTAGCTTTAAAGATACCGGAGGCTAGGATATGATATGCTAGGACTCTAGGAATGGGGGGCAATCAAAATAGGAATACCAAATTACAACAGAATGTGACTCATCATAAAATAATGACAATAATACGAACAAAATGAACCAGAATTATAGCAAGATATCACTTAATGGGAGAACATAACAGTAATATAAAAGAGCGAACCACCGCAAGACATTGGTCTTTGCGGGGTTTTTATAGCCATATATATAACAATAAGTATATATACGTTCAACAAACTACCACTAGACGTTGGTCTTTGTGGGATTTTTATAGCTAAGATAAAAATAATGGGAATGAATGACAATGAAAATTATGAAAGGAAACCTCCGCGAGGAACTTGTTCCATCCAGCGGGGTTCGAGTGAAGATTATAAAATAAAACCGCCGCGAGGAACTAGTTCCGTCAACGTGGTTCGAATGAAAGGCAGAAGATAAAACCTCCGTGAGGAACTACTTCCATCAACGGGGTTCGAATGAAAGACAGAAGATAAAGCCCCCCACGAGGAACTAGTTCCGTCAACGGGGTTCGAACGAAAGACAGAAGATAAAACCGCTACGAGGAACTAGTTCCATCAACGGGGTTCGAGTGAAAGACATAAGATAAAGCCCCCCACGAGGAACTAGTTCCGTCAACGGGGTTCGAACGTAAGACAGAAGATAAAACCACCGCGAGGAACTAGTTCTGTCAACGGGGCTCGAATGAAAAGACAGAAGATAAAACCACCGCGAGTAACTAGTTCCGTCAACGGGGTTCAATTGAAAGATAGAAGATAAAACCACCGCGAGAAACCAGTTCCGTCGACGGGGTTCGAATGAAAGACAAAAGATAAAACCGCCGTGAGGAACTAGTTCCGTCAATGGGGTTCGAATGAAAGATAGAAGATAAAACCACCGCGAGGAACTAGTTCCGTCAACGGGGCTCGAATGAAAGACAGAAGATAAAACCACCGCGAGGAACTAGTTCCGTCAACGGGGTCTAAACAGAAAAGAAATGGGGAGGGGAGTTAGAGTCAGTATGAAACCTCCGCGAGGAACTTGTTCCGTTCGCGGGGTTTGAACAGAAAAGAAATGGGGACGGGAGTTAGAGTCAGTATGAAACCTCCGCGATGAACTTGTTCCATTCGCGGGATTTGAACAGAAAAGAAATAACAGAAAGAAGGGGGGGGAAGTGTGATCGCCAGGGGCTGAGAACCCCATAGGAAGTGTTCTGATCGTGTTCACCGCCGGAGCGGAAGCAGTGCGGGTCCTCTCTTCCTCTTCTGTCGGTCGACCGACGAAGAGGGCTTCCTTTGGTTACCCTGATTTTGTTATTCTTTCTTTTTTTTGTTTTAGCTTTTGTTGTTATTTTTGGTTTTTGTTTGTGTTGTCTTTATTATTTTTATTCTTTTATTTCTTTTAAAGAGACATGAGAAAATGATGAAAGAAATCGAGATGTAAAAGATGAAGAAAGAGAGTGAGGTATAGAGAATTAAAGTTATTAAAGACCACTAGGAAAATATATAGAGAGAGAGAAAGGCTCTTTTTTAGACAAAAATAGAGAGGGACGGGGGTGGAGACTTAACAATAAATAACAATAGAAAGAGAGAAGAATAGAATAAAATGGAGGGGGACGGTTGGGTACCTCAAAATAGGAGGGAATGATCCCTTCTCATCTCCGAACTGAGGAATCACGTGAGTTCTCTCCTCCTCTTCCTTCGGCTGGTCGAAGGAGATAGCTTTCCTTTGATGGTTCCCCTTTCAAACGAAGATGAAATAATAAATCAGGATAACGACAATGCAGCATCAATCCCTTGTGATTAACATGATGAAGACATGAACAAATACGCACCTAGTCGATGTTATTTTAAACCCCTTTTGGACACCAATGGTAGAAAGATAATGTAATGAATGAATAAACAAGGCTCTCTCGGGTAGAGGAGTGTAATATGGATAATCCATGCGTATAATGCAACTAGCGAAATAATAATAATAATAATAAAACAAAGCAGGGCGAAGGGAGATGGGAAAACTTATTGGGGGAAGCTGTTGATGGGCTTTGGACGAGCTCCTTCGGGACGGGAACGGAGCGAATGCACGGCGCTGTAGAATGGCTTTCCTCGCACACTCGAACACCCAGGAACTCGGTAGGATCTTCCTTACTTTTTACGAGCTTCAAAACGACCGGATTGGAATCTTTCTTTTCACTTCAAACAGACTCATACACGCCCTCACAGACACATGCACACACACGAGACAATAACAATAACACAAATTAAAGAAGACAGATATTAAGAATAATAAAATAAGAATATTGTAATACGTATGGGGGGAGATAGGGAGAGAGAGGGCTAGAAAGGGAGAGACGAAGAGGGGGAGAGAGAGAGAGGGAGAGAGAGTAAAAGAGAGGGAGAGAGGAAAAGAGAGAGGGTAAGAGAGAGATCGAGATAGGGAAAGGGAGGGGAATAAAAAATAAAAAAAGGTGAGAGGGAGATCGAAATGGAGAGAGAGAGATCGTGGGGGAGGGGGAAATAATAAAAAAAAGAGAGATCGAGAGGGAGAGAGAGAGACAGAGAGAGAAAGAGAGATGGGAGAGAGAAAGAGAGAGACGGCGGAGGGGGAAAAAATAATGAAAAAAAAGAAAGAGAGATTGAGAGGGAGAGAGATCGCGGAGGAGGAGAGAGAGAGACGAGAGGAGGGAGAGAAAGAGAGAGAGAGAGAGAGAGAGACGTGGCGGTAGGGGAGAGAAATATGAGAGAAAGAGAGAGACGCGAGAGAGAGATCACGGCGGGGGAGGAAGAGAGAGAGAGACGCAATAGAGAAATAGCGAGAGGGAGAGGGCGTGAGAAGGAGGCCGGCGGTGGCGGCCGGTGGTGACGACGGCAAGCCCAACGGTCACGACAGGGAGGCCGGAGGTGGGGTCCGAGGCGAGGAAGCTTCACGGCGAGAACGGCAGCGGCGTGTGTGCAGGCGGAGGATACCGGTGGCGTGGACGGAGGTAGGCATAGACACGATGGCGACCCGAGGGAGCTGCTCCGGCAGCTGGGCGAGAGCGGCAGCTGGGCGAGAGCGACAGTGGCGATGATGGCGTTGAAGCGGTGGCCGGTGACTTCACGGCGACGGCATGACGGGGATGCTCGCGGAGGTGGCTCACGGGAGGAGGCCGGAGGCCGGTTGTCGGCGTGCCCGCAGACGCTATGGGGAGGGCTTTTGGTGCGGTCATGGCGGTGCTCGTGGGTGACGTGGAGGTGGACGGGCGAGGGCATGCAAACGGTGGCAGCTGGAGGTGGAAGCTAGGGTTGCCGGTGACGGAAGGGGAGTGGGCAGCGGCGTGAGGAGAATAAGGCGGAGGGGGGGGGGGCCACAGTGAAGAGAGAGAGGTGGTGAGGGAGGAAAAAAGAAAAGGGAGAGAGGCTACAGGAGGGAGGTTAGGGCAGAGCAGGTCGCATGGGAGACGGAGGGAGAGGGTCGCATGAAGTGCAGGTCGGTGGTGTTTGACAGAGGGCGCATGGGGAGCAGCTGTGGCTGGGTTAGAGGAAGAGATGGTAACGGTGGGGGTTTTGGATGCAGGGAGGAGGTGAGAGGGAGGAAGATGGAGAGGAGGGCCGGTGGAGAGAGGAGAGGTGATGGGGACATCACCTCCCATGCCCACGTTCACAGCTCGTCTCCTCACCCCGGTTGCATCTGGCATGGTCTAGTTATTTAATTTTGAGTCCTATGTAATTTTTCTTTGAGTCATAATTATGTAATTTTCCTTTTATTTGAGTCTTGTACCTAGGTTAATGAGTCATTTACCTAGGTTAAGTGTCATTATGTTGATAGATTAGTTTATGGGCCCAATTCATTGGGCTTGGCCCAAGGGCACCCCCCCTTCCCTTGGTTATTTGTCATTGTGTTAAGAGTCAAGGTCTTTTGTAGAAATGCGGGTTGCCTATATATAGGACCCCATTTCCTCCATTTGAACTAATGAATCAATGAATGAAAAACTTGCTATTTTGAGAGTTTACACTTCTTATCTAGTGGAGAGATTCCATTTTTTGGGTGAGAGACCCTAGGGGAGAGATTCCCCACCCTTTCCTCTCTTAATCTCTCTTTTTCACTCCACTTTCTCTCTCCTCCACACCCAATTTTAAAAATTTTCTCTCTCCTCCCTTCCCAACCACCACTCTCCCACCTACCCCCATTAAAGGCCACTCCCCTTCCCCCGCACATCCCATTACTCCACCCCCTAGTCCCAAGGGAGCATCCCCAATCACTAAGCCACCCTCCAACCACCTCATCCCTTTCCCAAGCACCCTTCCCTCTCCCCCATGCAACCCTCCACTTCCCTAGGCCAATTGAATTCAAAAATACCCTTCCCTCCACAGCCCTAGGGCGCCCAAGACCCCTCCCCTTTGGTTAGGGGCGGCCCCCTCTCATCCTCTCCATCTTCCCTTGTTCCCCTCCATCACCCCCACCTTCTACCATCTAGATTAAGAGGACCTGCAGAAGACCTGAAGCTTGCAGCAGTGACCCCGACCTCCTCCGGATGTTCCTAGAAGACCAAGAGCCATCGTTGGAAGCGTCTGCCTGTCTTCTTCGCAACGGCAGTGGTCTCGTCCCCATCGGAGGTCGATGCTGGCCAGGAAGCCCATTCTTCCACGACTAAGCAGATCTGCCCCGGCAGAGGTTCTCAGCCGGAGAAAGAGCTTCACCACGATGAACCCAAGAGGAATCAGGCCACAAGCTCTTCTACAAAGTTCTTTCCCTTCCTGTATACTTTCAGAATCAAGAAGCGGAACTCCATTCGGCATTTTGTAGCAGGTGTTATCAATTTTATCCTTCAGCTTCACAGTCCTATTACCCACAGTCTGCACCAACCTATCAACAATGTTTAGAGTTCCCTGGTCCTCTCCAACATCATTTGGCCTCCCCGTTAGTTTTTATGCAAAGAGGACTTGTCCACGGTTCCAACAACTCAGACGGTGCTCGATTCCGAGTTCGGTAGCTGTCGGGGCATCCTCTGCAACCTGCTGTTGGAAACCAGGAGCTAGCTCTATAGAGATCCTAATCCGTAGAGAAAGCTTCACCACGACAAACCCCGGAGGAATCAGGCCACGAACTCTTCTGCAAAGTTCTTCCTCTCCCTGTATACTTTCCGAATCAAGAAGCGGAACTCCATTCGGCATCTTGCAGCAGAAGTTACCAATTTTATTCCTCAGGCATTCGACTCTGCTTCCCACTATATGCATCGACCACTTCTCACTTTTCTGAGTCCTCTGATCTTCACCGGCATCTTTTGGCATCCCCGTTTATTCTTCTGTAAAGAGGACTCACTCACGGTTCCAATGGTTCCAACGGCGACTGATTCTGAGTTTGGGAACGATCGGGGCAGCCGCGTCTTCCTGCTGTTGATAATCTGTTGCAGACAATCCGAGAATCAGCAACCCTGTTCGTGCTCCCACCCAGGCGGGCAGCAACCCCTGAAGAAATTGGTAAAATTCAGAGGCACTCCTGTTCCAGAGACGAAGAGATCCCCACTAGTCTCGCCCTCAGTAAAATTCCTGAGCAAGTTCTACAGCTGCAACACCGGCTATCTGTCCTTATCCGCAGATAGCAGGCAGATTCGGTGTCATCACTTATTCCTCACTCTTTGCTTTGATTTCCCCTCCCCGCTTGGCCGGCTGAAGGCCCCTCCCTGCGTGGAGGTAGTATTGATTGTAATATCATTAACCCCCACCCCAAGGTCCCCCCTCCTGCGAGAGGTGTAGTGTTGTAATAGCTTAAACAGGTCGAGCTACCCCGGCAAGGCGTGTGGGGAACCCACGCTTCCCCGCTCGCCCTCATCTCCGAGCGGGACCGGTTTCTTCAAACCGGTCGAGTGAGTGCTCCAAAACTTTACTCTAATTCATGCTTGTTCTTTCAATATTAGTTCATAAACTCTGCTGGCCGTGACGAGAGCCCGATCCTTAAGCTCATTGCTATAAGTGATCATCGTGGGAAGAGAGTGGAACCCGTGCCCTTTGGCACTTCGTCGGACCCTTGATTTGGGCAGCCATACCCTTAAGGAATCAAACCTTGGCCTTACTGGCCCTATACCAACAAGGGCCCAGCCCACACAACCTCCCCTTGGCATTGCCAAGTTACCCCCGGGTCTTAGTGAGCATCGGGTGAGCGGTTGCCATTATCGGTCCGTTTTGAATGCTTAATTGTGCTTACTTGTTGAGTCCTAGGTTGTGTCACATCAATTGGTATCAGAGCAAGTTCATAACTTGTCTCTCCACAAGTTGGTCCTAGGGCATATTTATGCATTTAGAGTCCTCGGTTGCATCTCCCATGTCCACTAGAATGGCCACTTCATACCCGTCATATCCATCCCCATCAACTTTCTCAAGAAGCCCAAATCCTCATGGAGGTTCCATTGCCAACAAAGTGGGTAGCAACACCTCTATCATAGAAGCCCTACCTAATGTCCTTAATCGTCTTGAAGATATCATGTCTCGACTCGACTGACTTGAAGGAAATAGCCGTGCACCAAGAGTGAATGAGAGTGACCTTTGGAGAAATCTAGAAACCATATTTTTAGAACACTTGAAAATCAAAACCCCCGCCTTTGATGGATCCAACAGCCCAAGCCTTTACCTAGATTGGGAGATTTCCATGGACCAATTCTTTAAAAGTTGCCCCTTGAACGAAGGAAGAAGAATGAGGCTAGCCAAGGCACACCTCTCCAAACAAGCTAAAACTCATTGGTTTGTTGTGGAACGTTTGAGAAAGATCCGTAGGGAGGCCCCAATTAGCACTTGGGATGAGATGAAGACCGAGCTTAGAAAAACCTACACCCTCCAACCCTCTCCCTCCTACTCAAATCACCAAAGTCCAAGGAGCACTTCAACTCCATCATCCCCACCCGGTCAATCCAAGACCCCAATCACACATTCCCCACTATTTCCCATCTCTCCTACCCCAACCACTACATTTACACCCCACCTCCAAGTCTACTCCACAACCATAGGTCCCCATACCCAATTGGGCCCCATGGCCAACTCTCCACCTAGGCCCATGGTAACCCCCACCACTACCTCTCCATCACCCCCAAAAAGAGACACTCCTCCCAAAACAAATCAACCCAAACCCCTTCAACCCACCCATCTTCCTCTCCCTACCCCAATCCAACTCCCACCAAAGCCTCCACTACTACCCTCACCTATCCTAACCCAAGTTTCCCACTACCTACCACCCCGGATACACCATGCCCCAATCATCACCACACCCTCAAAAGCCCCTCTCACCTCCTTGGAAGAAGAACCCATACCCTACCCCATAGTGGTGAACACTCCAAACCCACTCTCCACCTTGGAGGAAACCCAAGCCCAAATTGAAGAAGAAACAACACACGAGGGTCTTCACCTTACATCACCATCTCTAGTTGGATTTAATCTCATCTTAGGGGAAACCCTTGTTAGTTGGCTAAAGAAGAGCCCAATAAGAGAGATCACGGCCCATGATTTCCCACCCATGAAGGAAAACCATCCCATAGTGTCCATCTCCTCTTATCACACCACAATCCAACCATCTTATCAAGTAGAGACCTTAGAGGATTTTCTTAGAGGCTTAGCATGGCAAATTGAGTTCACTAGCATGTTGACCCCTATGGCCGAACAACCTAGGAGCCTTGGCCTCCTACACCTATGCATCGGGTCAATCACCTCGGTCTATACCATTGGTTGCTACACTAGCGACCTCCTTTTCCTTCTCCCTATGGTAGAAGAACCCATCTCGATCTACTCCCCTACCATTGAGATCCCAAATACTTTGATCAGTCAACCAACTAGAAACCTTGGCCCAATTACCTTAGAGGAAGATGACTCACAATTTGGGAACCATGAAGACATAGAGTGCCTCCCTCTAGGAAGACCTTTTCACGACCCCTTCGATCCCTTCCTATGGGAGTCTAGTTCCCCATGTGATCCAACCACCTTATCCACCACCCACCATTCCCTATCCCAACCCACCATGTTAGACCTAATTCACTCCATCCTAGACCCGGGTTACACCTTGGGAGCCATGACATTGGACCACATATCCCTAGGTAATAAGGTTGTGCCCCACCCCATGATGACCACCTTCTTAGATCCATTCGATCCTTTCCAATGGGAGTTCAAAGGTTGTCCCACACCTATACACATGGAAGTCACTTTTGAGAAAATTATGCATGTGTCTAGGCTTTCCACACCCCTTGGCATGAACACTATGTTGGGTCCATTCATTCATATCACCCACATGTCAAGTAGAAAGCATGAGTGGTCCAAATTCGGATGTAATGGTCCACCTTCACTCATCATGAGTCATAGGCATGATAGGAGTATTCATCGATGTCCGGGTCCCCCAGCATTTGTCACCCCCATGCATGACTGGATCACCTATGGATGCCCCGGTCCTCCCCATTCCATCAAAGTCTTCTTGGCGTCAAAGCATGATTGGTCTACTTTTGGTTGTCCAGGTCCACCCATCACCCCTAGAATGTCAACATTCACAAAATTGCATGAAAGCCTTTGCAAGCACATAGGCAAGGAAAATGAGATCTATAAGAGGCAGGCTGACTCCCTTCGGCGTCACCAAGAATTCCACGTGGGTAACTTTGTGATGGTGAGGAAGGAGAGGCTCTCCCCAGGAGTCATCTCCAAATTGAGGCTACATGGGGCTGGTCCCTTCCAGGTCCTGAGGCACATTGGCGCTAATGCCTGTGAGTTAGATCTCCCCGAGGAGTATGGAGTGAGTCCCACATTCAATGTAGCCGACCTAGTGCCATATAAGGGACCCACGGTGGTACCTAGTGAAGATATTGAGCATATTCCCTCCGTTGAGAGAGCACCCACCCGTGAGGAGAGTCCACCAGCCAAGAGAGCCCAGCGTGAGCGCATTGAACGAATATTGGATGAACATATCACTACCACCAGGAGCAAGGTATACGAGCGCTATCTCGGCAGGTGGATGGATTGGTCTCGTTCGGAAGACTTGAGGGCAGTACCACTTCTACACCCTCCAAGGAGGGAAGGACACTTACTCGACGGAGTCGAGTTCTCCGCACCCCGAGAGTATGATGGGGACATCACCTCCCATGCCCACGTTCACAGCTCATCTCCTCGCCCCGGTTGCATCTGACATGGTCTAGTTATTTAATTTTGAGTCCTATGTAATTTTTCTTTAAGTCATAATTATGTAATTTTCCTTTTATTTGAGTCTTGTACCTAGGTTAATGAGTCATTTACCTAGGTTAAGTGTCATTATGTTGATAGATTAGTTTATGGGCCCAATTCATTGGGCTTGGCCCAAGGGCACCCCCCCTTCCCTTGGTTATTTGTCATTGTGTTAAGAGTCAAGGTGTTTTGTAGAAATGCGGGTTGCCTATATATAGGACCTCATTTCCTCCATTTGAACTAATGAATCAATGAATGAAAAATTTGCCATTTTGAGAGTTTACACTTCTTATCTAGTGGAGAGATTCCATTTTTTGTGTGAGAGACCCTAGGGGAGAGATTCCCCACCCTTCCCTCTCTTAATCTCTCTTTTTCACTCCACTTTCTCTCTCCTCCACATCCAATTTCGAAAATTTTCTCTCTCCTCCCTTCCCAACCACCACTCTCCCACCTACCCCCATTAAAGGCCACTCCCCTTCCCCACACATCTCATTACTCCACCCCCTAGTCCCAAGGGAGCATCCCCAATCACTAAGCCACCCTCCAACCACCTCATCCCTTTCCCAAGCACCCTTCCCTCTCCCCCATGCAACCCTCCACTTCCCTAGGCCATTTGAATTCAAAAATCCCCTTCCCTCCACAGCCCTAGGGCGCCCAAGACTCCTCCCCTTTGGTTAGGGGCGGCCCCCTTTCATCCTCTCCATCTTCCCTTGTTCCCCTCCATCACCCCCACCTTCTACCATCTAGAGTAAGAGGACCTGCAGAAGACGTGAAGCTTGCAGCAGTGACCCCGACCTCCTCCGGATGTTCCTAGAAGCCCAAGAGCCATCGTTGGAAGCATCTGCCTATCTTCTTCGCAACGGCAGTGGTCTCGTCCCCATCGGAGCTTGGTGCTGGCCAGGAAGCCCATTCTTCCACGACTACGCAGATCTGCCCCGGCAGGGGTTCTGAGCCGGAGAAAGAGCTTCACCACGACAAACCCAGGAGGAATCAGGCCACAAGCTCTTCTAAAAAGTTCTTTCCCTTCCTGTCTACTTTCAGAATCAAGAAGCAGAACTCCATTCGGCATTCTGTAGCAGGTGTTATCAATTTTCTCCCTCAGCTTCGCAGTCCTGTTACCCACAGTCTGCACCGACCTATCAACAGTGTTCAGAGTTCCCTGGTCCTCTCCAACATTATTTGGCATCCTTGTCAGTTTTTATGCAAAGAGGACTTGTCCACAGTTCCAAAAACTCAGACGGTGCTCGATTCCGAGTTCGGGAGCTGTCGGGGCATCCTCTGCAACCTGCTGTTGGAAACCAGGAGCTTGCTCTGCAGAGATTCTGATCCGGAGAGAAAGCTTCACCACAACAAACCCTGGAGGAATCAGGCCACGAGCTCTTCTGCAAAGTTATTCCTCTCCCTGTATACTTTTAGAATAAAGAAGTGGAACTCCGTTTGGCATCTTGTAGCAGAAGTTACCAATTTTATTCCTCAGGCGTTCGACTCTGCTTCCCACTATCTGCATCGACCACTACTCGGTTTTATGAGTCCTATGATCTTCACCGGCATCTTTTGGCATCCCCGTTTGTTCTTCTGTAAAGAGGACTCACCCACGGTTCCAACAGTTCCAACGGCGACTGATTTGGAGTTCGGGAACGGTCGGGGCAGCCGCGTCTTCCTGCTATTTATAATCTGTTGCAGACAATCCGAGAATCAGCAACCCTGTTCGTGCTCCCGCCCAGGCCGGCAGCAACCCCTGAAGAAATTGGCAAAATTCAGAGGCACTCCTGTTCCAGAGACGAACAGATCCCCACTGGTCTCGCCCTCAGCAAAATTCCTGAGCAAGTTCTACAGCTGCAACACCGGCTATCTGTCCTTATCCGCAGATAGCAGGCAGATTCGGTGTCATCACTTATTCCTCACTCTTTGCTTTGATTTCCCCTCCCCGCTTGGCCGGCTGAAGGCCCCTCCCTGCGTGGAGGTAGTATTGATTGTAATATCATTAACCCCCACCCCAAGGCCCCCCCTCTTGCGAGAGGTGTAGTGTTGTAATAGCTTAAACAGGTCAAGCTACCACGGCGCGGCGTGTGGGGAACCCACGCTTCCCCGCTCGCCCTCGTCTCCGAGCGGGACCGGTTTCTTCAAACCGGTCGAGTGAGTGCTCCAAAAGTTTGCTCTAATTCATGCTTGTTCTTTCAATATTAGTTCATAAACTCCGCTGGCCGTGACGAGAGCCCGATCCTTAAGCTCATTGCTATAAGTGATCATCGTGGGAAGAGAGTGGAACCCGTGCCCTTTGGCACTTCGTCGGACCCTTGATTTGGGCAGCCATACCCTTGGGGAATCAAACCTTGGCCTTGCTGGCCCTCTACCAACAAGGGCCCAGCCCACACAACCTCTCCTTGGCATTGCCAAGTTACCCCCGGGTCTTAGTGAGCATCGGGTGAGCGGTTGCCATTATCGGTCCATTTTGAATGCTTAATTGTGCTTGCTTGTTGAGTCCTAGGTTGTGTCACATCAAGAGGGATGGATGAATGAAGATCCGAATGGGAGTTGGCTTGACGTGGAGAGAAATGGAGAGGGCCGTTGGGTTGGCCTCACGAGCAGAGGGGGGCTTCGGTTGGGTTGTCGAGAGGAGCCCGAATGGGATGGGGAGAGGAGCGTGAGAGATGAGATGGGTGTTGGGTTCTTCTCGGGAGAGAATCCGAGGGGGAGTCTGCTGCGTGGAGAAGAGAGGCGTGTGAGTTCCGACGGAGGGGAAGTGGGGAGTGAGGGAGTGGGCTCGACGAGGGGGGCCACATCCAGAGAAGATGAGAGAGAGGTGAGGTGTTGCGATGGGTTGATTCTCTGCCAAGGGAGTGTTAAGAGGACAAAGGAAAAAGAAAAGAAAGGGACGTGAGGGGGAGATGCCTTGTGTCGGGCGGTTGAGTGTAAAAGACAGAGAGAGAGCTAGCAAGGAAGTGGACGTAAGGAGGGTGGGAGAAGAGATAAAAGAGTAACGTTGATTAAGATTAACAGATAGAGATTAGTGAAGATTAAGATTAATATATATATATTAATTATAATAAAGTGGAGATTAAGGGGGGATAATAATTATATATATATATATATTTTTTGTGTCAATTTCTTATCTCATTTTTATACAAAAATAAAAGTGTTTATTTTGAGATTTGTTTTGTTTTATTATTTTCATTTTTTTCAAACATTTTCTCATTATTATTTTTGACCTTTTCTCAATTTTTTTGGATTTTTTATAACTCTTTTTTTTTGAAATTTTTTTTGTTATTTTTAATAACCTTTTTTCTGATTTTTTTTGTATTTTTCTTGATTATATATATATATATATATATATGTTTATAAGCTTTTTCCCATTTTTTTATTTTATTTAAACATTTTCTCATTTTTTTATAACTAAAAAAATGCTAATCACTCACATAAGTCAATCGTGTGAACCACTTTGGGGCATCGTGGTGTAACATGAGATTTACCCGTGAAAAAATGTGAAAATAGCGTGTCTACAGCGGGGAGGGGGAAACTGAAATGGAAGCCGAACGGTGGACGAACCCGGTTCTGCCTGCTCCCTGTGCTTGTGGATAGACAGTCAATGATGTTGATGCTGCAACCACTCCAGATTTTTGTTGATGACGAGACTAGTTGGAGATTCTTTGTAAGGGACCCAGGAAGCCGTCCAAATTTTGTCGGAATTTCAGATGGTTGGTACTGGTCGGGGCAGAGGCACGAACAGGGGCTCAGGTCTGTGGTCCTACTGTCTCAGCACCGCTGCAGCTAGAAGACGAAGACGCTACGGATGCTCTAAAACTCAGAATCAGGCACCGCTGGTTTGATGGAACCATCATTGAGTCCTCTTCGAAACGAGACCAACGGAGATGCCAGACGGTGTCGGAGTAGGCCGATGGAACCCGAACAGTGACAGGGTATCTATGCAGTCTGAGAGGTAGCAGAATCGCGCACCAGGGGGAGGGAAAATGATAACTTTTAACTCCGGGTGCCAAACTGGGCTATGCTTCTTGATTCAAGAAGTAGACTTATCGAGGAAGAGCTCAGCCAAGACTCGCCTCAAGATCTTCAAGAGAGTGGTCGTGGTGGCTTCTAAAATCAGCTTCAGGTTGATGCTCAGGGGGGAGATGCGCAGTCGGGGAAGATCGGCTTCTCAGGACGGCCACGAGCTCATAATGTGATGCGACCACCGCCGTTGCAAAGGCGACTGAAAGACGCTTCCAACGATGCCACTTGAGCTTTCAGGGATGCCAGAATGAAGTCGGGGTCACCGCTGCACTCTGCTGGTTCTCTGCAGGCCCTCAGCTATGAACAGGTTCGTCGATGTAGCTCCCAAATAACAACCAAATGATAAGAAGAAGTGGTTGAATGGTGAAGGGGATATGAAGAGTGGTGGGACGGGAGTGTGGGGGAGGTATGGAGGGTGGCTAGGGGGTGGTGGAGGAGCTGGGGAAGTGGAAGGGCGCAGGGGCTTGCAGGTTTTAGCCAAGGTGGAGAGGGGATGGAGGGTGGTAGATGTTCTAGGTAGAATGGAATGGGGGGGAAAGGAGGGGAGGGGCGACCAGACCTAAGCGGGGGTGCTTGGGGGCCTAAGGCTTGGGGGATGGAGGGAAATTTTCAAAAAAAGTTCTCTTGGGAGCTGGAGGGCTGCATGGGGGAGGGGGAAGGGTGCTTGGGAAAGGGTAGTGGGGTGGTTGGGGGTTGGAGGTTGGCTTGGTGATTGGGGGTTCTTCTTTGGGACTAGGGTGGAGTAACGAGGAGGGTGTGGGGAAGGGGTGAGGCCTTAATGGGGGTAGGTGGGAGATAGAAGTGGTTGGGAGGGGAGGAGAGAGAGGGTAGGGTGTAGCCCCCCTTGTGGTGAGAGAGAGAGAGAGAGAGATGGGTGGGGATTCTCTCCCCTAGGGCTTCTCACCCACTATTGGATGCACTCCACTAGTAATCTAAATTTTGAATTGTTAAATGGCAAACTTTTCATTGATTTTAAATGGGGGAAATGGGGTCCTATATATAGGCAACCCTCATTTTACAAAATGTCCCTGACTCATGCTACAATGACAAATAAGTAAGGGGTAGGGGGTGCCCCTGGGCCAAGCCCACAGAATTGGGCCCAAAAGCTAAGCTAATGACACTTAAACTTAGAGAAATAAACAAAAGACCTAGGGACATGACTCAAATAAAATGGAAATACATCAAATGACTCAAATAGAAAGCACAAAATAGATAATTGGGCCTACGAAGAGTGAAGCCCGAGCTCAAATGACATCGGGGAGTGAAGATGACCCGAGCTAGAGGGAATCATGGGTGATGCCCCCATCAAATCCCCTGGGCTGCGAAGAGCTCGACTCCATCGAGTAGGGGTCCATCTGGCCGTGGTACTGCTCGAGAAGGTCGGGATGCAGCTGCTGGAGATCCTCCCGACTCACCCATGAATCCTCCGAAGGAGGCCGATCCTTCCACCTGACAAGATAGCGCTCGTATACCTTGCTCCTGGTGGTAGTGATCTGTTCATCCAATATTCGTTCAATGCGCTCACGCTGGGCTCTCTTGGTTGGTGGTCTCTCCTCACGGGTGGGTGCTCTCTCAATGGGAGGTATAGGCTCAATATTCTCACTGGGTACCACCGTGGGTCCCTTATATGGTAATAGGTCGGCTACATTGAATGTAGGACTCACTCCATACTCCTCGGGGAGACCTAACTCATAGGCATTAGTGCCAATGCACCTCAAAACTAGGAAGGGACTGGCCCCACGTGGCCTCAATTTGGAGATGGCTCCTGGGGAGATCCTCTCCATCCTCACCATCACAAAGTCACCCACATGGAATTCTTGGTGACGCCGATGAGAGTCGGTATAAGTCTCATTCTTTTTGCTAATGTGCTTGTTGATTTCTTCATACAATTCTCTAATATGTTGTGCAAAAGACTCGGCTAAAATGGACACTCTAGCATGCTGGGGAAGGGGAATGAGATCGGAAGGTTTCTTGGCTTGTACCCATGCACAGCTTCGAATGGACTCATCCCTATTGACTTATTGATGGAGTTGTTATATGCAAATTCAGCCTGTGGTAAAATGAGATCCCAATTCCCCGGACGATCCTCAACAAGACACCTAAGGAGATTCCCTAGACTCCGATTGACAACTTCGGTTTGGCCATCAGTTTGAGGGTGGTAGGCTGTGGAGAATTTGAGGAGGGTACCCATCAAGTGCCAAAGAGTCTTCCAAAAGTAGCTAGTGAACTTGACATCCCTATCGGAGACTATGGTTTTGGGTAGGCCATGGAGGCGAACAACCTCATCAAAGAACAATCGGGCCACATGGGAGGCATCGGAGGTTTTGGAGCATGGGATGAAGTGGGCCATTTTTGAAAATCTATCAACGACCACACAGATTGAGTCATGCTTTCTTTGAGTCTTGGGTAGGCCTAGCACAAAGTCCATGCTTAAGTCTTGCCATGGGTGGTCGGGGATGGGGAGAGGGGTATAACGGCCGGTGTTTTGCTTCACCTATTTGGCCGAAGCACATGTGCGGCATTGACCAACTATCTTGACTACGTCTCTCTTGAGACTAGGCCAAAAGAATTGACCTTCAACTAGAGCAATGGTCTTATGAACCCCAAAATGGCCAGCTAGCCCCCCAGCATGCAATTCCCAAACCAAGAAATCACGGAGTGAGGTCCGTGGTATGCAAATCTTTTGTCCTTTGAAGATGAACCCATCCTCCAAGATGAAACACTCATGTTCTTTGCTAGAATGGGTGGTCAAAGTGGTATAGATGTGCCCAAAGTCGGGGCAGCTAGGGTACTCATCCTTGAGCCTCTCAAATCTGGTAACTTCGACTTGGATAGTGGACAACAAAGAGACCCTCCTACTAAGAGCATCCCCCGCTCGGTTCTCACTTCCCGCCTTATATTTGATGACAAAGGTGTAGGATTGGATGTACTCAATCCAGCGGGCATGTCGGGCATTCAACTTTTGCTGGGAGTTGAGGTATTTTAGAGCCTCATGGTCGAAAAAGATGACGAATTCTTTGGGCAACAAGTAGTGCCTCCAATGTCGGAGGGACTGAACCACAACATAGAACTCTTTGTCATAAGTGGAGTATCTTGTCCTAGCATCACATAACTTCTCACTGAAGAAGGCCACCGGGTGTCCCTCTTGGCTAAGGATCCCTCCTATTCCTGTCTCGGATGCGTCGCATTTGACTTCAAAGACTTTGGAGAAATCGGGTAGGCATAGGACCGGGGCTTGGGTCATCTTCTCCTCAAGTTTTTGGAAGGCTTTAGAGGCTGATTTGGTCCACACAAAAGTCCCCTTTTTGAGACAATCGGTGATAGGGGCAGTGATAGTGCTAAATCCCCGAATAAACCTCCTATAGAAGGTGGCCAACCCATGAAAACTTTGGACCTCATGAAGAGTGTGGGGTTCCGACCAATCTAGAATAGCTTGGATCTTCTCGGGGTCCATGGAGACACCTTTGGTGGATACCACAAATCCTAGGAAAGTGATGGATGTGGTCAAGAAGTGACACTTGCCTCGGTTGGCAAATAGGTTCTCATGTCGTAGGACGGTGCAAACTTGCCTAAGGTGATCAAGGTGGGCCTCTTGGGATTGACTATATATGAGGATGTCATCAAAGTAGACCACTAGAAAGACCCCAATAAAAGGCCTAAGAACCTCCATCATGAGACGCATGAAAGTACTTGGGGCATTTGAGAGCCCAAAAGGCATGACCAACCATTCATACAAGCCATTCTTGGTCTTGAAGGCCGGTTTCCACTCATCTCTGGGCCTAATTCTAACTTGGTGGTAGCCACTCTTAAGATCAATCTTGGAGAAGATAGTGGCTCCCGCTAGCATGTCAAGCATGTCATCAAGCATAGGGATGGAGAACCTATACTTGACGGTGATCTTATTAATGGCTCGACTATCCACACACATCCGCCATGATCCATCCTTCTTGGGAGTGAGAAGGGCCGATACGGCACATGGGCTTTTGCTAATGCGGATGAAACCCATCCTAATGAGTTTCTCTATTTTTCTCCGAAGTTCGGCATGTTCCGTGGGGTTGAGGCGGTAATGAGGATGGTTGGGAAGGGTGGCTCCCGGAACTAAATCAATTACGTGTTGCACATCACGCATAGGAGGGAGTTGGTCCGGGAGTTCTTTCGGGAACACATCATGAAATTCTTCTAGGAGATGCCGGACTTCTATAGGATAGGGGTTGGAGGGGGTGGGCTCTCCTAGGCAAATGACTACCGCACATAGAGGTGTCCCTTGAGCTATCTCCTCCTCGAGCTCTCTTTTGGTGATGAAGTGAAGACCCTTGGTCATTCCCAAAGTCTTATCTTGCTTGGGGTTTTGGGAGAGAGGTTGGGTTGGTGGGGTGGAGTTCCCTATGACTTGAGATTTGGTGGAGTGTTGACCTTGAGGGGGTGGGCTTTTCTTAGGCAAGGGACGTGGTGGGGAGGGATTAAGACGGATGCTCTTTCCCTCATGCTCAAAGGTGCATGTGTTGGTCTTACCCAAAATAGTGGCATCCACATCATAAAGCCACGGTCTCCCTAGTAGGATGCTACCTACTTCCATGGGGATAACATCACACCATATTTGGCCATGGTAGGAAGAAAAGGTGAGGGGCACAAGGCAGCGAGTGTTGACCGATATGGAATTATTGTTGATCCAAGAGACCCGGTATGGGCTAGGGTGAGGAGTAATGGTAAGCCCAAGGAGCTTAACAGTGTCGGGAGACACGGCATTGACACAACTCCCATTATCTGAGATCACTTTTCTCACATGGCCCCCTATCTTAACAAATGTGTGGAA
Organism: Amorphophallus konjac; assembly: GCA_022559845.1. Taxonomy (NCBI): domain Eukaryota; kingdom Viridiplantae; phylum Streptophyta; class Magnoliopsida; order Alismatales; family Araceae; genus Amorphophallus; species Amorphophallus konjac. Next base: position 69,844,222 of record CM040125.1, read on the forward strand.
GATTGAAGTTCATCGCCAGTCCTCCTCTTGGGGCATGGTGAGGGTGCATCTAATTACTCCTAGATGGGAGTCGGTAGATGGGGTGGTGTAGTCTATACCCGACTCATGGTATTGGGCCTCATACTCTTCTTCCCAATCTAGTGAAGCTTCATGGACCTCAACCATACTCTCAAGTTTCTCTTGGGGTGGGGGAGCTTCTTCCTCAATAAGTAAGCTAGATAACCCTTTGGATGGGCATTGTCCCGCAAAGTGGCCAAACCCTTGACATCTATAGCATTGTTGGCCCCCACTACCCGGGATAGTTCCTCCTACATTTGGGCCCTTGGGATTCTCTTCCCTCCGTGGAGGAGGATGGCTAGGGGCGGGCTTGGTTGGAGTGATGGTGGGAGGGGGGTTGTAAAGCCGTAATGGGATATTTCCACTTGGGCTAGGGGCCTTCATGGGGGTGGTCGGAATGGTTCGTGGCCCCATACTTTTAGGATCGGCCGATCGGGGAGTAGCAAACCGAGGGATCCTAGAGAATCTCTCAACATCCTTAGATATTTGGTAGGATAGCTCAAGGTTGTCAACATCTCTCATGAAAAGTTCTCTCTTGATGTGACTTTGGAGTCCATTTCTAAAGCGGGACAAGGTGACGGCTGGGTCCTCATGAACTCCACACTTTAAAAGATAGGAGTCGAATTTCTCAATGTATTCAACCACGGACTTCCCTTCTTGGGTGAGGCTTTGCCATTCATCTAAGAGCAATTGGTGGTAGGATTGGGGTAGGTATTTATTTCTAAGTTGGTTCTTCATACCCTCCCAAGTGTCAATAGGCTCTTCTCGCCTAATCCTTCTTAATCCTTCTTGGTTTAGCCAATAAGTTTTGGCTAATTTGGTGAGATGCATTTTGGCCACTCTTACTCTTCTTTGGTCGGACATTGGATACCATTCAAAGTATTGGTCCATGGTGGTTTCCCATTCTATGTAGATACTTGGTTCATGGGAACCATCAAAATTTGGGGACTCTACTTTGATCATCCGTAAGAGAGGGTCATCCGGGTCGTCCCGTGGACGCCTTTCATGATTTTGATGGTGGCGAGGCCTCTCATAGTCATGGTAGGGATCAACATTCAAGTCCTCTCTATTAACGTCAGCATGTGGAGGGTGGGCTCTTGGTCCATTGTTCCTTGGGTGGAACTCATCCCTATGAATTTCAACATGTGGAGGGTGGGCTCTTGGTTCATTGTTCCTTGGGTGGAACTCATGCTCTTCTAGTCGAGCAAGTCGAGTGGATAGGGATTCAAGTTGGGCAAAGATGTTTGCAAGGGTAGCATCCATATGGTTCATTTGGCCTTGGGGTTCCTCCCTAGGGGCATCTTGATTGAGTTGGGGATTGGGATCCATGGGTAGAATCGAAGAAGATGGATCGGGTCAGTAAATGACTCCACTACGGGTGGACATGCAATGCAATGGTCCTAGGACTTAGACTTGACAGAGACAAGTCCAAACTTGCTCTGATACCAATTGATGTGACACAATCTTGGACTTAAGCAAGCAAGCACAATTCGCAATCAAACGGACCGGTATTGGCGGCCTCTCTCCCGACGCTCACCCAAGTCCCGGGGTAACTTGACGATGCCAAGTGGAGGATGTGAGGGCTGGGCCCTTACTGGTAGAGGGTCAGCAAGGCCAAGGTTATGTCCTCAGGGGGTATGGCAGCCCAAATCAAGGGAGCCGACGTCATGCCGAGGTCACGGGTTACACTCTTCTTCCCACGATGGTCTCTTAAAGCAAGGGAACTTAAGGATCGAGCTCTCACTCTCATGGCTAGCTGAGTTATGAACTAATATTGAACTAACAAGCACTAAATAGAGCTAAGGTTGGAGCACTTACTTGACCGGTTTGAAGAAACCGGTCCCGCTTGGAGACGTGGGCGAGCGGGGAAGCGTGGGTTCCCCACATGCCGCGTCGGGGTAGCTTGCCCTGTTTAAGCAATTACAACACTACACCCCATGCAAGGGGGGGATCTTGGGAAAGGGAAACCAATGGTTACAATCAAACACTAAGTCGGCCAGGCAGGGAGGAGGAAAATGGAAATGGAAGCCGAACGGTGGACGAACCCAGTTCTGCCTGCTCCCTGTGCTTGTGGACAGACAGTTGATGATGTTGATGCCGCAGCCACTCCAGATTTTTGTTGATGACGAGACAAGTTGGAAATTCTTTGTAAGGGACCCAGGAAGCCGTCCAAATGTTTTCGGAATTTCAGATGGTTGGTACTGGTCGGGGCAGAGGCACGAACAGGGGCTCAGGTCTTTGGTCCTGACTGTCTCAGCACCGCTGCAGCTCGAAGATGAAGACTCTACGGATGCTCCAAAACTCAGAATCAGACACCGTTGGTTTTGATGGAACCATCGTTGAGTCCTCTTCAAATGAGACCAACGGAGATGCCAGATGGTGTCAGAGTAGGCCGATGGAACCCGAATAGTGACAGGGTATCTGTGCAGTCTGAGAGGTAGCAGAACCGGCACCAGGGGGAGGAAAAATGATAACTTTTAACTCCGGGTGCCAAACTGGGCTCTGCTTCTTGATTCAGGAACTAGACTTGTCGAGGAAGATCTCAGCCAAGACTCGCCTCCAGATATTCAAGAGAGTGGTCATGGTGGCTTCTAAAATCAGCTTCAGGTTGATGCTCAGGGGGGAGATGCGCAGTCGGGGAAGATCGGCTGCTCAGGGCGGCCACGAGCTCAGAATGTGATGAGACCACCGCCGTTGCGAAGAAGACTAGGAGATGCTTCCAACGATGCCACTTGAGCTTTTAGGGATGCCAGAATGAAGTCGGGGTCACCGCTGCACTCTGCTGGTTCTCTGCAGGTCCTCAGCTGTGAATAGGTTCGTCGATGTAGCTCCCAAATGACAACCAAATGATAAGAAGAAGTGGTTGAATGGTGAAGGGGATATGAAGAGTGGTGGGAGGGGAGTGTGGGGGAGGTATGGAGGGTGGCTCGGGGGTGGTGGAGGAGCTGGGGAAGGGGAAGGGTGCAAGGGCTTGCAGGTTTCAGACAAGGTGGAGAGGGGATGGAGGGTGGTAGATGTTCTAGGTAGAATGGAATGGGGGGGGGAACGAAGGGAGGGGTGACCCGACCTAAGAGGGGGTGCTTGGGGGCACCCTAAGGCTTGGGGGATGGAGGGAAATTTTCAAAAAAAGTTCTCTTGGGAGCTGGAGGGTTGCATGGGGGAGGGGGAAGGGTGCTTGGGAAAAGGTAGTGGGGTGGTTGGGTGTTGGAGGTTGGCTTGGTGATTCGGGGTTCTTCTTTGGGACTAGGGTGGAGTAATGAGGAGGGTGTGGGGAAGGGGTGAGGTCTTAATGGGGGTAGGTGGGAGATAGAAGTGGTTGGGAGGGGAGGAGATAGAGGGTAGGGCGCAGCCCCCCTTGTGGTGAGAGAGAGAGAGAGAGAGATGGGTGGGGATTCTCTCCCCTAGGGCGTCTCACCCACTATTGGATTCACTCCACTAGTAATCTAAACTTTGAATTCTCAAATGGCAAACTTTTCATTGATTTGAAATGGGGGAAATGGAGTCCTATATATAGGTAACCCTCATTTTATAAAAAGTCCCTGACTCATGCTACAATGACAAATAAGCAAGGGGTAGGGGGCGCCCCTGGGCCTAGCCCACAGAATTGGGCCCAAAAGCTAAGCTAATGACACTTAAACTTAGGGAAATAAACAAAAGACCTAGGGACATGACTCAAATAAAATGGAAAATACATCAAATGACTTAAATAGAAAGCACAAAATGGATAATTGGGCCTACGAAGAGTGAAGCCCGAGCTCAAATGACATCGGGGAGTGAAGATGACCCGAGCCAGAGGGAATCATGGGTGATGCCCCCATCATTACGTTTCTGTTAGCGACGTATAGCCCATAGGAGCTCTTAGTGTCAGGCCTAATGTCTCTCCCATTGTATGTTACTGGTCGTGTGTGCATGTAGAGTCCGAGGTCCATATCACTTAGAGTCAGTTCCCGTGTCCGTCCCGCATCACCGAGCATCCTGATTTTTCGCAAGAGCGGACTCTTGTGGCTGGAGCCTTACTATCCTTTCCGATTCAGTCGGAACTTTGGCTATGATCAGCATATCCCAGCTACTTCCACCCAGTTTACGTTGTCGAATAGGGCTCGAGCCGGCCAGTATCGAATGACGAGGCCCGCATTTGGTGGGATTACTTTCACCGTCGAGAGGCGGTTTCGTTCAGAGTTCCTGTCCCTGCGCGCTTTCCCCGTGTGACCCCGGAGTACATTAAGTGGTGGAATGCACGTACAGGCTTTTACAGAAACTCGAGGAGAGAGTGCTGGGCTGTTGTAGAATGTAAATTTCTGGATTCCCAACCAGTGCCGACTCTGGACATTGACCCGGCTTATTTGAAGCGGCTGAAATCCCAGACGAACGCTTCGGTATCGAACTACCTGGAGGCGAGGAAGGCTGCCAGACAGGGTACATCCATGGTCGAGCCACAGCTGCCGGAGATCAGCAAAGATGGCTTTTTGAAGACGCTCCAAGGCCTATGCCGTGTGAGCAGCGAACGATTGGTCCTCCAACAAATCCCTTTGCCAGTGGCAGAGCCGACGCCTTCTACAGCTTCTTGGCGCCCTGAGAGTGATCGGCTTTATCCCTACATAACCTTTATCAGGAAAGAGGACCGAAGGCCGGAGCTTTATGATGGTACCCCTTGGTTGTTCGCGTTGTTGCGCTCTCATGGGATTTCAGTGGGTGGCCCCAATGAAGGCATACTGGGCCAACCCGTTCTTTTGTCTTTCAAGTATGCAGATGGGTGGGGGCTGGACCACCTCAGCTTATACTACCATTTATCTTCACGTGGCCATGAGGACCTTGGGTTGCTGGCTGACCAGTATGAAACAATAGGGGACATATGTTGGCTGGTCCGCGAAGCTGCTTCTAGGGGCAAAAAGCCCTCGCTATTTTATTGGCCACTTTCCCCTTTTTATACGGGACCGACAGGTATATTTCTTCCTTTTCTTTTCTTCAGCTTCAGGCTTTCCTTTTCCGCTGCTATGCATGTCATTTCTCCTTGCCTGTATGTAGTGCGGATTTCTTCGGAGGAGACCAAGCATCTCCGGGTGCTGCTGATAAAGGCTAAGAAGCTGGCACACTTCGAGGTCCCGGAAGCTCCCCCGACCACGACGCCACTTCCCCCGGGTGATTCTCGAAAGCGGACGAGGTCCTCGGTTTGGGAGGCCGTCACCCGAGCGAAGCGGGCTCGTCGGAAGAAGATTGCGGAGGCAGCACCTGTGGTTGCTCTTCCAAAAGTGATCTCGTTTGAGGAATTTGAGGCCTCTCATCCTTCAGCTCGTGTGACCCGAGGTATGCCCTTTATCCTGCATCCAGTCATCACCTCGGCCACATAGATCAGTTCTCATTCTCGCAAATGCAGCTGCTTCATCTGTAATGGCTGCGCTAGCGGCTGTCGCCTCAGCTAGAGCCAGAGAGAGAGAAGATGATGTGCAGACAGACCTGCCTTCTCCGACGCCCAGTCATGAAATAGAGGGTAATTGATGGCCCATCTAGTTGCAGACTTCATAGTCTGTTGTCCCTTGTGCTTACATGGGCGCTTCATTTTCTTCAGCTTCTGTCGAGATTCGACCACCCTCTCCCCCTGTCGTGGAGTCTACTGAGGGAATCTCCGCGGCACCACTCATGGAGTCCATTGAGGGAATCTCCGTAGCACCAGGAGTGACTCCAGGAAGCCAACCTATCCCCGAGGCCAGTTCACCGGTTATCCCTGCCACCGAGTCGGTTGAGTAGGCCCCTGTCGAGTCAGAAGTTCCGGAAAGAGGTCCTCCAAGTGAAGGACAACCGGCGTTGAGAGAAAAAGACCTGTTGGTAGTTCAAAGTTCATCCTCGTCGGAGCAGTTGGACTATGGCAGCGGGTCAAGCGACGAGGACTTCCTTTTTACGGGAACCAAGGCGGAGGATGCCGCAGTGTCTTCTGCCTACGAAAGTGACTTCACGACCTTCAGTTCTCCAAGACTGACGCTGAGTAGTTTCGGGCCACCAGGTCCTTCAATAGGGAAAGGGTCAGGAGGGGCGGAGATAGTGGCTCCCGCTATTACAGATCTGAGCCTAGTGCCGGCTGAGGTAAGGACTACACTTTCCCGGTCTTGTGCTCATTCTCATCCGACCATTGTGCTGGTCTTCCAAGATTCTTATGCTCGTCTTCCTTTTGCAGGCCCCTGCTGGACAGGCCGAGGTCACCCCGCCAGTGATAACCGTGAAGTTACCTCTACCGTCTCTCAGTGCAGATCTGCCCTTGTTTCCTCTGGTCCTGAGGCCCATAGCTCTGAGGTATCTGAAGAAATATATGATGGTAACGGACCCGGAGGTGTTGGAGATGATTGCTGAGTGTCAGCCATCGGCTGTGGCTCCGGCGCAGCAGCAGCTCGTCATTGTTGACGAGCCATTTCAGATCCAAGAGGGCCTTCCTGGGGCAGAGGAAGGGGAAATTGTGGAAGAGTAGGCCGCTGCTTCTAACGCTTTGGCCGCCATCGAGGAATCTCCTCTCGTGGAAGCCGGTGGGACTGCACGCGAGGAGCAAGTATCTTCGACTATCAAGACGGCCACCACGGGCTCACCTCAGGGGGCAGGCAAAGAAGTCATCGTAGCAGCGACTCCTCCGATTGTATCGGCTGCTATTGCCGAGTCCAATGCTGGTGCCCTACAAACCATGCCGTTGACGTCCTCTGGGGCAAGCGACGATATCTGGGGTGAGGTAGATAACATGGTGGACTTTCAGCTTCCTGAGACTTCGCCACTAGGTTTACAATTTTCTAGCGACATGGTATGGCAGTCTCTGGATAATCTTCAGCGAGCCATGTCGGCTTCCCCGAGCTTGACTTATGTACAGCTGAGGAGTCTGATAGAACACCTCTCCCACTCATTATTAGCATTCGGGTGTCCAATGGATGATTGGACCCCACGGGTTACAATGCTGTTGAAATACGCCAATCGGCGGGAGTACCTTAGCCAGGAGGTATCCGACCAGCTGGCGGCTGTTAAATTAGAGAGGGCTGATTGCCGAGCTGTTGCCACTTCATTGAGAGGGACCGTGGGGCAACTGAAAGATACTGCTAGCGCCACTTCAGAACGCCGATCCTTCCTCACAGTGCGTATAGCGGAGCTGCGTGTAGAACTTGCCAGGGCCGAAGCTGAATTGCAGGAGGCTGAGTGCCTGGAGGTTCAGACTATAGAGGAAGCTGACCTAGGTAGAGGGCGGCTTGCCTCTCTTGATAAAAAGTTATCACAGCTGACAGCTACCGAGTCTCGGCTGCAAGAGCTGACTCAATATCCTTCCTTGGGCCTCTTGGAATTGGAAGACATTTTCCAGCGTCCTCTGCAGTAGCTTTATTCCATTTCCCCCTTTTCTTAGTTTCGCCTTTTTGTCTTCGGAGCTTATGTATCTCGGGGAATGCCCCCCATATGGATGCATTCTGACACCTCATATCAATGAAATGTCTTTGTTTGTCGCTTCAATCATGACTCCTTTCTTTCTTTTCTTTTCTTTTACCTTTCGGCCGATTACCTCAGTCCAGGGACGTAAATTACTGGCGCAGGAGAGCGCTCACGTCTTCAGCGAAGAGGTGAGGTGTTCGCTCCACCGCGGATTAACTACTCCCGGCATCGAGCTTCAACCAGGGTGGGACATGGGTCCCACTAATTTCGTCGATGGTGACAAAAGCTGAGAGTGCAGTTTATTCATCGACATGGCTCAAATGTCGAAGCAATGATAGTTTATCTATCGATGAGGATGGAAGGTCCAAGTTAAAGGATAGTTGACCAGGCTTGTCGATGGTGACGAGGGTCGAAAGGTAGCGACCGATCTTGCCGATGGTGACAAGGGCCGAAAGGATGGGCGGTCTTGCTGATGGTGACAAGGACCAAAAAGGATGGCCGGTCTTGCCGATGGTGACGAGGGCCGAAAAGGGTAGCGATCGATCTTACCGATGGTGACAAGGGTCGAAAAGGATGGCCGATCTTGTCGATGGTGACAAGGGCCGAAAAGGGTAGACGGTCTTGTCGATGGTGACAAGGACCGAAAAGGTAGCAACCGATCTTATCAATGGTGACAAGGGTTGAAAAGGGTAGCTACCGATCTTGCGGATGGTGACAAGGGTCGAAAAGGTAGCGACCGATGTTGCTGATGGTGACAAGGGTCAGAAAGGGTAGCGACCGATCTTGCCGATGGTGACAAGGGTCGAAAAGGATGACCGGTCTTGTCGATGGTGACAAGGGCCAAAAAGGGTAGACGGTCTTACCGATGGTGACAAGGACCGAAAAGGTAGCGACCGATCTTGCCGATGGTGACAAGGGTCGAAAAGGTAGGCGGTCTTGCCGATGGTGACAAGAACCAAAAAGTAGCGACCGGTCTTGCCGATGGTGACAAGGGTCAAAAGGGGTAGTGACCGATCTTGTCGATGGTGACAAGGGTTGAAAATGATAGACAGTCTTGCCGATGGTGACGAGGACCGAAAAGGGGTAGCGACCGATCTTACCAATGGTGACAAGGGTCGAAAAAGGTAGATGAAAGTGAAATGACGAACGAGGGTAACCTCGTTACTACATCATCTTTTCATTTCATTCATTTTTGTCATTCATTTTTTTATCACATTACTGACTCAAGCGCCCTTTCGGGTGTTCACCGACGCCAGCCCCCTCTTGCTTCTGCCCACGCGCCCTTTTGGGTTTTCACGTGGCGGGGTACCCGATTTTGCCTGCAACGCCCTCTCGGGTTTTCGCCGCAGCTGGGTGATAGCCATTTTTGCCTATGTCCTGGTTTAGGAACAAGGCCGGCGGGGTATCTCTATTTTTAACACATTTTTCTCTCTTTTATTTTATACTGCGTGGAGAATTCGGAACACGGGAGAGCTTGCGTACTAGAGTGCCGACCGGCCTTGTCGATGATGACAAGGGTCAGACCCTGGTTTAGTTCATCGACATTGGTTCAATGCCGAAGCAAAGACTATATAGCTCTAAACAGGGACGAACGGTCCAAGTTAAGGGATAGAGATCGGCCTATCTCACCGATGATGACGAGGGTCGAAGACGGGTTTGTTCATCGGCATGAGTTACATGTCGAAGCAAAGGTATGTTTATTAACAGGGACGAAAGGTCCGAGTTAAAGGATAGAGGCCGACCGATCTCGCCGATGATGATGTGGGTCGAACATGGGTTTGTTCATCGACATGAGTTACATGTCGAAGCAAGGGTATGTTTATTAACAGGGACGAAAGGTCCAAGTTAAAGGATAGAGGTCGACCGATCTCGCCGATGATGACGAGGGTCAAATATGGGTTTGTTCATCGACATGGGTTACATGTCGAAGCAAGGGTATGTTTATTAACAGGGACGAAAGGTCCGAGTTAAAGGATAGAGGTCGACCGATCTCGCAGATGATGACGAGGGTCGAATATGGGTTTAGTACATAGGGGATCTCCGGTGGAACCTTTGATGGTTATCCCTTGGGAGTTTCATTAGGAGGAGAATAAAGAGGAACTTTTTAGATTACCACTTTACTGACCTAAGCGCCCTTTCAGGTTTTCGCCGAGGTCAGCCCCCTCTTGCTTTTGCCCACGCGCCCTTTCGGGTTTTCACGTGACGGGGTACCCGATTTTGCCTGCAATGCCCTTTCTGGTTTTCCCCACAGCCAGGTTATAGCCAATTTTGCCCTTGTTCCTAATACAGGAAGAAGTCCGGTGGGGTATCTCTATTTTTAACCCCATTTTTTTTTCTTTCTTTTTTTTTAAACATGCACCAGAAGGACGTTGAGAGAGTCGGCTAAGACACGAAGTCTTGGGCCAAAAGAGAGGGTTTATTCGTTAGCAAGAAGGTAATACCAATGCAAGGGATAGATTTGTGCCGATTTGGGCGTAAAGCCCGCAATGGCAATGATGTATAAGGGTCGGCTAGGACACGAAGTCTTGTGCCGAGGACAGAAGGTTTATTCGTCAACAAGAAAGTAATGATGATGCAAAGGATAGATTTGAGCCGATTCGGACGTAAGGCCCGCAATGGCAAGGATGTATAAAGGTTGGCTAGGACACGAAGTCTTGCGCCGGAAAAGGGGTTTATTCGTTGGCAAGAAGGTAATGCTAACGCAAAGGATGGATTCGTGCCGGTTCGAGCGTAAGGCCCGCAATGGCAATGTTGTATAAAGGTCGGCTAGGGCACAAAGTCTTGCGCCGAGAAAAGGGTTTATTCGTCAGCAAGGAGACAATGCTAATGCAAAGGATGAATTTGTGCCGATTCGGGCGTAAGGCCCGCAATGGCAATATTGTAGGTATTATGCGAGTTTGGCTAGGGCAGAGTACCACTAGACCGAGGTGTGGGTAGCTCAATCAGGGCGGAGTGCCACTTGACCAAGGTAAGGGTAGCTTGGCCAGGGCGGAGCGCCACTAGACCAAGGTAAGGTAGCTCGGCCAGGGCGGAGTGCCACTATACCAAGGTGAAGGTAGCTCGATCCGGGAGGAGTGCCACTAGACCAAGGTATGGGTAGCTCGGCCAGGGCGGAGTGCCACTAGACCAAGGTATGGGTAGCTCGGCCAGGGCGGAGTGCCGCTAGACCAAGGTGAAGGTAGCTTGATAAGGGCGGAGTGCCACTAGACCAAGGTAAGGGTAGCTTGGTCAGGGCAGAGTGCCACTAGACCAAGCTATGGGTAGCTTGGCCAGGGCGGAGTGCCACTAGACCAAGGTAAAGGTAGCTTGATCAGGGCAGAGTGCCACCAGACCAAGGTAAGGGTAGCTTGTTCAGGGCGGAGTGTCGCTAGACCAAGGTATGGGTAGCTTAGCGAGGGCGGAGTGCCACTAGACCAAGGTAGGGTAGCTCGGCCAGGGCAGAGTGCCACTAGACCAAGTTAAGGGTAGCTTGGTCAGGGCGGAGTGCCACTAGACCAAGGTGAAGATAGCTCGGTTAGGGCAGAGTGCCACTAGACCAAGGTGAAGTAGCTTGGTCAGGGCAGAGTGCCACTAGACCAAGGTAAGTATTTCGATCACTCAGGGGATGTCGGTTGCGCCGTGTGATACATCTTTATATGCTTTCCATTGAGGGGATAGAACTGGACGACTCCTTTGTGGTCTACCAGGATGTAGGCACCCCCTTCGTATACTCGGTGGACTATGTATGGTCTAACCCAGTCTGAACCAACTTCCATTTGGGATTGGAGGCCATCACTTCTCTTCTTTTGACCATTATTAGGTCTCCTTTCTTGAATTCTCGACCTTTGACCAGCTTATCGAAAGCACGGGCCATACGAGCTTGGTAGAGTTGAATGTTTTATTGCGTACGGAGGTGCTTTCCTTTGAGCTCGGCGAGCTCTTCCAATCTTCTTTCTGCATTAGTTTGTTCACCGCTGACTAGTCCATGCTGGATGGCGACTCGCAGCGAGGGAACTTCTAATTCAATGGGCACCACTGCCTCTGACCCATACACGAGGGAGGATGGTGAGCAGCCGGTTGGGGTTTTATAGACAGTACGATAGGCCCAGAGCGCCTCGCACATCTTTTCTTCCCAATCCTTTTTATTAAACTTGATGGTCTTTGCCAGCAACGTGCATAGTGTCTTGTTGAAGGCTTCTGCAAGTCCATTGGCTTGGGCGTTGAAGGGGGACGATGTCCTCCAGTCAATCTTGTATTTGTCAGCTAGCCGGTAAACCTTCTGATTTCTGAAATGGCTGCCGTTGTGAGAGATGATTTGGCTGGGAATCCTGAACCGGAATATTATGTTTTGCCGGAAGAATCTTGCAACCAGTTCTCCCGTCACATCTCTTAACGCAATTGCTTCTGCCCATCTGGAGAAGTAATCTGTAGCTGCTAAGATGTATTTGCACCCTGATGAAGATGCTGGCAGTGGTCCTACAACGTCCGTGCCCTATTGAGCAAACGGCCAGCTCGGTAAGGTAGGATGTAGTGGCACTAGAGGTCTTCTTGACACATTGGCGTGCTCTTGACACTTCTGACAAGCCTTGGCGAACTTGCATCAGTCATGAAATATAGTGGGCCAATAGTAGCCCAATTTCTTTACCTCAATTTTCATCTTTGGGCTGGCCTGATGCGCTCCAACTGAACCCACATGAACTTCCTGCATCACCTGCCTAGATTCTGCTGATGACAAGCAACGAAGTAGAACTTTTCTTCAGGCATCTGCCATTATCCAGAATAGGGTTCCGTTTCTCATCTCGTAAGAGTCTTTGACCCTCAGGAGTTTCATTCATTGTTCTTTCTCTTTTGGGAGCTGCTGGTGCTGAAACCATCGTAGGAGATGTTCTCGCCAATCGGGCTGTTGAACCTCTTCGACGGCTGCCACCTTACTCTCTTGTTCGTTGGCCGAGACCTCTGTCACACTGGGGACATGTCGGCGGTTGATCAATGTTATGTTCAGGCTTGTGTCTGGCGGGACTGCCAAAGAACTAGCCAATTTAGCGAGGGCATCTGCCTGAGCATTCTGGCCTCGGTTGACATGCTTGATGCTGATGAAGTAGAATCTTGACATCAGGCGGGTTGCCAGCTGATGGTAAGGGAGGACCTCTTGCTTTCGCACATCAAACTCTCCTTCCAGCTGTTTTATAACTAGCATGGAGTCTCCGAATGCTTCCAGCATCTGAATTCCCATGGACAGTGCAATCTGCAATCCGATTATCAAGGCTTCATACTCTGCTTCATTCTTTGTGCACAGCTTGTTTAATAAACAAGATGTGTGCACGACTTCCCCTTCTAGGGACTTCAGGACTATGCCTGCTCTTGCTCTGACCCTGGCTAACCCAGTGGCCAAGGTGTCAACTCTGGAAGTGCCATCAAAATATAGCTGCCACAAGGAGGGCTGCACCTGAGCGGCTTCTAGAGTTTCATCTTCATGAAGCTCTGGTTCCAGCGGACGGTCTTTTGGCACCGGGTGTTCGGCGAAGAAGTCTGTAATAGCTTGGCCTTTGACAGCCTTTCGCGGTACATAGAAGATATCAAACTCCATAAGGATGATCGCCCATTTGCCTAAGCGACCTTTGAGTGCTGGCCGGGACATAATATATTTCAGCGGGTCCTCCTTGGATACCAGGCTGATTTCATGCGACAACATATAGTGTCGAAGCTTCTTGACTGCGAAAACCAGTGCCAGACAGGTCTTCTCAATATAAGTATATTTCTCCTCAGTCCTGACCAACCTCCGACTGAGGTAGTAGAGGGCTTGTTCTTTCCCTTCTTGATTATTTTGGGCCAGCATTGCCCCCAGAGAGTTGTGTGTGGCTACTATATATAATATCAGCAGCCGTCCCTTCACCGGTGCGCCCAGCACTGGAAGAGTTTTTAGATAGTCTTTCAGCTTGTCAAAGGCTGTGTAGCACCCCAAACATTTGAATATTGAATAAATGAAAATAATCATGATTATTAATCATAGAAAATTCTTAGAATTTAAAATTTTGATAAAAGAAGGGTGATATTAACTAAAATAATTATTTAACCTAAATGTTAATAATAATAATATATAAATATATTAAAAGTTCAACTTAAAATTGAAATTTAGTAAGTGGTTAACAACGTGCTTCATATTAATGGGCCTTCACTTGTATATTTTAGTTTCCCCTTAAAGACAATTTAAAAAAAACAAAAAAACAAAAATCTAGCCTTTTGCCAAAAAGGGTAAATATATAAACCATATTCCCTAAAGAAATGGATTCTTGGGCCCAACTATACACTAAACCCACGTGAGTTTCTCACACTTAAAAACCCAACCCAAAAACCATAAAAGAAAATCCACGCTTTTTATATGCTTGTGTTCATGGGCTTCTACCTACACAAAGCACAATAAAGACAACCCACGTGTGTACTCACAAAGCCAACCCTCACTCATACCAAACCCAAGCCCACATGAGCCACAAAACCCTAATGCGGCCAACCATGTAGGCATGCTCGTAAGATAGATGTTCTAGGGTTTTAAACAAAAGATGGCAGGCGGCTGTCACATTAGTAAGATGATTTACAGATGGAGTAACACACGGAAAGGTTTAAGGACTTGCTCCCATTTGTTTATCACCTCCGATGGGATCCCTCTTCGATATAAAATCTTGGCCATCGAGCAAGCACAACCGATCCTCGACATCTTCTTCCTACTACTACTGACCGTGGAAGAGCTTCACCTTCTTCTTCTTCTTCCCCTGCTTCCACGCTGCCGTGAAGGGCGCCCCTGCGTCCTCTTCTTCCATCTTCCTGTGCTGATTCGTGAAGCCACCCGGGAGGAGAGTCTTCTTCCATTTGGTCTTCCCCCTGTTGCAAGAAGGAACGCCCCTTCTCTTCTTATTCACCCTTTGTTTTCAGTAACAGGAAACCGAGCATCGGTTGTTCCTCCACTGTTCATTGATCAAATCTTCAAAAGGTAGGTGTTCTCTCTGACAGCTAAACTAAATTAACAAAGATAATACATGTTTTTACGATCATAAACATCATGCTTATATCTTGTGTTTGAGTTCATAGTCTCTAATTTTCCGTAGGTGATCTCTCTCAAGCCTAAACCTGTTAATATTGCATGCAGTTAACATGGTTTCTATGTAAGAATAGTTTTCATGTATGAATTTTGTAACGTTTTCATGCCTTACGTGGTGTAATAACTAGTACCATTAACTAGTTAAACAATTTAATATATTTTATCAAGATACTTAGATGAAATCACGGTATTTACTATAGTGTGATAGTTATGGATTTTTACTTTGTTGACTTGTTCGTGCACGTCGGAGTGACCTTTGGTCATGAAATTTTATGGGCGTGTTATTGGGGTGGAGACCGAGGTAGTGAGAGTGGTTGCACCATTTTCCGTGTCTCCTATCTCAAGATCCCCCATCTCTCGACGAATAATTATTTTGAACGTCCGGTTAGGTAGAGTTTTTCGAGCCCGTCATTTCGATATATCATAGGCTCGATTCCGACATGGTTACGTCGGGAAACGAGAGGAATAAAGAGTTGACACAATTTGCAATTTGTTAAGGAAATGACGACAAGTCTATTGTCGTCAACACCTTTTGACGACATAATGCATAGTCGTCAAATTTTTAATATATATATATATATATATATATATATATATATATCTTGTAAGTATATCTTTGAAAAATCATATCTATTTAAATATGTAACAGAAAATTATAAAAATTATATATTTGGAATCCTTGCATTTTTCTCTTAATTATCATATATTTTATTTTTTTTAAAATTATTTTAAATAAATAAATGTGTCTTTAAATGTATATTTTTAAAATTATTCAATTAAATAGATATTGAGATGAATTCTTGTTAAATAAATTAAGTTAAAAATCATAGAATTAACGTCCCTCCAAGTGGACGCTAATTAATAAATGACACTACTCACGGACGTCAATTAAAATAAGTTTATTTAATTATAGTTAATTATAGAATTAGATGGACGTGAATTCTATAATTAACGCATTCATGTTCTCACTGTTTTCTTCCGGTTTTGACCCATACCTCGGGTCTTTTGGCACTCTCATCTCACGTCCGTAGATGGAGCCCCTTTTTCATGATTGGTTCACGTTATACACCTCAACTCTCGGTGACATACGAGTCCTCCGTTGGACATTCCGTTCCTTCGGACTGGCAAGTTATTCATTGGGACCTCCATAAGTCTCCGCTAGCCTTGGATTCCCTCAAGGCAGCCGAGCTGGTTGTACCCTAAAAACCTCGGGATCCGATCCGTGTCACTTTGGTTTTCCGTTAGTCTTGACACTCTACTGCTTTTGGAATCTTCTTGTCATCAATTCGAGAACATAACCCTTTGACTCTGTATTTGGCCAAATCTGATTCTGAAACATTAAGGGCTGTGAGTCCGCGACTTTCAGTGCCAGGTAGGACGGAAGTCTAATTCTGTAAACCATAGTAATTTTGGGTGTGGCATTTGTTAGGGTGCTTGGCCCGGATACAGAGGGGGGGTGAATGAATCCTTTTACGAATAATGGATTAAATTTAAAAACCGGATGCTAGATAAGGAAACAGAATGGAACCAATTCTATTCAACTCAAATACAATCACATTGAGCGCACCTATTCAAGCATCTAGCGGAAGCAAACCAGACAATCAAGCCACTGCTCAATAGAGTTTTAGGTGGTTCGGTCCTTCAGACCTACATCCACCCCTCACTCCCAACCGGAGTGAGGCTTCACTAGCGAACGCTAGAACCAAGCAGACTCAGTCTGCAAACAGTTGCTGCCACACAGCTTGACCAGGGGAACAACCTCCCCTCTTCCTCCAAACCGGAGGGAACCTCTGGACTTGAATCCACAAGCCCAGAACCGGAGACAAGTCTCCCTTCCTCCAAGCCGGAGGGAACCCACAAGTAGCTCCCAGCTACTTGCAACTGGAGATCAGATCTCCCTTCCTCCAAACCGGAGGGAACACGACCTCAGACCAGAGGATCGGAAAGCACAACAAACCAGAAAACAAAGGAAAAAATAATAAACGAAAATAACTTCAGCAAACAGAAGCTGAAACACGAAATGCACAATTTGGCTCCTAACAGAGCTGACTGGCCTGGATCTGATCCACGGTCCAGTGAAGACAGATCTTCAGGTAAACTTCTTTCTTCTTCTCCACGAGCTCTCTCACTCACTCTCTATCTCTCTTTCTTTCTCTTACACTCTCTTCCTCTTTCACACGAGCACTATCTCTCTCTCTTTTCTTTTTCTTCTTCTGCTGGATCGAGCTCTCTGTAACATTGCCTTTTCTTTCTTAGCTCTGATCGCCCTTCATCGGTGGGCGAAAAGTTTTTCTTTATAGCCGCAGCAGATGAATAGGGCACTGAACGCGTGTGCCTCCCACGCTCGATCCTAGAACCTTCCTGCCACGTGCCCTCTTTGTATTTGTTCCTTCAGCATCGGATCATGTGCACCCAGACATTGGTGAATGTTCTTCCTCGGACCTGCAACGAGATAAGAGCCATTAATATTGAGTGTCATAAAAAACTAGAACTGCATGAGGTTAGTGGACACGACAAGAGGTACTAAACAGAGAACGACACGAGATAAGGTGGTGACACAATGAACATTACTAAGAGAATTTTACGAGATAGACAGACAAACAACGCAAAGACACGAAGACAAGAACAGAAACCAACACTAAGTATGGTTTCAATACAAGAAGAACACGAGGACTAGGAAGAATAAAAACGACACGAAGATACAACAAAACAAATGACACGAAAGTGAAACAGGAAGCAACATGAAGTGCTGCGATGTCCTGTACGCACTAGAACAAACCCGACACGAAGAGACGAAAACAACACGAGGTGAAGACACAGGAGACAACGACACGAGGTGTAGAAAAACACGACACGAAGTTATGAGAGGAGAAGCGACACGGAGTGTGGTCAATGTGATAAAGACACGAAGTCTAAATAACGAAAGATCAACACGAAGACAGAATACAAAGAAACAACACGAAGAAAGAACAGTGATCAGCACGAGGTGTGATTTCAACATAAGAGAGACACGGACTGATAACAATACGAAGTCGAAACAGTAATTGACACGGGGTAACACGACACGAGGTGAAAAACGACACGAAGACAAAATTGACACATATTGAAAACAACACGAAGTCGAAACAGTAATCGACACGAGTTGAAAACAACACGAAGTCAAAACGATAATCGACACGGGTTGAAAACCACACGAAGTGAAGTTGACATGAAATGAAAAAACAACACTAAGTATGATGAGAACAGAAAATAGACACGGAGTGAAAACAAGGATGACGCAGGAGGACAAAACAACACGGGGTTCACTGGGAAACGACTCGAAGTTCATCAAAACAGAAACCAACACGAAGTGTGGTTTCAACATAAGACAGACACGAAGTGAACTTTGACAGAACCACACACTACACGGAGAATGATACGAAGACGATGAAAACAACACGAAGTAAGGATCAAATGACACGAAAAATGTCACTGAATCAAAACAAACACTTCAGAGAAAAACGACACGAAGACAAACAGTTCAACACGAGGTGTTATATACAAACATGACGAAGTGCCAATCAACACGAATACAGTCCCTGAAAAATACCTGAAGTGAAATGAAGGTTCATTCTTCAACAAACATGTTCTTTGTTCATTTTTCACAGAAAAGATATTTTTGTTAAATTTTCACATAGACATAATTTTTTGAAGACCACTAAGACTTATAGTGTTGTCATCATCAAAACATGTAAAGATTCAACAAGACTCAACAATCTCCCCCTTTTTGATGGATGGCAACACTATGAGTCTTGAGTCTGTGCAGAGAAGGAAAAAACACTAGATAGTCATTCACAATGAATATCACAAACATTAAACTAGATAGCCATTCACAATGAATATCACAAACATTAAACATTTTTCCTGAGTTCTCCCCCTTTGACATCATCAAAAAAAATGAAAACAAGAAGAATGCAACAACGCAAATGATATGAGTTAAGTTAATTTGTCCAAGAGTCTGAGGGAGAAGGCCTCAAAAGGGCAACAAAAATACAGAGCATCGACTTTTCAAGAAAAGTATCTGGCTTGTCTGCTAGAGGGGCCACGCGTCCTGCCTTGTGGTGGTCTCCCCCTTGGAGAAGCAGAGAATGTTCTTGAGGTGGAGTTCTGCTGGAAGAGGCGTGACCAGGTGTTGAACCCAAGATAGACTGAAATTCCTTTAAATCATTTGATAGTTCAGCAAGCCAATACGCCACAGTGCTTCTGACATTTGCCACTTCAGAAATAATGTCTTCTTGGCGAACATTGACCGTTTCATATCTGTCAGTCAGAGTTGTCATTTCTGATAAGAAGGTGACCAACTTATCATAGATTTGCTGAATGCCTGGACCTAGGGCACTTGAAGACTTCTTCAACAATTCTAAAGCTGTTCTGATCTCATAGCAATGATCTATTATGGTAGAAGACATTTTGAAGGAGGAAATACTAACATCATGTGACTCTCTCAGAGCTTTTGCAATTTTTGAACAAATCTCCTGTAATCCTTCCATTAAGGATTTGTTTGCATCATCTGAAGCCCTTTTGTTTAGAAGGAATCGTCTCCATTCAGTGAGGAGAGATATCTCAAGCTTCAGTAATCTGGTATGTACCTGATTAATGTTGAGAGTGACAAATGTAAGCAGATCATCTAATTTCTTGTCTTGTTTTTGCATCTGCTGAGTCAGGTTTATGAGAAGCTCTTCAATGTTGGACGCCCGAGTAGATTCTGCAGATAAGAGTCTAGGTGGACCTAGAGGTGTACCAAAAAACTCACTGCTAGGTGCAGTTCTCTTAGCTGCTTCCTCTTGTACTGGCATTTGACTGCTCTCAGCTGGGACCTGAACTTCATCTTCAGCTTGAGTTTCTTTCTGAGGGAATATATCTTCAGGTTCCTCTTCTTCACTTGAAGATTCTGTATCTAGTTCTATGACAGGAACCTTTTCTCTATCTTCCATGAGTTCCTGATCTGCAGGGCTGCCAACTAAGGCCTGCTCAAGACTTTCAGATACGACCAAGTTGGTAGCCTCTTCCAAGCTTCGCTCAACAGTTTCTCTTAAAATTTCATTAACAAAAGCAGCAAGATCTTGATCAGTACTGTCTTGCTCTTTAGCTGGCTGTTCTTCAGGCACTATTACCTCTTCAGATGTCTTCCCAAAAGAATCAAATAGCCCAGCAATAGTTGCATCTAGATCTGTCTGAATGCTTTCGTCAGACAATCTGATGTCCTCAGATGCAGCCTCAACTAGCCTCTGAAATGAGAATGGTACTTCGATGGGTGCAGCTGGCAAGGTAGACACTGGTGGTTCAGCTGGTGTTTCCTGTTGAGCAGTCTCAGAAACCAATTGCTCACCAGCTTGGGCTAAGACTTGAAATTCTTCTAAATGCTCCCCCTGAAATTGTGATTCCCTGGCCTTTTGGACCTTAGCTTGTCCCACCATAGAGGAGTCCTCTAACCCCAAGAATACTGAAACAAAGTTCATATTAAAAATGTTTCTGGCCTTCACTTCTGATGCGGCCTCTCCATCCAAGCAAATCTCAGAGTGCTTGAATATCTCAGTCAGATGGGCGACATAGGGAAGATGTCTCTTGGATCCAATGCATCCCTTCATGACCGAAAAAATAATCTCTGGCAGACAAATCTTTACATTTTGAATCAGACAAAACAGTAGAAATCTCTGTGTGTCTGTAATTCTTCCTCTAGCCCCAGTCTGTGGAGTGATAATGGAAGCGATGACATTCTGAAGGAGCTTGTGAAGAGGAGGAAATGACGATGTCTGATAAGCTTTTAGCTTTAACTGCCCCTTATCATGAATATTACTGGGTTTACCAGTAATGACTGAGAAAGCTTCGTGGAGACTATATCGAAAGCTTCCCTCTACCTCCCCTTTATCTGGAACACCGAGGGCTTTATGGAGGGACTCACATGTAACAGTTAACTCGACCCCTTTAACAGATGATAATAAGGCAGACTTGTCTCGGCTCAAAGACAAGTTATTATAAAATTCCATTACCGGCCTAGGGTAATAGACACGGTGATTTTCTAAGAAATCTCTCCACTCCTGAAACTCAAAGATTCTTAACAGTTCTGGGAACTTCGAGATCAAAGTTTCATCTCCGAAATCTATTAATCTAGGAGGAATGATTTTTTCACTTTCTACAAACACGGTAGACTGAGACATCCTGGTACCTTGTTCGGAAGATACTTTCGCAGCAGGTTCTGGCACAAGACATCTCTGTTGCTTAGATGAGGGCTCTTCAACAATTTCTTTTCCCTTCCTCTTCCTGTCACCCGGAGCTGCTGACCTTTGCTGATCCATCTGCCGGAACTTCCAGAGTATCAACTCTCTCTTGCAGGCTGTTATTGGACGCGATGCTAGACTGAAGAGAGGAATAGACCTCTGTGGGGGGAAGAAGGTGAGCGGGAAGAGATGGAGATGGGTTTGAAGAAGACGCTCAAGGTGGAGCGGCACGAGGATGAATAGGAAGCGGCAAGGGGAAATAAAGGGTTTGAGGTTGAAGGCGTGAGAAACAAAAAGGTGTTGTCGAGTAGCTTTTTACTCTTATCACACTTTTTCTGTAAATACCCAAAATACCCTTAGTTCTGATGTAACGCAGCTACACCATATTAAGTTAGCCCTTCAATATGTGGACGGGTTATATTTTTCCAAAAACCAAGGTCAGTTAACTCAAGATATTAAATCAGCATAATCACAAAATTAGCTGTTAAAGTTGCTTAACCTAGTGAGAGACACGATTAAATTGCACCTTATGTTTGTCAAGCAACGAACTAACACATTAATGTCAAGCAGAAATCATTTCTTCATTTAATGGACGAGAAGGCATACAGAGTCAACCAATTTGTTGAACACAAGGTAGTATAGTCCCTTTTTACACAAGGAGACATGTTTATCAGACACCAGAAACCCTGGTTACTCAGGACGAACTACCTTTATGCCAAAGATATTTTTCTTTGAGGACTTTTTCCCCTTCCCCTTTTTTTTTATTTTAACATTTCTACACAGAGATAGCTAATTGTATCATGACAGAGACTCTGGACTTCATTGATCTAGAGTGTCTATTTCTCCACAAAAACCATTGCTCTGCCACAAATAATGGCGTATTCCCTGGAAGCACTTCTCATGATTTTAAAAAAATCTTACTTAACATAATTTTTATCTCAGAGCTCTCTTTACATAAGTTTCAGTTAAGTCGAGATCCTCAATAAGTTTTTCTCATTTAACAGGAAGTTTTATAATATGTTGACCAACACTTGAGAAGATAACTTAGAAGGATCAAGGACCAAATATAACCCCCAAACATTGAAATTCTTTATTAACAGGTGTAGATTGTTACACTTGATATAGGGTGGTTTAAGGTATACAGATCTTATCTGATAAGAGCAAGAAGACTGAAACCACAAATTCTTCGAGAGAGAATCTGAACCAATAGTGAGAGGTGAGAGATAATGAGGTGGCTGATTGAATAGAGAAAGATGAAATGAGATGAGCAGCACTCCTATCAGCAAGCCAACAAGTGAGAGATCACTCAAGACATTAAGCACTAAGGACATATCCAAATATAGTATTTGAAGTAGTTCTGTCTCACATCCAGAGCAACTCTTGGACAACAGACTGCAACCTCTTGAGATGACTGATCTTAAAACCACATTAACTGCATCGGCTGACAAAAAATCTTCAGAAACCAAATAGCCTGACAAGCTCCTCTTCAGCCCACTCAAGGACATCTCACACACGACTCTTGGAAGTGTTAATTATTTAATGAATGCAGTGTATGCCAAGAAAGAATTATGCAACATACAGTTTTCAACCAGCATTCGCTTTGAGTTAAAGATTTCAGAAATTTCAGAGTGCATGTTTTAGAAAGTAATGCAACTTGCAGATGATGAATGAATATGCAAGACCAGATTCAATATGCATGCACTGGATGAAACTAATAGCAGGATATGCAAGAATGCATCAAACCAGATATGCAGTAAGTTTCAAAATGGGACATGTAGAGAGATTACCTGAAAATTGTGAGAATGGGGTTTTCATTCTTGAGTGCCTTGGATCATTACCCCTTTTATTCCAGTCCCAAGGCACACCTGCAAAACAAGGTTCATTTTGCACAAACAGGTACCCAAGAGGTCTTGGGTCCTGACATGACATTATTATATTTAGCAAGTTTTCTCAGCACATTTCCAGGAGTGGTTTTCTGATCTGATTTATGCACATTTTTATTAGCATGAATTCTATGTGCATACACATGAGATTTTCTGTTATCAGGGTAAAATTTCTGTTTACCAAAACTGGTTTGGTTTTGATATCCTGCCAGCCAACAGGTTGCAGCCCTGTGACCTGACTTCCCACAGTGATGACATGAAGGTTTTGTTGATTCTTTTACAGGGAATTTGGCATGTTTGAGATTCACATTTCTACCCTGAATATGCCAACAGTCCTTGACTGTGTGGCCATGCTTTCTACAGTGAGAGCAAACGAGAGAATTTCTTCTAAAGGAACCTGACCAGCATTCAGAGGCCTTGTGACCAATTTTGTTGCAATTAAAACATATAATGTGCTGGTTCTTCTTAAAGACATGCTGATTTGCAAAGTGTTTTGTATAATATGAGCATGATTTTTCCTTACTACTTGCAAACCAACAATGAGCAGTAGTGTGTCCTACTTTATCATAATTAGAACATTTGACATTCCTTTTCTGACCAGACACAGATTTTCTAACATGCTTGTTGTCATCTTTTTCCATCACAAAACAGTTACTCATAAGATGTCCATACTTACCACAATAATGACATGAGCCACTTGATTTCTTTAAAACATGGCATTTATCTGATGAGTTCTTAGCATGCAGATTGTTCCTTTGAATTTTTGATGTCTTATGATTTTTATTTTATTTTTCTGTTTTCTTAGCCTTGTACTGAGGTGGAGATGAGATAGAAGGATTTTCCTGTTCAGAGGATTTGACAAAGATAGTTTTCAGGTTGACTCCATCATCCTTCCTCATGACTGGACTGTAACCCAGTCCTTCCTTGTTAGAATTAATCTTTGTTCCCAGAATTTTCTGAACAATGGGCTGTTTGTCTTTTGATGTAGTGGCTACATTTGAAGTATTTACAAAGGATGTCATTACTTTGTTCTGCAAGGCCTTCTTATTGAGATTATTGTAGCCCAACCCTTCCTTTTTGACATTGACTTTTACACCTAGCAGCTTGTCTAGGTTTTTCTGCCCATCAACAAATTTAGACAAGGAAGCTTTCAAATCCTGAATTTCATTTTCAAGAGATGCAATGTGTATTTCATAACTAGTGATCTCTTGTTCACTACAATTGACAGCTTCATTCAAAACCTTGTTAGCTGTTTTGTATTCTTCAATTTCCTTTCTTAGCTCATCTACCTCTTCAGTCTCGTTTGTACAGATAGCTTTCCCTTTTTCCAATGTGAGAAGTCTTGCAGACATGGCGCTGTTTAACAGTTTTAATTTTTCAACTTCTTCTTTAAGCTTACCATTTTGAATTAACTCATTTATTAGAAGCTGATCTTCTGAGTTAACCATGGTTTCTCTCCTAGCTTCAAACTCCCTCAAATCCTTTTGTTGTTTTTCAAAATCTTTCTGTAATTCTATGTTCACAGATTTTATGGCATTAAATTTTTCAATCAGCAACTCATTCTCTCGTTTAAGTTTCTCTAATTATTCTTCAGAGAACTTTCTGAGAGAGTCATCCTCAGATTTTAGATTGTTCAGTTCAGAGTAGACACGTTCAAGTTCCATCTTCAGTTCTGCATTCTGATTTTTATGCATATGATTATCAAACAGACATGCATCATGTGATTGCTTCGTACTTGAACAATTTTTACATGGAGAGCTAGAACTATCTACCCGAGTACTCTTCTTCAACTTTTTATACTGTTTTCTTAACAGTTCATGAGATTCAAATAGTTCAGCATATGCATTCCCCCAATCTTCTAGAGAGAAGTTCTCGAAGAGATTTACCTCATCATCATCGTCTTCTTCAGTTTGATTGCTGCCTTGATCGCTGGCACTTTGATTTCTTCTGTTGGCCATCATGCATCTGTCCACATCTATCTCCTGAGTTCGCTTCAGTGCATCCAAAATATCTTTAGCAGAACTGGATCTAAAGAAACATGAATGAAAAGCTCTATCAGTAGCTGCCTTCATTAAATTTATTGCTATCTGATTTTCTTCATGCATGGATTTGTGACTGTCAGTCCATTTGGACCTTTTCTTAGGTAGTTCATGAGGACCATGTGAAATTACTTTCCACAGGTCTGGATTCACAGATTTAACATAACTCTTCAAAACAGCGAACCATGCATCAAAATGCGTACCACTGAAGATCGGTGGATGGGCCATGAGAACACACAGATTAACGCACAAGAATATTGAAGCACTAAAAAGAAATAAGCACCTAAGATTGCAAGATCGATCTGCAGGTCGCTGGACCTTGTAAGCAGACACCCGCTCTGATACCAACTGTTAGGGTGCTTGGCCCGGATACAGAGGGGGGGTGAATGAATCCTTTTACGAATAATGGATTAAATTTAAAAACCGGATGCTAGATAAGGAAACAGAATGGAACCAATTCTATTCAACTCAAATACAATCACATTGAGCGCACCTATTCAAGCATCTAGCGGAAGCAAACCAGACAATCAAGCCACTGCTCAATAGATTTTTAGGTGGTTCGGTCCTTCAGACCTACATCCACCCCTCACTCCCAACCGGAGTGAGGCTTCACTAGCGAACGCTAGAACCAAGCAGACTCAGTCTGCAAACAGTTGCTGCCACACAGCTTGACCAGGGGAACAACCTCCCCTCTTCCTCCAAACCGGAGGGAACCTCTGGACTTGAATCCACAAGCCCAGAACCGGAGACAAGTCTCCCTTCCTCCAAGCCGGAGGGAACCCACAAGTAGCTCCCAGCTACTTGCAACTGGAGATCAGATCTCCCTTCCTCCAAACCGGAGGGAACACGACCTCAGACCAGAGGATCGGAAAGCACAACAAACCAGAAAACAAAGGAAAAAATAATAAACGAAAATAACTTCAGCAAACAGAAGCTGAAACACGAAATGCACAATTTGGCTCCTAACAGAGCTGACTGGCCTGGATCTGATCCACGGTCCAGTGAAGACAGATCTTCAGGTAAACTTCTTTCTTCTTCTCCACGAGCTCTCTCACTCACTCTCTATCTCTCTTTCTTTCTCTTACACTCTCTTCCTCTTTCACACGAGCACTATCTCTCTCTCTTTTCTTTTTCTTCTTCTGCTGGATCGAGCTCTCTGTAACATTGCCTTTTCTTTCTTAGCTCTGATCGCCCTTCATCGGTGGGCGAAAAGTTTTTCTTTATAGCCGCAGCAGATGAATAGGGCACTGAACGCGTGTGCCTCCCACGCTCGATCCTAGAACCTTCCTGCCACGTGCCCTCTTTGTATTTGTTCCTTCAGCATCGGATCATGTGCACCCAGACATTGGTGAATGTTCTTCCTCGGACCTGCAACGAGATAAGAGCCATTAATATTGAGTGTCATAAAAAACTAGAACTGCATGAGGTTAGTGGACACGACAAGAGGTACTAAACAGAGAACGACACGAGATAAGGTGGTGACACAATGAACATTACTAAGAGAATTTTACGAGATAGACAGACAAACAACGCAAAGACACGAAGACAAGAACAGAAACCAACACTAAGTATGGTTTCAATACAAGAAGAACACGAGGACTAGGAAGAATAAAAACGACACGAAGATACAACAAAACAAATGACACGAAAGTGAAACAGGAAGCAACATGAAGTGCTGCGATGTCCTGTACGCACTAGAACAAACCCGACACGAAGAGACGAAAACAACACGAGGTGAAGACACAAGGAGACAACGACACGAGGTGTAGAAAAACACGACACGAAGTTATGAGAGGAGAAGCGACACGGAGTGTGGTCAATGTGATAAAGACACGAAGTCTAAATAACGAAAGATCAACACGAAGACAGAATACAAAGAAACAACACGAAGAAAGAACAGTGATCAGCACGAGGTGTGATTTCAACATAAGAGAGACACGGACTGATAACAATACGAAGTCGAAACAGTAATTGACACGGGGTAACACGACACGAGGTGAAAAACGACACGAAGACAAAATTGACACATATTGAAAACAACACGAAGTCGAAACAGTAATCGACACGAGTTGAAAACAACACGAAGTCAAAATGATAATCGACACGGGTTGAAAACCACACGAAGTGAAGTTGACATGAAATGAAAAAACAACACTAAGTATGATGAGAACAGAAAATAGACACGGAGTGAAAACAAGGATGACGCAGGAGGACAAAACAACACGGGATTCACTGGGAAACGACTCGAAGTTCATCAAAACAGAAACCAACACGAAGTGTGGTTTCAACATAAGACAGACACGAAGTGAACTTTGACAGAACCACACACTACACGGAGAATGATACGAAGACGATGAAAACAACACGAAGTAAGGATCAAATGACACGAAAAATGTCACTGAATCAAAACAAACACTTCAGAGAAAAACGACACGAAGACAAACAGTTCAACACGAGGTGTTATATACAAACATGACGAAGTGCCAATCAACACGAATACAGTCCCTGAAAAATACCTGAAGTGAAATGAAGGTTCATTCTTCAACAAACATGTTCTTTGTTCATTTTTCACAGAAAAGATATTTTTGTTAAATTTTCACATAGACATAATTTTTTGAAGACCACTAAGACTTATAGTGTTGTCATCATCAAAACATGTAAAGATTCAACAAGACTCAACAGCATTGCACCAAACTCTGTACATCTGTTATATTCTGTCATTCTGTTATATCTGTTATTCTGCAAACTCTGTTAATTCTGTTAAATCTGTTATTCTGATAATTTGTTGCTTGGTTATTCTAATAATTTAGATATTTTACTAGATTGCTTATATTTATTGGAACTCTGTTATGTTCTGGCCAATTCTGAAGTTATGTTCATCTAAGTATCTATCCTTGTTATATTCTGATAGCTTGTCTTTGACTCTGCATGGGAATTCATCCCTATTTCTCTTGAGCTCGTAACTACCTTTGACTTTAATATTCATCTTTCTTGTTAGATTGATCATCATGATTTTCTAGTTCCATGCATTGCATCGTCATGAACATGTTAATTGGCTAATCACTTATATTCTGCTTGATGAGAGATGTAATTCCTACTCTGCATTTTGCTCACCAACCTATCTTCAACGTTTTTCAGGTAACGACATTGAAGATAGTCCATCAGATGGGGAAGGGCAAGAGTGATGAGCGAAATGGAGAATCGTGTCTTTTATTTTTCTTGAGTCTTATCTTGTCCTTGAATTTTTTCCCCCTTATTTAAAGTATTTGAGCCATATCTTTTTTTCACGTAAGTGGAGTCAAGTTATTTAATTGACATTTGATTATCAATAAAGGTTATACTTTGTCCATATTGTTTAGCTTTGAAAATTTTGTGTCTTATGTATGCTCTGATTATTCACGATTGTATCACTGCCGCGTTCCGAACAACACGTTCCGCTGCTATCGGTTCAGGGCGTGACAGTTTGTGGTATCAGAGCCTAGGTATATTAAACCCTAGGTCTTGACTATAGGTTGCCATAAGTTCTAGGTTCAACCACATTATTGCCCGGTGAGATTGGGTAGAACCTTGGGTTAAGAGCTAAAAAAAAGGAATTTTAATACTAATAATATCAGCTTATGAAAATATCTTAGTAAAATTTCATGAGAATCGCTTGATAATCTTACATGAATTAATTGTGTCTTGTAGAACTAGATAGATAACAATGGCCGCTGAGCGTGCCCAATGGCGTGAGATGCAAAGGACGGTTCAAGGATTAACCTAGGCTCTTCAGCGGGTAGCCGAGGGTGGAGCCAATCGTTGAGCTGGAGAGTTACATCGTGAGTTCCGGAGCCTCAATCCCCCTAGGTTTAGTGGAACCCCTGATCCTGACATGGCAGAAGATTGGACTAAGGAGACGGAAAGAATCTTCTGAGTAATGCAATGCTTGGATCAAGATAAGGTCCTTTTGGCAACATTTCAACTTGAGAAGGATGCAAGGGCTTGATGGGAGTCCATAGAAGCCACTCTGCCAAACATTCAAGTAACTTGGGTAGAATTTTTAGAACACTTCAACGAGAAGTATTTCTGGGAGAGAGTTCGGGAGAGAAAAGTGGGAGAATTTGCCTCACTTAAGCAGAGAAGTATGACTGTAGCGGAATATGAGGCCCAGTTCTCGAGGCTGTCACGGTATGCGTCTCATTTGGTCATGACGGAAAAGATGAAAGCTAGGAGGTTTTTAAATGGATTAAGACTGCAATACATACCACAGTTGGCACCGATTGATATTCAATCATATGCCGAGATGGTTAAGAGAGCTCAATTATTGGAAGACGCTATGGAATTATCTGACAAAGTTAAGGTGAGAATGGAGAAGCAGAAAGTAGGCAATGGCAACAAAAGGCCTAATGCGGGAAACAACGTTATGAACGGCAAGAAGCCTAAGGAAGAAAAATGCAAGCATTGTGGGAATAAGGGTCACAAATCTGAAAAGTGTCGCTGGAAGAACGGAGGTTATTTTCGCTGTAGAAGTCAAGAGCATAAGGTAGCTGACTGCCCCCTTCCTAAGAATCAACCTCAGTAGTCAAAGGATGATAAGGAAGCACGGCATCGAGGACAATTACAAGCAATAAGACAAATCAAACCTGCTGACAATGAAGTGACTAGAGATACCCCTTAACTTTGGCCAAGTTCCCTTGGGTTGTTGTATTAGCATGCCTAGGTGATTTTGTCTTATGAATGGAAACTAGAATTAGATCCCCCACTGATATAGATCGAAAATGAATACCGTTGAATTTGGGGACCAAATTCTTTTAAGTGGGGGAGGGTGTAGCACCCCAAAAATTTGAATATTGAATAAATGAAAATAATCATGATTATTAATCATAGAAAATTCTTAGAATTTAAAATTTTGATAAAAGAAAGGTGATATTAACAAAAATAATTATTTAACCTAAATGTTAATAATAATAATATATAAATATATTAAAAGTTCAACTTAAAACTGAAATTTAGAAAGTGGTTAACAACGTGCTTCATATTAATGGGCCTTCACTTGTATATTTTAGTTTCCCCTTAAAGACAATTTAAAAACAAAAAACAAAAAAACAAAAATCTAGCCTTTTGCCAAAAAGGGTAAATATATAAACCATATTCCCTAAAGAAATGGATTCTTGGGCCCAACTATACACTAAACCCACGTGAGTTTCTCACACTCAAAAACCCAACCCAAAAACCATAAAAGAAAACCCAAGCTTTTTATATGCTTGTGTTCATGGGCTTCTACCTACACAAAGCACAGTAAAGACAACCCACGTGTGTACTCACAAAGCCAACCCTCACTCATACCAAACCCAAGCCCACATGAGCCACAAAACCCTCATGCGGCCAACCATGTAGGCATGCTCGTAAGATAGATGTTCTAGGGTTTTAAACAAAAGATGGCAGGCGGCTGTCACATTAGCAAGATGATTTACAGATGGAGTAACGCACGGAAAGGTTTAAGGACTTGCTCCCATTTGTTTATCACCTCCGATGGGATCCCTCTTCAATATAAAATCTTGGCCATCGAGCAAGCACAACCGATCCTCGGCATCTTCTTCCTGCTACCGCTGACCGTGGAAGAGCTTCACCTTCTTCTTCTTCTTCCCCTGCTTCCACGCTGCCGTGAAGGGCGCCCCTGCGTCCTCTTCTTCCATCTTCCTGTGCTGATTCGTGAGGCCACCCCGAAGGAGAGTCTTCTTCCATTTGGTCTTCCCCCTGTTGCAAGAAAGAACGCCCCTTCTCTTCTTATTCACCCTCTGTTTTCAGTAACAGGAAACCGAGCATCGGTTGTTCCTCGCCTATTCATTGATCAAATCTTCAAAAGGTAGGTGTTCTCTCTGATAGCTAAACTAAATTAACAAAGATAATACATGTTTTTACGATCATAAACATCATGCTTATATCTTGTGTTTGAGTTCATAGTCTCTAATTTTCCGTAGGTGATCTCTCTCAAGCCTAAACCTGTTAATATTGCATGCAGTTAACATGGTTTCTATGTAAGAATAATTTCATGTATGAATTTTGTAACGTTTTCATGCCTTACGTGGTGTAATAACCAGTACCATTAACTAGTTAAACAATTTAATATATTTTATCAAGATACTTAGAGGAAATCACGGTATTTACTATAGTGTGATAGTTATGGATTTTTACTTTGTCGACTTGTTCGTGCACGTCGGAGTGACCTTTGGTCATGAAATTTTATGGGTGTGTTATTGGGGTGGAGACCGAGGTAGTGAGAGTGGTTGCACCATTTTCTGTGTCTCCTATCTCAAGATCCCCCATCTCTCGATGAAAAATTATTTTGAACGTCCAGTTAGGTAGAGTTTTTCTAGCCCGTCATTTCGGTATATCATAGGCTCGATTTCGACGTGGTTACGTCGGGAAACGAGAGGAATAAAGAGTTGACACAAATTGTAATTTGTTAAGGAAATGACGACAAGTCTATTGTCGTCAAAACCTTTTGACGACATAATGCATAGTCGTCAAATTTTTAATATATATATATATATATATATATATATATATATATATATATATATATCTTGTAAGTATATCTTTGAAAAATCATATCTATTAAAATATGTAACAAAAAATTATAAAAATTATATATTTGGAATCCTTGCATTTTTCTCCTAATTATCATATATTTTATTTTTTTAAGTATTTTAAATAAATAAATGTGTCTTTGAATGTATATTTTTGAAATTATTCAATTAAATAGATATTGAGGTGAATTCTTGTTAAATAAATTAAGTTAAAAATCATAGAATTAACGTCCCTCCAAGTGGACGCTAATTAATAAATGACACTACTCACGGACGTCAATTAAAATAAGTTTATTTAATTATAGTTAATTATAGAATTAGATGGACGTGAATTCTATAATCAACGCATTCATGTTCTCACTGTTTTCTTCCGGTTTTGACCCATACCTCGGGTCTTTTGGCACTCTCATCTCACGTCCGTAGATGGAGCCCCTTTTTCATGATTGGTTCACGTTATACACCTCAACTCTTGGTGACATACGAGTCCTCCGTTGGACATTCCGTTCCTTCGGACTGGCAAGTCAGTCATTGGGACCTCGGTAAGTCTCCGCTAGTCTTGGATTCCCTCAAGGCAGCCGAGCTGGTTGTACCCTAAAAACCTCGGGATCAGATCCGTGTCACTTTGGTTTTCCGTTAGTCTTGACACTCTACTGCTTTTGAAACTTCTTGTCATCAATTCGAGAACATAACCCTTTGACTCTGTATTTGGCCAAATCTGATTCTGAAACATTAAGGGCTGTGGGTCCGCGACTTTCAGTGCCAGGTAGGATGGAAGTCCAATTCTGTAAACCATGGTAATTCTATGTGTGACATTGCACCAAACTCTGTACATCTGTTATATTATGTCATTCTGTTATATCTATTATTATGCAAACTCTGTTAATTCTGTTAAATCTGTTATTCTGATAATTTGTTGCTCGGTTATTCTGATAATTTAGATATTTTACTAGATTACTTATATTTATTGGAACTCTGTTATGTTCTGGCCAATTCTGAAGTTATGTTCATCTAAGTATCTATCCTTGTTATATTCTGATAACTTGTCCTTGACTCTGCATGGGAATTCATCCCTATTTCTCTTGAGCTCGTAACTACCTTTGACTTTAATATTCAACTTTCCTGTTAGATTGATCGTCATGATTTTCTAGTTCCATGCATTGCATCATCATGAACATGTTAATTGGCTAATCACTTATATTCTGCTTGATGAGAGATGTAATTTCTACTGAGCATTTTGCTCACCAGCCTATCTTCAACGTTTTTCATGTAACGACATTGAAGATAGTCCATCAGATGGGGAAGGGCAAGAGTGATGAGTGAAATGGAGAATCGTGTCTTTTATTTTTCTTGAGTCTTATCTTGTCCTTGAATTTTTCCCCCTTATTTAAAGTATTTGAGTCATATCTTTTTTCACGTAAGTGGAGTCAAGTTATGTAATTGACATTTGATTATCAATAATGGTTATACTTTGTCCATATTGTCTGGCTTTGAAAATTTTGTGTCTTATGTATGCTCTGATTATTCACGACTATATCACTGCCGCGTTCCGAACAACACGTTCCGCTACTATCGGTTCGGGGCGTGACAGGCTGTCTGGCAATCTTCATCCCAGTAAAAGTGAACATCCTTCATCATCAATTTGTGGAAAGGCTGGCATCGCCCTGACAAATTAGAAATGAACCGCCGGATATAAGCCAAGCGGCCCTACAGTGATCTCAGCTCAGAGAGGTTCCTCGGTGCAGGTAGTTCTTGAATCGCTTTGATCTTTGCGGGGTCTATCTCGATTCCCCAATATCTGACAATGAAACCCAAGAACTTTTCGCTCGACACTCCGAATGCGCATTTCATAGGGTTCATCTTCAATTCATGCTACCTTAGCCTCTTAAAAATGATCCGGAGGTCCTGTAGATGGTCTTCTTTTCTTCTGGTCTTGACCACCAGATCATCTATGTAGCATTCAACCTTGTGGTAGAGCAACTCATCAAATATTCTGGTCATTGCACGCTGATAAGTTGTGCCAACATTCTTCAGTCCGAACGGCATCCTCTTATAGTGATAGAAACCTTTAGGGGTTCGGAAGGCAGTGTGGACACAGTCATGCTCCGCGATCCAGATCTGGTTGTAGCCGGATGACCCGTCCATGAATGACAGGGCCTCGTGGCCGGTTGTAGCATAAATCATGACTTTCATTATTGGGACCGGAAAGTCATCCTTGGGGCAGGTTTTATTCAGATCTCGGAAGTCAACACATATCCAGATCTGTCCATTCTTTTTCTTCACGGGGACGATATTCGCCTACCACATGGTGTATTGATTTTCTTCGACAAATCCCACGTCAATGAGCTTGTCGACTTCTGTACAAATTTGAGTGATGAGCTCCGGTCTCATGCACCGCGGTGGTTGCTTCACCGGGTCGGCTTCAGGGTTGATCGCCAGCTCATGTTGCGAAACTGCAGGACTCAATCCCGACATTTCTTTGTAAGTCCAGGCGAAGCAATCCTGGTATTCTTGCAGTAGCTGGGTATATAGCTCCCGTTCTTCTGAGGATAACTGGGCGCTGAGGAAGGTAGGCCTAGGGTCTTCCTCACTTCCCAAGTTGAATCCTATCAGCTCGTCGACTATAGCTTGGCCTCCGTCTTCTATCTCCGGAGGTTTCGGTTGGAGGTCGACGAAATTTGGAACACCATCTTCAGGGTCGAGGACCTTGACTTCCTCATTTGACATCATCAGAGTTTCTCGAAAGTCCTCTGCTTCATTTAATAGCGGCCGTGCATATTGCTCTCAAAGTGAATCCACTACCGTTGCAGTCTCCAAGGGCAAGAGAGCAGCTTCAGTCTGTTGTGTAGTGGACAGCGGATCTAGAGGGGAGGGGTGAATAGATCAGCCCCACTTTTCGCAATGTGGCCCTCTATATAGCTAGTTAAAATAAATTGCAGCGGAATAGAAACTAGCTTCCAAGTGCGTTATGATTTACTTAGCAAGATAAGCAAGATATATAACAATTCGATCCTAAGCATGCACCTAGAACGAATCAATCACACAAGCAAACCACACTAGATAGGATTTTAAGGTGGTTCGGACTGAATCCTCAGCCCTACGTCCACCCCTCACCAAAACCCGGTGAGGCTTCACTTGTGCAGCGCACAGAACCGCAAATCGAAAACCACCGATTGCCTTCCTACTCACCACCTGGTAGGGATGTCAACCGCAAATTGGAACAACCTCCAATTACCTTCCTACTAACCAACGGTAGGGATGAATCACACTTTCAATGTTTAAACAATAATGAAAATGAAACAAATGTGAAGGAACTAAAACAAGAGATTGAGTTGTGAGTGAAAATGAATTGGCCCTTGTATGAAATGTTCATCAGCAACAAGACTCCTCTTGGCTTCAACTCAATCTTCTTGATTCACCCTTGATTGGATGAATGTTCTTCACGGAGTACTGTTCACGTGAACAGTACATCTTCCTTCAATTCTTCTCTCTTGATCTTCTCTTTGAACTTCTTTGAATGAATGAAGGAGATGATGAAGCTACCTTGAATCTTGATTGCTTCTTTAGCTTCTAGGAGTTTGAATGCTTGAAATATCACCTTGAATGAGGTGGAAAGAACTTGAATGGATGAAGATGATTTCTTTTGAAGAACTTGAATCAAACCAGCTTCCTTGGATCACTTTGATAGCCTTGCTTTGATGTAATCTTCCTTGAGGTTTGCTGGCTTTGATTTGAGCTTGATTCCCCTTTGATTGGATGAAGAACACATTCACGAACTACTGTTCACGTGAACAGTAGCTCGTCTCCAAGCTCTCTTGCAGCCACCCTAGATCTCACAAGAAGCCCCTTGAAGCATTAGGGTTTCTAACCCCTCATGTGTTAGTTTTATAACCCTTGAATGGTCCATAGATGCCCCCTAGACCAGATCCACAAATCATGGAAGATTAGGTAAGGTTTGATTAAACAAATCCATGGAAAGGGGCTAGCCACGAGGTTGATTTCGAAGTCAAACAAGGCTGCATCGGGGCTGGCGGTCGACCTAAGGCTCCTGGCGGTCGACCGCCACTGAAACACCTGCAAACGGGCAATCCCTGGGAAATCCGATCGACCGCCACTGGCTGGCGGTCGACCGCTACTGAGAAAGCCTGTAGACGGTGGAGTCCTGGCTGGGGCGGTCGACCGCCCCTATGCTGGCGGTCGACCGCCAGCTGGGCAGAACCCGACCCATCCCGGGTTGGTCCGTTATCCACGTCAGCTCCGTCGTTCAACTTCTTTAGCAGCCCGGTCATGTCTGTGGCATCTTCCTTGACTGTCTTGAAGATTTTATTATTGAGTCTTCAATCAAATTTTTGTTCCGGGATCCCCGCGACCTGACCGCGCAGGTCGATCCGCGTGCGAGGGCGCAACATTCAGCGTTCACGTTCACCATTTTCACTTGATTCCTTGTCCATTCATTGGCGCACCTGTCATGAACAAAAACATCACGTATGTCAATCACATGAAGGTGAAAAACATCAATGACTAATAGTGTTTAGCCATTATCAAAACCAAGAATACATTAGAACTCATATGACCATAGAATGATGTCGAATGACCCAAGTGACCATATGAACTCAATTGACCATAGGAGCACAACACAGTCTTTGTAGATGGGGTTGCAGTCGTGACCGACTAGTGGCTGCTTGTTGTTGGGCTGGAACAATATCCCAGCCTTGTAGCAGAAGGTGAGGAGGTCTCACCTTCTGGGGCAGTTGCATCTTCTATAGAGGTGGCATTCCCTTCCTTTGCTGCACATACCTCTCGGTCGAAGTCGACTGAGGCTTCCCCGATTGGCATGAGAGGTGCCGATATCGTCATCAGTAGGACTTTACTGGGGGGAGAGGTCCCAGTTTCTTTGACACCTTCGGCTTCGCTACTGCTAGCCGTATCAAATTCAGCTTGAAGGGCCGCCTCTTCAGGATAGACCTGCTCCCAACATCGGCAAGGAATCATGGTCTTTGCTTTCTGATTTCTGGGCTGGTCCGGGTCAGCATGTTCAGCTTCCGCTGGGTATTCATCAAAAGTTACCCCCAGTGGGCTATCTTCAACAGGGTAGAAGGCGGAGATGGTGTCCACCTCGTATCGCCCACTGTGATAATATTCTTCCAGGGTGAAGCCCAACCCTGGGTGTTGAGAAACGCGTCTCATTTCTTTATCCAGACTTGTGGGATACCACATCTTCTGGAAAGCTTCCTTACTTTTCTGAGGCTGATCGGAGGGGATGTGCTGCTTCTGAAACATCCTGGCCATCCGACAGTTGTGAATGCCAGACCCTTGACGGGGACTGACGGATTGCTTATATCTTCGGGGAGGCAGCAGTCTGTGTCTTCCCAAGTAGGGTGCTCCTCAGCCATATAGAACGAGCTATTAGGTCAATCTACCTGTGTCACCTCCCAAGTTTTGAAAGGCTCGACAGTGGGGTCATCAAGGTCGGGAATTGGCTTGGTTAGGCCGTCTGGGACTCCGATGTAATTACGCTACCGATTGACCTGCACTTCATTAGCTTCATGGTATAAAGCTGGGGGTGTTATTCTGCCCACGTCCCCGGATGCTGTGATATGAGAGACCACCTTGGGCTTGATGTATCCGTGCGGCGGTGGTGGATACCAAATGTCGCCGGATGCGCCCCTCGATGCCCACGCAGGGGTCTTAGCTTCAGAGGTCTTCTGGGGAGGCCCCGTATATAGGTTGGCATCCGTCAAATGACATTCAAATACCTCAAACGGGTGAAGGTCAGCAAATATTCTCTCCTCCTTCCCTTGAAGATAGTATTTGATACATTGGTGGAGCGTAGAGGGCACCACCATATTTTCATGTAGCCATGGGCGGCCGAGCAGTGCTTTGTACGAGGTGCGGGAGTCGATGACATAGAACTGCACTGTCATAGTGAAATCTGCCAGGGTAAGTGTGAACTCTGCCACCCCCATCGACACTTCACATTTTTGATTGAAGTCGGTGATACGCATATCCCCGACTTTCTCGAGATGCACGTTGAAGTGGTGCCTCTCGTATATTCTATAGGGCAAAATATTGACAGCTGCACTGGGATCGACCAGAATTCTGTTCAGCTCCCTCCCGTTCAGGTGCCCTCTCATGTACATCTACATGTTGTGGCTGATTGTGGGTAGCAGCATATCCTCTGGAGTGAAGGTCATGCTGGCTTTCGGCATTGTTTCAGCCAAGCAGGTCTCAAAATGAGCAGGCGTCTATAGAGCAGCGATGATCGCCTGTCGAGTCTCTTCACTCAAAGAGAGGATCTCCCAGATTGTAAATCTAGCAGGGAGCTTCTTGAGTAGCTTAATTATTCAGCTCCCAGCTCGGACATTGGAAAGCTTCATCTCTTCATCCCATCTGGGCTTGGGAGAGTCCTGAGTTACAGCCCCTAACGGACCTGCTTCATCTACCTCAGACTCGGCGCCTTTCTGGTTAGCACCAGATCCTTGATGTTCTTCATTAGCTGCTGCAGGGCAAGCTCCATCTGTATTTGGAGCTTCGGCAGATTGTGCTGGTTGCGGGTGAACATTCCCGGGTGCAGGGTTAGCCTCCTGGCAAGGCTACTTCCCCTTAGACATCTTCATGATTTCAAGAAATGAAGGGACTGCCTTGCCCCCATTCTTGCTATATAGGCCTGGCGGAGGAGGGATCTGGACTTCCTTGACCTCCGGGGGAGGTGTCTTGTAGGGCTGCTCTCCCCTGAATATGATATTGTGGTTGGGTGGCGGCTGGCACACCCATTTTCGGCCTGACCGGGTTGCATGTGCAGTGGTTGCGGCCTCAGCCTTGCCTCCCCCTGCAAGGGGTGTGAAGCAAATTTCCTCTTCTTCCTCCTCTCCGGGCAGGTTGAAGAGTGCTGATAGAGTATTACAGGAGACAACCTACACTTTATCGGCCTTAGCGGCCTTTCTTTTCTTCTTATTTTGTTTCTTCCTCTTCCTTGCATCAACAGGCACCTGCCCCCAAAATAGACTGCCCTCCTTATCGGATGTTGCTTCAGCTTCCTCCTTTCGCTCGAGTGAGAGCTGCTCCAGTTCTTACCATGGGACATGGTCCTGTTGTGCCCCTGTGATTTTGATTATAGCAAACACTATGAGTTATCTGAACTTCTATGACATGATTTTTAACTCTATGATTTTAATGATAGCATATCATGAACATCTGATTGACTGTCTTGCTATGGGCATATATCATGTCAGTTCTACAGCCTTCCATATCATGAATCTTGGCTTTGCATATCATGAATATGTCATATGTCAGTTCATCAGAGCATAAAGCATTGCATTGCTATTCAATCAATTTATCAGATCTAGAGCATTGCATTTGATGTTCAGTCAGGTTATCTACTGCATAAAGCATTCATATACATATACATCAGTTGCTTTACTCTGCTTGTGGAAGTCAGTACAGGCTAAACATCCATGCATCATGACACTCAGCATAGTGTGGGTCGACCCCCTCTCTAGATGGGTCGACT
This sequence comes from Amorphophallus konjac, assembly GCA_022559845.1. Taxonomy (NCBI): domain Eukaryota; kingdom Viridiplantae; phylum Streptophyta; class Magnoliopsida; order Alismatales; family Araceae; genus Amorphophallus; species Amorphophallus konjac. The sequence goes on from CM040125.1 coordinate 69,882,995, forward strand.
CCCCAGATAAGTGTAGTCTATACACTGCTTCATTCAATGTCTGTACAGCCTTCGCAAGAGCAAGTCTGTACATCGCTCTCTCCAGCAAGTCTATACACTACATGCTACAAAGTCTGCACATCCCGTTTGCCAAGTCTATTCATCGGCATGCATTACTTCAAGTATGTACAGTCTGTTGCATTGTTCATCAAGTCTACACATTGCAGCAACATAGAAAGTATATACACTCACTTGCATGTTCATCAAAGTCTGTACACTGGTCGAGCATTCAAGTCTGTACATTGGCCAAGTCTACACATCGTCACCTTGCCTTCAAGTCTGCACATTGGCCAAGTCTACTCATCGACACTGTAGCTTGCTTAACTCAAGTCTATACATTGCAGCGTGTCTGTGCTTCAAGCGTTCCAAAGTCTATACATCGCTTGCACCATTAAGTCTAGACATTGCACTGTAGCTTGTTTAGTTGAAGTCTATACATTGCTGATCGAACGTAAGTCTATACATTCCAACCTATTCCTTCGTTCGCTGCTTTTGCTACACACTAAGTCTACACATTACAATCATTACCTACGTCCAAGTCTGTACAGAGTCTAGCAGCGTCTCACGCATCGTCTCACCAAGTCTGTACAGCATCGGCCCTGTCTCGCCATACACGACCAAGTCTGTACAGCCTTCTATTGCAAGAGTTCAAGACTGCACATGCCTTCCAAGGTCTGTACAACCTCTAGTCTGCATGAGTCACTAAGTCTATACATCTCTACATTGGCAAAGTCCATACATTGTCTGGCTCACATCTTCCAAATCTGTACATTGGCCTTCAAGCCTTCCAAGTCTGTACAGCCCAAGTCTGTACATCCACCGTCTCATGTAGCGTCTCTAAGGCAAAGTCTATACATCGCATGCATTGCACACTGCAAGTCTGTACAGCCCAAGTCTGTACATTGCTCACTTGCAAGCACACAAGTCTACACAGTGCTCTTCATTCATGTGCACAGTTCGTGCATCAAGTATGTACATCCACCGTCTCAGTTAAGCTTCAAAGTCTGTACATCCGATCATCTCATGCATTGTCGCTTGCATCGTTTGGCAAAGTCTATACATTGGTCGGTGGTAAGTCTGTACACTGCCTACACTGCATGCTCTCACAATCATCTTCAAGTCTATACATTAGTCAGTGGCAAGTCTATACATTGCACTGTGCTTCAGGCATTCCATGCTAAGTCTATACAGCCTTTGAATTGCACTAAGTCCATACACTAGCAATGTAGCTTGCACGATTAAGTCTATACATTGTGTTGCATCGTTGCACACCAAGTCTATACATAGTCTGGCTGCCTGCACGCCATGTCTGCACATCGGTTGCACAGCACAACTAAGTCTATACATCCAGTTGCATCGCATGTCTGCAGAGTCTAGACATTCGTCCTATAGCATACAACTAAGTCTACACAGCCACCACATCAAGTCTATACAACAAAGTATGTACAGTGTCTCATATTGGCAAAGTCTGTACATCGTTTGGCCTGTGCATGCTTCGTCTTCTAAAGTCTATACACTGCTGTCTCATGCATTCTAAGTCCATACACCATCCAGTTGGGCATCGGTCATTACAACAAGTTTGTACACTGTCTGCACGCTCTCAAGGCTGAATGTTCTTCAGCAGAGTCTGTACACACTTCATCAGTGAAGAATGTACACACTTCAGTGCACATGTGTATCTCCTTCAAGACGAAGTCAATACACTCGTTTCTAAGGCTTCAAGTCTATACACTCGTTGTCAACCCTTCAAGTCTATACACTCAAGCTGCATCATGCCTGTACACACTTTGTTAACAGCCTGAACCAAGTCTGTACATCCATCTGATATCTTCTTATGATTGCTTGACAGGTACTGTTCGTGAAGCCTATGAAGGGCACGTGATCCGAGGTTGGCACCTAGCACGTGATCCGAAGACAGTGCCCTAATTGCTGCTGCTATAAATATGAAGCCTCCTCCATCTGGAGAAGAGATAAAAAGAGAAAAAGAGACTGATCGAGATCAAGTGAGAGCAAGAGAGTGATCGAGATAAAAGGAAAGTGCTGCAGAGAGGCAGAGAGCAGAAGAAGAAAAAGAAAGAGAGAAAGAGAGATGGAGAGCTCGTGAGGAAGAAGAGAAGCTTGTTTGTCATCACTGGACTTTGGATCAGATCCAATCCAATTTGCTCCTGCGAGAGCTATTGTGCATTTCATTTTTCCAGCTTTCTGTTGCTGCGTTTTTATTTTTCTTGTTAACTGTTCACTTTTGCTCTTCCGATCCTCTAGTGTGAGGTCGGGTTCCCTCCGGTTTGGAGGAAGAGAGACTTGCGTCTCTGGTTGCCTGTGACTGAGTGTCACTGGTTGTTTCCCTCCGGTTGGGAGGAAGGGAGGTCCGAGACCTCTGGGTTGCAAGTGGCTGGGAGTCACTTGTGTGTTCCCTCCTGGTCTAGAGGAAGAGAGACTTGCGTCTCTGGTTTGCTAGTGACTGGGTGTCACTAGTGGTTCCCTCCGGTTGGGAGGAAGAGGGGAGCTTGTTCCCCTGGTCAAGCTGTGTGGCAGCAACTTGTTTGCAGACTGAGTCTGCTTTCTAGCTCATTGCTAGTGGAAGCCTCACTCAGGTTGGGAGTGAGGGGTGGACGTAGGTCTGTGGACCGAACCACCTAAAAAATCCCTTGTGCAGTGGTTTGTCTGATTGCTTGCTTCCGCTAGATCCATGCTAGGACCGTGATCTGATTGATTATTCATGTCCTAGAGTTTAATTGGGTTTGCATCTTTTATGTTTGAGCAATTGTCCACTGATCTTGTGCTTATCATTTCATACGAATTTTAAATTGGTCAAAACTCTTTAGAAGATCCATTCACCCCCCCTCTGGATCTGTGTTTATCTATCGCACCAAACTATCAATTGGTATCAGAGCAGGTTTCTGTCTTTCCAGATCCAACGATCTGTAGAGGATCCTACTGGCTATCGGTGCATTTCTGTCTTCTGCATACAGTTTTGAAATTGCTTGATTGATTTACCTTCATAGCTTCTCCACCGGTTTTCAATGGCTCTAATTTTAACTCATGGGTTAGCAGTCTACATAACTATGTGAATTTGATGGATCCAGATCTATGGAAGTTAATCTCACATGGTCCTCACATACTGCCAAAGAAAGAGTCTAAATGGACTAATAGTCACAGATCAAGAAATGGAGAGAATCATAAAGTTTTGAAATTAATGAAAGATGCTACTGACAAGGCTCTACATTCTTATTTTTATGATTGCAGGTCCGCTAAGGACATTCTAGATAAGCTGAAGCTAGCTCAGAGGAGAAATGAGGATAGCTGCCTGATGGCTGACAAGAGCAACCATGGCAGTGATCAAGATGAATCCGAAGATGCTGAAGAGGTAACCAATCCTTTCTCTAGTTACACTTTAGACGACTGGGAAGATGCCTATGCCAATCTGTTAGAATCCTATGAAAGACTAAAGAAGAAGAATAAAAAACTGATAAAGAAGCTAAAGAAACATGAGGATGCTAAATCTCGAGGTGAAAGCCCTGAAATTCTAAAAATTGAAAATGACATATTTAGAAGACAGTTAATAGATTTTGATTCTATTAGTTCAGATTTAGATCATTTGAAATCTAAAAAACAAACTCTTATGAAACAAATTGATTCACACAAAAAGGAGAATCAAGAGCTTGTTTGCGAAATTGCTAAACTAAAGGAGAGGCATAGTTTAATTGATGATGATCAGGCTCATAACAATGATGTTGTTCAAAATGAAGAACTGGTGAGAAACTTAGAGCTTGTCAACTCTGAATTGGAAAACATGAAATCTGAAATTGAAATACTCAAAAACTAGCTCAAAGAATTTGAACACAAATCAAATAATCTTGAAAAAGTAAATAGTTTGATTTCTGAGAAACTGGAGGCTGAGAGAGTAATAAACTTAGAGCTTCAGAAAAATTTCAACAAACTTAAATCTGAAACACAACAGGAAATGTTTTATGAATGTCAATCTTCAACAGATGAATGGGTGTTTGATGATGAACTCCTAGAGCAGAACAGTAAACTGAAAGAGGAAATTAATAAGCTGAATCACCTAAACTCAGCAATGTCTGAGAGGCTAATCACTTTAGAAAAAGGGAAGAGTGTAAGCTTGGTGAGCTCTAGTGAGTTGCTGAATGCTGAACATGAAATTACAAATATGAAAAACATCAACCTAATGTTGAGTGGGAATGTCACTTGCTGTGAATAAAAGATAGCTAAATATGAGTTAACAATCACATCCCTTCAACAAGAAGTTGATGATCTTTATAACTCTCTATCTGAAGCTGACAATGAAATAAAATTAAAACAGAAAGTTGAAAAACTCAAAAGTCTGAATGATGCCTTGCATCAACAAGTCATTTCCTGTGAAACAGATCTGTCCAAATATGAAGCTAATATTTGTGGCTTAAATTCTGAAATTCAAGATTTGAAAAACTCCTTGTCAAAATTTGTCAAGGGAAAGGACAATCTGAATAAACTTCTGGGAAAGAGTGATAACTCTCAGAGAGAGGGGCTGGGTTACAGTTCAACAAACAAAATGATCAATAGCAATAAAACTTCAACTGTGTTTGTAAAAGCTTCTGATCAAAACACAACTACTAGTTCTTCTGTTTTTCAATTTACTGCACAAAAACCCACTATCAGTCCCAAAACTGTATGACAAACTCAAAAATTAAAAAAGGATGAAAACCTACAGAAAAAGGACAAAACTACTCCAGTTGGTACAAAGACTGCTGCACACAATTCACATGACCTCTCAAACAATCATACTAAAAAGGGGTCGTGCTATTATTGTGGGAAAGTAGGTCACATAATGGAAGATTACAGATTAATGCTAAAAGATGAGCATGGTAGTGAAACATCACATTCTAGAAATTCTTTTGATAGAAACCATGCTGCTAGGAAACCTGATGCTTCATGTTATTATTGTGGGAAGCATGGTCATCTCATGAGTGAATGTTTTATCATGAAAGAAGACAATAAACTGCATGCCAGGTCTTCCATTCATTTTCATGGTCCATATGGATCTAAACACAATTCTAGTCAGCACATTGTGTGCTTCAACTGCAATAAGCCTGGGCACAGGTCTGCTGAGTGCTGGTTTAGATCAACTTGGAGTAAAAATGGTTTTAAAAGTAAGCAAATCAGACACTTCGAATGTGGGAAAAATGGGTATACAGTCAAGGACTGTTGGTATGTTCAAAAGAATCATGTTAACCCCCATTTTGTCAAATTCCCTGCAAAACCATTTGTGAAAATTTCATGCTATAACTGTGGGAAGCCAGGCCATAGATCTGCTGAATGTTGGCTGAGTAAGAACAAGCATCAAACTGTTCATGCATACAACAGAAAATCTTATGAACATGTTTATAAACATCATCCTACTGTTAATATGCATCATAAGAACAAGAAACCAGTCACATCATGTAGATACTGTGGAAAGTATGGTCACTCTATGAACAATTGCTACCTGATGGATCATGATGACCATGTTGCTATGAATTTGCTTAGAACACCTGTCAGGGCTAACGCAGGACCCAAAGCTGCTTGGGTCCCTGCAGGATCAAAATGATCAAAAACTTTGCAGGTGTGCCTTGGACTGAGAAATAAAGAGGGGTAAATTAAACCAAGGCACCCAAGTTGATAAAGCCCCTTTCAGGTAAATCTCTGCACTTCTTGTTCTTAGAATAACTGAATAGCATGTTAAATCCGTCTTTGCATATTCATTCATCATCTGCATTGTCAAATTCAAATTTTCTGAACTCTCCTCGTACATGATTTGCTTTTTTAATGATAGACTGAATTTGCATATGCACCCGTTGAAAAATATTGAAAAAATATTGCATTAGGACTGTTGGTATTGCATTATCATGCATGACCACCATGGTATATCAAATGGTAAGCTACTAAAAGGCAGATGAATTCTGTCTGGAGGTTCTTACTATGTGTGAGATGGTCTTTTAGACCGAGTTCTCCGCCTAGTACCATGGGTCATATCCCCTTATAGGGCAGTCTGAATGAGCATAATTTTTAAAATCATGTTTCAGTGCTTCAATTGCATATCATGCACACTATAAGGGGGAGTTTGACTGATGCTTGCATAATCATGATAATCTCATTTGCTGAATGCATACATGTAGTTAGTTGTATTGCATTTCCTTACATTGAAAAATCAAAAAAGAAATGACTCATTGCATCTAGACAGGGGGAGCTTTCCTGTTCCATCTCTTCATCTCTTGAACTCTCACTGTCTAGCAATCTGACCCATTCTTGGCAAATGTGTGGTTCACTTGAATTCCCTGCTGTCTACACATATGTAGCTGTTCTGTCTGAACTCCAGACTCAACTATTGATTTCAAAACTGCACTATTCTAATGATTCACTCCTTGTCTCATCATGATTGCTCTCTGCTAATCTCTCAATAAAAATACTTTGTTGATGCCACTGATTTCCTGGCAATGTCATTGATTCATCTGAATGAGGAAAGATTTTAGTCAGTGCACCCTAGACATAAATCAGACATATTCTGAAAAGAAGAAACTTCTATTATACTGGCTTAAGAATGTTTTGATAAATCAAATTGATTTAAGTCTAATGTATTTCCTAAGTTTTGATGTAAAAGACTTGAAAATATCTGAATCATCATGCTTAATAAATCTTAACCAATTGTCTCATGAACTTCATGCAAAACCTTCTAAAAACTGAAATTTTAAAAGACATGGCTATCCTTGGTTAAGATACATGTAGAAGGTATTGTTCTTAAACATTTTAGTGTACTGAGTATTGTTTGAAAAATCTGAAAACACTTAAAAATTTAAAGCAAGGGCAATGACTTTGGTCACTTAGAAACTGGGTTCTCTATCAAAGAAATGGAGTAAGCTCAAGTCATGAAGTGCCATAGTTACCTCTCCTTTCAAAAATATTTGAAAATCTGGCAGAGCAATGGCATGGATGTGTTGAGTAACCTGGGATTCTGGCTTCTGATCAAGGTGTCTCCTCATGTAAAAAGATAGTCCATTACTAACTATGTTCTCCTTAAGAGGCAATATGGTTGTCACACTGACTAACTGGGTCACATCACCTGAGAAGTGTTGTGCCTCACGTAAAAAGGTGTTGACTGAACCAAACTTGCTCAGGAAAAATGAGTGCTGATCAATAGAAAATTCTGAAAATCTAAAGACATGTTCAAACACAATTATTTCTGTTTAATCTCAATATCGTCTTGTGTAACTTATATAGGAGTCATTGAATTTAAATGAGTAAGATGGAAGGAGGTTAAACATGAATATCAGATGAATTGTTGGTTCATTTCTATTAAAAGGTGTTTCAGATATGAGTATTGAATTTTCTTGATAAACTTTGAATACATCTCTCTTAAATCATGATGGTAAGTTTAAACTCATTCATAATCTACTATAATTGAAGAATCTGAAATTTGTTTACAAAGATTTATGAATTTGGTGTGCTAATGAAAATCTGTCTTCTTCAATTCATTCATTGAGCTTACAGATTGTGGTAATCCTTGAGTGCCTATGTGCTTTTGCTGATAGATGCTTATCTCCTCTTGTCATACCTCAACTCTATTCTGGCTTTAAGGGGGAGATTAACATCTGCATAATAGACTTGATTTGTGCATGATTTTATCTGGCTGGTATAGGAGAGCATAATCTGAAACATTGTCTTGATTTGTGCTTCATTGTTTAACTACCTCTGTGTCCTTCATGTCCAAAAGACTGAGTCAAAGGGGGAGCATTTACTTTATTCAAATCATGATTGCTTGTATCTCTCATCTCAAACTATTTTTCTTTTTGATGAAGTCAAAGGGGGAGAATAGTTTGACATGAGTCAGTGTGACTCATAGTGTTGCCATCATCAAAAAGGGGGAGATTGTTGTGCCCCTGTGATTTTGATGATAGCAAACACTATGAGTTATCTGAACTTCTGTGACATGATTTTTAACTCTATGATTTTGCTGATAGCATATCATGAACATCTGATTGACTGTCTTACTATGGGCATATATCATGTCAGTTCTACAGCCTTGCATATCATGAATATTGGCTTTGCATATCATGAATATGTCATATGTCAGTTCATCAGAGCATAAAGCATTGCATTACTGTTCAGTCAATTTATCATATCTAAAGCATTGCATTTGATGTTCAGTCAGGTTATCTGCTGCATAAAGCATTCATATACATATACATCAGTTGCTTTACTCTGCTTGTGGAAGTCAGTACAGGCTAAACATCCATGCATCATGACACTCAGCATAGTGTGGCTCGACCCCCTCTCTAGATGGGTCGACTCCCCAGATAAGTGTAGTCTATACACTGCTTCATTCAATGTCTATACAGCCTTCGCAAGAGCAAGTCTGTACATCGCTCTCTCCAGCAAGTCTATACACTGCATGCTACAAAGTCTGCACATCCCGTTTGCCAAGTCTGTTCATCGGCATGCATTACTTCAAGTATGTACAGTCTGTTGCATTGTTCATCAAGTCTACACATTGCAGCAGCATAGAAAGTATATACACTCACTTGCATGTTCATCAAAGTCTGTACACTGGTCGAGCATTCAAGTCTGTACATTGGCCAAGTCTACACATCGTCACCTTGCCTTCAAGTCTGCACATTGGCCAAGTCTACTCATCGGCACTGTAGCTTGCTTAACTCAAGTCTATACATTGCAGCGTGTCTGTGCTTCAAGCGTTCCAAAGTCTATACATCGCTTGCACCATTAAGTCTAGACATTGCACTGTAACTTGCTTAGTTGAAGTCTATACATTGTTGATCGAACGTAAGTCTATACATTCCAACCTATTCCTACGTTCACTACTTTTGCTACACACTAAGTCTACACATTACAAGCATTACATACGTCCAAGTCTTTACAGAGTCTGGCAGCGTCTCACGCATCGTCTCACCAAGTCTGTATAGCGTCTGCCTTGTCTCGCCATACACGACCAAGTCTGTACAGCCTTCTATTGCAAGAGTTCAAGACTGCACATGCCTTCCAAAGTCTGTACAACAACTAGTCTGCATGAGTCACTAAGTCTATACATCTCTGCATTGGCAAAGTCCATACATTGTCTGGCTCACATCTTCCAAATCTGTACATTGGCCTTCAAGCCTTCCAAGTCTGTACAGCCCAAGTCTGTACATCCACCGTCTCATGTAGCGTCTCTAAGGCAAAGTCTATACATCGCATGCATTGCACACTGCAAGTCTATACAGCCCAAGTCTGTACATTGCTCACTTGCAAGCACACAAGTCTACACAGTGCTCTTCATTCATGTGCACAGTTCGTGCATCAAGTATGTACATCCACCGTCTCAGTTAAGCTTCAAAGTCTGTACATCCGATCATCTCATGCATTGTCGCTTGCATCGTTTGGCAAAGTCTATACATTGGTCGGTGGTAAGTCTGTACACTGCCTACACTGCATGCTCTCACAATCATCTTCAAGTCTATACATTAGTCAGTGGCAAGTCTATACATTGCACTGTGCTTCAGGCATTCCATGCTAAGTCTATACAGCCTTTGAATTGCACTAAGTCCATACACTAGCAATGTAGCTTGCACGATTAAGTCTATACATTGTGTTGCATCGTTGCACACCAAGTCTATACATAGTCTGGCTGCCTGCACGCCATGTCTGCACATCGGTTGCACAGCACAACTAAGTCTATACATCCAGTTGCATCGCATGTCTGCAGAGTCTAGACATTCGTCCTACAGCATACAACTAAGTCTACACAGCCACCACATCAAGTCTATACAACAAAGTATGTACAGTGTCTCATATTGGCAAAGTCTGTACATCGTTTGGCCTGTGCATGCTTCGTCTTCTAAAGTCTATACACTGCTGTCTCATGCATTCTAAGTCCATACACCATCCAGTTGGGCATCGGTCATTACAACAAGTTTGTACACTGTCTGCACGCTCTCAAGGCTGAATGTTCTTCAGCAGAGTCTGTACACACTTCATCAGTGAAGAATGTACACACTTCAGTGCACATGTGTATCTCCTTCAAGACGAAGTCAATACACTCGTTTCTAAGGCTTCAAGTCTATACACTCGTTGTCAACCCTTCAAGTCTATACACTCAAGCTGCATCATGCCTGTACACACTTTGTTAACAGCCTGAACCAAGTCTGTACATCCATCTGATATCTTCTTATGATTGCTTGACAGGTACTGTTCGTGAAGCCTATGAAGGGCACGTGATCCGAGGTTGGCACCTAGCACGTGATCCGAAGACAGTGCCCTAATTGCTGCTGCTATAAATATGAAGCCTCCTCCATCTGGAGAAGAGATAAAAAGAGAAAAAGAGACTGATCGAGATCAAGTGAGAGCAAGAGAGTGATCGAGATAAAAGGAAAGTGCTGCAGAGAGGCAGAGAGCAGAAGAAGAAAAAGAAAGAGAGAAAGAGAGATGGAGAGCTCGTGAGGAAGAAGAGAAGCTTGTTTGTCATCACTGGACTTTGGATCAGATCCAATCCAATTTGCTCCTGCGAGAGCTATTGTGCATTTCATTTTTCCAGCTTTCTGTTGCTGCGTTTTTATTTTTCTTGTTAACTGTTCACTTTTGCTCTTCCGATCCTCTAGTGTGAGGTCGGGTTCCCTCCGGTTTGGAGGAAGAGAGACTTGCGTCTCTGGTTGCCTGTGACTGAGTGTCACTGGTTGTTTCCCTCCGGTTGGGAGGAAGGGAGGTCCGAGACCTCTGGGTTGCAAGTGGCTGGGAGTCACTTGTGTGTTCCCTCCTGGTCTAGAGGAAGAGAGACTTGCGTCTCTGGTTTGCTAGTGACTGGGTGTCACTAGTGGTTCCCTCCGGTTGGGAGGAAGAGGGGAGCTTGTTCCCCTGGTCAAGCTGTGTGGCAGCAACTTGTTTGCAGACTGAGTCTGCTTTCTAGCTCATTGCTAGTGGAAGCCTCACTCAGGTTGGGAGTGAGGGGTGGACGTAGGTCTGTGGACCGAACCACCTAAAAAATCCCTTGTGCAGTGGTTTGTCTGATTGCTTGCTTCCGCTAGATCCATGCTAGGACCGTGATCTGATTGATTATTCATGTCCTAGAGTTTAATTGGGTTTGCATATTTTATGTTTGAGTAATTGTCCACTGATCTTGTGCTTATCATTTCATACAAATTTTAAATTGGTCAAAACTCTTTAGAAGATCCATTCACCCCCCCCATGGATCTGTGTTTATCTATCGCACCAAACTATCAGGTCCCGCACCAGTAAAGGCTTCAATTCGGGCTGCACGTACTCGTCTAGCCCTTCAATGAGGTTTTGTAGTCGGCGGACCACAGGATTGGTTTTCTTGATCACCGGCAGCAGAGTTTGTCTCCTCCGATTGTGTGTATGTATCATGATGGCTGCAGGTGGAGTGATCCATGCAGGTGCTGCCACCGGCAGAGCGGGTCATGGTGTAACACCACAGATATGTGCCCCCACGTTCGAGCGGGGTGCTTTCTTCCTTTTATGCTTCGCAGGGGCCCGTTGCCATCCCTGCTGTTCCTTCGCGGGCTCCAAGAAATGAGTTTCATATGTGCTCCGCGTACTTGCTTCAGAGATCTCCTCGGGCAATGCCTGATATAGGGAGATCATGTTAACTCCTGCTCTTCTAAGAGTGGCTTCATGTGGCTGAGGAGGGTCCACTTTATACTCCCCCAATTCTATTTCACTCTTTTTTACCATCCCTGTTGTGTACCTGTGGTTTTGATGATAGCAAACACTATAAGTCATCATATGTTTTGATCAAATATAAATCTGTTTGTGTTGCATATGAATGTTTCATTGAACATCTTATCTGAATTACATAACCAATGAACAGGCTGAGGCTGTGTGTTCTGTGCATTGGTTCATTTCATAATTGTTCATGCATTTCATAATTGCATTTTATCTGATTGTTTGATGTTAGTCTGTACAATGGGTGTTGTTGCCATACCCTTTCAGCATAGTCTATACATCATTCATCAGTCATCAAGTCTACACATTCTAGTTTGCATGTCCATACACTACACTGTAGATGCTCGAAGGGAAGTCTATACATCGCATGGCACAGCATGCGTCCAAGTCTGAACATTGCATTCGCCAAGTCTGTACAGCCCATGCTCAAAGCTAAGTCTGTACATTGGCATTTGAACACACAAAGTCTGAACAGCTTGCATTGTCCTGTAGCTTGCATCGTTTCACAAGTCTATACAACAGTTAGCATTGCATCTTGTTCATGAAGCCTATACATTGGCATGCAGCGTCTCATGAAGTATGTACATCCTCTTCAAGCATTTCAAAGTCTGTACATCGTTCATGCATGTGACCAAGTCTACGCATTCCTCCATCTCACTTAGAGTCTATACAATGGCTAGCTGCACAAGTCTAAACATTGTCTTCATGGCATCGCAAGTCTATACATTGTGCATTTCGCTCACATGTCTACACATTGCACATAGTCTATACATTCACTTGCATGTTCATCGGTCTGTTGAAAACTCAAGTCTGTACAGCGCCCAGGTTCCTGCATTTCAGGCGAAGTCCATACATTGGGCCCTTCATCAAAGTCCATACAGTGCACTGTTCATCAAGTCCATACATTGCATAATGTTCGTCAAGTCAATACATTGCACTGTAGATGCATCGAAGGGAAGTATGCACATTGAACTGTTCATATGAAGTCTGTACATTGGAAGTGTGTACAGTGTTCAGTTGCCTTTCTCCAAGTCTATACATTCGATTGCCTTTGCATTGCTCAAAGTATGTACAGCCAATGCACTCAAGTGAAGTCTATACATTGACTGTTCATTCATCCTTCGAAGTCTATACATCCACAGTGGATCTTCAAACTCTATACATCCTACCCTCTTGTTCAGCGTCTCAATCTTGCAAGTCTATACATTGCCTTTGGGCAACGAAGTCTGTACATCCGACCGTCTTGTTCAGTGTCTCAATCTTGCAAGTCTGAACATTGCCTTTGAGCACTGTAAAGTCTATACAGTCCTGATCGAACGTAAGTCTATACATTCCAACCTTTCCCTACGTTCGCTGCTTTGGCTACACACCAAGTCTATACACTACCTACCTTTACCTACGTTCAGACCACCAAGTCTGTACATTGGGTAAAGTCTACACATTACCTTGGTCAAACGCCTCAAAGTCTATACACTGGTGTCGTTGCTTGCCTGATCAAAGTCTATACAGTCATGATCGAACGAAAGTCTACACATTCTCTTCGACTTCAAAGTCTATACAGTGGTATTCAGCTAAAGTCTGTACATTGGACTTATAGGTAAAGTATATACATCCTTCAGCTGGAACTGTGCAAGTCTGTACATCATTGCCAGCCAAAGTCTGTACATTAGCATCTGTTCCTACGTTGCACTTCCAAGTCTCCACATTGGGCTCTTTACCTACGTTCAGCTTTGAAAGTCTGCACATTGGTAGTTTTACCGACGTTGCCTTGCCAAAATCTATACATTGTGTTTGTTCAAGTCTGTACAGACTTAGCCTTGTTCTAGTCTGTACAAAGACCAGCTATATTTGGCAAGTCTACACATCGTGATTTCATCATGTCTGTACAGCCTCTTCATTGAAAGTCCACTCATGACTTAAGTCTAAACAATGCACACTTGTTTTCTTGCATAAAGTCCATACACTGCACTTGGCTTGTGTTCTTCACACCAAGTATGTACAGCCTGTGCTCACAACAGTCAAGTCTACACATTGCGTTGGTGGCAAGTCTATACAATGGGCTGTAGCTTGCTTGAAGTGAAGTCTACACATTGATTCACTGTTCATGCATTCACTCAAAGTCTGTACAGCCATTCCTAGAGTTAAAGTCTGTACAACGCTGCATCACGTAGTAAAGTCTATACAATGGTTGAGCATCGTGAAGTCTATACAGTGGTTGAGCATCGTAAAGTCTATACATTGGTTAGGCTTGTTTATGCATTGCCTCCACGCCATAAAGTCTGTACATTGCATGAAATATATACATTACATGAGCTGAATGCTTTCTAAGTCTATACACTTGTTATCACATCTTAAGTCTATACACTCGTGGCTAGCTGTTCAAGTCTATACACTCGTTGGCTAAGTCTTCAAAACCTATACATTCTATCCTTCACACTAAGTCTGTACACTATGGTCTTCAGTTACCCAGCAAGTATGTACATCCTTCTGATTACTCTCTTATGACTGTGTGACAGGTACTGTTCGTGGAGCCTATGCAAAGTGGGCACGTGATACGAGACTGGCATCTGGCACGTGATCCGAGATGCAGAGGAGCCTCCACGTGGACTGAAGCATTTGGGCGGGAATCGTGGAGAGCACACGCCGCCTTAATATGCTGCTGCTATATATATGTGTCTTCTTCCTCTGAAAAAAGTGTGCGAGTGCAGAGAGTGACTGAAGTAGAAGCGGCCAGAGCTAAGAGAAGAAGTGCAGAAGAGAAAGAAGAGATAAAGAAAGCTGAGAGCCATATCGAGAGAGTAGAAGAAGAAAAAGAAAGAGAGACAGTGAGATAGAGAGGTTGTGAAGAAGAAGGGAGCTTCATTGTTCACTGGACCTTGGATCAGATCCAACCGAGTTTGTCATTGTGCTTTTCATTTCTCCATCTTTATGTCGCTGTGATTTTTATCTTTTATTGTTTTTCCTTTACCTTGTTCTTCCGATACTCTGTAGAGAGGTCGTGGTCCCTCCTGTTGGTTCAGGAGAAGGGAGATTGTTATCTCCGGTTGCAAGTAGCTGGGTGCTACTTGTGGGTTCCCTCCTGCTTTGGAGGAAGGGAGATTTGTCTCCGGTTCTGGGCTTGTAGGTTTCAAGTCAAGGGGTCCCTCCGGTTGGGAGGAAGAGAGGTCCGAGACCTCTGGCTTGCAGGTGACTTAGTGTCACTTGTGCTTCCCTCTGCGCTTCAGAGGAAGGGAGACTTGGGTCTCCAGGTGCAGGTAGTATTGCTACTTGTAGGTCCCCTCCTGGTCTGGAGGAAGAGAGACTTGTGTCTCTGGTTTGCTAGTGACTGGTGTCACTAGTGGTTCCCTCCGGTTGGGAGGAAGAGGGGAGGTTGTTCCCCTGGTCAAGCTGTGTGGCAGCATTTGTTACATTCTGAGTCTGCTATGCTAGTGTTACTAGTGGAAGCCTCACTCCGATTTGGAGTGAGGGGTGGACGTAGGTCTGTTGACCGAACCACCTAAAAATTCTAGTGTCCCTTGTGGTTCGATCTACTTATATGTTCACTTAATTGCTGCGCATTAGATGCTTGCTTAGGATCGTTTGAGGGCTTATTGAGTTGTTGTCTTGCTTTGATCCTTCTAAGTTTCCTCAATTTATTTCTGCAACAGTTTTAATTCCGCATAACTGAGCTTTAGAGTTTTAATTAGGCTATATTTGTAGAGGGATACATTCACCCCCCTCTGTATCCGGGCCTTACATCCTAACAATTGGTATCAGAGCCAGGTTCTCTGATTGATCAGATCCAACGATCTGCAGAGGATCCTATTGTCCCTTGGTGCATTTCTGATTTTACTCTTTGCTGCATTAATTTGCTTACCGATTTATTCAATGGGCTCTCCACCGGTTTTCAATGGCTCTAATTTTAACTCATGGGTTGCCAGTCTCCATAACTATGTGAAATTGATGGATCCGGATTTGTGGAAGTTAATTTCACAAGGTCCTCATAGATTACCAAGGAAAGAGTCCAAATGGACTGACAGTCACAAATCAAAACATGGAGAGAATCAGAGAGCTTTGAATCTAATGAGAGAAGCTACTGACAAGGCTCTACATTCTTGTTTTTATGACTGCAGGTCCGCTAAGGACATTCTGGAAAAGCTGAAGCTAACTCAGAGGAGAGATGAGGACAGTTGCCTGATGGCTGACAAGAGTAACCATAGCAGTGACCAAGATGAATTTGAAGATGCTGAGGAGCTAAACCCTTTCGAGAATTTTTCTTTAGATGACTGGGAAGATGCCTATGCCAATCTGACAAGATCCCATAAAAAACTAGGGAAGAAGTATAAAAGTCTGAAAAAGGAGCTAAAGAATCATGAGAATGCTAAATCTCGAGGTGAAAGCCCTGAAATTCTAAAAAGTGAAAATGAAATTTTTAGAAGACAACTACAAGATTTTGATTCTATTACTACAGATCTAGATCATTTGAAATCTGAAAAACAAACCCTTGTGAAACAAATTGGTTTACACAAAAAGGAGAATCAGGAGCTTGTTTGTGAAATTTCTGAACTAAAGGAGAGGCTTAGTTTAATTGATGATCAGGTTCATCACTATAATGCAGTTCAGAATGAAAAATTGGTGAGAGAATTAGAGTGTGTCAACTCTGAACTTGAAAAAATGAAATCTGAAAATGCTTGCAATGCTTGTGCAGCTTTAAGAGATTTGATAAATGAATTTGATTCTGATGATAAACTTCAAAAGGATTTAATCAAATCTCTGAAAGAAGAAAATAAATCATTGCTAGAAAAGAAAACTGGAGCTGAAGATATGAAATCTGAAAATGAAAGACTCAAAAACCAGTCCAAGGAATTTGAACACAAATTGATGAGTCTTGAAAAAGAAAACAGATTGATTTCTGAATAAATGGAGGCTGATAGAATAATGAATCTAGAGCTTCATAAAAATCTCAACAAACCTCAATCTGAGAAACAACAGGAAAACTTTTATGAATGTCAGTCTTCCTTAGATGATTGGATGTTTGATGATGATCTCCTAGAGAAAAATAAGAAATTGAAAGAGGAAATCAACAAGCTAAATCATCTAAACACCCAACTGTCAGATAGGCTATTGACAATTGAAAAAGGCAAGGGTGTGAGCATGAATAATTCTGATAGGTTGGTGGATGTAGAACAAGAAATTGAGAGTCTAAAAACCATCAACTTAATGTTAAATGGAAATGTCAAATGCTGTGAAGAGAAGGTAGCTAATTATGAGCTCACTATCACATCCCTTCAACAAGAAGTTGATGATCTTTATAAGTCCCTATCTGAAGCTGACAATGAAACAAAGCTAAAATAGGAAGTTGAAAAACTCAAAAGTTTGAATGATGCCTTGCATCAACAACTCATTTCCTGTGAAACAGATTTGTCCAAATATGAAGCTAATACTTGTGGCTTAAATTCTGAAATTCAAGACTTGAAAAATTCTTTGTCAAAATTTGTCAAAGGAAAGGACAATCTGAATAAGCTTCTTGGAAATAATGTTAGCTTTCAGAGAGAGGGATTGGGTTACAGTCTGACAAACAAAAGGAGTAATGGGAATAAAACATCTACTATTTTTGTCAAAGCTTTTAATCAGAACACAACCCCTGCTCCTTCTGTTTTTCAATTCACTACACAAAAGTCCACTGTAAAACCCAAAACTGTGGAACAAACTCAAAAACTGAAAAAGGGTGAAAATTCACAGAAAAAGGAAAAAGACACTCTTGTTGTTATAAAGAAGACTGCACACAATTCACATGATCTCTCACACACTCACATTAAAAAGGGTTCAAGTTATTATTGTGGGAAAGGAGGTCACATAATGGAGGATTGTGGATTGATGTTAAAGGATGAGCATGCTAGTGGAACTTTACATTCTAGAAATTTTTCTGATAGAAACCATGCTGCTAGGAAGCCTGATGTTTCATGTTATTATTGTGGAAAGCATGGTCATCTCATGAGTGAATGTTTTATCATGAAAGAAGACAATAAACTGCATGCCAGATCTTTTATTCATTTTCATGGTCCATATGGATCTAAACACAATTCTAGTCAACACATTGTGTGCTTCAACTGCTATAAGCCCGGGCACAGAGCTGCTGAGTGCTGGTTTGGATCCAATTGGGATAAAAATGGTTTCAAAAGTAAGCAAACTAGATGCTTTGATTGTGGGAAAAATGGGCATACAGTCAAGGACTGTTGGTATGTTCAAAAGAATTCTGTTAAACCCCATTTTGTCAAATTCCTTGTAAAACCTTTTGTGAAAATTTCATGCTATAACTGTGGGAAGCCAGGCCATAGATCTGCTGAATGTTGGCTGGTTAGGAATAAGAACCAAATTGTTCATGCATATAACAGAAAATATTATGATCATGTTTATAAACCTCATGCTGCTGTTACTATGCATCATAAAAACCAGAAATCAGTCACTTCATGTAGATATTATGGGAAGGTTAGTCACTCTATGGACAATTGCTATCTGATGGATCATGATGACCCTGGTGCTATGAATTTGCTTAGAACATCTGTCAGGGCTAACGCAGGACCCAAAGCTGCTTGGGTCCCTGCAGGATCAAGATGATCAAATACTTTGCAGGTGTGCCTTGAACTGAGGAATAAAGAGGGGTAAATTAAACCAAGGCACCTAAGTTAATAAAGCTCCTTTTAGGTAAATTCTCTGCACTTCTTGTTCCTAGAATAACTGAATAGCATGTTAAATCCGTCTTTGCATATTCATTCATCATCTGCATTGTCAGATTCAAATTTTCTGAACTCTCCTCATACATGATTTGTTCTTTTAATGACAGTCTGAATGAGCATAAATTTTAAAATTATGTTTCAGTGCCCTAATTGCATATCATGCACTCTGTAAGGGGGAGTGTGACTAATGCTTGCATATCATGTTAATCTCATTTGCTGTATGCATACATGTAGTTAGTAGCACTGCATTTCCTTACATTGAAAAATCTAAAAAGAAATGTCTCATTGCATCTAGATAGGGGGAGCATTCCTGTTTCATCACCTCTTGAACTCCTTCTGTCTAGCAATCTGATCCATTCTTGGCAAATATGTGGTTCACTTGAATTCTCTGTTGTCTACAGTGATATAGCTGATCTGTCTGTATTCCAGACTCAGCCATTGATTCTGTCTACTATGAATTCAATTGGTAGCTTGTTCCTATCATACACATTTCTTCATATCTTGTCAAGACTGGTCAAAGCTAATCCGACTGATTTTTAATCTTTAATGATGGCTTCTGAATTGCTCTATTCTCTCAACTATTGGTATCAGAATTGTTCTCTGCGAATTTCTCTTGACAATGTCATTGATTCAGCCGAATGAGGAAAGATTTAATCAGTGCACCCTAGGCATAAATCAGACATTCTGAAAAGAAGAATCTTCTATTATACTGGCTTAAGAATGTTTTGATAAATCAAATTGATTTAAGCCTAATGTATTTTCTAAGTTTTGATGTAAAAAGACTTGAAAATATCTGAATCATCATGCTTAATAAATCTTAACCAATTGCCTCATGAATTTCATGCAAAACTTTCTGAAATCTAAAATTTTAAAAGACATGACTTTCTTTGGTTAAGATACATGTAGAAAGTATTGTTCTTAATCATTTCAAGTGTACTGAGCATTGTTTGAAGAATCTGAAAATAGTTAAAATTTAAAGCTAGAGCAATGACTGTGGTCACAGAGAAACTGAATTTTCTATCAATGAAATAGAGTAAGCCCATGTCATGAAGTGCCATAGTTACCTCTTTTCAATATGTTTGAAAATCTTGCAGAGCAATGGCATGGATGTGTTGAGTAACTGGGGATTCTGGCCTTTGATCAAGGTGTCTCCTCATGTAAAAAGACACTCCAAATTGCTAACTATGTTCTCTTTGAGAGGCAATATGGTTGTCACACTGAGTAACTGGGTCACTTCACCTAAGACGTGTTGTGCCTCACGTAAAAAGGTGTTGACTGAACCAAACTTGCTCAGGAAAAATGAGTGATGTTCAATAGAAAAGTCATAAAATCTAAAGACAAGTTCAGTCTCATTTATTTCTATTTAATCTCAATATTATCTTGTGTAACTTCCATAGGAATCATTGAATTTAAATGAGTAAGATGGAGGGAGGTTAAACATGAATATCAAATGAGTTGTTGGTTCATCTTTATTAAAAGGTGTTTCAGATATGAGTATTGAATTTTCTTGATAAACTTTGAATACATCTCTCCTAAATCATGATGGTCAGTTTAAACTCATTCATAATCTATTATAATTGAAGAATCTGAAATTCATTTACAAAGATTTATGAATTTGGTGTGCTAATGAAAATCTATCTTCCTCATTTATTCACTGTGAATACAGTCTGTGTTTTGCTGATAGATGCTCATCACTTCACTATATCAATTGGCTTCACTCCATCATCTAATCAGGGGGAGCTTTCCTCTCATGCTGAGTGTCTTTCTTAAAGGGGGAGATCTAGTCAGCATTCTTAAGTGTCCCTGTGTTTTTGTCGATAGTCTCCCTTCATCTCAATTGGTTTCAACATTCAAAACGTTTCTGATCATTATTCTTTTCAGGGGGAGCTAATTGCCATTAAGGGGGAGCTTAGTCAAAGGGGGAGCTTTTATGTCACTCATCTCATGCAGCCTTATTCTTCCCTTTTCAACTAATATCTTTTTGCTGAAGTCAAAGGGGGAGAAATATTTGATCAAGTCATATATAAATCTGTTTGTGATCTGTTTGTGTTGTGTGACTCATAGTGTATGACTCATAGTGTAGCAACCCTGGGAAAAAAATAAAAGAAAAAAACCCCAAATTAATCAAATTTGATAAAGTATTAAATAAATGAATGAGAAACATCAAAAAGAATAAATACAACGATAGAATGGAAATAACGCCTTTGGTCAAGGCGCTACTTCATTAAGAAACGCCTCTAGATAAGGCGCTAATTAAAAAGGGACGCCCAAACAACAAGGCGTCAATTATCAAACGGCCAAAATAATAAAAAAGGGGAAGTAAATGTAACGCCCTCCACCTGGGCGCGTTTTTCACAAGAAACGACATAGGCAAAGGCGTCAATTTAAATTAAACGCCCTCACTTAAGATGTCAATTCAGTTCGAGTTTCGTTCGACCCAGGAGACTATCTAGGGCAAGTTCTGGATAACTACGTCGAGGATAGAATATAGTAAGGACTCTATCAAGGGAATACTACCCTTAATCTAATTCTAACTCTATTAGGATTCCCAAAATCCTATAAATAACCCTTCCTGTCAAACCTAGTAAGTTGTTGGTCGAAGGAGGTTCTGCTATTGCGTACGTAAAGAACAGGTAATGTTCTTCTTCCCTGCCTATGGTCGTAATCATGAAGAATATTAATGATTCTTCATCGTCTTTGCTGCAGGAAGTCTGCCGTAAGTAGTAACTCTTCTGCCTAGTTGAAGGACGTGGAGTTCTTCATCATCTTCTTCTTCTTCCGGTGATCAGAACACTCTGTTTAGAACAGAGTATCGTTCTCTCTTCAACTCTCTTCACGTTCCTTCACCAGAACATTCATCAGGTAGGTTTTCTCAAGAACGTAGCCCAAACTAGTATAAATTATGAAATAAACTCATCCATGATCTCATGCATATAGTTTTACTGCGTTTCCAAATGTTTTCTGAGTGATTTTAAAGAAGCGACCCAGACAAGGGCGCTAATTCTTGTTTTGACGCCCTACCCAGGAGTCGTCAATTTCATATAATTGATAATTATCCATGTTTAAAATTCTATAACTATGAAATCATGAATCTAAATTAATGCACAATCATACCTATCGAATCCTGCTATTTTTCTTGTCTTGACCATGAAATTGTTCCCTGAAATTTTATTATCTGAAATTTGGTAAAATCTTGAAATAACGACCTGATGCAAGACGTCTCTTGTAAAAGTGACGCCCCAGAACAGGGCGCTGATTGAAAAGTAACGCCCCTGTCCAGGGCGTGTTTTTATTAAATTCCATATTATCTAAATTCTGCAAAAATAGAAATACAGAGTGGACGACTATTTAACAAGCCATCAATTTTTAAATAAACGCCCCTGTGTAAGGCGTTAATTCCATGATTAATGACTTAGATTAAGTCACTAGTTTCCTGTGATACTATTTTACACTGTTACTGTTAACCGAGGGTTTCATATGTATATTATATATATATATCGGCACTATATTCCAGTCCGTGAATATAGTCCCATGTTTTATGATGTCTTATCACATTACCCTCAATTCTCGGTGACATACAAGCTCTCCATTGGACATTCCGTTCCTTTGGACTAGCGAGTTAGTCATAGAGACCTCCGTAAGACTCCTCGAGCCTTGGATTCCCTCAAGGCCGATTGAGCTGGTTGTACCATAAAAACCCATTACACAATCTTTGCCATGTCACTCTATAGAAACATGGTAAACCGGCCCTCATGTCATGCCATGGGTATGATGTGAGAATTATCTTAATAAACAGGGAAAACATGCCGTTGATGATGTTCTTTTAGACCCCAATTCTATATCAAACATGATGATCTTGTGGACCTCAATTCTATATTAAAAGAAGTGACCATCTACTTGTGGGCACTTACTTGTCATGGTACCCAAGTTAGGGAACCAATTCCACCTAGTTTTATCGATAATCGTGATTGTACCGTTATTATCACCTATCTATGTCAAGTGTCCTATTTTTGGACTCTATTCTATCAAAGTCTATCCTACATGACTACAAGTTTTATTCTTGAAATTTTATATTGGCTATACACAAGAGTGGATGTTAAAATACATGATTAATGCCTGCGCATATAGGGCCCGATCTGGTCCTGGGAGGAGCACCCGAAAGTACTTGTGCCCATGGGAGTTGATTGATCACGGTATTGGCATTATACCGAAGTGCATGACTAGCTTGATTGAACATTCCACAAATCTTGTACTTGACTTGATATTACATGACTTGCGTGGCCCGAGAAAGGGTAATTGTATACTCGCTTGCTTGAAACATGATAGCCAAATTCCAACATGACATGATGAGTCTACTTGCTTAAAAATCTTGATATCTTTTGTTATAAGTTCTTGAAAGTTCATGACTAGTTCTTCTTGCCATCTTATTGTTATATTCTCTTGTTATCTTGTCGTTTTGCGAGCATGCATAGCTATAGTGCATTCATGAAAAAATGTAATTACTTAAATCCCTTGCTAGTCCTTGAGATATAATTTCCTACTGAGCGTTCGCTCACTCAGTGTTTCCCTACTTTTCAGGTACGTCCGACGATGAGGGAATTCAATCTGATAGGGAAAGCCAAGAGTGAAAGAGTTAGAGCTACTCAAGCATCAATTAGTCCTGTCTTTTCTCTATTTTCCTTGAGTCAAGCGTTGTATTTTTCTTTTATTGAGTCTAGTATTTGCAAGGGTTTGTAATAGACATATTATTATTAAAGGAATTAATGGATTGGGTTATCTTTATATTTGCACACTCTGTCTTTGTGTCGAATACACTACTACTCTGATTGACATGATTGATATAAACTCGTCGCGCATCTCCAGGTACCTTCCGCGCTCGGGGCGTGACAATTTTTGTGGTATCAGAGCCTAGGTTGTTCAATTCCTAGGAAACCCAAGTCCAAGGATAGGTTTAAACCATTAACCAGTGAGATTGGGTAGAACCAAGGGTGGCTCTAACATGGAAAATTTAAGAGCTCTTAACGAAATTGCACACTAATATAGCTATTGTAATTGTAGGATAATGACTGCCAAACGTGCTCAATGGCGCAACATGCAGCGTACACTCCAAGGAATGACCCAGGTGCTGCAACATGTAGCACAGGGAGGTACACAGCGAGCCGAGAGTCTCCACCAGAACTTCAAAAACATGAACCCTCCAAAATTCATGGGATCTACTGATCCAGACGACGCAGAGCACTAGATCAGGGAGACGGAGCGTATATTCCGTGTCATGCAATGCACGGATCAAGATAAATTCTTATTAGCTACTTTTCAGTTAGAGAGAGATGCCAGATGCTGGTGGGAGGCAGTCGAAGCCACTATAAATCCGGACCAAATTACTTGGGAAGAATTTGTTGAACATTTCAACAATAAATATTTTTCAGACCGAGTCCAAGAAAAGAAAGCTACCGAATTTGCCGCACTCAAGCAACGGTCATTATCGGTGGCGGAGTACGAGGCACAATTCTCTAGATTGTCTCGGTATGCTAAACACTTAGTTAGCACCGAGAAGATGAAAGCTAGGAGGTTCCTTAATGGGCTCAGGCCCCAATATATTACCCAGCTGGTGCCAATGGATATTCAGGTCTACTCAGAGTTAGTACGCCGAGCTCAATTGTTAGAAGATGCCACGGAGCTATCAGATAGAATCCGTGGGAAGGATAAGAAAGAACAAGTTACAAGTTCGGGTTCCTTTAAACCCAACTTCAAGAAGAGGCCTAGCACTGGAGGTACTTCTTCTCAAGACCAAAAATTTAAGAAGACCAAGCCATTCTCTATCACTACTACACCTTTGAATATAATATGCAAGCATTGTGACAAGGCTGGTCATAAAGTCGAAGAGTGCTGGAGGAAACTTGGAGCATGTCTCCGTTGCGGGAGCCGTGAGCATCGGATTCCCGATTGCCCATTACTTAATGATCAAGCTGGTGATGGAAAGCGCCCGGTAACCAAGAACGCGCGTCTTCACGCAATTAAGGAGACCGAAGAAGAAGAAGGCGGACTAGTAGAAGGTACATTGAAAGTTTGTTCCAAGTCTGCATATGTCTTATTTGATACGGGTGCTTCACATTCAATTATTTCCAAAAAGTTTGCTGATCCGTTACCCTTAGAACCAGAATGGATAAAATTAGTTTTGTCTACTCCTCTTGGTAACGAAACTGATATCACTCACCATTACCAAAACTGTGAAGTATTGGTTCAGGGTAGGAATCTCCCTATTGATCTTATATGTTTAGATCTAAAGGAGTATGATGTCATACTAGGAGCGGATTGGTTATCCAAATACCAGGCAACTGTCGATTGCCGCAATAGCAAGGTTACTTTCAAAGAGTTTCCGGAATTAATCTTTACTAGCCTCAAGAGTCGAAGCAAATCGCCACTTATTTCAGCTCTCCGAGCTAGCAAGCTAATCAGGAAAGGATGTGTATCTTTCCTTGCATTTGTCACCCTTAAGGAGAATAAGGAGACTAAGATAGAAGATATCCCAGTTGTGCAAGAATTTCCGGACGTGTTTCCGGAGGAATTGCCTGGATTACCTCCACAAAGAGAAGTGGCCTTCACCATCGATTTAATTCCTGGTGCTGGACCAGTTTCTAAGGCACCATATAGAATGTCACCTGCCGAACTCAAGGAGTTAAAGGAGCAATTGATGGAACTTCTCAAGAAGGGATTTATTAGACCAAGCACTTCCCCGTGGGGAGCACCTGTGCTATTTGTAAAGAAGAAAGATGGATCCATGAGGTTATGCATCGACTATCGACAGTTGAATCATCTCACTATCAAGAACAAGTATCCACTACCGAGAATCGATGAGTTATTTGATCAAATATCTAGATCCAAGTATTTTTCAAAGATTGATGTCAGGTCAGGATATCACCAACTAAGAATCAAGGACGATGATATTCATAAGACCGCATTCAGAAGCAGGTATGGTCATTATGAGTTTGTTGTTATGCCTTTCGGACTAACAAATGCCCCTGCTGCCTTTATGCAGTTGATGAATAGTATATTCAGATCTTATCTAGATCAATTCGTGGTGGTTTTCATTGATGATATATTGATTTACTCCAAGACCAAGGGAGAGCAAGAGGAACATTTAAGGATTGCATTACAAATATTGAGGACAAACCAATTATATGCAAAGCTCAGTAAGTGTGAGTTCTGGCTCGAAGAAGTGACTTTTCTCAGACATGTTATATCAAAAGATGGCTTGTCTGTAGATCCATCAAAAGTGGAAGCTGTAAGAAATTGGGAAAGACCGACCAATGTTAGCGAGATCCGAAGTTTCTTAGGTCTTGCGGGCTATTACCGGCGGTTCATCAAAGATTTCTCTAAGATCGCTGTGCCACTTACTAGGCTAACTCGCAAGGAGATACGCTATGAATGGAGTGAGGATTGTGAACGAAGCTTCCAAGCTCTCAAAGATCATCTGACCACAGCCCCGGTCTTAGCTTTACCAGTGGAAGGAGAGCAATTCGAGGTATACTCTGATGCTTCTGGCATTGGCCTCGGATGTGTCCTAATGCAACAAGGAAAGGTTATAGCTTATTCTTCTCGTCAATTGAAGAAGCACGAGGAGGTCTACCCAGTTCATGATCTAGAATTGGCTGCGGTCGTATTTGCACTAAAAATATGGAGACATTATCTTTATGGAGTGCAGTTCCTTGTCTACTCTGACCATAAAAGTCTTAAGTATCTCTTCTCTCAGAAGGAATTGAATATAAGGCAAAGACGTTGGCTAGAATATCTTAAGGACTTCGACTTTACTATACAATATCATCCTGGAAAGGGTAATCCAGTAGCTGATGCCCTTAGTCGAAAGCCGAGAGCATTATTAGCCATTTGTATGGTTCAGGAGTGGAAGTTGCTAGAACAATTTACTAGACTTAATATAAGCATGGACAAGGACAGTAGGTGTGTCACCTTATCCCATACGAGCATACAGTCAGATTTGTTATCTGAAATACAAGGACTTCAAGGTAGTGACCCGGTATTAGTGGAAATCAAGGGCAAACTAGAATGACAATCTGTGTTCCAACTAGCTTCGGATGGAAGGTTGTTATTCCAAAATAGAACTTGTATACCGGATTATCCAGAATTAAAGAAGAAGATCTTAGATGAAGCTCACAGATCAAGGTACACAATCCATCCAGGATCTACTAAGATGTACCAAGATTTAAAAAGGATCTTTTGGTGGCCCAATATGAAAAGAGAAATAGCGGATTTTATGTCTCGCTGTCTCACATGTCAACAAGTTAAGGCTGAACACCAGAAGCCTGCCGGAAAGCTACATCCTCTGGATATTCCCAAATGGAAGTGGGAGGATATTGGTATGGATTTCATCATGGGTCTAACTAAATCAAAAGGAGGATATGATGGAATATGGGTTATCATTGATCGATTGACCAAATCAGCGCAATTCTTGCCGATCAAGAGTCGATGGTCAGTTGATGTTCTGGCTGCATTATATATAAAAGAGATAGTCAGATTACATGGTATCCCTGTCTCGATTGTGTCTGATAGAGATCCCTGTTTTACTTCGCATTTTTGGAATGGACTACACAATTCGTTGGGATCGAGACTTAACTTTAGCACAGCTTTTCATCCCCAAACGGATGGTCAGACCGAGAGAACCAATCAGGTAGTGGAAGATATGCTCAGAGCTTGCATCATTGATTTTGGAGGAAGCTGACATGATCACTTACCTCTAGTTGAATTTGCATACAATAATAGCTACCAAGCAAGTATACAAATGGCACCTTTCGAAGCCTTATACGGAAGGAGTTGCCGATCACCCTTATGCTGGGACAAAGTTGGAGAGAAATAACTATTAGGTCCAGATATGGTAAGAGATACCACCGAGAAAATACAAGTGATCCGAGAAAGACTGCAAGTGGCTCAGTCTAGACAAAAGACTTATGCTGACACAAGAAGGAGAGATCTTGAATTCCAAGTCGGAGATCATGCATTTCTAAAGATATCAACTGGACGTGGAATAAGGAGATTTGGTGTTAAGGGTAAACTTACACCAAGATTCATCGGACCTTTCGAGATACTGGAAAGAGTAGGCGAGGTTGCTTATCGCATCGCGTTGTCTCCTCAATTGTCCGAAGTACATAATGTGTTCCACATATCTATGTTGAAGAAGTATGTACACGATCCATCACATATTATTGAACATGGAGACTTAGTTATCTAGAAGGATCTCACATATGAATAGAAGCCCATAAAGATACTAGATCGTGAAGTACGTACCCTAAGGAATAAGGTTATTCCCATGCTAAAGGTACAATGGAATAAGAGTTCCGAGCATGAAGCCACATGGGAGACCGAGGAATCCATGAGGAAGCGATTCCCAGAATTATTTTAAGGTATATACTCTACACTCTCCATATATATATATATATATATATATATATATATACTATTGAATTTGGGGACCAAATTTTTTAAGTGGGGGAGGGTGTAGCAACCCTGGGAAAAAAATAAAAGGAAATAAAAACCCCAAATTAATCAAATTTGATAAAGTATTAAATAAATGAATGAGAAACATCAGAAAGAATAAATACAACGACAGAATGGAAATAACGCCTTTGGTCAAGGCGCTACATCATTAAGAAACGCCTCTAGATAAGGCGCTAATTAAAAAGGGACGCCCAAACAACAAGGCGTCAATTATCAAACGGCCAAAATAATAAAAAAGGGGAAGTAAATGTAACGCCCTCCACCTGGGCGCGTTTTTCACAAGAAACGACATGGGCAAAGGCGCCAATTTAAATTAAACGCCCTCACTTAAGACGTCAATTCAGTTCGAGTTTCGTTCGACCCAGGAGACTATCCAGGGCAAGTTCTGGATAACTACGTCGAGGATAGAATATAGTAAGGACTCTATCAAGGGAATACTACCCTTAATCCAATTCTAACTCTATTAGGATTCTCAAAATCCTATAAATAACCCTTCCTGTCAAACCTATTAAGCTGTTGGTCGAAGGAGGTTCTGCTGCTGCGTACGTAAAGAACAAGTAATGTTCTTCTTCCCTGCCTTCGGTCGTAATCATGAAGAATATTAATGATTCTTCATCGTCTTTGCTGCAGGAAGTCTGCCGTAAGTAGTAACTCTTCTGCCTAGTTGAAGGACGTGGAGTTCTTCATCATCTTCTTCTTCTTCCGGTGATCAGAACACTCTGTTTAGAACAGAGTATCGTTCTCTCTTCAACTCTCTTCACGTTCCTTCACCAGAACATTCATCAGGTAGGTTTTCTCAAGAACGTAGCCCAAACTAGTATAAATTATGAAATAAACTCATCCATGATCTCATGCATATAGTTTTACTACGTTTCCAAATGTTTTCTGAGTGATTTTAAAAAAGCGACCCAGACAAGGGCGCTAATTCTTGTTTTGACGCCCTACCCAGGAGTCGTCAATTTCATATAATTGATAATTATCCATGTTTAAAATTCTATAACTATGAAATCATGAATCTAAATTAATGCACAATCATACCTATCAAATCCTGCTATTTTTCTTGTCTTGACCATGAAATTGTTCCCTGAAATTTTATTATCTGAAATCTGGTAAAATCTTGAAATAACGACCTGATGCAAGACGTCTCTTGTAAAAGTGACGCCCCAGAACAGGGCGCTAATTGAAAAGTAACGCCCCTGTCCAGGGCGCGTTTTTATTAAATTCCATATTATCTAAATTCTGCAAAAATAGAAATATAGAGTGGACGACTGTTTAACAAGTCGTCAATTTGTAAATAAATGCCCCTGTGTAAGGCGTTAATTCCATGATTAATGACTTAGATTAAGTCGCTAGTTTCCTGTGATACTATTTTACACTGTTACTGTTAACCGAGGGTTTCATATGTATATTATATATATATATCAGCACTATATTCCAGTCCGTGAATATAGTCCCATATTTTATGATGTCTTATCGCATTACCCTCAATTCTCGGTGACATACAAGCTCTTCATTGGACATTCCGTTCCTTTGGACTAGCGAGTTAGTCATAGAGACCTCCGTAAGACTCCTCGAGCCTTGGATTCCCTAAAGGCCGACTGAGCTGGTTGTACCATAAAAACCCATTACACAATCTTTGCCATGTCACTCTATAGAAACATGGTAAACCGGCCCTCATGTCATGCCATGGGTATGATGTGAGAATTATCTTAATAAACGGGGAAAACATGCCGTTGATGATGTTCTTGTAGACCCCAATTC
Source organism: Amorphophallus konjac (assembly GCA_022559845.1). Lineage (NCBI taxonomy): Eukaryota > Viridiplantae > Streptophyta > Magnoliopsida > Alismatales > Araceae > Amorphophallus > Amorphophallus konjac. The sequence continues at coordinate 69,912,724 of CM040125.1, forward strand.
TATATCAAACATGATGTTCTTGTGGACCTCAATTCTATATTAAAAGAAGTGACCATCTACTTGTGGGCACTTACCTGTCATGGTACCCAAGTTAGGGAACCAATTCCACCTAGTTTTATCGATAATCGTGATTGTACCGTTATTATCGCCTATCTATGTCAAGTGTCCTATTTTTGGACTCTATTCTATCAAAGTCTATCCTACATGACTACAAGCTTTATTCTTGAAATTTCATATTGGCTATACACAAGAGTGGATGTTAAAATACATGATTAATGCCTGCGCATATAGGGCCCGATCTGGTCCTAGGAGGAGCACCCGAAAGTACTTGTGCCCTTGGGAGTTGATTGATCACGGTATTGGCATTATACCGAAGTGCATGACTAGCTTGATTGAACATTCCATAAATCTTGTACTTGACTTGATATTACATGACTTGCGTGGCCCGAGAAAGGGTAATTGTATACTTGCTTGCTTGAAACATGATAGCCAAATTCCAACATGACATGATGAGTCTACTTGCTTAAAAATCTTGATATCTTTTGTTATAAGTTCTTGAAAGTTCATGACTAGTTCTTCTTGCCATCTTATTGTTATATTCTCTTGTTATTTTATCATTTTGCGAGCATGCATAGCTATAGTGCATTCATGAAAAAATGTAATTACTTAAACCCCTTGCTAGTCCTTGAGATATAATTTCCTACTGAGCGTTCGCTCACTGAGTGTTTCCCTACTTTTCAGGTATGTCCGACGATGAGGGAATTCAATCTGATAGGGAAAGCCAAGAGTGAAAGAGTTAGAGCTACTCAAGCATCAATTAGTCCTGTCTTTTCTCTATTTTCCTTGAGTCAAGCGTTGTATTTTTCTTTTATTGAGTCTAGTATTTGCAAAGGTTTATAATAGACATATTATTATTAAAGGAATTAATGGATTGGGTTATCTTTATATTTGCACACTCTGTCTTTGTGTCGAATACACTACTACTCTGATTGACATGATTGATATAAACTCGTCGCGCATCTCCGGGTACCTTCCGCGCTCGGGGCGTGACACATAGTGTTGTATGACTCAATCTGTTTGATCAAGTCATATATAAATCAAGTCATATATAAATTTGTTTGTGATCTGTTTGTGTTGTATGACTCATAGTGTTGCCATCATCAAAAAAGGGGAGATTGTTGTGTCCATGTGGTTTTGATGATAGCAAACACTATAAGTCATCATCTGTTTTGATCAAATATAAATCTGTTTGTGTTGCATATGAATGTTTCATTGAACATCTTATCTGAATTACATAACCAATGAACAGGCTGAGGCTGTGTGTTGTGTGCATTGATTCATTTCATAATTGTTCATGCATTTCATAATTACATTTTATCTGGATTGTTTGATGTTAGTATGTACAATGGGTGTTGCTGCCATACCCTTTCTGCATAGTCTATACATCATTCATCAGTCATCAAGTCTGCACATTCTAGTTTGCATGTCCATACACTACACTGTAGATGCTCGAAGGGAAGTCTATACATCGCATGGCACAGCATGCGTCCAAGTCTGAACATTGCATTCGCCATGTCTGTACAGCCCATGGTCAAAGCTAAGTCTGTACATTGGCATTTGAACACACAAAGTCTGAACAGCTTGCATTGTCCTGTAGCTTGCATCGTTTCACAAGTCTATACAACAGTTAGCATTGCATCTTGTTCATGAAGCCTATACATTGGCATGCAGCGTCTCATGAAGTATGTACATCCTCTTCAAGCATTTCAAAGTTTGTACATCGTTCATGCATGTGACCAAGTCTACACATTCCTCCATCTCACTTAGAGTCTATACAATGGCTAGCTGCACAAGTCTGAACATTATCTTCATGACATCGCAAGTCTATACATTGTGTATTTCGCTCACATGTCTGCACATTGCACATAGTCTATACATTCACTTGCATGTTCATCGGTCTGTTGAAAACTCAAGTCTGTACAGCGCCCAGGTTCCTGCATTTCAGGCGAAGTCCATACATTGGGCCCTTCATCAAAGTCCATACAGTGCACTGTTCATCAAGTCCATACATTGCATAATGTTCGTCAAGTCAATACATTGCACTGTAGATGCATCGAAGAGAAGTATGCACATTGAACTGTTCATATGAAATCTGTACATTGGAAGTGTGTACAGTGTTCAGTTGCCTTTCTCCAAGTCTATACATCCAATTGCCTTTGCATTACTCAAAGTATGTACAGCCAATGCACTCAAGTGAAGTCTATACATTGACTGTTCATTCATCCTTCGAAGTCTATACATCCACAGTGGATCTTCAAACTCTATACATCCTACCCTCTTGTTCAGCGTCTCAATCTTGCAAGTCTATACATTGCCTTTGGGCAACGAAGTCTGTACATCCGACCGTCTTGTTCAGTGTCTCAATCTTGCAAGTCTGAACATTGCCTTTGAGCACTGTAAAGTCTATACAGTCCTGATCGAACGTAAGTCTATACATTCCAACCTTTCCCTACGTTCGCTGCTTTGGCTACACACCAAGTCTATACACTACCTACCTTTACCTACGTTCAGACCACCAAGTCTGTACATTGGGTAAAGTCTACACATTACCTTGGTCAAACGCCTCAAATTCTATACACTGGTGTCGTTGCTTGCCTGTTCAAAGTCTATACAGTCATGATCGAACGAAAGTCTACACATTCTCTTCGACTTCAAAGTCTATATAGTGGTATTCAGCTAAAGTCTGTACATTGGACTTATAGGTAAAGTATATACATCCTTCAGCTGGAACTGTGCAAGTCTGTACATCGTTGCCAGCCAAAGTCTGTACATTGGCATCTGTTCCTACGTTGCACTTCCAAGTCTCCACATTGGGCTCTTTACCTACGTTCAGCTTTGAAAGTCTGCACATTGCTAGTTTTACCGACGTTGCCTTGCCAAAGTCTATACACTGTGTTTGTTCAAGTCTGTACAGACTTAGCCTTGTTCTAGTCTGTACAAAGACCAGCTATATTTGGCAAGTCTACACATCGTGATTTCATCATGTCTGTACAGCCTCTTCATTGAAAGTCCACTCATCACTTAAGTCTAAACAATGCACACTTGTTTTCTTGCATAAAGTCCATACACTGCACTTGGCTTGTGTTCTTCACACCAAGTATGTACAGCCTGTGCTCACAGCAGTCAAGTCTACACATTGCGTTGGTGGCAAGTCTATACAATGGGCTGTAGCTTGCTTGAAGTGAAGTCTACACATTGATTCACTGTTCATGCCTTCACTCAAAGTCTGTACAGCCATTCCTAGAGTTAAAGTCTGTACAACGCTGCATCACGTAGTAAAGTCTATACAATGGTTGAGCATCGTGAAGTCTATATAGTGGTTGAGCATCGTAAAGTCTATACATTGGTTAGGCTTGTTTATGCATTGCCTCCACGCCATCAAGTCTGTACATTGCATGAAGTATATACATTACACGAGCTAAATGCTTTCTAAGTCTATACACTTGTTATCACATCTTAAGTCTATACACTCGTGGCTAGCTGTTCAAGTCTAGACACTCGTTGGCTAAGTCTTCAAAGCCTATAAATTCTATCCTTCACACTAAGTCTATACACTATGGTCTTCTGTTACCCAGCAAGTATGTACATCCTTCTGATTACTCTCTTATGACTGTGTGACAGGTACTGTTCGTGGAGCCTATGCAGAGTGGGCACGTGATACGAGGCTGGCATCTGGCACGTGATCCGAGATGCAGAGGAGCCTCCACGTGGACTGAAGCATTTGGGCGGGAATCGTGGAGAGCACGCGCCGCCCTAATCTACTGCTACTATATATATGTGTCTTCTTCCTCTGAAAAAAGTGTGCGAGTGCAGAGAGTGACTGAAGTAGAAGCGGCCAGAGCTAAGAGAAGAAGTGCAGAAGAGAAAGAAGAGATAAAGAAAGCTGAGAGCCAGATCAAGAGAGTGGAAGAAGAAAAAGAAAGAGAGACAGTGAGATAGAGAGGTTGTGAAGAAGAAGGGAGCTTCATTGTTCACTGGACCTTGGATCTGATCCAACCCAGTTTGTCATTGTGCTTTTCATTTCTCCAGCTTTATGTCGTTGTGATTTTTATCTTTTATTATTTTCCCTTTACCTTATTCTTCCCATACTCTGTAGAGAGGTCGGGGTCCCTCCTGTTGGTTCAGGAGAAGGGAGATTGCTATCTCCGGTTGCAAGTAGCTGGGTGCTACTTGTGGGTTCCCTCCTGGTTTGGAGGAAGGGAGATTTGTCTCCGATTCTGGGCTTGTAGGTTTCAAGTCCAGGGGTCCCTCCGGTTGGGAGGAAGAGAGGTCCGAGACCTCTGGCTTGTAGGTGACTTAGTGTCACTTGTGCTTCCCTCTGAGATTCAGAGGAAGGGAGACTTGGGTCTCCAGGTGCAGGTAGTATTGCTACTTGTAGGTCCCCTCCTAGTCTGGAGGAAGAGAGACTTGTGTCTCTGGTTTGCTAGTGACTGGTGTCACTAGTGGTTCCCTCCGGTTGGGAGGAAGAGGGGAGGTTGTTCCCCTGGTCAAGCTATGTGGCAGCATTTGTTACAGACTGAGTCTGCTGTGCTAGTGTTACTAGTGGAAGCCTCACTCCGGTTTGGAGTGAGGGGTGGACGTAGGTCTGTTGACCGAACCACCTAAAAATCCCGGTGTCCCTTGTGGTTTGATCTTCTTATATGTTCACTTAATTGCTGCGCATTAGATGCTTGCTTAGGATCGTTTGAGGGCTTATTGAGTTGTTGTCTTGCTTTGATCCTTCTAAGTTTCCTCAGTTTATTTCTGCAACAGTTTTAATTCCGCATAACTGAGCTTTAGAGTTTTAATTAGGCTATATTTGTAGAGGGATACATTCACCCCCCTCTGTATTCGGGCCTTGCAGCCTAACAATCCCTTCGATGATGTCCTTGAATACGTAGCAGTCTTTGATTGGATGTCCCGACATCTGGTGGTAGGGGCAGAATCTTGGATTGTCCTTCTTTTTCAGGTCCTCCGGCCTCTTTGGCTCTGGCAGGGTGACCACGCCATACTCCGTTACCCAGTCCAACAGAATCCGGGTCTTCTCCTTTGGAAAGGAGTAGGCTTTCTTCATCTTGTCTCGAAGCGAGGGACCTTCTTTACCATCAGGGGCCTTTGCAGGCTGTGGGGCGATCGCCTTCTTTCCTTTATCTTTCTATTGCTCGAACGCTTTGATGTTAAGGGCGTTCGCTTCCTTAGGCGTCTGGCACCGTTCCACTGCCTTGCCTTTCTAGGTTGTGCTGGCAGCAGATGTAGGGACAGGTCTGGCCAAAAAGGCTTCCACCTCGGCCACGACATTGTCTAATCGGTCAAACGACCGTATCTCCATTCCAATCATCTTTTCCAGAACCTCCCTCCTAAGATTCTATTTGCATATTTGTACAGTGTCCTCCTGATGCGGGGGTCGCTTGTACCTCATTCCGAAGTTCCTCCACCTCTTAATATAGTCGAGGGCTGTCTCATCTGCCTTTTGCTTTGTTGAGTAGAGTTCGGCCACTGTGACATCCCTCTCTGTAACATGGAATCTTTCTCTAAACTTCTTTTGCATATCCGACTAGTCGTTGATCGACCCGGTCGGGAGGCGGGAGTACCATTCAAAGGCGAGCCCCGTCGGCGAGGACCTGAAACACTTTAGCAAGTATGACTCGTCGGTGGCCAGATCACCCATGACAGTAATATAATATGCAATATGTTCCTTCGGGGATCCCTTCCCGTTGAACTTGTCAAACTTGGGTGGCTTGTTGATCCCTGGGGGAAGCTGCATGGCAGCATGATGTTGTGGGTATGGCACCCGATAGGCATCAAATGCAACGTAGTCGCCTTCACTGCTTTCTGCGAGCTTCAGCTCGATCATCCTTTCCACCATCATACGGTTCATGACCGTGGGGACAACTGGCTCCGGATAGAAGTGTGCTGGCTGTAGATACGGGGTGACCAGGGTGGTCGCATGTGGCGGGCGCAGCAGTGGGGGTGTTTGGTGCACTTGAGGGAGCACTGGTGGCATCAGCGGCTGTAACTGTGGTGGCCACTGCTGAGTCATCGCCATACCTGGCTCTGACGACTGAGGCATGGTGTAGAGCGGCGGAGGGTCGATATGACGAACTGCTCCCCGGGATGATTCACCCTGGACTTCGGACAGCTTGGAAGCTGATGACTGTCCAGTCTTCTCCATGAGCTGTTTCTTCAGCAAGTCTATATCTTGCTGGTATCTTTGAAGTAGCATTAGGACCGACGGATCCATAGCTGCAGTGCTGGGGATAGCCTCTATTGTTTCCCCGGACATGCCCTCGGGCAAGATGTCGAGGAGGACGTCATCTTCTTCTTTTGTCGTCACTACATTGGCGGTTAGAATAGCAGCTTCATCATTCCATTGGTGGTAGACCGGGGGTTGTTCTCCTTTAGTCACCGCCAGGAGCTCCCTTGTAGCTTCCGTTCTTCGAGTATTCGGCCCTGGCCTTGCGGCCAATCGAGCCAGCTCCTGGGGGTCTTCAGGAAGTCCCCCATATCGACTGAACGTGCCAGCCATATTGCAGGTGAAGACCTACATCCTTCGTCTCTGCCGATGGACCCTTCTCTCAGCCCGATGCGGGAAGGTCAACCTCTCGAACACAGAAGTCCTTCTTGTTTCTTCCCGCCTAGGGGTGGCTTCATCGGCTCCGATCTCGAAGCCGTCATCATAGCCATTGTCGTCAACCGACGACACCATCATCCTTTCTCTTTCATCTTCTTTAATTGCCATTGATGGGCAGTAGTCTTCACTGGCTACGGCTGCCTACATTAACCGATGTTGTCCAAGCGAGGGGTTGCCTAGCCCTCAGAAATAGTTCTTGACCAAATTGGTCATCTCTTCTCGACCCCGTTCTTGATACAGCACATGGGACAGTTGTCGACCTCCCGTAGGAGGGATATAAGCTAGCTGAGCTCTGTCGGCAAGTTGCTGGAATCTCTGTCCCACAGCAGGGACGTGGGCTTGGCTGGCGTAGGCCCAGAAGCGTTCGTGGCGCGGAGGGACCGCGACCACTTCTTCTTCTTTCGGGGCCAGGCCCCCTTCTCTCTTTCCTTCCGCTCCATCGGGAACAGGGCATCAGCGGATAGGTGCAGCTTGATGGACAGGTTGGACCCTTTTGGGGACCCATGCCTGTTTAAATTTCTTTGGCCTGGGGGCCAACCTCTCTTGGCCGTAGTGGCCGGCTTCTTCTCTTTCCACCCTCCTTCCAGCGAGGGTTTGGTATGAGTTGTAGATGGGGACGGTAGGGACAACCCGGTCCGGGACTATCCGTGCGTCGCGCCCGTCGAGGAAGACGCGTACACCACCGACCATCATGGATTTACCGGATTGTGATAGAGATCCGGTAACCATGGTGGCACCTCTCCGGAGTTGTTTATGCTGACATCCTCCAGAGTTCTTGGTGACGGCATCGGGGCGGACCCCACGGACAGCATGGTGCACCAGGCAGCTTGCGACCGGGGTTGGACTCTTGGACGAGTCATTGCAGCATCGATCCTTCAGAGGCTCCACCTTCTCTGCAGCTCCCTTGACGGGCAGCGAGGGTTGCACCTCCAACATGTCTATGAAGGCTAACCCCAAGAAGTTGGGGAAGACGACAGCGGTAGGGAAGCTGCCAAACACCGTGGGCACCACCAGTTACCCTTGCGCGTGACCCGCAACGATCGACAGACCAAAACCAACGCCAGTCAATCCAATGGTTGTCATCATTGTTTGCCTGAAAAGACCAACAAATCGATGATCAATAGCCTTTGGGAGGGCCTCGAACCCCAAGTGTCTCGGCAAAAAAGATGAAAGGTGACACTGGTCCCACCGGGAGTGCCAGACTTGTTGGCATCGTTTGTTCTACCAGGGGTATTTTATTATGTTTGTTTGGTTTATTTACGCATCGATCAACCAATTAACTAACCGGTAATTAACTGACTGATTGACTATGCAAGCGTGCCAGTCACGTACGTGACGAGTTTATTGTGCACTCATTCTGACCCATGTCGGGCGAGAGTGAGATTCAGTCGAGACCAGCAGTCTGCCATACCATAAAGGCTATGGCGTTAATTACATCCCCCACGAGGAAGAAAAACCTTTGATTAATTACCGAGATAATGGGCCGTCGAGGCCGAAATAAAGGATGCAAATGATGCAGATGATCATGCAAGATATTATAGTCTATCATGCACAGTTTATTAGGATGAAACCCTCAATACTTGGCGGAGGACTTAGGCCCGGAGACCATCATCCCGCATGACGAGAGCTTCCCGTCGGGCGTTGCCCGGCTTTCCACTAATGTCATTTGATATACCGAGGGCTCGCACATTCAAGCACACCTTGATGCGATGCGAATGCTTAAACTCAATCATGATAATGAGGCTATGAAGCCAATTATTTCCGGTTTAGACAAACCAACTTATTTGGCTTATTGATTACAAGGTTCATTTAATTCCGTTATTAGCGTCGGGGCTCACCTAGGAGGTGAGGAGGGTATCGAAACGGCACGACACGATTCGGAGCGAAATCGGCACGGTACGCGTAGGTGTGGAGCTCAAAACGGCGCGTGAAGCATAGGTAAAAGCCTAAAACGGCACCGTTAAAACCTAGATATAAAGAATAGTTAAAAACGGCGTGACGTTTATTTGGATGTTAAAACGGCGCGGTGGTTTGTTGAGCTTAAAACGGCGTGCTTGCAGAGAGGGAGCTGAATACGGCGCGCCATGGGTGCGCCGGATAGAGGCTCAAGAAGTTGAGAGAACTTATGAGTCTAACTTTAAAACGGCGTGAGGGGGGGGCGCGTCGAAAATTGGCGTGCCGGATTCGAGCCGCGCCGGATTTGAGGGGTTTTAGTGCTATTCAAGTCAGATTGAAACTTGTGCATGTTTATTGAAATCTTGTTGATATTTTTTTTTGAAGATTGGAAGATTTATTTGGTCCCAGAAGCACTGTAATCGAGGTAGCCATGGACTTATGCGAGGTTATTACTCAAGCATAGTCGTTAACCGATTATATCATAGCAAATCAAATGTAAATTTGTCTAAGTTTTCACTCCAAATTTTGGCAGCACCTCCCCATGACTGGGGGGTTTTCCGGGGTGAAGCGAAGAGTCCCACCAGTTAGAGGTACGCTCCTTCAAGGTCGGGAATGCCAAGCGGTGACCGAGGGACTTCATCAGAGAGGAAGGACCCCGAGGACTAGCCTGCCAGAGGTATCCAACTCCGCGAGTCGAAACAGTTGAGGGACTGCCAAGATGAGACATCACCTCGAGGGCCAGCCTACGAGAGGTGATATTCTCATAGCCACCACCCCTCCCTCGAGAAGAAGGTGGATTTGATGTTGGATTGGGGTCAACCCTATTGATGTTCATTATATGGGACACAGAGTGCATACCATAGGGGGATATGACTCCGTGCCTCGGCAATGATTGAAGATGATGGGGATGTCCCCCTCCCCAGGCAGTAAATCCCTAGAAAGGATAAATCACTAAGGAACATTATGATTGGAATACATTTAATTGGGGAACGAGCATTAGATGACTATGACTTGAGACCCGGAGGTCGGCCAGCAGACTGAGCTCCTGGAAGAGGCACAAGGTCGAATGGCTCGACGGCATCTCCATTACGCATAGCTATATGATAACAACGGCGGAGATGTTCATTCTTCCAACCCTGAATCGTGAACAAAGACGGACTGAGGAGCCATCCCCAAGGGCAAACGATGATGCCATGGTAAGCATCCCTCTGGCCAGGGGGGAACATCTGAGCACATCGGCTCATTCAAATCACCTATTCGATAGCAGAAAAAAGAAACCCTAGGGAGGGGGATTATTCATATTGCCTCCAAGCTCTGAGGCGTATCTGGCGATGGAGAACTCAAATAAAAGACAGACTAAAAGATAGCAGCAACACCCCTTTCATTGATTCAATCGTATAATGAAAACGCTACAACATGTTCGGCTCGGCGTTGTCGCCTGAGGCCGATTTCACACCCGAAAAGCAGGAAGAACATAAAACATGGGGAAACCAGAGAGAGGGGGAATTCGAGGAACACCCCGGGCTCATATCATCGCCCTTCGGGGTGATGCTCCGTGGAGCTACATTAGCAGAGGAAGAAAGGGAAACAGCCGATGGAGACGTCACTGGGATCCTCCGACGAACCTTGAAGCTTCACAGCAGCTCGCCGGAGGAAGAATAGAGTATCGGAACGGGGCGAGCACTCTGCTCCTCTTTCTTTTTCTCCAAGCCTTCTGCTCTTTTTTTTTTCTCTTTGATCCCTTTTCCTTTTTTTTTCTCCTCTCTTCTTCTTCTTCTTCTTCTTCTTCTTCTTTTCCTTCTTCTTCTTCTTCTTCTTTTTCTATTCCTTCTTCTTCTTCTTCTTCTTTTTCTTCTTTTTCTTCTTCTTCTTCTTCTTCTTCTTCTTCTTCTATTCTTGAACACGAGGCCCCTTAAATAGGAAACCCTTCAAACGAGCTTAATCCGGCGTGAGATTTAGCGCGCCGGATTAGAACCAAACGATGCGTGCAGGTTTAGAGGCTACCCAAAGCCAAGGGGCTCGCCGGATTTGAGTGGCGCACCGGATTTGAAGGGGACACACCGATTTAGCAAGAGCGCGCCGGATTCGAACCGTTTGATCACTTTAACCCGACATGGGTGTGATAACAGGCTTCAAACTGGCCTCAGGGGTTGCTATGACCTTTCATCTCTTCTTAGTCTTGCCGGGACATAGGAGAGACTATAGACGAGACTTTCGGGCCGCCAAATAGTTGCTTTTGGAGCTTGTGTACCTTAAGCTCGAACACACGGGCTTTCTGCTGACACGGCTCTCAGCATCACAGCTTGTATTGCCAGCTCGTCTCGACTTGCATTGGTAGCTCCTACGGGTAGTGATAGGTCACCCGGGATATTTCCATCTTGATCGGGCGATCATCTGGTCGCCGATGGGCCCAATGTGCTGAAAAGCCGTACCCGCACTAGGTAATCGGGGTCTTCTACTGACAGAACCTTCAGTCCTTGCTTTGAGGGGCTGAGGGCGTTCCTCCTTCTCAGGAGAGTCTTCATTGAGGTGGCGAGCCACCGGTTAGACCGTCATCCTTGGTCGGGCAATAGGTGTGGGGTAGCGGCATGACGGAGTCGATGCCGGATCATTAGGTAGGCTTGGTCGTGCTATCGATTGGTTATGGATTCATCTTGACTCTCTTGAGGCGAAGTCCCCAGCATTCATTCTAGATGACTCGAGGCTCTGACAGCTTGAGAAGTCTTCAATATGTTGATCTTCATCGGCTTCTATGCTTCAGTGGGCCATATCTTTATCTCTGCGGCTTGATCACCGCTGATCATATTTTGCGTGACAACACCCGCCTGGCCGGCTTACAGCCCCTCCCTGCGTGGAGGTAGTTTTGGGTGTAATTCATGTTAATCCCCACCCCGAGATCCCCCTCCTGCGAGAGGCGTAGTGGTGTACTATTCTAAATTTTCAGCTTAGAGCTACACCGACGCAGCGTGCGGGGTATACCCACGCTTCCCCGCTCACCTCGTCTCTGACCGAGATCGGCATCTTCATGCCGACCAGGTAAGCTTCTGGCCACTCTTCTTGCTGGTCTGTATTCCACTTAATTATTATTGCTACCTAGCTCCGTTGGACGGTGACTGAGCGCCCGGTCTCAAAATGCTATTGTGTGAATGACCACCGCCAGTGAGTTGTGAGCGAGACACTACATCCTACGTCCTCAGCGTGTTGGCTGCCCGCGAAATTGGGCATCCCAAGCCCTTAGGGGTCCGTCCCAAGCTAGCCATACCCCTGGAGCAGCAAGGTCCCACCTCGGACCCTTCCCACCATCGCCGGTTTGTCTACAAGCAACTATGATCGCTACGCGAGTCAGTCCGCTATAGTGAGTCCACCGCTCAAAGTTACTTGCTTGCAATTGTAGGTCCAAGGGCATCAGCAGAGTGGCTGCCACCCCCAAGGTGGTGTCACATCATAAAAAGTCAAGAAAAGACAGTCACTACTATTAAGCTGAAGTGACAACATGTCAAATTATGAGTCAACAAGTGCATTGAAAGGTTGGTGCATATACCTTCTTTGTCAGGAAAGGTCGATGCACGTTTCAGTCTGAAGCATATAGGTCGGTGCATATACCTTCTTTGTCAGGTAAGGTCGATGCATGTTTACAGTTGAAGTATGATAGGTCGATGCATGTTCATGTGTAAGTCAGAAGGTCAATGCACCTTATACACTGAACGCACAAAGGTCGATGCACATTGATCATAGTACACACCATCAAGTCGATGCACCTCATGCACCTTGTGCTATAAGGTCGGTGCACTTTGAACACAGGTCAATGCATGTTTCAATGAGGTCGATGCTAGTAAGTTAGCGAATGCTTCATAGGTCTATGCATGTATTAGTAAGGTCTATGCATGTGTTAGTTAGTAAGGTCGATGCTAGTGAGCTAGCGACTGAAGGACAAGTCTATGCACATCTTAGTAAAGTCGATGCTATTAAGCTAGCTACTGCAGCATAAATCTATGCATGTTAAAATTGGGTCGATGCTTGTTAGTTATTATTCTCAAGGTCGATGCACCTTGCGCATTTACCATAAGGTAAGGTCGATGCATCTTCATTTCAAGTCAGTGTGTCTGACAATGAAAGTCTACCTGTATATCTCTAAGGTCGATGTTGTTACTCTGACCTACTGCATGTGTTAGCTATACAGGTTGATACACTTCATTTATGCTTTGATGCACTTGAAGAGTTTCTGAACATTCACATAGAGAAACTGCATAACCTCATGCAACATCTGAAATTGTATTTACTATCAACTATTGCAAGCTTCATTAAACTGATAAATCTTGGATTCTTTTTTTGATAGAAAGAGGAAGAACCGGCCCAGTTATATGATCAGACACCTGGGCAGCATAAAGATAGTCTGCAATCAATCTCACGTGGAACTTAAAGAACCAAATTAAAGGCACGTGATCCAAGGTAGGGAGTATAACTGATATTCTGTCACGTGGATCGTCACAACCTCCACCTCTGACACGTGGTATCTCGAATTGCTTTCTGGAAAATTTTTGGGCGGGAATGTGTCTTCCACGCGCCCAATCATAGGAAGAATTCATGGGACCACAGGACTGGTGCTCTATAAAAGGCGATCGAGCGCTCAAACAAAAATATCTCATCTGAGCAGGAAGTGAGATCAGAAGAAGAGAAAAGAAGAGCAGAAGAGTGATAGTCAGAGAGTTCGTGAGAAGAGTCAGAGTTAGAGTGCTGAGAGAGAGAGAGAGTTCGCTGAAGGAAGAAGGAGAAGAAGGAGATAAATAGAGTATCAGAAAATTAGAAGAAGTCTGAGGGAAAAGAGAGAGTGAGCAGAGAAAGAGAAAGAGAGAATAGAGAGGAAGAGTGAGCTTGAGAATCTACATCTTCATCAGTTCTTGGATCAGATCCAAAACTGTTTTGCTCCTGCGTGAGCCATATATTTTCATTTTTAGTTTCGTTTTTTATTTTCCCATTTCTGGTTTTATCAAGCTGTGTGTCAGCGTTGCAGAGGATCAGTTCCTCTGGATAGCAAGCTGTGATGCTCAGTTGTAGCAAGCTGTGATGCTCAGCAGAAGCAAGCTGTGTTGCTCAGCGGTTCAAGCTGTGAGTCAGCATAAGCCTCACTCAGGTTTGAGTGGGGGATGGACGTAGGTCTGTGGTAGTAGACCGAACCATCTAAAAATTCTCGTTGCACCGTGGCTTGTGATTTGTGAATGTTTGCAATTCCATATCTTCTGTCTCTTTCACAGGATGGGTTTTAGGTATGTTTAATTCATTTATTTGAGATAAGATTTATGTTCCTCATTAGAGCAAATTATTGTCTGTATTCTTGGTAGTCTCAGGTTGTATTTTCTGGTGAAACTTTCCTTCTGAGAGTTCCTTTAGTGATTATCTTCGCACTGTGTATTTTGCTAGGCTTTTTGATAAGTAGAGCCACTGTCCTCGTGTCAAGTGTTTGTGGTTTTCTCCCATCAAATTTTAAATCTGTTTAGCTTAAGTTGAGTTCGAATTAGAGTATATTTGGGTTCAAGTTTTTAATTCCGCAATAGTTTTTAATGGGGATCCATTCACCCCCCCTTTGGATCCGTGCCTTGCACCCCAACAAGGCCTCCCCTGCAGCGGCTTGAGTCCGGGCCGGGAAGAAAACCAGCTAGTGGGCCTGACGTTGTACAGTCAGTCAGTGTGTGCACATATGGTCGGGGACTACAGACACGTGCTGACGAGGGAGACACCTGAGGCACGGACTAAGCCGTTAGTGGATGCATCCGGCCTTGCTTCTAGTGGGCAGTACTCGTATCACACGAGACGGGTTCCTTCGTGGTTCTTCGGGTGATTTCCAGGCGTTTCCCGATGCAGAGGTCTAGATTTTTCGGTAAGCGTTACCGAGGGTTTTCCATAGACGGTGTAGGGTCCATGACGGAGAGGTCGTGACCGTGTTCCCAGACCGCGTGGTCTTGGGCTAGGCCTTAGTCAATGAGGACAGGCCTCCATGATAGAGGTGTTGTGGTGCTTCTTCTAGCAGCATAGCCAGGGTTTCCCGTTGGTCCAGTGGTCCCCCGACTGTGAGATCTAGGTGTGTTTCCGGTACAATAGGAGTAGCTGTAGAGCTGAGGTTTTACCAACCATCGTGTTTGCTGTTCTTGTTGTTGTTGCCGCTTTCTTTAGCGCTGCTTGCTACCGCCGTTGTTTTATGGTTGGGGTTCCGCGGGACGAGGCTCAACCCCTGCTTTTCAAGTGTGGCGGTTCCTCCTCGAGGTTCGGAGGTGCGGTGTGGAGGTTCTTAGCTACCAGCTCGCCGGGCCGAGTGTTCACTCGGCATTGGGTACGTGCCTTTCCCTGTAGACTATACTTTGTTTGGAGTGGACTCTATAGTTTAATTGAAAATGTAATTTTATTTCTGTCATATAAACTGTTAATTATAGAATTGTCCTGCTTTATTTCATATTTCTATGTACTCCACACACACCTTTCAGCCCTTCCGAACCCTCCGGCTCGTGGACGGCGGGCCAGGATTTGAATGGTATCGGGTTACTCCCGATATCCGTATCTTGGGTCGTTACAATAAAAGGCCTTAAGAAAGTTTTTTACATACAAAATTAATGGAAGAAGAAACAATTTGTCATATTAATGTCCTTACAGTCCAACATTCACCTTTACTCATGATTTTCCATGGACTTCTTTAGGACAAACTTCAACTAGTGTTGGGAACAAACACCTTAAACAAGCTAGATTTGTGTTTTCTTTTGGGCACTATTGTGGTGTTTTTCTCTTTCAACAAATTTTCAGAATTCCTTTGTAGAACTTGTTCTCATTGAGCAATTTGGTTTAATCCACACTTTTTGACGTGAGAAAACACATTGTTTAGATGCAGGAATCCCCAGCTACTTAGTGTGTTAACCTTTTGCTTCTCATAAGAACAGGGTTAACAATGGCAATGTCTTTTTACGTGAGGCAAAACACGTCTTAGGTGAAATGACCCAGTTACTCAGCATGCCATGTGATGCGGGACGGGACGCGACTCGACGCCAATTGATATGCAAACCTTGGACTCCAGGCAAACTCGCGACTCATCCCTAAACGAGGGAAGCGTGCGGACGTTCGCAGTTGAGAAATCGGCAATGAGCTAGGGTGGCCAACTCTCTTTCGTGCCCGGATCGGATCACGGGACAGGTTTCACTCACTCTCGCAGCGGTGATTAAATAAATATCGAGCTAGATTCTTATCACTCTCTCTTGCAGTGGCATTCAAGAATATATATGAGAATAGCGAGCATGATACCTCCACGCTCCGGGCGTGGGGAAGATGATCCCGGCCAAGACCCGTACTCCCGGGACAATTGTAAATTTTAATTACAACGCTGATTTTGTTGCCCACTCCACGCAGGGAGGTAAAGGGCTACACAGTGATGCCGGGAGTACCAATCCAGGGTTGACGGGCAGCAAGGCGGCGGGGCTCTGGAGCGGTAACGGGCAGCGGCTCCGATTCTGAAATCTACTGGCCGATAGGACAGCGGACAAAGGCCTCCAAAGGGACGTCATCCTCCGGAGAGTTTCTGAAGACAGTGGTTCGCCGAGACAAAGGTGGACGGTTCCTGGTCGATCACCAGGAGTTTCGGTTGCTGAATCGACCCCGGCGTATTTTCTGAGGGATTTCTCCGGCGACTTTCTTTGCTGGCCTGTCTCGGACCAGAATGCGCGCTTCCACGAGAACGGCCGGTACGCCAAGATCCGGTGTCAGATCGAGACGTGATTGGCACCGTTGGAAAGATGACTCAAAAATATACGACATATGTTGATTTCAGATCCATCCAGTAAAAGAATTGGAAATGATAACTACTGTGGCACTGACACTTTTCTGGCTCGGAATCCAGATCCAGCAGAATAGGATGGGAGCTATCTAAAGATGATTTTTGAGTGAGGGGTTGGTGGTAGATTTAGGGCTTGTGGATTTTATAAGTGGAAGAGGACTAAGTGGGGGACGTAAACAATTATTTTGGGAATTTTCATGGTGTTTTGAAGGACGGGAAAAATAAGAGAATAGGACCCTATCATACAGATTTGCAACCAGGCAGATTGCAAGGGGTAGGAAGAACGACCTGGGAGGAGGAGCAAACGGGATTGGAATGGAAGAAAATTTATATTGGGGGAAAGCTAACACGAAGGGGAACAACCCCTCAAAATTTCAACTCGATCAGAGCTGTGGACAGGGAGCACCAACCTGATCGTTAGGTTGCTGTTATGGATTTCATGGTTCAGGACAGCAAGGTGGAGGATGGCTTGTGGCGGCTCGTTGGCGGCTCTGATGGCTACGGCGGCTGCGGTGGTGGAGCTTCACACTCCAGGGAAGAGGTAGAAGTTGGATTCACTATAATATTTAGGGCTTCACGCCCTGAATCAAGAAGGAAGAAGATGAAGAATAAGAAGAACAAGAGGGGAAGAGAGAGGTGCGCCCTTGGCTTCTTCACTTTAATTCTTTCATTTTTTTTCATTAATCTCCACCAAATGACACAAGAGACATAATATACTCAACCCTAGACCTAGGATAAAAGACACCAAATACCCTTGGTCAAAGGGGCATAAAGGGAAAGGGAGAATAAACTAACAATAAATAAATCCCACATGGGGACAAAGAAGGGGGCGCCCTCCCCTTAAGTCAACAATGGCTACTTGGTCCATTTTCTACCATGGACCAAGGGCCATCACATGGGACCCACACCTTGACAAAAATTAAAAGCCTTAATTAATTCCCTTGGACTTAAATTCAAACCAAAATACAAAATACACTAAATACACTACAAGTAAAATACATACACGTACATACCACATACATGGTAAACAAGAACAACACTCCCGATATTAACGGCCTAGCTCCGATGTCCCATCAATTCTCACCGGGTGGGAGAAACTCGACCCCGTCGAGTAATGGGTGCGGCTGCTCACGTGGCTCCTACGGATCCGTCACCGTACCAGGTAGCGCGGGTACGCTCCACTCCTAGTATTCGTCACTTGCTCATCCCATATATGTTCTTTATGCACATGATGCTATGGGAATGAGGCTAGTGGTGGACACTCCGAGGTGCGGTCACTCTCAAAGGGGAGGAGGTGACTCGAAAACTCACTAGGAATCACCGCTGGGTCCCTGTGGGTGACTAGATCCGAGACATTGATGTAGAGCTGATCCCATATTTCGGCAAGTCTACAACGTACGCATTAGATCTGACTTGTCTCACACTCATAAGGGACTGACATCTGCGAGCTTGCATAAGACCGACTTGACTCGACATATGCAGACTCACCATGCACTTGACAAATGCATGCATAGACTCCTAACAAACCACACAAAGAAAGAAAAATAGACTCATGCATGACCCTAGACTTAATACAGTGACATTACCCCTAGGTGGTCATCATCCGAGTGCTGCATCCTAGGTGTCGATAGGTTCTTCTTGATCTTCTTCATAGAATTCGTCAGCTAATTTTGGCTCGGCCTCATAGCTGACAGACAAAAACTTAGAAGGTGAGGCGTCTCCAACCCTTTTGTCCTATAGGGCTAGTGATGTATGAGTGGGACATTGGCCGGCAAAGCGGCCAAACCCTTGACAGTGATAACACTATAGTTGTGACCTAATAGTCTGTCTGATAAGTGGTCCCTTACCCTTATCCTCCCGACGGACAAGGGGTGTAGGCAACATGGGAGGAGGTGTGGGTGCCGAAGGATGGGCAATAGGTCCCGGGGGGCGGGCAATGGGTGCCGGTGGTTGGGGTGGAGGTAGATCCCTTGGCGGGGGAGGGCGAGGCCTTGGAGCGAATAGCTCTTGACGGGCGGGCTCCTGAGGTCGAGCCATGGGGGCCCTCAGATATGGACCTGAAGAGCTACGGGGATCGGCACTATGAAGAGGGACGGGGCCCAACCGTTGGGTAGACTCGAACTCTCTCTCAAACTACTCCAACTCGAGAGCAACCTGATACGCGTCTTCCAACTTGGTCACATTGCGGCGAAAAAGCTCATATTGATAGTGGGGCCGCAGACCATAATGGAATCGGGAAATGGGTATGGTGCTCTCCTCCGATACGCCACATCGCAAAAAATATACATCAAATTCAGCGATATACTCGGAGACGGACCGATCTCCCTGGCTGAGACTCTGCCACTTATCGATGAGTCGCTGACGGTACGTGGCAGGAAGGTACTTTAGCCGGAGTTTGACTTTCATTTCACCCCTGTAGACACGCTAAAATCGATACTATGATGAGTAAATCTCATGTCACGACGTGATGCCCCGAAGTGGACTTCGATATTGGCTTAATATGAAGTTTTTCTAATTTATTTAGAATTTTTCTAGAATATTTGTAATTAGCGACTGTCAGCAGGGCGTCATTTAATTGATGACTCTATGGGTGTCGTTATTTAATTAATTAGTGACCGCACACGCATACGTCATTTCCTAATTTTACGACTTCCAATTAAAATCAAATTCAAGGAATTAACGTCTGCTTTGAAGGCGCTCATTAATTGTTGCCATTACGCGAAGGTGTCATTTCCTATTTTTCAAATATGGAAAGTTGTTTATTTCTATAAATTAATCCAGGAATTAGCGACTGCGTGCGCGGTCGTCATTTTAATTAGCGACCACCCTGATGTCGTCATTTGGCTTCCGTGTCCGTCTCTACTGCTGCTTCCTTGCAAAGGCAATCCTTCTATCTTTTGATCTCGATCCTTTTAATGGGAGTAAATCCATTTTCTAGAAGTTTATCCCTAGTTTTAATCCCATTAGAACTAGGTTTCAAGCTCTATAAATACTCTTCCTTCAAAGGCCACTCGCGCGAGAGAGAGATCGAGAAGAGAAGAGAGATTCCAGTTGAGAGAGAGAGATCTAGCAGAGAAGAGAGATTCCAGTTGAGAGAGAGAGACCTAGCAGAGAAGAGAGATTCCAGTTGAGAGAGAGAGATCTAGCAGAGAAGAGAGATTCCAGTTGAGAGAGAGAGATCTAGCAGAGAAGGGAGATTCCAGTTGAGAAGAGAGAGACTTCTGTTAGCAAGAGAAATTCCTGTTAGCAAGAGTAGAGAGATCAGGTTTTGGTTTTACTAACAATTCTCTTGCAGATTTCTCTACGGCAGTTCCCACGGTGGTCTTCTTCCTCTTGCGCTCTTCTTGCTACAGCCGAGCTCTCCCTCTGTCTCTCCTCCTTTACTGCTGCAGCAACAGCAGAAAGGGCACCTTCCCTTTAATTTTTTTTATTATTCATCTCATGCTTATCTCTCTCTAGCAATTTTTGCTAGAAGCAGTCATCACGTTGAGCTTCTCTGCATATCATATACTACTTGCTTTACATCTATAGCATATCTCCCATCCTTTTACTCCTCTTAGGGGTTAAAAAAAAACACACAAGGTGTGTTCATGGTTATGTTGCACAATCTCCTTTCTTATGAGCATTGACGCTACACACTTTGGCTAATCAATTGTTACTTTGCTTGTTTTTGCTTGTCTTATAATGGTAATCAAGATAAGAATCCCTTTCATCGTCCGGCCGGTAGAAGGAGGAAGAAAGGACTCACAATCTCACCCGCATCTTCACAAGGTACATGCGATCATCCTTTTATTTTTTGAGGTAACCCCTCTGGCGATCACACTCCTCTAGAGCATCACATGCTCTCTTTCTATTCTCTCTCTTTATTTCCCACCACATATCACATATCATATCATATATCTCTATCTTATTTATTTCTTTTCTTTTAAAGAAATTAAATCTTCTTTCTTTTTAATGTCTATGTGACACGTTCACAAATTAGCGATCACGGTGGGACTCTTGCTGTTTTTATTTTGATTACCCCTCCTTTTGCACCCACCTGTGCCCCTCCCTTTGGCACCCTCGCGTGCCCCTCCTTTGGCACCCACGTGTGCCCCTCCTTAGTGCTCCACGTAGCACACTCTCTTTGTGCACCACGTGCACACCTCCCACTAGATTAGCCAATTTATAAACTATTCATAGCATTTTTAAGAAGAAAATTCAATTTCTGTTAGCTTTTATATCACTATCTGTTCTCTGAAACTGATCAGCGACTTCTCTCCAGCCGCTATTTCCATAATCAGCGACCACTCATAGAGGCGCTGTTTGCATTATTTTCAGTATTTTCATAATTTTTATAATCAACGCCCCTCCACAGAGGCATCATTCACGCATTTAATGCCTAACTCCAAGGTGTCATTTCTTCAGTTACTGTTGTTTCCTCTTATACAGTGGTCACTGTTCACTGCTAATTGACGCCCCTCCACAGAGGCGTTATTCACATATTCAGCGCCTCACACCAAGGCGCTATTTCACTTTATTGTTCTCTATTTACCATAGTTTGCAGTGATTAACGATTGTCACACAGACATTGTTTACTGATACAGCGACTGTTGTCAGGTCGTCATTTTGTTCTGTTTTCACAGAACCTTGATTATTTCTGTTACCTTCACCTGTTGATTGCATTTATTGATCATCTGATTGTCATTGCTTGATCTGCCTGTATTAGCTTGCATTCTAGGGCATTTGGTTAAGAGATCACCTCTCTCTACACTTCTAGGATCCCACACTTTTTTCTTAGAATTGGAAGGACCCTCCATTGAGTATTCCGTCTCTTTGGACTGTAAATTCCTTTACCAAGGCCTCCGTAAGTCGCCGCACCCATGGATTCCCTCATGGACGTCGGGCAGATTGTACCATTTGAAGTACCCGGAGTTTAGTTAACCCATACGTTGGTGAGGAGAGAGAAAGAACTTAGTTAACCTGGAGATTACACCCAAACTTGAAACTAGGACCCACATTGAAAAGTGAGAATTGATCACACATTTAAAAATCCACTTTAATCTCAAAAAAAACCTTAAAATCTTGGGTTCATTACAACTTGTGTGAATAATTTGTTTGATTGGGCGTTTATTTCTTACTTATATTTGTTGGCTTGAGATATTTTTCTTCCCTTAAACATGCAACTCCATTCAGGTAAAATCATTAACATGGCCAACTACGGGTACTCTTATGATGGTTATGATGAGGGTCAATTTGACCCATCCTATGAGGTTCCCCCTAAAGATTCCACCCATTATGAGGGAAACTATGCTCCCTCCCATGCTTATTATTCCCAAGTCCATGTGGTAGACACCACTACTCAAGAGGTTGATCCTTCCTCCCAAGCTTAACCTACTACGCAGAATATATCTAGGGACGTTTCCCCATCTTTTAATCTCAATGATTTGATTCATGCTTTGTCTCAACTGGATGATTCCCAAAGTCAGGCGGTTCAAGCCACTTTAAAAGGAAAACCTGTCCCTTCATCTTCAAACCCTCCTCAGGCCACGGGTGGCCATTCATCTCCTAATGACTAGGTGGTCTCACATAAGATTCCTTCATGCCCACCAACTCCTATTATGGTTACGCCAGCTCAACCGGCAAGCCACTCAGCGGTTAGGCCCCAATATCCTCCACCTCCCCAATTCTTAAGGAGGCATGTGCCAAATATGCTCCCTTTCAATCCGGCCCCGATCGAGTCCGACACCAACACCATACTCCTCCAAAAGATAGCTAGTATGGAGGAGCAGCTTAAGAAAGTCACAGCACCGAAGAATGCTCTGGAGATTGCTCTCCCCACTTTGTCGGTTTTCCATTTGCCTCCTTCCGAGATGCTGAATTTTCAGCGCTACAATGGAACGGGTAACCCGTTCATTCATTTGAAAGATTTTATGTACGAGACTTTATTCTGGCAGGACAACAAGATCTCACTGGCCTATTTATTTAGAAGATCTCTAGATGGTCTGGCACTCGAATGGTTCTATTGCTCGGAGCCGGCTGAAGCCAGTGATTTTGATATTCTTCAGCGGAAATTTTTATAGAAATATAAGGACCGTGTGGGTCCATCCTTGTCAGTCACAGATCTGGTTGCTGAGAAGATGAAGCCGAGGAGGACTTCATCCTGTTTGCCGATAGGTGGATGGCTATGGCCGAGAAATTGAAAGACACACTTTCAGAACGGAACAGGTTAAAATGATTATATCAAATTCTACTCCGCAGTTCTGTCATATTCTGGCCATGAACAAGCTAAGCACTATGGAAGAGCTCTATGAGAGAGCTAGGTACATACAGACCCAAATGAAAGACTCACCTATCATGGGCATGTTTGAACAGAAACCAAGGCTGGTCAGGAAGACCACCAATGTTAACAATAGTGGTGGCATAATCTAGGGTACCGTGACAAATGAGCAGGTGGGCGTGGTTGGCAACCCTGCACCTTTCGCCACCCTAACCAAGACCTCCACAACCCACAGAATAACTCCCCTTATTTAATCCCGCTCCCCAAGCAAATATTCCCCCTCGACCCTTCCATCCTCCTCCGCAAAATCAAGCCATTCACCCAAACCCTCTAGTTCCTCAGCAATACCACCAAGTGCCGCCACCCACCAATTACGCCCCCAGCAGCCAAGAAGACCACTGGGCCCCAAAAGGGCCCAATACCCGCCATTACCTGAAAGTCTTCCTGACATCTTTAACACACTCATGGCCGCCAACCTACTCACCTTGCCAAAAGAAAAAATGGCCTATCCTTCTAATATGGATACCTCTCGGTATTGTGTCTTCCACCGACAGCCTGGTCACAATATAGACCATTACATTCATTTCAAGGATTATATCTATGATTTAAATAATCAAGGTGGTATCAATTGGGATGAAATGAGGCAATTTATGGCAACCCTAAAAGCAAGAAGACCTCCTCGGCAACAGCAGGCTCACCAGCCGCCTCAGTAGCAAGTTTCACCTCCTCCTCAACAGTAGCAAGCTCCCGCACCTTAACCGGACATGGGGATTGTCCATAATCCATTACCGGAGCACCCTCCGAACCAACAAGTAAACCCTATTACTTCCTTCCATGAAGTGGAAAGAGGACAAGGGTGGCATGAAGAGAGTGCCTCTGTCGGGGCTATAAACCAAACTCCAACTCAACCACCTCGTCTGTTAAGAACACCTTTCCATCCGACGTCTTTTCCCCAACCAGCCCGTCCCCTTTTACGCACCACTAACCAAATTCCCTCAACTACCACTAACCCATTACTGGCTAGACCTCTCCTCATTCGCCCTCCATCATCTTCCATACCACAACAAATCCATCCTTCAGTCACCAATTCCTCACCTTTGCCGTCTAGGCCACTCCTCATTCGCCCCCCACCAACACCTAATCCCTCCGCTGCTACCAACAACCCTCTGCCAGTAAAAATTCCTACACTGCTACCCACAAATCCCTCATTTTTACCCAGATCCCTCCTCATTCGGCCTATGCCTCCTTCAGCTGTTCAGGCGCCCCCTACCCCTCCTACTGTTATCCCTCCAGCTACTATTACCCCTCAGCCAACAAGGGCCCTCATAAGGGTTCCTTCTTTGGTCACCCCCTTAACATCCGTTAATCCTAATATCCCATCTTCATCCATCAAATCTCCGCCTAACCACAACCCGACAGAGGCGCGATCATCACAAACCATGGTGCTCCGTAGTGGACGGATAGTCCATCGCGTATTTCCACAGAGGGAGCCAGAGCCCGCGCAAGGGAATGAGGAGCAAGAACAGGAATCCGTACCGGGCACTCAATATGACTTATTAAAACACTTAGACAAGACCCAGGCAAGGATTTCTATTTTAGAAATGATAAAAAGATCCACCATTCACCAGCAGGCTTTTAAAGAGTACCTACAGAAGGTGATGGTTAATGAGGACATTCTGGCTGAACATATTACATTAGTCTTGACTTCAGTAAGTGATCAACCGGCCATTATTTTTCATAGCATGAATTAGCTCCGAAGCCATCTAGAAAGTATGCCTTGTGCATCACGATTGACATTAACAAAGTGGCAGTTAAACAATGCTTGGTGGATATAGGAGCATCTATCAACGTGTTGCCTCCTAGCACTCTGAAGATGTGTGGCATTCCGAATAGTCAGATTCGGCCATCCACTATCACAGTGACTGCTTATGATAATACGAAGAAACCTCTACTGGGCATGATCACCTTAAAAGTTGGGTTGGGTCTGGTCTCAATTACAGCAGATTTCCACATTTTGGATATGGATCCAACCTTCAACAGTATTTTTGGTCGCCCCCACATTCAAGAACTTGATGCCATGCCTTCCACAAATCACCAATGCATAAAGTTTCCACATAAAGGGCGCATCATCAAAGTCACAACCATGCCTATTTTTCCGTCAGATGATATACATTCAGCAACGTCAGTACCTTCCATAATGTGGGGTTAATATGCCTTTATTATCAGTGTTAGATCTCGCCGATCCACGACAATATTTATTAAGGTTTCCAACTACAACACCTGCATCGGTTTTGATATCACCCCTACCCTCCAAGGGAAAGAAAAAGAAGAATTTGATAAATACCCCGGGATGGAATATTTTGATGAAAATGGGGTACAGATCTGGCAAAGGCCTAGGTGTTAATCTCCAGGGCAGAGTAAAGCCCATTAAATATCACAAGCTTATTCCCCGGGGCGGCCTAGGGTACAAAGGGCCGGGCAAAGAAAAATATGACAAAGATAATGAAGAGCCATGGGTCGCCATTGTTGAGTTATGGTTTTGATGATTGTTGTAATTTGTTAAGTTATGTTTTGATGATAACTAAACTTAATGTGTGATTACGTGATGATAACTAAATTTATGGTTGATTACACATGTTCTTGATTATTGTGTTCATTCATCTTATTGATTATGCTGGTTGCACATGTTGGTTTTACAAGAGACAAGAGGTTTCATAACCTCTTTAATGTCAACAAGCATGCAATTAACCTAACTAGCTTGCATGCAGGTTCAAACTCATGGCCGTCACCTGGTGAACCAAAACTCTACTTCCCTACAATCCAAAACAGGTGGTATATGTCATTTATTGTCAAGAACCATTGGTGAGACTCCTACCTTGTATTAAAATGAAGCTTCATGCTTTAAACCATCAAGATTCACTCCTTTTCAAACTTGTGTTCATGAATCATTCCATGTGTTAAATCGAGTCTAAACAAACTTGTAATCAACCATAACACAAGCCCTTTTTCAAGTATCGAACCAATGGATAGTTTCAAGTGAGCTAACACTTGACTTTTGCAGGTTTGGAGACTGGCGGTCGACCTGTGGACCCTTGGCGGTCGACCTGAAATCACATAACTGAATTTCCCAGCAGCCAAATGGCTACAGGATGGCCAATGGCGGTCGACCGCTGGCCTCTGTAGGTCGACCGCCAGCCTCGAACTGCCCCTTTTGTTGACTTTTGTTTCAAGCTCGAGGAGTGGTCTTTCCACCCATTTGTTTAATCCTAAAGACACCCAATTCACCATGATTTGTGGATCTGGTCTGGGGCTTGTCTATGGACCATTTAAGAGATATAAAACATCTCATTGAAGCCACAACCCTAACCATCCAAGGGGATTCAAGAGGAGATCAAGAGGAGGCTGTCAAAGAGAAGGAGGAGTAGTGCTACTGTAGCATGAACAGTAGTCTGTGAATCAAGTTCCATCCAGCAGCTGAAGATCCAAGATCCTTCTTGAAGCCTTCATCCTCCTATGAGCTGAAGAAGCAAGCATCCAATAAGAAGAGATCGAAGGAGAGCCTATCAACCAAGGAGCCTATAAAGAGAAGAAGAAGAAGAAGGATGCTACAAGGAAGAAGGAGCCATTCAAGCATCATCTGAAGGTACTCTAGCTCCGGTTGAAGTCAGCAATCTCAAAGGAAGAGAACAAGCTCACAAGCATCAAGGAGATACAAGGATTGTCCAAGTGAAGAAGAAGGGTACTGTAGCTGTGAACAGTACTCCGTGCAGCAAGTGTTCTTCATCCATTCTCAACCCCGCAGCATGCATTCAAGGGAACCCTGTAGCAACCCAAATAAATGAATAATTAAAATAAATTAAAACATATATATTACAGAAGTAATATATAAAAGGAATAGGGTTAATTGGACGAAATAAAACAAGTTAAAAAATAACGCCTCTTATTAAGGCGTTAATTTATAAAGAAACGTCTCTATCCATGGCGTGAATAAAGAAAGGACGCCCACACCTACGGTCGTCAGTTCTCACGCGACCAAATGGGTAAGTAAAAGAAACGCCTCTATCTTGGGCGTGTTTTAAAACACGAAACGCCCTTTTTCAAGGCGCTTTTTAAGAAACGTCCTTATGCAAGGCGTTAATTAAAGAATACACGCCCTGACCAAAGGCGTTAATTCAGTTCGTGACTCGTTCGAACCCAGAGCTTATCCAGGGAAAGATTAACCTAATCTAGTAAGTGTCTATTAGAGTAAGGACTCTATTAGGGATATACTACCCTCACACAATCACTAACTCTAATAGGACTTCCAAAGTCTTATAAATAAACCTGTTCGGCCAACCCTAAATCTATTTGGACGAACTACTGCTGCACGGTACGTGAAGAACAAACTGTTCTTCTTATTCCCTTTTGTTTTTCTTGCTTCAGATTATATGAAGAATAATTAGTTTTCTTCTTGTTCAGGAAACTCTGCTACTGCCGTCGAAGAATAGGTAATATTCTTCTATCTTTTTCCTTAAACGTCGATTATAACTATGAAGATTATTAACATCTTCATCTTCCCTCTTTTTCTCTTCCTCTACAGGTTCTGTAGCGTGAAGATCTTTGAAGAACATTTGTTCTTCTTCCGGCTGCTGCTGCTGTTGTGGATTTTCGTTGCAACAGAGCTCATCTTCTATCTCATCCTTCACGTTCCATTAAAGGTAGGTTTTCTCAAGTTATTGTAGCCCAAATGAAATTAATGCAAGATATATATATATAAGCATGTCATGCATACAGTTATTATAGTTTCCATGCGTTTTCTGCAATATTTTGAAAGAGACGCCCCTGTCAAGGGCGTTAATTCACATGAAACGACTTTTCCCAGGTCGTTAATTTCATGTTTAACGCCCCATACTCAGGCGTTAATTTCTTTAAACCGTTAATCACCCATCTTAAGAATTGATTATCTATGAAATCATGATTATAAAATAAAGCATGATCCTCTGTCTTCAACCTGCTAACTTTACTGTCATGATATTACATTCGTTCCTCTGTTATCCTGAAATTGTTACTGTCCTTAAAGTTTCTGAAGGAACTTGAATTAACGACTTGGACAAAGTCGTTTTCCACATATTAACGCCCCCTCATAGGGCGTGAATCTGAAAGGTAACGCCCCTTCCTAGGGCGTGTATCGGTTAAAATCCTGAAAGTTATATATTCTAAAAAATAGAATTAAATAGTAACGCCCCTGCCCAGGGCGCGTTTTTGATAATTCCTGAAAATTAATTGTATTCTGTCAAATATGTAAACAATAAGACGCCTTCTGGTGTAGTCGTCATATCTTGAAGAAACGACCCTGACCAAGGCGTGTTTTATACAATTCATGAAATTATTGATATTCTGTCAAATATATATATATAAGGAGACGCCTGCTACTGTAGTCGTCAACTCTTGAAGAAACGCCCCTTCCCAAGGCGCGTTTTAGATAAATTATTGAATTATTGAAAATTCTGCAAAACGGACCATATGTAAACGCCCTTCTGTTAGGCGTTAATTACTTGAGAAACGACTTGACCTAAGTCGTTATTTTACTATAAACTGATTTTCATCTGATTTGCTAACCGATGGTTTTATATATTATAACATATATATATATCGGCACTATTCTCCACTCCGTGAGTATAGTCCCATGTTTTCATGTTGATTTACCGATCACACTCAACTCTCATTGACCTACAAGCTCTCCATTGGACATTCCGTTCCTTTGGACTAGCGAGTTAGTCATAGAGACCTCCGTAAGACTCCTCGTAGCCTTGGATTCCCTCAAGGCCGACTGAGCTGGTTGTACCCTAAAAACCCATTACACGATCCTTGCCATGTCAATCTAAAGAAACATGGTATACCGGCCCTTATGATTATACAAAGAGTATATCATAAGAAATTCTTAATGGGATGATGATATCATGCCATATCATGTCGTTCTTGTAAACCCCAATTCTATGATAAGAATGAGGGTATCTTGCTTGATATACTGTTCATGTGGACCTCAATTCTATATAAAGAATGTCCATACTGATTTGTCATGGTACCCAAGTTAAGGGAATCATATTCTACCTAGTTTTATCGATATCGTGATTATACCGTTATTATCGCCATTCTATGTCCTTTATCATATTTTAGACTCTATTCTATCAAATTTGTCATACGTGTCTACAAGCTTGATTATTGAAATTCTATATTGGCTATATAAACAAGAGTGGATGTCAAAACACATGATAAATGCCTGCGCATATAGGGCCCGATCTGGTCCTGGGAGGAGCACCCGAAAGTACTTATGCCCATGGGAGTTAAAATGATAAGGTATCTGGCATTATACCGAGTACTTGACTTGCTTGATTGGACATTCCACACACATCTTGTACTTGAATCGTACTTGACTTTACATGAAATGCGTGGCCCGAAAAAGGGTAATTTACTTGCTTGATACATGATAGCCAAAGTTCTTGACATGACTTGTTAATTGTACTTGCTTGAATATCTTGAACCACTTGTTATCTTGTTGGAAGTTCATGATTAAGTTCATCTTATTTCTTTGATATTACCTTCTCTCTATCTTGTCGTTTTATGCGAGCATGCATAGCTTTATTGCATTCATGAAAGATGTAATTACTTAAACCCCTTGCTAGTACTTGAGATATAATTTCCTACTGAGCGTTCGCTCATTCCGTTTGTCCCTTTCTACTTTTCAGGTAAGTCCGACGACGATGGAAGTCAATCGGATGGGAATGGTCAAGAGTGAAAGTGATAGAGCTTCTACAAGTGTCGTCTAGTCTTTTCCATAGTTTCTTGAGTCAAATATGTATTCTTTTCCTTTTTGTTAAACAGAGTATTGGATTTGTAATAGTCTATCCATTATGAAATAAAGGATTGGGTTATCTTGCTATTTTGCGCATCTCTGTCTTTGTGTCGGATACACGACCACTCTGATTGACATGATTGATATAGACACGTTGCGCATCTCCGGGTATCTTCCGCGCTCGGGGCGTGACAGTCTTTGTGGTATCAGAGCCTAAGGTATTCAATTCCTAGGAAACCCAAGTCCAAGGATAGGTTTCAAAACCTTTAACCAAGTGAGAGTGGGTAGAACCAAGGGTTAAATGATCAATGAGTCCTTTATAAGATCATAGTGATATAATACTAACATAGCTATTGTAATTGTAGGATAATGGCTGCCGAACGTGCTCAATGGCGCAACATGCAGCGTACCCTTCAAGGGATGACCCAAGTGCTACAACAGGTAGCACAAGGTGGTGCTCCACGAGCTGGAAGCTTACACCAAGCATTCAAGAATATGAATCCCCCGAAGTTCATGGGATCAACCGATCCAGACGATGCCGAGCATTGGGTTCGGGAGATTGAACGTATATTCCGTGTTATGCAATGCACGGATCAGGACAAAGTCTTATTAGCTACTTTCCAGTTAGAAAAGGATGCTAGATGCTGGTGGGAGTCGATTGAAGCTACAATTGACCCAACTCAAGTTACATGGGAGAATTCGTTGAATATTTCAACGCCAAATATTT
The DNA here is from genome assembly GCA_022559845.1 of Amorphophallus konjac. Taxonomy (NCBI): domain Eukaryota; kingdom Viridiplantae; phylum Streptophyta; class Magnoliopsida; order Alismatales; family Araceae; genus Amorphophallus; species Amorphophallus konjac. The sequence continues at coordinate 69,942,918 of CM040125.1, forward strand.
CTCTGATAGGGTCCAGGAAAAGAAGGCCGCCGAATTTGCCGCATTAAAGCAAAGATCTTTATCGGTGGCTGATTATGAAGCATAGTTCTCTAGACTGTCTAGATATGCTAAGCATTTAATTAGCACGGAAAAGATGAAAGCCCGTAGATTTCTTAATGGGCTTAGGCCCCACTACATTACTCAACTGGCGCCTATGGATATTCAAGTTTATACTGAAATAGTGCGCCGAGCTCAGTTGCTTGAAGATGCCACGGAACTATCTGATAGGATCCGTGGGAAAGACAAAAAGGAGCAAGTCACAAGTTCGGGTTCTTTTAAACCCAACTTTAAGAAGAGGCCCAATAATGGAGGTTCTTCCTCTCAAGATCAGAAGTTCAAGAAATCCAAGCCTTTCTCTATCACCACTACACCTTCAAACGTAGTATGCAAGCATTGTGACAAGGCTGGTCACAAAACAGAAGAATGCTGGAGGAAATTAGGAGCATGTCTCCGTTGTGGGAGTCGTGAACATCGGATTCCCGATTGTCCATTAATGAATGACCAAGACGGTGAGGGTAAACGCCCAGTGACAAGGAACGCGCGTCTTCATGCAATCCAAGAGACCGAACCAGAAGAAGAAGGCGGATTGGTGGAAGGTACATTAAAAATTTGTTCCAAATATGCACATGTCTTATTTGATACGGGTGCATCGCATTCCATTATTTCCAAGAAGTTTGCTGACCCATTACCTCTAGAACCAGAATGGATGAAGTTAATATTGTCTACTCCTCTCGGAAACGAGACGGATATCACACATCATTACCAAAACTGTGAGGTATTGGTTCGAGGAAAGAATTTTCCTATTGATCTTATCTGCTTAGATCTAAAAGAGTATGATGTTATACTAGGAGCAGATTGGTTATCCAAATACCAGGCAACGGTTGATTGCCGTGATAGCAAGATTGTTTTCAAGGAATTTCCGGAACTGACTTATACTAGTCCTAAGAGTCGAAGCAAATCCCCTCTTATTTCGGCTCTTCGAGCAAGCAAGCTCGTCAAGAAAGGATGTGTATCCTTCCTTGCTTTTGTCACTATTAAAGAAGCTAAGGAAACCAAGATAGAAGACGTTCAAGTAGTACGAGAATTCCCAGACGTATTTCCAGAAGATTTGCCGGGATTACCCCCTCAAAGAGAAGTGGCCTTCACCATTGACTTAGTCCCTGGTGCTGGTCCTGTTTCAAAGGCACCATATAGAATGTCCTCTGCTGAACTCAAGGAGTTGAAGGAGCAGTTGATGGAACTAATCCGAAAAGGGTTTATTAGACCAAGTACTTCCCCGTGGGGAGCACCAGTCTTATTTGTAAAGAAGAAGGATGGATCCATGAGATTGTGTATCGACTATCGACAGTTGAATCATCTTACTATCAAGAACAAGTATCCACTGCCGAGAATCGATGAGTTATTTGATCAGATTTCAGGATCCAAATATTTCTCCAAGATTGATCTCAGGTCGGGATATCATCAATTAAGAATCAAGGATGATGACATTCACAAGACCGCATTCAGAAGCAGGTATGGCCATTACGAATTTGTTGTTATGCCTTTTGGACTAACAAATGCCCCTGCTGCCTTTATGCAGTTAATGAATAGCATATTCAGGCCTTACTTGGATCAATTCATAGTAGTCTTCATTGATGATATATTGATATATTCTAAGACTAAGGAAGAACATGAAGAGCATTTGAGGATTGCATTGCAAGTCTTGAGGACAAATCAATTATATGCTAAACTCAGCAAATGCGAGTTCTGGCTTGAAGAAGTGGCTTTTCTCGGACATGTCATATCCAAGGACGGTTTATCTGTAGATCCGTCAAAGGTTGAAGCTGTAAGAAACTGGGAAAGACCCACTAATGCAAGCGAGATCAGAAGTTTCTTAGGTCTTGCAGGCTACTATCGGCGATTCATCAAAGATTTCTCTAAGATCGCCGTGCCCCTTACAAGGTTAACTCGTAAGGAGATCCGATATGAATGGAGTAAGGAATGTGAAAGCAGTTTCCAAACTCTCAAGGATCATCTCACTACAGCTCCGGTCTTAGCCCTACCAATTGAAGGAGAGAAATTCGAGGTCTACACTGATGCTTCTGGCATTGGCCTCGGATGTGTTCTAATGCAACAAGGAAAGGTCATAGCATACTCTTCACGTCAGCTGAAGAAGCATGAGGAGAATTACCCCGTCCATGACTTAGAACTGGCCGCGGTAGTATTTGCCCTAAAGATATGGAGACACTACTTATATGGAGCACAGTTTACTGTATACTCCGATCACAAAAGTCTCAAATATCTATTTTCACAAAAGGAGCTGAACATGAGACAAAGACGCTGGCTAGAATATCTCAAGGACTTCGACTTCAATATACAATACCATCCCGGAAAGGGTAATTATGTTGCTGACGCCCTTAGTCGAAAGCCGAGAGCAATGATAGCAAATTGTATGATGCAAGAATGGAGGTTACTTGAACAATTCTCCGAGCTCAATATAAGCTTGGACACGGAATCCAAATTTGTCACACTATCTCATGTAAGCATACAGTCAGATTTGTTATCTGAGATACAAACACTTCAGGATGATGATCCTATATTAGTAGGAATCAAAGGCAGATTAGAAGGACAATCTGATTTTCAACTAACTTCTGATGGAAGATTATCGTTCAAAGATAGAACTTGTATACCCGATTGTCCGGAATTAAAGAAGAAGATCATAGATGAAGCTCACCGATCAAGGTACACTATTCATCCAGGAACAACCAAAATGTACCAAGATGTAAAGAGGAACTTTTGGTGGCCTAATATGAAAAGAGAAATAGCGGACTATGTATCACGCTGTCTCACATGCCAACAGGTCAAGGCGGAACACCAAAAGCCTGCGGGAAAACTACATCCTCTAGATATTCCTAAGTGGAAATGGGAGGATATTGGTATGGACTTCATCATGGGTTTGTCTAAATCTAAAGGAGGACATGATGGAATCTGGGTTATCATTGACCGATTGACTAAATCGGCACATTTCTTGCCAATCAAAAGCCGATGGTCAATTGATGTGCTAGCTGCACTATACATCAAAGAAATAGTCAGGATACATGGAATTCCTGTCTCAATCGTGTCTGATAGAGATCCCCGTTTTACTTCTCATTTTTGGAAGGGATTACAACATTCGTTGGGAATAAGGCTCAACTTTAGTACTGCTTTTCACCCACAAACGGATGGTCAGACCGAGCGAACTAATCAAGTTGTTGAAGATATGCTGAGAGCATGTATTATTGACTTTGGAGGAAGCTGGCATGACCACTTACCTTTAGTTGAATTTGCATATAATAATAGCTACCAAGCTAGTATCCAAATGGCACCTTTCGAAGCCTTATACGGAAGGAGTTGCCGATCTCCCATATGTTGGAACGAAGTTGGAGAGAGACAACTATTAGGTCCAGACATGGTAAGGGATACAACTGAGAAGATACAGGTAATCAGAGAAAGATTACAAGTTGCTCAGACAAGGCAAAAGGCTTATGCTGATACCAGGAGAAGAGATCTTGAATTCCAGGTTGGAGATCATGTATTTCTTAAAATATCCCCTGGACGTGGCATACGAAGATTTGGTGTTAAGGGCAAGCTTACGCCAAGATTCATCGGACCATTTGAGGTACTCGAAAGAGTTGGCGAGGTTGCTTATCGCATCGCGTTGCCTCCTCAGTTGTCCGAGGTACACAATGTATTTCACATATCTATGTTGAAGAAGTATGTGCACGATCCGTCACATATTATTGAGCATGGAGATCTGGTGATCCAGAAAGATCTCACATATGAACAGAGGCCTTTAAAGATATTAGATCGAGAAATACGAGCTCTAAGAAATAAGGTTATTCCCATGCTTAAGGTGCAATGGAATAAGAATCCTGAACACGAAGCGACATGGGAGACCGAAGAATCTATGAAGAAACGATTTCCCGAGTTATTCTAAGAGGTATATGTTCTACGCTCTCCACATGTATAATTATATATATATTGAATTTGGGGACCAAATTCTTTTTAAGTGGGGGAGGGTGTAGCAACCCTAATAAATGAATAATTAAAATAAATTAAAACATATATATTACAGAAGTAATATATAAAAGGAATAGGGTTAATTGGACGAAATAAAACAAGTTAAAAAATAACGCCTCTTATTAAGGCGTTAATTTATAAAGAAACGCCTCTATCCATGGCGTGAATAAAGAAAGGACGCCCACACCTACGGTCGTCAGTTCTCACGCGACCAAATGGGTAAGTAAAAGAAACGCCTCTATCTTAGGCGTGTTTTAAAACACGAAACGCCCTTTTTCAAGGCGCTTTTTAAGAAACGTCCTTATGCAAGGCGTTAATTAAAGAATACACGCCCTGACCAAAGGCGTTAATTCAGTTCGTGACTCGTTCGAACCCAGAGCTTATCCAGGGAAAGATTAACCTAATCTAGTAAGTGTCTATTAGAGTAAGGACTCTATTAGGGATATACTACCCTCACACAATCACTAACTCTAATAGGACTTCCAAAGTCTTATAAATAAACCTGTTCGGCCAACCCTAAATCTATTTGGACGAACTACTGCTGCACGGTACGTGAAGAACAAACTATTCTTCTTATTCCCTTTTGTTTTTCTTGCTTCAGATTATATGAAGAATAATTAGTTTTCTTCTTGTTCAGGAAACTCTGCTACTGCCGTCGAAGAATAGGTAATATTCTTCTATCTTTTTCCTTAAACGTCGATTATAACTATGAAGATTATTAACATCTTCATCTTCCCTCTTTTTCTCTTCCTCTACAGGTTCTGTAGCGTGAAGATCTTTGAAGAACATTTGTTCTTCTTCCGGCTGCTGCTGCTGTTGTGGATTTTCGTTGCAACAGAGCTCATCTTCTATCTCATCCTTCACGTTCCATTAAAGGTAGGTTTTCTCAAGTTATTGTAGCCCAAATGAAATTAATGCAAGATATATATATATAAGCATGTCATGCATACAGTTATTATAGTTTCCATGCGTTTTCTGCAATATTTTGAAAGAGACGCCCCTGTCAAGGGCGCTAATTCACATGAAACGACTTTTCCCAGGTCGTTAATTTCATGTTTAACGCCCCATACTCAGGCGTTAATTTCTTTAAACCGTTAATCACCCATCTTAAGAATTGATTATCTATGAAATCATGATTATAAAATAAAGCATGATCCTCTGTCTTCAACCTGCTAACTTTACTGTCATGATATTACATTCGTTCCTCTGTTATCCTGAAATTATTACTGTCCTTAAAGTTTCTGAAGGAACTTGAATTAACGACTTGGACAAAGTCGTTTTCCACATATTAACGCCCCCTCATAGGGCGTGAATCTGAAAGATAACGCCCCTTCCTAGGGCGTGTATCGGTTAAAATCCTGAAAGTTATATATTCTGAAAAATAGAATTAAATAGTAACACCCCTGCCCAGGGCGCGTTTTTGATAATTCCTGAAAATTAATTGTATTCTGTCAAATATGTAAACAATAAGACGCCTTCTGGTGTAGTCGTCATATCTTGAAGAAACGACCCTGACCAAGGCGTGTTTTATACAATTCATGAAATTATTGATATTCTGTCAAATATATATATATAAGGAGACGCCTGCTACTGTAGTCGTCAACTCTTGAAGAAACGCCCCTTCCCAAGGCGCGTTTTAGATAAATTATTGAATTATTGAAAATTCTGTAAAACGGACCATATGTAAATGCCCTTCTGTTAGGCGTTAATTACTTGAGAAACGACTTGACCTAAGTCGTTATTTTACTATAGACTGATTTTCATCTGATTTGCTAACCGATGGTTTTATATATTATAACATATATATATATCGGCACTATTCTCCACTCCGTGAGTATAGTCCCATGTTTTCATGTTGATTTACCGATCACACTCAACTCTCATTGACCTACAAGCTCTCCATTGGACATTCCGTTCCTTTGGACTAGTGAGTTAGTCATAGAGACCTCCGTAAGACTCCTCGTAGCCTTGGATTCCCTCAAGGCCGACTGAGCTGGTTGTACCCTAAAAACCCATTACACGATCCTTGCCATGTCAATCTAAAGAAACATGGTATACCGGCCCTTATGATTATACAAAGAGTATATCATAAGAAATTCTTAATGGGATGATGATATCATGCCATATCATGTCGTTCTTGTAAACCCCAATTCTATGATAAGAATGAGGGTATCTTGCTTGATATACTGTTCATGTGGACCTCAATTCTATATAAAGAATGTCCATACTGATTTGTCATGGTACCCAAGTTAAGGGAATCATATTCTACCTAGTTTTATCGATATCGTGATTATACCGTTATTATCGCCATTCTATGTCCTTTATCATATTTTGGACTCTATTCTATCAAATTTGTCATACGTGTCTACAAGCTTGATTATTGAAATTCTATATTGGCTATATAAACAAGAGTGGATGTCAAAACACATGATAAATGCCTGCGCATATAGGGCCCGATCTGGTCCTGGGAGGAGCACCCGAAAGTACTTGTGCCCATGGGAGTTAAAATGATAAGGTATCTGGCATTATACCGAGTACTTGACTTGCTTGATTGGACATTCCACACACATCTTGTACTTGAATCGTACTTGACTTTACATGAAATGCGTGGCCCGAAAAAGGGTAATTTACTTGCTTGATACATGATAGCCAAAGTTCTTGACATGACTTGTTAATTGTACTTGCTTGAATATCTTGAACCACTTGTTATCTTGTTGGAAGTTCATGATTAAGTTCATCTTATTTCTTTGATATTACCTTCTCTCTATCTTGTCGTTTTATGCGAGCATGCATAGCTTTATTACATTCATGAAAGATGTAATTACTTAAACCCCTTGCTAGTACTTGAGATATAATTTCCTATTGAGCGTTCGCTCATTCCGTTTGTCCCTTTCTACTTTTCAGGTAAGTCCGACGACGATGGAAGTCAATCGGATGGGAATGGTCAAGAGTGAAAGTGATAGAGCTTCTACAAGTGTCGTCTAGTCTTTTCCATAGTTTCTTGAGTCAAATATGTATTCTTTTCCTTTTTGTTAAACAGAGTATTGGATTTGTAATAGTCTATCCATTATGAAATAAAGGATTGGGTTATCTTGCTATTTTGTGCATCTCTGTCTTTGTGTCGAATACACGACCACTCTGATTGACATGATTGATATAGACACGTCGCGCATCTCCGGGTATCTTCTGCGCTCGGGGCGTGACAAACCCAAATCAGGGGATTTCTAAACTGTGCCTTATTGTGTTTTAAGTTCATATTCGTGTTTTGTATAAATTGTAAAAACTTGTGTGTGTGTGGATCGTTGTTGGATCCGTGGTTATGTGTGTGTCCTATTTGATTCGTGTGTGTGTAGATCTTCCTAGATCTACGTGTGTGTGTGTGTGGATCTACTTAGATCCAGTTGTTTTAGTGTGTGGTTTGCTGCACTTGTCGCAGTGTGTGTGTGTCTTGTTGATCCGGTTATCAGATCGTGTTGGAGTTCATCTCCATGTGTGTGTGTGTTGGAGCTTGTCTCCGTGTGTGGGTTGGGGCGCGTCCCCGTGTGTATGTGCAGGCGTTGTCCTGTGTGTGTGGTTGGAGCGTTATCTCCGTTTGGGGATTTATCCCCGAGTGAAGCCTCACCGGGTTTGGTGAGAGGTGGACGTAGGATTACCGTCGTTGCATCCGAACCACCTTAAAAATCGCTGTGCAGTATGGTTTGAATTGTGTGGTTTGATCCATTTCCTCTACCTTCATTCTACGTGAGTGTTAGTGTATTTGTGATTCCGGATTTATCCACGTATATCCTACATAATCTACATCATCATCTAATTAAGTTTGATAAATCTCATTTGTGAACCAACAGTTTTGATCCTATTGATTAGCTTTATATCACATATTACAAAAAAGCCAAAAGTTTTTAGTAAAATTTGTAAACACCCAATTCACCCCCCTCTTGGGTGTCATTGATCACGGGACTTCAATTGGTATCAGAGCCAAGGCTCTATTCTTCATAGATCTAGCGATCTAGAGAGATCCAGATCAATGACTACCAAGATGTACACCTTGAATTCTCCACCGATATTTGATGGTTGCAATTTTGATTTGTGGTTAGGAAGGATGTGCAGTCTAGTCAACTCGTATGATCCTAAGCTATGGAAGCTTATCTCACATGGTCCTTATGAGTTGCCTAAAGATAAATCTGTCTGGACTGCAGATTCTAAGCTTAAACATGATCAAAATTATTTGGTTCTAAAATTGCTTATTGTTGCAGTTGATTCTAATCATTTCCCTTTTGTCTCCCATTGCAGATCCGCGAAGGATATCTTGGTTGGCTTAACCAAAGTCCGGGAAGAGCATGAAGATCAATATCTTGTGACAGGCACGAGTGATCAAGGGAGTGATCAGCAAGTTGAATCAAGCTCAAAGGTAAATTCTGATTCTGATAATGAAGATGAATTTAGCTATGAGGAGTTATTGATTGCATATGATGAGCTTGCTGATAAATATGAGAAGGTTAAGTCTGAAAATAAAAAATTAAAAAAGAATGTTGGATAAAATAAATGTGATTCTTCATGTAAAGAATGCTCACACTTGAAAGAATTGATTGATGGTCATGTGTTCGACATTGAAATTCACAAAGATCAAATTTCTTCCTTGAGAAATGAAAATAAAGAGCTGAGAGAGAGAGAGTTAGTCTTATGAGCAATGGTCAAAATGAGTTTGCTCATGATAAAAATCTTGAAATGAAAAATAAGAAATCTATTTTGCAGGTGTGCTATGGAGTGTAAAGTATGAAATCTATTTTCAACAAGAAGGTAAGGCACATGAGCTAAGTGGCATAAGTCAGGTTGGAATAAAAATCAAATTTGATTTGAAAATCAGGTGATATCCCTCCTACTTTCCGTAATGACTCTGTCATGTTTTGACTTACTCTGAGTCATATAGTCATGTAATCTTGTATATGTCTGCACATGCATTTCATTCATAGTTGTTTGCATATTTGTGCGCATATCACTTGCCATATGGCATCTTGTTGTAGGAGAGCTTGAAGATTCTTCAGATCATTATTTCACTACATATTTTGTGTTTGCATACACCCTTTCACGTGCTGTCTTGCATAAGTTGAACATTATGAATTCATGTCATAATACATAGCAATCCTCCTGCCTTCATCATCCTTGACTACATAGTATATCAAATGGTGAGAAGTGGAAGGATAGGTTACGCCTATCTGAAAGCTATCACTACACGTGAGATGATCTTCGGATCTAAGTTCTCCGCCTGGTACTATGAGTCATTTACTCAAAAGGCTACATATGGCATTGGATTGTTACTGAACATCTTGCATTCATGCACACACTAAGGGGGAGAAACCACATTCATCATATGGGATTAATGTTTAGGTTCACACATGAGTCATGCATTGCATCTAGAGCTATCTAGGGGATGTTGGTTGTTAAAATGAATTTGTCATGTCATTGTTAATCAATTTGAATCAAAATTGACAAATCAACTCTGTTCTTCTTGAATGTAGATTACACTCCCAAAATCCAAATGCTGATGGGCTGGCCGTGACCAAGCTTGAATCAAATGAGGAATACCTTGCAAGGATGAAAATGATAAAAATTTCCTCAATCCACCACCGGGAGATAGGAAGTGATCTTGATAGTATCCAAGATATGGTGTGAAAAGTGCTCATCTCTATTAACAAAGGATGGGTTCAATAGGTGAAAGACTTGGAAGAAAAAGGATTCTCAAGGCAAAGGTAAGAAAGTAAAATCTGAAATATCAACCTCCGCGAGGTTGGTGATCTTAGTAATTGAAGGCTTCCAATCTTGTCTCCTGAACCAAGGTAATTCATCCTTAGCAACTCATGCAATGGCCCTTTTGTCACTTGGTGATACCTTTAGATGACAAGTGTTGATTCTAAAAACTTGAGTTGTCATTTACTAGCATACTGTGACAAATTGGTTGAATCTAGTTTGATGTGATGAGCATAGTTAATTGTTTGAACCAAATGAAAACCTTGAGAGATGTGCATGAAGTAGTTGGTTATTGATTGACTCTTGAATGAATCCTTGAGCTGAGTTATGAAAATTAAAAATATGTTTGTAATTAAATGATCCATACATTTAAATTTTGGATGAATTCCCATTTCAAAACTTGTGAAAGACCTTTGAAAATATGTTTTTGAACAATTCTGAAATTCGGGTTGCTTTGCTTATTTTTTATCATTTATGCACCCTTATTCAAAAAGGTCATGTCATAAAGAATGGTTGCTAATTCATGAATAGAATGTGGTTGATCTCAATAAGATTGATGTCACACTGGCTTGAAAAATCAAAGCTCTCATCTTATTTTTGCATCCTATCTTTCATTCTCATATAGTTATAGGTTGCATGCATCAGAATCCAATGCATTAGGTGCATTTAGTTCACTCAAATGAAAAACCAAAAACACACACCTTGAACCCATGTTAATTTCTACATTGTATTAGAACTCATGCATCAGTCGCACTTAGTTCATTCTGTTAGCATCCATTCAATTGGTATCAATTTATCCATTCAATTGGTATCAAATTGACATCACATTGCTCACATGCATGTCATAGTGCATTTGCATAAACTCCAAATGTGTGCTTGTGTGTTATTATATGCTATTCACCCCCATCCTTGAAATTTTTATGACCTTATGCCTTCTTGATAAATAATGTTGCAATTGAGTCATTATCGGTGTGCTTCATATTGTACACTTTGGGGGGAGTAAAAGTGCATCTATTTAGGGGGAGTTGTATTGTTATGTATTCATGATATTTTCGGTATACATGATGAATCAAATTCGCACATTTCTTGCACAAAATATGAAAATGAGTGTTAAAGATAAGGATATATGAATTTCTTTTCAACACTCTTGAGATGTTAAACTTGATGCATGTATGTTGAAGAGACAGTTGAGGAAAAAGCTGCCTACCTATCTTTGTTAAAAAATCTGAAATGAAAATGAACGGCAGAGCAATGCTTGGTCTCACTGAGTAAACTGGGCACATGTCACCTGAGACGTGATGTGGTTCATATCTGAAAAGTGTGGACTAGTACCTCTGTTCAAAATAAAGTGAGATTGTTCAGTATTCTGAGTAACCGGGGATTCTGGCATGAGCTCCATGCGTCTACTCGCGTAAAAAGGAATCATTTTGAACCTGATCACTCTTGAAAAATTCTGCCTATCATGTGATACTACTCGAGTAACCGGGGATTCTGGTTGAGTTAAAAAAAATGATGGTGAAAACTCATTGTGGTAGAGCGAAGCCTCCAATACGTTGTTCTCAAAAATTGAAGTGCAGTCTGTGAAATGTCTCATTGTGTTTATCTGAAAATCTGAATATCCATATTGCAACTATCATCCTTCATGTTCCTCACCTACACATCTGGAAATTTGATTTAATATGTATTCAAAAAATTGATTGACTGCATCAGCAATTGCATGAATCTCCTATATGATTGCACGATCTCCCATGTGCTACACATGTGCATTCTGGTGAGCATGACTATCTTGCATCCTTAATATACCCATTCCCCTCTCATATATGTACGGGGGAGATTGCATGTATGTTTATATGTAACTGTTTGATTACTTTGTGTGCACTTCATGAGTCATCATCTGCATATACATAGCTTCATGCATTTAAACAGAAAATGTAAAAATCAAAAATTTGAAAATCAAAGAAAATCATTTTGATATGTCCTCCTGCTCTTGTTTGTGTGAAAATCTGCCATGGGCTCTAGATTTTGAATGCTATCATGCTGAACACCTTATTTTGTGATCATCTTTCTACACTGGCTCATGCTTGACTGTAATCACTTTGGATGGTATCATATTGATTTCTAAGAATAATAAGCAATTGGCCTCCTCTAATTGGACTTATATTGATTTGTCGGTCCATGATTTGCTGTTGCTTCTTCTGTATTGATAAGATGGGCTATTGTTGTTTCCAAGGGAGATCAGTTTGCTCTTCCTTATTTGGCTTCTTCAAGCTTTGTTGATATTGTTGATTATATCACAGGGGGAGAAAGGTTTGCATTATCCCACTTTTTGATTATGTCAAAGGGGGAGAGAAATTGATGATTGTGTGTGACAGGGGGAGGAGAACTAAGAAGAACATCTGTGCCTTTCCATTGTATATCGTCATTAAGTTTGTCATCATCAATATATCATCATTAAGTTTGCCATCATCAATAAGTTTGTCATCATCAAAAAGGGGGAGATTGTTGAGTTATGGTTTTGATGATTGTTGTAATTGTTAAGTTATGTTTTGATGATAACTAAACTTAATGTGTGATTACATGATGATAACTAAACTTATGGTTGATTACACATGTTCTTGATGATTGTGTTCATTCATTTTATTGTTTATGTTGGTTGCACATGTTGGTTTTACAAGAGGCAAGAGGTTTCATAACCTCTTTAATGTCAACAGGCATGCAATTAACCTAACTATCTTGCATGCAGGTTCAAACTCATGGCCGTCACCTGGTGAACCAAAACTCTACTTCCCTACAATCCAAAACAGGTGGTATATGTCATTTACTGTCAAGAACCATTGGTGAGACTCCTACCTTGTATTAAAACGAAGCTTCATGCTTTAAACCATCAAGATTCACTCCTTTTCAAACTTGTGTTCATGAATCATTCCATGTGTTAAATCGAGTCTAAACAAACTTGTAATCAACTATAACACAAGCCCTTTTTCAAGTATCGAACCAATGGATAGTTTTAAGTGAGCTAACACTTGACTTTTACAGGTTTGGAGACTGGCGGTCGACCTGTGGACCCTTAGCGGTCGACCTGAAATCACAGAACTGAAAATTGGCAACCTGTGAACCTAGCGGTCGACCGCCAGGAGCTAGCGGTCGACCTATTTTCCCAGCAGCCAAATGGCTACAGGACGGCCAATGGCGGTCGACCACTGGCCTCTGTAGGTCGACCGCCAGCCTCGAACTGCCCCTTTTGTTGACTTTTGTTTCAAGCTCGAGGAGTGGTCTTTCCACCCATTTGTTTAATCCTAAAGACACCCAATCCACCATGATTCGTGGATCTGGTCTGGGGCTTGTCTATGGACCATTTAAGAGATATAAAACATCTCATTGAAGCCACAACCCTAACCATCCAAGGGGATTCAAGAGGAGATCAAGAGGACGCTGTCAAAGAGAAGAAGGAGGAGTAGTGCTACTGTAGCATGAACAGTAGTCCGTGAATCAAGTTCCATCTAGCAGCTGAAGATCCAAGATCCTTCTTGAAGCCTTCATCCTCCTATGAGCTGAAGAAGCAAGCATCCAATAAGAAGAGATCGAAGGAGAGCCTATCAACCAAGGAGCCTATAAAGAGAAGAAGAAGAAGGATGCTACAAGGAAGAAGGAGCCATTCAAGCATCATCTGAAGGTACTCTAGCTCTGGTTGAAGTCAGCAATCTCAAAGGAAGAGAACAAGCTCACAAGCATCAAGGAGATACAAGGATTGTCCAAGTGAAGAAGAAGGGTACTGTAGCCGTGAACAGTACTCTGTGCAGCAAGTGTTCTTCATCCATTCTCAACCCCGCAGCATGCATTCAAGGGAACCCAAATCAGGGGATTTCTAAACTGTGCCTTATTGTGTTTTAAGTTCATATTTGTGTTTTGTATAAACTACAAAAACTTGTGTGTGTGTGGATCGTTGTTGGATCCGTGGTTGTGTGTGTGTCCTATTTGATTCGTGTGTGCGTAGATCTTCCTAGATCTACGTGTGTGTGTGTGGATCTACTTAGATCCAGTTGTTTTAGTGTGTGGTTTGTTGCACTTGTCGCAGCGTGTGTGTGTTTTATTGATCTGGTTGTCGGATCGTGTTGGAGTTCATCTCCGTGTGTGTGTGTGTGTTGGAGCTTGTCTCCGTGTGTGGGTTGGGGCGCGTCCCCGTGTGTGTGTGCAGGCGTCGTCCTGCGTGTGTGGTTGGAGCGTTATCTCCGTTTAGGGATTTATCCCCGAGTGAAGCCTCACCGGGTTTGGTGAGGGGTGGACGTAGGATTGCCGTCGTTGCATCCGAACCACCTTAAAAATCGCTGTGTAGTATGGTTTGAATTGTGTGGTTTGATCCATTTCCTCTACCTTCATTCTACGTGAGTGTTAGTGTATTTGTGATTCCGGATTTATTCACGTATATCCTACATAATCTACACCATCATCTAATTAAGTTTGATAAATCTCATTTGTGAACCAACAGTTTTGATCCTATTTATTAGCTTTATATCACATATTACAAAAAGGCCAAAAGTTTTTAGTAAAATTTATAAACACCCAATTCACCCCCCTCTTGGGTGTCATTGATCACGGGACTTCAGCCATGACCTCTACCCTCAAAATAGACCGGCAACCACTCACATGGACTTTATATACTCATTTTGTGAAAGGGGCTACTCAACATGACGGGTAGACCACAGTGGTTACTTCTATATTAGATCATCAAGATGTACATGCACGTCAATTTACTCACCACGTAGCCCCACTAGTCACATATAAAGCTCTGGAGTCCTTGAGGCCGGATAAGAGAAGAAAGATGGATGACCCGAATCCGATTGGTATAGATGGTTTGATATGAATGACATTACCATTGCTTTAAGCCATCTATTTATGCCAACAGATGCAGAATGGCCGCCACTCATTCATGAGCTGATAGAAAAGCCAGCAATAATTACAGATAAGAGGCAAATGCTAAGTAACTATAAAGATATCGGGGAGCCAGATGTGCCATTCGAAGAAGGCTTCACTGTGGACAGGCTGTGGGCCGGACTTTTCTCTCTCAATTCTATACACCCATCACTCATTACCTTCTGGTGCTCCAAACTACTTGTCCCTAATGTTCCTAGACCACCCGCGGTCTTGATCATTCTCTCTCCAGATTCGTTCCAAGCTTCTCCAATTCCTCCTTTGCTCCTTGAGCAATTTTCTCAACTCTCCATTGCAGCCCCGTGTGGGTAATCTCTTATCCAATCTTTCTCTAATCTTTCAATTTCAACACCATCTCCTATTCCACCCTCCCATTGCTTTATTCTTAAAAATGAAAAAAAATGCCAAAATTCAAACTTTCCAATCTTCCATCTCTATTGAAGAGACCTCCTATCTTGCTCGTGAGTGTGCCCCGATCCAAGGGCTGCTCTTTCAAGGTTCGTTAGCAAACCCCCTTTTCTCCTTTAATGAGGAGGCTTCTTCTATATCTCCTCCTGTATCCACCGCATCTTCCTCTTCTTCTCTTCCTCCTCTAGGTCAGGGTAGTCCATCTAGGTTGTCATCTTGTTCTTCTCCTTCCTCTTCTTCTAAGAGTCTTGGGGTAGCTACTCATAAGAAAGTCAAGGGTAAGCAGATTCCCCGTAGGTTCTTGCTAGATCTAGCTAGCAGATGTCAGGCATGTTTAGCTCTTCCTAGTTTCTTAGAGGATCTGATCTTCCTGGCAGAGATGGAATGTGAGGATGTGTGCTCTACAGATGAAGGGTTTGGTGTTTACGAGATTATGAATGATGAAGACCCTATTGAAGAGGGGGATGAAGAATACGAAGAATATGAGGATGAGGCTGATGCTTTTGCTAGTGGCATGAGGAGGTTCGACGAACCATCAGCCTCAGTAGAAGAACCCACCAAAGAGATCAATCTGGGTACCGAGGAAAGCCCTAGGATTGTCCTCATCAGTAAAAATTTGCCGCCCTTTGAAGAAGAGGCGCTCATTCAAGTTCTTCGAGAATATAAGGACATGTTTGCATGGAGTTATGAGGATATGCCGGGTCTGGACTCTGCGCTCGTTGAACACCGTCTCACACTTAAGCCAGGATCTATCCCAGTCAAACAACGGTTAAGACATTTCCACCCTCACATGGTATTAAAGATGAAAGAAGAGGTCGATAAGCTTCATAAGACCGGATTTATTAGAGTCGTCCTCTATCCCAATTGGGTGGCGAACATTGTCCCGGTTATGAACAAGGACGGAAGAGTCAGAATTTGCATAGACTTTCGAGACCTTAACCGTGCGTGTCCTAAGGATGATTTCCCCTCCCTCACATAGATGTGCTAATTGATAACACGGTAGGGTACGAGACCCTCTCTTTTATTTATGGCTTCTCTGGTTGCAATCAGATCCATTTGGCTGAGGAGGATCAGGATAAAACCTCATTCACTACACCTTGGGGCACTTACTATTATGTGGTCATGCCATTTGGGCTCAAGAATGCTGGAGCCACTTACCAAAGGGCCATGATGGCTATTTTTCATGACATGATACACATTTTTATAGAGGTGTATGTTGATGACCTGGTAGTGAAATCAAGAACGATGATTGAGCATCCTGGGGTTCTGGCCAAAGTCTTGCAAAGAGCCAGGGAATATCAGTTAAAGATGAACCCTAAGAAGTGCGTGTTTGGTGTTTCATCAGGAAAGTTGCTTGGATTCATAGTCAGCAAGAGGGGTATTGAGATTGATCCCAATAAGGCAAGGGCAATAAGGGATATGCCTCCTCCCAAGAGTTTGAAAGAAGCTCGAGGATTGATCGGGAGGTTGTAATTTATTCATCGGTTTGTCTCCCAGCATTCACAAAGGTGTAGGCCGTTTTACGAGCTTACTAAATCGGGAGTCAAATTTAATTGGGATGATAAATGTCAGGCAGCCTTTGATGGACTAAAGGATTATTTGGCCAATCCTCCTGTCCTGAGGCTGCCAGTTCCAGGCAAACCACTTGTTCTCTATATCTCTGTCCTGAATGACTCTGTAGGTGCTGTCCTTGCCCAAATTGATGAAGAAGGAAAAGAGAGGGCAGCCTACTACTTGTCTAAGCTTCTTAACCCCTGTGAGCAGAAATACTCAGCTATGAAGAAGACTTGTACTGCTTTAATCTGGGTAGTGCAGAAGTTGAAACATTATTTCTTAGCTCACGAGGTTCACCTTATTGCTCACATGAATCCTATTAAGTTTCTCCTTGAAAAATCTATTCTCACTAACCATTTGGCATGATGGCAAAGCTTTCTTTCTCAGTTTGATATCATCTACATTTAGCAAAAAGTAATTAAATGCTATGCCATAGCAGAACATCTTGCTCATCATCCTCTCCCTAGATTCGACCCCGTTCGCTCGGAGTTTCCAGATGAGGAACTAATGTCTGTCAATCAGCCTGATTCGATGTGGACATTACACTTTGATGGAGCTCAAAATTCACAAGGAAAGGGGATCGACATTGTTCTCATATCACCTGAGGGTAACACTATTCTGCTTGCCTCTCAGCTCGCATTTTTAGTTACGAATAACATAGCCGAGTATGAGGCTCTTCTAGCCGGACTGCAGGCCGCTCATCAATTCGGTGTTACCCAATTACGAATTATAGGTGATAGTCAGCTTATTCTTCACCAAATGTCGCACGCTCAATTCTAAATTTAAACCCTATCAGGAACTGGCTTCCACTTATGCCAAGCTTTTCACTAAACTAATGTCCGTCCATGTTCCTTGAGACCACAACATCTTAGCCGATGCTCTCTCTTCCCTTGCATCCTCCTTGGTTTTCCTTCCCGAAAGGGACTTCCATTCAATCATTGTTCAAAAGCGTCTCACTCCTACCATCAAAGATCTAGCATTCCTTAGTATTAAGGAGGAGGTGCTCAAGAAGGTTAAGGAAGGAGGAATCATTGAAAATAAAGAGATCATGTTATTAGATCTAGGGGAAGAGTTGGATGATGAATAAAAGCCGTGGTATTATGAGATTGCCAAGTATTGTCAGGATCAATCCTATCTTGAAGAGGCTACGGTTGAAGAGAAGAAAGCCATCAGAAGAGTTACTCAGAGATATGCTCTGGTTGGAGGTGTGCTCTATAGAAGAGGTCTCACTGGAGTTTTACTCAGATGTCTCGACGATGATGAGTCATGGATGGTCGTGGAAGAGGCACATTTAGGAGTATGCGGGGGTCATGTCAATAGCCAGATGGTAGCTAAGAAAATCTTTAGATTAGGCTTCTATTGGCCCACTCTAGAAGAGGACCGTTCTATCTATGTCCGAAGGTGTGTCAAGTGCCAACTGCACGCCGATAAAATTCATTCTCCGGCTTCTTCACTCCATCTTATGTCCTCCCCATGGCCTTTCTCTATGTGGACTTTTGATATTATCAGACCTCTTGGTGATTCAAACCTCCTCACAAAACCGAAATCATTTATACTCACGACCACGGAGTACTTCACCAAGTTGGCGGAAGCGGAAGCTTATGTGGAGATTAAAGCGTCAACCATTTGCAAGTTCATAACGAAGAATATTATTGCAAGATTCGGCATCCCAAGTACCATCATCACCGACAATGGACCACAGTTCATCTCTCAAGAGCTTTAGGACCTCTGCAACAGGTATAACATTGCATTGCATCATTCATCTCCTTGTTATCTACAGGGTAATGGACAAGCAGAAGCAACAAATAAAACTTTGATCAAGATCATCAAGAAAACATGTTAGGCTAATAGATTCGCAGATTGGCCAGAAAAGCTGGTTGAAGCTCTTTGGGCTTACCGCACTTCCATTCGTACTCTTACGGGGCAAACCCCTTTCGCCCTCACTTATGGAATGGAGGCAGTAGTTCTTTATGAGATTCTGATTCCTTCTCTTAGAGTACAACTGGACAAGGAGCTCTCTATTGATAAACACCGTGAATCTCTCCTTGCTCAGTTGGAACTCCTAGATGAGAAACGTCTGGCCACCGTCGAGCATGCACGTGTTTATCAAAATAGGCTTTCACGTTTTTATCAAAAGAAAGTAATTGAGAGAAAATTTAAAGTCGGTGAAATGGTAATTAAAAGAATTTTTGTAAAATCGGGTGGACCTCATTCAAAGCTCCAACCAAATTGGGAAGCGCCCTACGTAATAAAAGAAGTTTATCCTGGCAATGCTTACAAACTGGTTAACGCCGAAGGGGAAGAACTGGCTCACCCTTGGAACGGATTGTACCTTAAGAAATACTACCCTTACGTCTTAAAAAAAAAAGAAAAAAAAAGAGAGAGAAAATTGAAAAGTTGCAGGCTGGCATGGTGCATATGCCGCGAAACCTAAAAAATCAAAATCCCTAATTCATTCTTCAGTCTTTGCGGTTTAACTTGGGGTCAATACCTGCACACACTACACATTTTACTCTCAAACTCAAGCGGTTCAAAATTCGAGGAAAGTCAGAGTCAAACTAAGAGTGTAAAATTTTACCTATTCTCTTCTCTTCGGTTCGCGAGAGGGAGTACGAGTCAGGGAATGCCACCAAACCTATCCGCCGCCCTAGTAGGTGGAAGTCAGGGCCCAAAAGGGAACAACTCTGTAAAGCCCAAGTACAATTAGGTCTTTATTTTTAAAAGATGAAAAAAAAAGGAAAAGAGGTGTAAAGTTACAAAAGAAAAGTATGTCAGGAGGGCAAAGTCCCCGCAGGGAAAACCCTGGTCATAAGCATGCATGAATAAGGGCAAAAGGTAACAAAAATTTCTCTAAGCCAAAGACCGAACCCCAACAAGTACTATGGTAGGGGAGGGAAGCTTCCCGGTTCTCCGAAACCTCTCACGAGCTTTCTCAAGTTATTCTTCACTTCCCCCTCTATGGTATGTTATAAGCTCAAAGGATGGCAAAGACCGACTAAGAAGGATGGGCCGCGAGAGGATATGAGTAAAATCACAAGTTATTAAGCACGTTGACCCTTTGTTAAATCATTTAAGAATGATTTATGAATTTAAGATGGTGATTGTGTCAAGTTTCCAGACCTTTTTGTACCATGCTAAGCCTCATCAAAAACAAAAATGGTTTTTTAATTAACGCCTCCATGCTAGGGCGTCATTTCTTTTATTAGCGTCGGTCTGCATGTCGTCATTTGAAATTAAAAAAAATTAAAATTTTTAAAAAAAGTTCAATTTAATGCCTGTCTACGAGGGCGTCATTTCTTTTATTAGCGTCGGTCTTCATGTTGTCATTTAAAATAATAAAATAAAAAAAATAAAAAAGGTTTTTAATTAACGCCAGCGCATTAGGGCGTCAATTCTTTGATTAGCGTCTTCTATAGAGTCGTCATTTAAAAGAAAAAAGTAAAAAGAGAAAAAGAGAAAAAAGAAAAAGAAGAAGAATTTCCTGAATTGGGCTCACTGCCTTTCCTTTTGCCATATCATGTGCTTGGTTGCATTCGTATGCGGGCATTCTTTTATTCTAAGTTTGCATTTGCCTGCTTGCATGCTACATTTTCCTATGTCTTCGGTATTTGCCTTAATTAATTAAAGGCTTGGCCCCTTGACCCATCGTCAATGTCAAAATAACGACAACCCCTTGCTTATTGAGCAAGGGGCCAAGCCGAACAGATGAATTAACCTGTTTGTTTAAGTGTGAAATATAGGAACATGGAACGGAGCGCCGGAATGTACAATTAATTGATGACGGAGCTGTTGTCGTCATTTTCTTGAATCACGACATGCCAGATGCCGTCATTTATTTAACGCTCTCTCACGTAGGCGTTATTTCCAATACAATTCTGAGTTCAACATTGGAAGTGATTAGCGACACTATAGCTGTCGTCATTTTTATTTCTAATGCCTCTATACGAAGTCGTCAGTTCCTGAGATTTACATATTTTGAATTGCTTTATGGAATTATGGTTATGGCATGAACTTACACTCTATATTTTGATGCATTGATCATATCATGAGTTTTGTTGAGCTAATGATCTTTGAACACAGAAAAGAACAGGTTATGCAGGTCTCAAAGTGCTTGGATCTCCTCTTTGGTGACATTATTCCATTCTTTGTATACTCTCTGTATGCATTGTTACTATATGATATCTACTCTATTATAGCATATCAAGGACCTTGTGGTTCTGATGAACATGGAATTTGAGTTCCCCTTCATCAAAAATAGTGATAGTTCCAGGAGAGTCTTGATCACACGGATAGGCCGTTGGGTCATCTAAGGTTTGGGACCACAGTTACATTTTCTGAGTTGATGCATGGACAAACGGGCTTTGGCTTAGTGTCAGCTTAGAGATCTGGATTCCTGACGAAGTCTGGATGGTTTAGCAATATTATCCTTGATTATTTTCAATTTAGGTTGTGTTAATTTTTTCTTTTAGCCCAGCATGCATCATGTAGGACTTTGAGCTTTAATGATGAAAATCCTCATATTAAGCCAGTAATGAGGGCCGCTTGCTCCTAATTTGAGTTGGCATGAGCTATTCCATTCCAAATCAAGTATTGTGTTCTCCTTGAAGCCGCTCAGGCTGGTTCCTTGGAAGCATTTATTCACTAGATTCCTACCTTGCTTCACTTTATTTTTCTGCAAACTCACCTTGGTTGTAGCACGTCCACGTTGGCTGGTAACCGCTCTCCAATGGTGTCTTTCCTTTCGTGCCTGCGTGCACATTTCATTTATTAGCTTAGTTCTTTCATCCAGTCGATTGTTGCTTTCTCGTATTCATCCGAGGTTGTTTTATTCAGAATCATGGAAAGATTTCTAACACTTAGTGTCGGAGGTGTGTCACATCACACCTTAGCATCTACTTTTTAGTCCGTTCTTACTTCATTCCGCTTGTTGCACTTTCGCCTCATTCTGTTTCACTCCCCTGCAAATCAGATGCCAAGGCGGGGCAGCTGTAGACAAGCTAAAATCGATACTATGATGAGTAAATCTCATGTCACGACGTGATGCCCCGAAGTGGACTTCGATATTGGCTTAATATGATGTTTTTCTAATTTATTTAAGATTTTTTTGGAATATTTGTAATTAGCGACTATTAGCAGGGCGTCATTTAATTGACGACTCTATGGGTGTCGTTATTTAATTAATTAGTGACCGCACGCGCAGGCATCATTTCCTGATTTTACGAGTTCAATTTAAAATCAAATCCAAGGAATTAACGTCTGCTTTGAAGACGCTCATTAATTGACGCCATTACGCGTAGGCATCATTTCCTATTTTGCAGATATGGAAAGTTGTTTATTTCTATAAATTAATCTAGGATTAGCGACTGCGTGCGCAGTCATCATTTTAATTAGCAACCACCCTGATGTCGTCATTTGGCTTCCGTGTCCGTCTCTGCTACTGCTTCCTTGCAAAGGCAATCCTTCAATCTTTTGATCTCAATCCTTTCCATGGGAGTGAATCCACATTTATCCCTAGTTTTAATCCCATTAGAACTAGGTTTCAAGCTCTATAAATACTCTTCCTTGAAAGGCCACCCGCGAGAGAGAGAGAGATCTAGCAGAGAAGAGAGATTCCAGTTGAGAGCGAGAGATCTAGCACAGAAGAGAGATTCCAGTTGAGAGAGAGAGATCTAGCAGAGAAGAGAGAGACTTCTGTTAGCGAGAGAGATTCCTGTTAGCAAGAGTAGAGAGATCAAGTTTGGGTTTTACTAACAATTCTCTTGCAGATTTCTCTATGGCAGTTCCCACAGTGGTCTTCTTCCTCTTGCGTTCTTCCTGCTACAGTCGAGCTCTCCCTCTCTCTCTCCTCCTTTACTGCTGCAGCAACAGCAGAAAGGGCACCTTCTCTTTAATTTTCTTTATTATTCATCTCACGCTTATCTCTCTCTAGCAATTTTTGCTAGAAGTAGTCATCACGTTTAGCTTCTCTGCATATCATATACTACTTGCTTTGCATCCATAGCATATCTCCCATCCTTTTACTCCTCTTAGGGGTTTAAAACAAAACACACAAGGTGTGTTCATGGTTATGTTGCATAGTCTCCTTTCTTATGAGCATTGACGCTACACACTTTGGCTAATCAATTGTTACTTTGCTTGTTTTTGCTTGTCTTACAAGGGTAATCAAGATAAGAACCCCCTTCATCGGCCGACCGGTAGAAGGAGGAAGAAAGGACTCACTGAAGTCCTGCGATCAATGACACCCAAGAGAGGGGTGAATTGGGTGTTTACCAATTTTACGAAAACTTTTGGTCTTTTTGAATTATGTGATAGAATGCTAGTTAAGAGATTCAAATTTATTTGAACACAAATTGGATTTATCAACTTTATATGATGATGATAAAGATTGAGCAAGATATACGTAGATAAATCCGGAACACTAACACTCATGTAGAATGAAGGTAGATGAAATGGATCAAACCACACAAATAAAACCATAGTGCACAACGGTTTTTAAGGCAGTTCGGATGCAACGACGGTAATCCTACGTCCACCCCTCATCAAACCCGATGAGGCTTCACTCGGGGATAAATCCCCAAACGGAGACGACGCTCAAAACACACACGCAGAACGATGCCTACCCACACACACGAGGACGCACCCTAACACACATACACACACGGAGACGAGGTCTCCAACACGATCCAACAAGCGGATTACAACACAAACACCCACTGCCACAAGTTCAACAAAACACACACACGAGACAGAACGGATCTAAATAGATCCACACACATACAAACGTAGATCTAGGAAGATCCACGCACACACACGAATCAAACACGACACACACACAAGCACGACCACAGATCCAACAACAATCCACACACACACAAGTTCTTGCAGTTTATGATGAACACAATTACAACACCCAAAACATAAAGACGATGAGGCTTAGTTTAGAAAACTCTTATTTTGGGTTCCCTTTAAATGCATGATGCAGATCTTGAACGTATCTTCAATCTTCACTTGACCGGAGCTTCAATCCGTGCTTGCTTCGCTTTTCTTCTTTCTTGCTTGCTTGGCTTCTCTTCTTTCTCCCTAAGGCACTCTTCTTGGAATCCTTGCTTGCTTGCTTGGCTCTTCTCTTTCTTGGAGGAGGTTGGCTTCAGATATGCCTTCAATGCATTGAGAATGGATGAAGAATACTTGCTGCACGGAGTAATGTTCACGGCTACAGGACCCTTCTTCTTCTTCCTTGGACAACCTCCCCTTGATCTCCCTTGAAGCCCTCTTGGTTCCTTAGGGTTTATGACTCCAAATGATATATTTTATAGCCCTTGAATGGTCCATAGACAAGCCCCAGACCAGATCCACAAATCATGGTGTAATTGGGGTCATTGGGATTAAACAAATGGGAAGAAAGACCTCTCCTCGAGCTGGAACAAGAAAGTCAACAATGAAGGCTTCGGGGCTGGCGGTCGACCGATGGAGGCTGGCGGTCGACCGTTCTGAGAATTCCTGTAGATGTTGGGCTGTTGGAAACTCCGGTCGACCGCTATGGGTCTGGCGGTCGACCGCTATGGGTCTAGAGGTCGACCGCTAGTTTTACAGGTGGGTTTCATTCAATTCTGTTATTTCAGGTCGACCGCCAATGGTGCAGAGGTCGACCGAAAATCCCAAGTCCTGCAAAATTCAAGTGTTAGCCCAATGAAACATGTCTATAAGTCAAGGGCTTCATGTCCATATCAAATCCATGCATTTTGGGATTGAGTTCAACTTGGTTTATGCATTAGACCATTTCAGCATTTCTCATTACATGAAATCCCCGCGACCTGACCGCGCAGGTCGATCCGCGTGTGAGGGCGCACGAAGGCGAGTTTTGCAAGGGCTTGAAACCTCATGAACTAGTTGCATATGAACACTTTGAAACACACATGTTCTGAGGTAAGGATCAAGTTCTGGGCTAAGAATCAAGGGATAAAACGCAATCATCCCAAGTAAATTATTCATGAAATAACCTCATGGAACACTCAATAACAAGAAGTGTAAAACAGGGTAAGAGCCTTACCAATGGTTCTTGACAGTACATGACATATACCACCTGTTTTGGATTGTAGAGGAGCAGGGTTTTGGTTCACCAGGTGACTGCCATGAGTTTGATCCTGCAAGCAAGATAGTCAGGGTTAATACCATGCTTGTTCACATTAAAGAGGTTATGAAACCTCTTGCCTCTTGTAAAACCAATTCAATCAAGACCATGTAACCGTTGCCATTTGCCATCTCAACCATACATAGATAACAAGAGCATGAGCAATCAACCACAAGTTTAGTTATCATCGCTTAATCACACATTAAGTTTAGTTATCATCAAAACTATAACTTAACAATCATCAAAACCATAACTCAACACTCACAATCTCACCCGCTTCTTCAAAAGGTACATGCGATCATCCTTTTATTTTTTGAGGTAACTCCTCTGGTGATCACACTCCTCTAGAGCATCACATGCTCTCTTTATATTCGCTCTCTTTATTTCCCACCACATATCACATATCATATCATATATCTCTATCTTCTTTCTTTCTTTTCTTTTAAAGAAATTAAATCTTTTTTCTTTTTAATGTCTATGTGACACGTTCACAACCCCATGTCTCGACCTTGGACTCTTGCCGATGAAATAACAGGCTCTCTATGTTCTTCCAATACGTCTATGCCTATTTCATTGGTTTCATGGTCACGAATCGGACTCTTCGGCGGTCCGTCATATCGAACCAATCGAAGTATCGATCCACCCCGGACTCCCAATTTAAATAGACCTTCGGGTCCAAGGACCCGTCAAAAGTGGGATGGCCCGCAAGAACGGTCCTGAGGGTCCGCTCGTCCTCATCTAAACCACGATTCTGCCGTTGAATACGACGGTCACGACCATATCCCCCATTCTCGTTATCAGACTCATAATCAACCACCTCGGGGACTCGATGCCTCCTATCATGTACCCCTTGAGCCCTAGGAGTAGCAGGATGCTGAACCGACTCCTATTGACCATTTGTCGGCGCGGGGTGCGCCTCAATGGGGGGTCTCTCTAGGACGGCGACTCTCCCTACTAGACCATGGAAAGACTGGTCCGATTCTTCGGCCCTATCCTCTAAGGCCTTCATCCTCTCTACCAAACGTGCGCCTAGGCCATCCACCCGCGTACTCAACCCTTCCATTTTATCCACTCGTGTATTCAACTCATCCATTTATGTACTCAACCCATTAATTTTTCCCATAAGAGCTCGAAACATGTCACCCACCGAAGGCTCATCGAGACTAGGGACTCGGGGATCTGCCATAGGTGCTGGTGCTGGTGAGTATTAGGTACCTCTACGAGTGGGCATGCAAATGCTAAGGGGTTGGAATGCACCGACCAAGGCGAAGTGAAGGATGACCTAAACTCCAATATTCGGTACGTGGCGGAGGTTTGATCCAAAGATCGCACTCACGCAAGTGTGCTATCATCACAATAGGTGTAACCTATCGTTCCGGAGGCACCTTTTGATATACCGGAATGGAATGCAATGTAAACTTTGGACCGGGTACCCTAGACTCGACTGGTTCTGATATCAATTTGATGCGGGACGGGACGCGACTCGACGCCAATTGATATGCAAACCTTAGACTCTAGGTAAACTCGTGACTCGTCCCTAAACGAGGGAAGCGTACGGACGTGCGCGGTTGAGAAACCGGCAATGAGCTAGGGTGGCCAACTCTCTTTCGTGCCCTGATCGGATCACGGGACGGGTTTCACTCACTCTCGCAGCGGTGATTAAATAAATATCGAGCTAGATTCTTATCAGTCTCTCTTGCAGCGGCATTCAAGAATATATACGAGAAAAGAAAATGCGATAAAATGGAGGAGCGAGCATGATACCTCCACGCTCCGGGCGTGGGGAAGACGATCCCGGCCAAGACCCGTACTCCCGGTACAATTGTAAAATTTAATTACAGCGATGATTTTGTCACCCACTCCACGCAGGGACGTAAATGGCTACACAGTGATACCGGGAGTACTGATCCGAGGTTGACGGGCAGCAAGGCGGCGGGGCTTCGGAGCGGTAATGGGCAGCGGCTCTGATTTTGAAATCTGCTGGCCGACAGGACAGCGGACAAAGGCCTCCAAAGAGACGTCATCCTTCGGAGATTTTCTGAAGGCAGTGGTTCATCGGGACGAAGGTGGAAGGTCCCTGGTCGACCACTAGGAGTGCCGGTTGCTGAATCGACCCCGACGTATTTTCTGAGGGATTTCTTCGGTGACCCTCTTTGTTGGCCTGTCTCGGACCAGAATGCGCCCTTCCACGAGAACAGCCGGTACGCCCAGATCCTGTGTCGGATCGAGAAGCGGTTGGCACCGTTGGAAAGAGGACTCAAAAATCTATGACATATGTTGATTTCAGATCCATCCAGTAAAAGGATTGGAAATGAAAACTACTGTGGGACTGACACTTTTCTGGCTCAGAATCCAGATCCAGCAGAACATGATGGGAGCTGTCTAAAGATGATTTTTGACTGAGGGGTTGGCGGTGGATTTGGGGCTTGTGGATTTTATGGGTGGAATAGGACTAAGTGGGGGACGTAAACAATTATTTTGGAAATTTTCAGAGGTGTTTTGAGGGACGGGAAAAATAAGAGAATAGGACCCTATCCTGTAAATCTACAGCCAGGCAGATTGCGAGGGGTACAAAGAACGACCTGAGAGGAGGAGCAAATAGGATCGGAATGGAACAAAATTTATATTGGGGGAAAGCTAACACGAAGGGGAACAACCCTTCCAAATTTTTATTTTTAGCTCGATCAGAGCTGTGGACTGGGAGCACCAACCTGATCTTTAGGTTGCTATTCTGGATTTCATGGTTCAGGACAGCAAGGTGGAGGATGGCTTGTGGCGGCTCGTTGGCAGCTCCGATGGCGACGGCGGCGGTGGCGGAGCTCCACACTCCAGGGAAGAGGTAGAAGTTGTATTCACTCCAATATTTTAGGCTTCACACCCTGAATCAAGAAGGAAGAATATGAAGAACAAGAAGAACAAGAGGGGAAGAGAGAGGTGCGCCCTTGGCTTCTTCGCTTTAATTCTTTCAATTGTTTTCATTAATCTCCACCAAATGACACAAGAGACATAATATACTCAACCCTAGACCTAGGACAAAAGACACCAAATACCGTTGGTCAAAGGGGCATAAAGGGAAAGGGAGAATAAACTAACAATAAATAAATCCCACATGGGGACAAAGAAGGGGGCGCCCTCCCCTTAAGTCAACAATGGCTACTTGGTCCATTTTCTACCATGGACCAAGGGCCATCACAATGGACCCACACCTTGACAAAAATTAAAAGCCTTAATTAATTCCCTTGGACTTAAATTCAAACCAAAATACAAAATACACTAAATACACTCCAAGTAAAATACATACATGTACATACATACCACATACACGATAAACAAGAGCAACACTCCCGATATTAACGGCCTAGCTACGATGTCCCATCATCATGTCATTGCTTTGCCCTTTCTTTTTCATATCTGATTCAGGAATTTTTAAACATAGTTAGCTTGGTTTTTCACTTCCTGACACAATCCACTTCACTTCTTGGTGAAGGATATTTGGTTACTCAGTGAACCAAAGCCATTGCTCTGCAACTTATGGCCCTTTTAGAAGATGTTCTAATTGTTTGATGTTTGAAAACAACACTAAACATGAAGTTTCTCAGCCAAAGTTGTGTCTTTACTCTTAATTTTCAAGCCTAAGAGAATTTCAGGACACAACATTCCAATACTGTTCTTAGTTCATTAAGTTTGTATATAGAAAATTTCAAGGTACTTTTTGGTCTCAGTCTCACAGGGTTATTAACCTTAAATAATCAGAGTATCTGGTGTAAACAAAATATTGCGAGTTTTCATAAATGAAGGTCCTTATTTTAAAAATCTAACGTCTATGAGAACCATTGTTAGAAAGAGATGTCTTGCCTTCAGATTGGACCAAGAATAATCAAGGAAGTTGATTGAGAGAAAAAGAATTTGAAGATAGAAAGAACTAACAGACAAGCAATCATATATCAAGTTCTGTAGACCAACTCAAAACTTATTTTTACAGAGAAACAAATGAACCAACCTTACTCCCCTTATCTAAAACAAGTTATAAGCCTGAAAAAAAATAGTTAAAATTGCAAGCATCAACTCCCCCTGACTGCATGAGTTGACTATCTTCTGGTACAAGGCGGAGTTAGGTCTCTCACATCATGAAAGCTTCCAGACAGACTTGATCTGTCATTCCAACATTCATCATTTGATATGCCAAATAGATAGTTGTGCACATGCAATAGAGAGTGGAAGAGCTCTAACAAAGACAAGATCAACCAACAGACTCCCCCTTACTAAGTGCACTAGAGAACTGAACCAAACACAAGGATCATGCAAAGGAATTTCCTTACTTAGACTCCAGAAGGTCTGTAAAGCCCTAGTTCTCTTCTCAAAGTGGAGAAACGTTCATTGTTCAATGGATTTGTAATTATATTAGCAATTGGATTCAATGTATCAACATGATGCAATTCAAAATTTTTCTTGGATACTTCATCTCTTAAAAAATGATGTCTTATTTCAATGTGTTTTGATCTCGAATGTTGGATTGGGTTTTTAGTGAGATTAATTGCACTAGTGTTATCACACAATATGGGTGTACAACCAAGATCTACATTGTAGTCTTGGAGTTGGTGCTTTATCCATAGAACTTGGGTTCCACAGCTCCTTGCAGCAACATATTCAACTTTTACAGTGGAGAATGCAATAGAATGTTGTTTCTTGGAAGAGCAAGAAACTAAGCACCCACCCAGAAAATGGCAATATCCACTAGTACTCTTTCTATCCAATTTACATCCAGCATAATGTGCATCAGTATATGAAATTAACTCTAGTTGACATGATGCAAGATACCACAGTCCTAAGTTGTCTGTGCTAGCAAGATATCTAAAAATTCTTTTCACGGCAGTTAAGTGAGATTCTTTAGGACTGGCTTGAAACCTAGCACATAAACATATACTAAGTTGTATATCTGGCCTAGAAGTAGTAAGGTAAAGTAAAGATCCAATCATACCTTGATAGATTTTGGGATCTACTGATTTACCTTTTTCATCTACATCTAGGGATGCATTTGTACGCATTGGTGTGGAAATGTGCTTCACTTTCTCCATGCCAATTTTTTTTAAAGATCTCCAATGTGTATTTTGTTTGGTTGATGAAGCATCCTTCTTTTGACTATTTGATCTCTGTTGTATCCTTTGCTTAGTAGGAAAGCAGTCAACCTTGTTCAGTAGACTTGGGTGCTGGGTCAGCCGACCGACCTTGTTCTGGTTCCTGTTCTTCTGACTGTTCAGGCGCATCTGCATCCTCCTTGGCTTCCAGAAGTTTCTTATTGTCATTCTCTTTCCTGTCATCATTAGATTTATTAGTGTGATCATTAAACTCATCAAAAATTATGTGAGGTGACTCCCCTACAGTTTGATCATTGATGTTAAAAACCCTATAGGTTCTATACTGTTCAGAATAACCAAGAAGTATTCTTAGACTGCTTTTGGCCTCAAATTTATCTAAGTCCTTTTTATCATTATTATGAATGAAACATTTTGAACCAAAGATTTTAAAGTAGGCCAAGTTGAGCTTCTTACCCTTCAACATCTCATAGGGGGTTTTCTTATGAACGGGTCTTACCATGGCCATGTTTATAATATAACAAGCAGTGTTGGCTACTTCTGCCCAAAATTTTCGTGGAAGTTGGCTTTCAACCAACATTGTCTTGGCCATTTCCACATTGGTTGTGTTACTTCTTTCCACGATCCCATTCTGTTCTGGAGTCATGGGTGAAGAAAATTTATGAGTTAATCCTTCTTTTTCACAAAAATTAGTAAACAAGGAATTTTCAAATTTCCCCCATGATCAAACAAGATGGTGCAAATTTTATGCTTACCTTCCTGTTTTATTCTTTTGAAGAAATCTTGGAATTCTAAGAAGGCATCACTTTAATGTGCTAAAAAGAAAATCCAAGCAAATCTGGTAAAATCATCCACAATCACGTATCCAAATTTTTTGCCACTAAGACTATGAGTTCTTGTAGGACCAAATAGATCCATGTGAAGGAATTCCAATGGCATAGTGGACAAAGACTCATGTCTTGTTTTAAACAATTTTCTGGTCTATTTTCCCAAGGCACATGCATTATAGACCTTAGAGTCTAGTTTAAAAGAAATTTCAGGTAAGCCTTTAACCAGATTATGCTTGACAAGTTTATTCAGAATATTGTAACTAACGTGACCTAATCTACGATGCCAAATGAGTGCATTATCGCCTACATTTGCAGATAGGCACATATTCCTTAAGAAATTATCACCAAGGTCTACCATGTAGACATTATTGATTCTATGACCTATGAATTTTATTGAATCAGAGTCAACTTCAAGTATTTTGCATGCATTGTTGTCAAACATGACTTTGTGACCCTTGTCACAAAGTTGACTTATGCTAAGCAAATTATGTTCTAAACCATCAACTAGGAGAACATTTTCAATGATGTTGGAGGGGTCCTTACCACTGGTGCCTAAACCAATGAATTACCCTATATTCTTCCCTCCAAATCTGACCAAACCTCCTTCTTTCAGCTCCAGCTGACTAAACTTGGTTCTGTCCCCCATCATGTGCCTCGAGCAGCTGCTATCAAGATACCAGCGATTCTGCATGGTTGCTAGGCATTCCTGCAAGACAATTTACACAGCATTTTTTGGAACCCAAATGAATTTGGGTCCAGTCTCCTCACTTAAACCATGCAACAGGAACTTTGGTATCCATACTTGTTTGATAGAAATAGATTTTTAATTAAACCAACATGTAGAATTTTCGTGTCCTATTGTTCCACAAATACCATATACATGTGTTGTATGTAAGTGGGTTGAGTTTTTCTTGACTTGTGAGCCCTTGAGATTCTTAAGTTGGTACTTGCCTGAAAACCTGTTGACAGGATGCCTGAAGTTCTGTCGAACAGCCCACAGAGTTTGATTTATGTTTTGACGACTACCCCACTTGTTCCAGTGTGTTTTGTGAGGTTTATTTAAGTTTCTATTTACTTGTTTTGTATATTGTTGTCGACTGGCCCGAGTGTTAAAGTTTGAATTAACATACTGGAAAGAACTCTGTCGACCTTGATGGGATAATCTGTTGATCTTCCCTCTGTTCAGATTCTTGTAAAAAGGATGATAGTTACCCTGTCGACCAGACTAGACGGTCCCAGATCTTTGATTATTTTTCTTCTGAACATTCTGATTTTTTGTGAATTTTCAGTCAGTTTTTAGGATTTGTGTTGATGAATTTGATTGTTGCTGAAATGGATTTTTGATAAGAGTTTTAATGTTTCCTTTTCAGGAATGAATGAAATAGTTTTTGCTTGAAACTCCTTCTTCTTGGTAGGATTGAAGCCAAGACCCTCCTTATTAAAGCTCACCCTCACACCTAACATAGCATCCAGACTTTCCTTTCCTTTGACAAAAATTTCAAGAATAACTTCTTTATCAGCAAGTTCTTTCTTAATCTGTTCAAGATTGTGTTGAAGAGTAGCATTTGTAGACTGAATTGCCTCATATTTTTCTTGAGTTAACTTATTTTGTGTTTCAATTTCCTGAACTTTCAATTTAAGCACATCCAGTTGTTCTCTCAGCTCTTCACTTTCATTTTTTAAACTTTTAGACTCCCTTTTAATAGACTCCATTTCATCTGTGTTTTTCTTTAACTTCTCATTTTCTTTCTTCAGAATTTCAATCTTTTCAGCTAGGGTGTTGTCATGAACAAAGACATTCATTTTTTCCTTAGTTGTTTATTTTCCTTGCTAAATTCATCACACTTATCAAGTAAATCAGCATATGCATTTTCCCAATCATGAATAGTAAAATTTTCGACCATAGAGCTTACCTCTTCATCCTCGTCACTATGATCCATTAGACAAATCTTCTTGTTATCTTCCTCATCAGAACTTTCTTCATCTTCTTCTTTGTCGCTCCATGTACAGAGAATAGCTTTTGGTTTCTTGGTTTTTCCTTTGCTCAATCTTTGCAATAATTCCGGGCACTCTCCTCGCATATGCCCTATCTTCATGTATTCATAGCAAACTACATTATAAGATTTCTTGTTGGTGTCAGATTTGAATTTGGAATACTTGCTCACCTGACCCTTTGTCTTCCTTTGACCCCTACCATCTTTTCTAAGAAATTTTGGAAATTTTCTGGTGAGTAGAGCGTACTCACTGGGATCTTCCTCACTATCAGACGTCTCACTTTCATCACTTGAACCTTCGCCACTAGGTGATGCCTTGAGAGCTATGGGATTCTTCTGATAAGTAGAAAGACAGATATAGAAGGGGGGATGAATATATCTATCTAACAAAAATTTTTGTGAACAAATACCACACGCTAATCAACGATAGATGGTAACATCAGAACTACCAGATCCCACACACAGGAGGGACCTCTGATCAGACAGTTAGAGTGCACACTGGAGACAATGAAGAAATCTCGATGATCAAGGAGAAATGGCAGAAGCAATCTACTATCAACACCTGAATGTGCTTGCATTCACTGTTACTGGTGCTTGGCGGAGGTTTGATCAGATGATCTCCTCACGCAAGATGCAGCCTTCCAGATAGGCTTCTCTCCTTCTCTCTATGGAATTCTCTCTTTTTCTTTCTCTCAGAAGGATTCTCAGATAGTGGTATTCTCTCTGCAATTCCTCCAGCCCCCTTTCTTCTAAACGAAAGTGCTCAGATTTATATAACAGAGCATCATCGTCCTTCTCTCCACGATCCAGATCAGCAACCAAAAGCTGATTCATCCACGTGGATAAAAAATATTATGATAGCATTCAGAATTTCTAGAGGACATCCACGTGTGCTGAGAGTTTTCACGCCAATTCTTTCTCAGTACAATCATCACATGTTCCTTTATAGAGTGACCACGTGCCTGAGGTAGATTCTTCTTTGCGGCTCAAGTTTTCTTTAATTGCCCTTCGTTGAAGCTCCATATATCATGTTAAACCTTTAACAGGTCAAATGAGACTTTAATAACTCTGAATTTGTCATAAAATAATCCTTCCATATAATGTGGAATAAGGCTCATGTTAGACAAGTTGAGGCATGGAGTACAGACATTCTGTGTTGAAAGCAGAGATGTCGGAGCATTGGATATTGGCTTCGACCTTAGACATGGCTTGTGGCTTCATGCGTTGATGCATGATCATGATGCTTCGATGTTGCTGCCTTTTAGAATTTTAACCTTGACTGGTGCTTCAATGCATCACCCTGATGCGTTGACGTAGTTCCTTTTCAAGGTACACAACCTACCTTGATGCGTCGGTGCATCGTCCTGATGCGTAGACTTCATATGTACTCTGGCAGTTGTTCTTCTTAGTGTGTCGGGGCAAGAGGCTTCAGCATCGTGCTTGAATCTTTGTGTATTGCGTTGATGCATCTGTTGGGTGCATCAACCTATCTGACGGACTCCATATTCTGAATTGAGAGTCCTTCATGTGGACTCTTGATGTGTCGAGTCATCCCTTTGATTTTAGCAACGCAGCTCTGTAACTCTCTTCTAAAGTTGTGAGTGCACCGAGACATTTGCTTGATGCGTCGATGCATCTACTCTATATTTTTTGGTTGCGTCGATGCATCATGCTAAAGTTGCTTCGGTAATGTTGACTGCATCGAGGTATTTCTCTTGTTACGTCGATGCAACATTCCAAATTTGCTTGAGGGTTTGTGGCTACATCGAGGTATCTGGTAGATGTGTCGATGTAACATCTCTGTCTTTGCCTCATCATTTCATATGCTCCAAGTTCTTTAAGATTATTTTCTTGGATTTATTCTGATTTAGATCTTATGCAAGAATAAGGTCAATGTCAGTACCAAGAATACATATTATATTGACATCATCAAAATCTAGAATTCAACATTCTCCCCTTTTTGATGATGGCAATACATCATGAAATATTTTATCAAATGAAAAGATTTATTTTTCTGAGAAGATAGAGAAATGATGGAGATGCTAGAGATGGACTGATGGACAGACAATTCTAATTCTAAACCATCCAACTCTACTACTCCCCCTTAAACCTAAATTACCATGCAAGTTACTCTCACTCCCCAAACCACACATTCTTTTCTCATGTTCATTCTTTCTGTCTTTTCCCTTGTTCACTCTTTCTATTCTCAACTGTAACTGTTCTAAATCTTTCTATTCTCTCCCCCTTTGACATCATCAAAAACAAGAACAAAAGTGGGGAGTGTGAAGACCGACTGAAGGATCAAGAGATCCCTGATATAATAAGTTCACAGATTTGGGAATTGGCAGAGTTTTCTCTTAAGAGTGTAAAGAAGTCAACTGAAATAATATGCTTAGATGTTTCACACTGATGACATTGTGAGATTTTAAATGTTATGTTTGAAGATTATCTTCACACAGGAATAATGAGGTTAAATCAACTTGTCATATGAGTGCGTAGAATAGTCTGTCTTAAAACTCTACTAGCTGAACAGGAATAGATTTTTCAAGTAGTCAATTTTCCAACAATATTGAGGACAAAAAACCATACCATATTTTAGTTAGATGGGGTTTTTCAACATATTTTTGACTGATTTCCTTTATTAATGAGCAAAAAGGTTGGACCTACACTGTTCTTCGTGAGGAGACACATTGATTAGATACAGGAATCCCCAGTTGCTCAGTGTGGTAACCTGAGTGCCTCTCTTTTGAGAACAGAGTTAACAAATGGAAAGGTCTTTTTATATGAGGCACAACACGTCTTAGGTGAACTGACCCAGTTACTCAACCTCATGTGCCATTGCTCTGCCATGATTTTATAGGCAATGCCTTTTAATCAGAGTTGATGTGGCACTTCATGACACAACTTTACTTCCACTTCAAGGTGAAAGGATTGGTTTCTTAATGAACCAAATCATTGCTCTGAGAAGAATTTACCCCTTTAAATTTATAAAGGTAGGGTGTTTGAAGACAATACTTCATGTACATATTTTCTACTTGATTGGAATCTATGAGTTCAAGATTCAAATTTTTAGAAGAAATTCAGGGCATCATACTTTAATATTGATCTTGATTCATTATTCTTGTAAGAAAATATTCTTCAGAAACATTCAGTTTGTTCTCTTCCAGATCATAATATTGAAACTTCCTGGCTGATCATTCAGTTAACAGATTTAAGGCTTTTAAGAGAGTTCTGAGATTCTGGATCTGTGAACAGACTGCATAGGAATCCAAATAATCACAGTAGGCTGACAGACCTAAAGTCTAGACAACTCCCCCTCACACTTAGACTACATGCATCAGAAGGAATTTAGATAGTAGCAAGCAAAGAATCTCCCCCTGACTTTATGAGACAATGTGCCTTGGTACCTGGCAGAGAATTTAGGTTCAAAAACCATCTCACGCATAGTGTAGGTTTCTAGACATTAGATGCCCTTCTCCTAACACCATTTTATATAGCAAGATTGAATAATCAAGTAAGATGTGTCGACATGATAACTGGGTGCATCGACGCAGAGACAAGCGATAAGGATGCAAGTGGAGAAGATTAAACGGACAGGTCGGAGCATCGGCTTAGTGCATCGAGGCATGCAACAGCCCCAAGAGTAGTTGATGGAATTCAGAGTTCAAGGGGGTCTGAAAATGCATAATTCTCTCCTTAATGTAGAAAAATTTCATTTTCCAAGGGCTTAGTGAAAATATCTGCAACTTGTTGTGCTGTGCCTACATGGATTAATTCAAAGTTTCCTTTTGACACTTCATCTCTTATGAAATGATGTCTAATCTCTATGTGTTTGGTGCGTGAGTGCAGTAGAGGATTTTTAGACAGGTTTATAGCACTGGTGTTGTCACAGTAAATGGGTGTGCAGCCAAGGTCTACATTGTAGTCCTTGAGCTGGTGCTTAATCCAAGTAACCTATGTACCACAACTCCCTACTGCTACATATTCAGATTTAGCAATGGAGAGGGGCCACCGAGTGCTGCTTCTTGGAGGCCCAAGAGACTAAGTACCCACCTAAGAATTGGAAGAAGCCACTAGTGCTTTTCCTATCTAATTTGTAGCCAGCATAGTCTGCATCCGTGTATGAGATTAGATCTAAAGTGTGTGCAGCAGGATACCAAAGACCCAAACTGTGTATGCCTGAGATGTATCTGAAAATTCTTTTAACAGCACCTAAATGCAATTCAGTGGGTCTAGACTGAAATCTAGCGCACATACACACACTAAATTGTATGTCAGGTCTTGAGGCAGTTAAGTATAAGAGAGAATCAATCATACCTCGGTATAATTTTGCATCCACTTCTTTACCTGACAAATCAGCATCTAAGGAAGTGTTTGTACCCATTGTAGTGGCTATGTGTTTCACCTTGTCAATGCCAAATCTTTTGAGAATCTCCATGGTGTACTTTGTATGGCTGATGAAGCATTTGTCTTTCAAATGTTGAACCTGTAATCCAAGAAAAATTTTCAGCTCTCCTACAAGGCTCATTTCAAACTCACTTGACATCAGACCAGCAAACTCATTACACAGTTCAAGACATGTTGAACCAAATACAATGTCATCCACATATACCTGAACTATAATTAGGTGGTCACATAGATTCTTAGTGAAAAGGGTTTGATCCATCTTACCTCGACTGTACCCATGGCTGATCAAGAATTCTGTTAATCTATCATACTAGGCCCGAGGAGCTTGCTTCAGGCCATACAGTGCCTTATTTAATCTGAACACATGGTTAGGTTGTACAGACAGTTCAAATCCAGGGGGTTGCTCAACATAAACTTCCTCTTTTATATACCCATTTAAGAATGCATTTTTAACATCCATCTGATGAAGTTTAATATTTTTAGAGCAAGCAAAAGGTAGCAATATTCTAATTGCTTCCATCCTAGCCACTAAGACATAGGACTCATCAAAGTCCACCCCAAACTCTTGATAGTAGCCTTTGGCTACCAACCTTGCCTTATTTCTAGAGATGACACCATCTTCTTTTATTTTGTTCCTAAAGACCCACTTGGTTCCTATGACTGACACATTTTTAGGTCTTGGAACAAGATTCCAGACTTTATGTCTTTCAAACTGACCCAATTTTTCGTTCATTGCATTTACCCAAGATTCATCATTTAAAGCTTATTCTACTATTTTGGGTTCAATTTGGGACACTAGTGCAATCAGATCCTCATTATTTACAGCCTGATTGATGGGGACATCAAAGCAATGCCACTAACTTTTTGTTTTGCATTTATACCCTTGAGTCAATTGGGTTTACAATTGTAAGGCATTTTAAGCCAATGGGTTAGTCCTTATAATTTATTAGGTTTCTTTCCAAAAGGCCATGTTGGCCCGGCAGGACCCCCACCTTCTTTCCCATTAGTCCACCTAGGCTCTAGGGCCCATGTGGGGCTGGTCTAAGGTCCAAGGTGGGCTTAGACCAAGACCTTTCAAAGTTGGACCAAGAAAAGTCCAAGATGCCCACTTGCCATGGGCGCCCCCCCCCCCCCTTTTCCACCTATTTTTTGAATTTTGTATTTTCTTTGACCACATGGGAGAAGGAATTAAATATTCTTATCCCTTAATTGCCCTCCCTAACCCTACATCTGAGGGTAGCAATGGTCATTTAGTTAGGTCTATAAAACTCATGTATTTTCTTTATTTTGATGATTAATGAGAAGAAAATCACAAAATTGATCCAAGAGCTTGGGCGCCCCTCTCTCCTCCTCTTCCTAGCAGCTGTGATTGTTGCATTCTCCAAGGTGTGAAGCCTTGATTCTGGGAGTGATTCCCACCTCTATCACCTCCGCTAGATGCGACTTCCAGCCGCCGCCGCCGCCGCCTCTGTTCGTGCCGCCGTCGAGCTGCCACAGCCCATTCTTTGAAGTGCTGTCCAGGATTCTGAGATCTAGGACAGAAGCTCAAAGAAAATGTTAGTCCTCCCAATCCGTGTATCTAATGATCTTGAAATTTTGAGAGATCATTCCCCTCCTTGTTAGCCATTCCCAGTTTAAATTTCGTGTCAATCCGCCACCATTTGCTATTTTTCCCAGTCATTTAGTTCCACCCCTGACAGTCTGCCAATCAGCAGATCTACGAGATAATGTCTTGTTCTTCTATTTTTCCCACCCCAAAAACCACTCTAGAAAATTACCATAAAAATTGTGCACGTTCCCAACCTCCCCCTCTATCCTCCATAAAATCCCAAAGACCCAGATCCACTAATTCCCTATCGGTCAAAATTCCTTTTCAGGCAGATCCTTGTCTGTTCTGACTATCTGTAATCCGACCCAGTAGCAATAACTGTGCCAAAAAGTTTTTCATTTCCAATCCGTTTACAAGATGGTTGTGAAATTAATTTATGTTGTATCCCTTTGAGTCCTCTGTCCAAAGGCGCCGATCTTGCCTCGATCCGCCACCGGATCTGGGCGCAATAATTGTTTTCGTGGAGGTGCACAGATCTGTTCCGAGTCAGGCCAGCAAGAGCAATCTGCCGGATAATTCCTCAGAAAATATGCCGGCTCATATTCGGTCGCCGCCGAGTTCAGAGATCGAAGAGAAGGATTCCACTAGCGTCCCAGCCAACCGCCTCGACCAGAAGTCGACCGAGAGCCGCCATCCCAGCAGCCGAGTTCGCCTGCTATCCAGCGAGTCGAAACAGTACCGAGTCGGACCAGCAGCCCGCCTCCGGCCCAATAGCCCTTCCGGCTTGCTGCCCGTCAACCCGAGTTCGCTACTCCCGGGGCCCACGTGTAGCCCTTTACCTCCCTGCGTGGAGTGGGCAATAAAATCATTTCTGTAATTATTCGTCATTATTTGTACCGGGAGTACGAGTCTTGGCCGGGGTCATCTTCCCTACGCCCGGAGCATGGAGCTATCGTGTCCGCTCCCCACCTTGGCATTTGCTTTCCTCGTATATATTCATATGCCGCTGCTAGAGTGATAGGAAATTAGCTCGTTCAATTTTAATCATCACTGCGAGAGTGAGTGCGAGACCGGTCCAGTGACTCGATTCGAGCACGGAAGAGCCAAATACCCTTGACTCATTACCGGTTTCTCAACCGCGCACATCCGCACGCTTCCCTCGCCAGGGACGAGTCACAAGTTTTCCTAGAGTCCAAGGTTCACATTCAAATTGGCGTCGAGTCGTGTCCCGTCCCGCATCATTGATTATAAGACCTAGTTCTAGGGGGGTCTTGCAAATTACCTATGATGTTGTGTGCAGGGTGATCTTTTAGAAATCAGAGATTTGTTGAAGACTCACCATGCACAGCTGACTCACCCTGAACTCGTTCATGTTGTGCAGCTGGTTCAGGTGCCTTTGGTTCTTCATTCAAATTTTCTTCCAAAACTCTCCATCATGTCTTGAATTCGTGTCATCATCATCCAAGTTAGAAGAATTGATGGTTTCATTAAAAACAACATGAGGAGACTCATCTACAGTTTGATCAGTTATATTGAAAACCTTGTATGCCCTAGATGTTTCAAAATATCCTAGAAAAATTCTTGGGCTACTCTTGGCTTCAAACTTATCAAGGTCCTTTTTATTGTTATTGTGAATGAAGCATTTAGAATCTAAAATCCTAAAGTAAGCCACATTTGGCTTCTTACCTTTTAGAAGCTCATAGGGGGTTTTCTTATGGATGGGTCTTACCATGACCCTGTTGAAAGTATATCATGCAGTGTTGGCTGCCTTTGCCCAAAACCTTCTAGGTAGCTGACTCTCCATGAGCATGGTTCTGGCCATTTCAACAATGGTTCGGTTTATTCTTTCCACTATGCCATTCTGCTCTGGAGTTCTCGGAGAAGAAAACCTGTGAGTCAAACCTTCACTATCACATAGATAAAAAAACATAAAAATTCTCAAACTCTCCTCCATGATCAGTTTGGATTATGCATATCTTATGCTTACCCTCTTGCTTTATTTTATTAAAAAATAGTTTGAATTTATGGAATGCATCATTTTTATGGGCAAGAAAGAAAATCCATGCAAAACGGGTAAAGTCATCCACTATCACAAATCCAAATCTATTACCATTGAAGCTCAGTGAACGAGAGGGTCCAAAAAGATCCATGTGCAAAAATTCCAAAGGTTTAAAGGACAAAGGTTCTGTCCTAAGTTTAAATGATGTTCTAGTTTATTTACCCATTGCACATGCATCACACATTTTAGAATTCTCTGAAAATTTTATTTTGGGCAGGCCTCTGACCAGATCATGTATAACCAGTTTGTTTAGAGTGCTATAACTAGCATGTCCCAATCTCCTATGCCAATTAAAAGTATTATTTTCTAAACTTGCAGAAAAGTAGAGATTTGATGCAGATGAATCATTCAAGTCTACTATGTAGACGTTATTCACTCTATGTCCTACAAATTTAACTTGGTCAAAATTTGCTTCAAGAATTTTGCAAACATGATTACCAAAGATGACTTGGTGACCTTTGTCACACAACTGACTGATGCTAAGCAAATTATGTTCGAGGCCTTCAACTAAAAGAACCTTTTCAACAATGTTTGAAGGGAGCTTACCAATTGTTCCTGAACCGATTATTCTACCTTTGTTTTTCCCTCCAAATTTTGTTGGAACCCTGGTTTTGATAATGACATTACTATGAATCATGTGTAGTGTAAATCATGATTCATGGTTCATTTGTGCCTGAATATGCCAAGGGTTCATATGATGTGTTGATACAGTTCATATGTGCTTGTGTGCATCCAAGTTTACGTGAGTCAGTGTAATACCCCGATTTTTTTTCAAGAAATTAATTAGAAATTCTTTAATAAATAGAATAAGCTAAATTTTGACCATTTTATAAAAATCCATAAAAATTATATTCTTATAGAGGATAACACATTTAACAAACTTGTCTTCTGTGACCAACCCAAATAAAATCTATAAATAGGTCGAATTAATGGATTAAGCCCAAAATAAACACTTAGTTAACAATACCTTGTAATGCTAAATTCGAGCCCAATACTCCATCAAATGAGCCCAAACCGGTGGCAAATGAAAGGCCAAGATGAGAGGATCATTTTCCCTCTCTTAATCTCTCGAAATCCTAACCCTAGGAGATGCAATCGGCGGAGGTTGGATCGCGTCAACAATTACGGGGACTTTCACATTAACCCAACTTGCGTGGACGAATACTCCGCGCATAGAAACCTCTAGAAGGCGTGTGACCTATAAAAATGAAGCTCTCTAACCCTAGAATCGTTTAGAACCAGTGGCGGCTGCAAAGGATTTGGATCGAGGGAGATCTCTAGTGATTAGGGGATGTGTGTACAAGCGCCTCGGGTTTTCTTTCTTTTTCTTTCTTCATCATATTCAGGTATGTGATAGCAAGCCAAACCTTACAAATAATATATGGTTGGAAGCATCGTCGTGTTAGCTTTTCATTGATGTAGAAAGCCCTAAATTTATCAGATGTTCTGCGAGAATTTTTAGTTTTAGTAGAAGCATGTCAGAACTAGGGTTATAATTGTTCCCTTTCGATTAAGTAGTAATTTCAGGCTGTAAACATAAAATTGATTCATGCATCTTGTAGCGTTTTTCGTGCTCTTTCTTTTGGTAGTAAAAGCCCCAAATTTAATGATTTATATCATGCGAATTCCATGTTTTAGTCTAACCCTAGAAACCTCGTCGGAGTCGGGCAAGGCGAAAGGGGTAGCGATTTGTCTGGACTTGTGCGGCCACACGATAGACCACACAACCAAGACAGGCAGCCTATTGTTGACAGTTTATATGTTTCTATCTCTGATCATTTCCTTGGAAGGGGCCGAATCCTAACCGCATGTCTGTCCTGCGGCCAATTTCAGACCGCACATCCTTCCCAGCAGCACCCTACCGACTGTCCATATCCTGTAGGCCTTCGGACCTGAGGGGCATGAGCGGCCTATCTGTGATCATCTATGGAGATGTAAGGTCCAGAATCGACCATACATCTATAACAGAACAGATTAAATGATCATTTTAGCATGTTATGTTAGTAGATTAGTGGTTAATGGCATGTTAGCAACACACCTAATAAACTGTAATTCATGACAGTAAATAATTCTTGCTGATTTATTTAATTTGAGCTTGATCTTGATTCATCTTTCTAATAAATGACAATCTTAATTGTGAATCCTTTATAATTGAAATGGCTATTAGGTTTACACTTTTTATAACCTCAGACCTGAACCGTTAATCTTGAACCATTATTATCCCCTAGAATTGAACTTGGACTCAATCGAATGGCTGTGATCTGAGTTAGTTCGAATTGGACTAACCGAGACATGCGCGGCTGTTAGTGGACCGCATATCTCCTTGAACAGCCCTGTGGCGACCATTCCTCAGTGGCTAATGCCAATTAGTTTTGGCCGATTATCCTTGATCCATCTTCGGCCAAATCCTGATTTGATCAGCCCAGTAGACCCTAGGCCGACCAGCAGATAGTGGGATGGACTCTAGTTCAGTTCCACCCTGCCTATGGCAGCCCGAGAGCCCACTTGGGGGAATTTCTAGATTATTGTTAGGCCCTGTGTTGTGCGGACACTAGTGGACCGTACATATTACAGGCGGCCCTTAATGGACCATTCACTTAATGAGTGGCTCTGTCAGGACCGCATATCCTATCCTCGATTTTATGAACTTCTGGCCTTGTGCGGCCCTTAACTTACCGTTCATGTTGAAGAGTGGCCCTTAATCAGCCGTTCAACCTTGACCTCGCGAAGGCTGAACGCAGCCCAGTTCCTGTTAGTGCGGCCCTGAGTCGACCGCACAAGTACTTGAGCGGCCCAATAGTGACAGCATATCATCCAGAGACGAGTTTTCTCCGTGTTTTATGGTTTTCAATCCAAGAACATAATGGTTTTTGATAACTTAAACTCCTGGACAGAAATTCTGTACAGTATCTCTTCAACTTAGCCTTGGGATGTTCCGAGGTAAGTTTGTACTTGATTGTAATTGGCCATTTTAACTTGATTAAAGTCTAGACGGAACTGGGGATCTTGGATCCAATAAATCAATGCCAACGCATCATAGGGGCCCGGTCTGGTCCTGGGGAGAGCGCCCGAAAAGTACTTGTGCCCATGG
Source organism: Amorphophallus konjac (assembly GCA_022559845.1). NCBI lineage: Eukaryota > Viridiplantae > Streptophyta > Magnoliopsida > Alismatales > Araceae > Amorphophallus > Amorphophallus konjac. The sequence continues at coordinate 69,986,785 of CM040125.1, forward strand.
GAGTTTATAATGACATGGTGAGGCATTGCACCGAGTGCATGACTAGCGTGATGTCTATGACAATGATCCCTTACTTGAATCGTGTTCGACTTGGTTATATTCTTACTTGCTGGCCAATTTCCTGTAATTTCTTGTTATATATATTGTTCATAAACTTGGATTTCTTGTAATTATATCTTCCTGTCATATTATTATTCCATCCCATTCTTTAGCACTTTCTTTTATTATGTTGCTTCATTCGATCATTATTTCTTTTCTTTCCGTTTCATACATGTAATTAATTGGTTAATCACTTATACTTGCCTGTTGTTACCTACTGAGCGTTCGCTCAAATAGTTGTTTCCCCCTTTCCAGGCAGCTCAGGTGAAGATTCACAGATGGATGGGAATGGGCCAGAGTGATGACTTGGAGCGTATCAGTTGATAGATGTTGAGATTGTTATAGTTGTTTTACATCTAGTTATGCCTTAGAGCTTGTGTTAGTTATTGTAATGGAGTAAAGTAGAGGTTATGCTTGATTATGTTTAAGTTGGTTTGATGGTTATTGTAATAGATTTGGAGTTATTTCTGTTCATGACGTTATGTTAATTCTTAGCTTAGCATGTTATCTTTACTAGCATTTTCTACTGCCGGTCTCGATATTCCGCGTCGGGGCGTGACAGTTTGGTTGTATCAGAGCCTAGGTTTTCCAATATTCTTAGGTTCTCTAAGTTCTAGGATCCTAAGTGATATCATAGGACCTATAACCTTGTTATAAGTATAAGGACCCAACCTGGTGAGATTGGGTAGAAGATTGGGGTTGAGTTAGTAATCTAATTGCACGATTATCCATTCTTAATTGAACCTAACATAACCTATTCCGCGTGTAGGCTTTTACAATGGCAGGAGAACGCGCGGAATGGAGGAACTTGCAGCGTACGATTCACAGACTTACTCAGGCTTTGCAACAAGTGGCCCAAGGAGGAGCTGCAAACCATGGCACTAGTGGCCCAAGATAGGGAGAATTTTTGAAGTGATGCAATGCAGCAATCAAGAACGTGTCCTCTTGTCAACCTTTCAACTTGAACGTGATGTGAGGACATGGTGGGATGCAGTGAAGGCTACCCTTGGTGATAGACAAGTCACATGGGAAGAGTTCGAGGAATTATTCAATGGTAAATATTTTTTTGATAGGGTGCAAGAGAAGAAGGCGGCTGAGTTTGCTGCTTTGAAGCAACGAAATCTATCCGTAGCTGAATATGAAGCTCAATGCTCTAGGCTATCTTGTTATGCTACTCACTTGATATCTACCGAGAAGATGAAAACTAAGCGCTTTCTTAATGGGCTGAAGCTGCAATATATCAACCAGTTGGCACCAATGGAAATTCAAACTTATTCCGAGATGGTGAGAAAGGCTCAAGTATTAGAAGATACTTTAGAAATGACGGAGAGAATCCGTGGAAAGAATGTTAAGAAAGAACAACACCATACTGGTTCTGGGAGTATCAAGCCCGGTCATGGCGGGAAGAGGCCCATTAGCGTGCCTGGTTCATGGAAGGGCAAGATGCCGAAGATTGAAGACAAGAAGCATGCCCTATTGTTCCATTCAAGGGCGTATGCAAGTATTGTGACCATCCAGGTCACAAGATGGAGGAGTGCTAGCGCAAGCTGGGCGCCTGTTTATGTTGTGGCAGTAGGGACCACCGTATTCCCGAGTGTCCTTTTTTATCTGAGCAAGCTACCCCAGTGAAACCGCAAGGAATCAAGAAGCAGCACGGCAAGCTTCAGGCTCTACGAGAAGACGAGGCAGGATCCGCCGAGGAGGGTGGACTCGTCGAAGGTACTCTTATTATACATGATAAATCAGATTTTATTCTTTTTGATACTGGTGCCACTCATTCTTTTATTTCTCGGAGATTTACGAAGTCTTTAGCTGTGAACCCAATTTTCATGAATTCTCTGTTAGAGATTTCGACCCCCATTGGTTTTGGATCAGCAATTAAGTATTTATATCCTTCTAGTAAGGTCATGATCAATGAACAAAACCTGCCAGCGGATTTAGTTTGTATGGACATGAAGGATTATGATGTAATCCTAGGAGCAGATTGGTTGGCTAAGTATGAGGCCCATGTTCAATGCAGATCTAGTTTTGTGTCTTTCACTGGACACCCTAGACTTTCTTTTATAGGAATTAGACACCATAAGTCTGTTCCACTTATTTCGGCTCTTCGAGCTGATAAGCTGATGAGGAGAGGATGTAAGGCTTTTCTAGCCTTTATTTTTGTGACCCCTGAGCAGAAGATTGAGATTGAGGACTTTTCTGTCGTCCGAGATTTTCCATATGTCTTTCTTGAGGAACTGCCAGGACTTCCTCCTGAAAGAGAAGTTATCTTTTCTGTTGATCTAATTCCTGGTGCGACTCCTATTTCCAAAGCTCCTTATCGTATGTCTCCTGCGGAGCTAAGGGAACTAAAGCAGCAGTTGATGGAATTGCTTGAGAAAGGGTTCATTCGTCTAAGTACTTTCCCGTGGGGAGCCCCTGCATTATTCGTCCGGAAGAAGGATGGTTCGATGAAGTTGTGCATCGATTATCGGCAATTGAACTAATTGACTATCAAGAATAAATATCAATTGCCAAGGATTGATGAGTTATTTGATCTGATAGCAGGAGCTCAGTATTTTTCTAAGATCGACCTTCGATCTGGATATCATCAGTTACGAATTAATGAAGAGGATATCTATAAAACAGCCTTCCGCAGCATGTATGGGCATTTCAAATTTGTAGTAACGCCTTTTGGGCTAACGAATGCACCTGCAGCTTTCATGCAGCTGATGAACGATGTGTTTCGGCCCTATCTTGATCAATGGGTCGTGGTGTTCATTGATGACATCTTGATTTATTCTAAAAGTGAGGAGGAGCATGCTGAACATTTGAGGATGGCATTGCAACTATTGAGAGATCATCAGTTATGTTGTGTATGTGATTTTGATGATTATAAAATGACTTTGTTTCTTGGCTTCATATCTTCATGTGAGATTGCTTTGTATTCAATGAGAAAGATTTTATGGAAAACATGCTTGGATAAATGTCATATTGAGCATCATGTTATTCATGCGTACTTCGGTAATGCTGAGTGATTGATTGATATGTAAATACAATTGTTTGCCCCCAAGGTAATGATGTGTGGTTTGATGAGTTTTTTCTTGATGAATGCAATGTGTCTCGATCATGTTTTTGAGTGGATTAGTTCTATACACTTTAAACTCCAAATTTGTTTATCATACAATGGTGATTAAACATTGGAACTCCATGATTCTTCATGAACGATTCAACAAAAGAACAAGCAATTAAGGACAATGTGAACTCAGGTAAAATAATGAGGTAAGTGTTGCTATGTGGATTTAAATGGATATCTTGTTCCTCCTTCACTCTTGGAATGGCAATTTACTCATCAGCCTTTCATTCTTAGAATGGCAAAGGGAAAACACTTTCCCGAGTCACCAAAATTCCATTAAAGACGGTGAAATGAAATGGGTTGGTTTGTGAGATTAACATTGAAGCAAAACTAATTTTCTCTTTATGTTTTGTAGGTTGGAAGAACGCCTCACAACCCTCTTTCATCATCCCAAAACTCACGGTGAAGTTGGAGCTTTCATTTTTAGCTTAATGGGTCTCTGGGCTTTTTGTGAGTGTAAGTGTCGACACCAGGTGTCGACACCATGTGTCGACACCTATGCGGCACCATGAAATACGACTTTCACGTCCTTGCTTCGAAAGTCCAACAAGTCCATTCCAACTGCCCTATATCTCTCCCTAATTCATGGATCTGGCCTCTAAGTGTCCCTTGACCATTCTAAAAGCATAAAACCATCTCCTTGGGTCAAAAACCTAATTGTAGAGGTGAGATTTGAAGTATTCTTCTCTTGTTCTAACTCTTGTGAGTGTAGGGACGTAGCAGCTGCTCCAAGGGCTTCTTCCACGTTGTTCTGAGCTTGTATGTGAAGGGAAGAAGGTGGTTTCAAGTCTCCAATCGATCCTCTACTCGAAGCTACGTGGGAAATCAAGTTACAACTTCATTTTTGCAAAGAATCATTCATCTTCCTTCAAGAACGTTCTTCATCCTGCAGAAAAGCTTAAGCCTATTCGATGAAATACAAAGGGGGAGCTCTATCCACTAAAAAATCAGTTTGCTTTTAGTTCTCCAGTTGCTCTTAGTTCTGTTTTAGATATTTGCTATAAACATCATCTCCTTGAACTTCTTTTACATGTTCTTTGTTCACTCTCTCTTGCATATATATATGAGCTGCGATTTTTATGATACAACAATCCTAATGCTGATGTGTTCTATTGTATAGGTGAAGAAAAGGGGGAAAACGAAGCGAAGCTCTTGCAAGAAGGATATGATCTACCACCGTGAGGATCTGGAGCTAGTGGAAGAAGGAAAACAGGAGCGTCTCGAGGAGAAGAAGAAGATGATTTCTAAACCATGATCATCCATCAACGAGCCAAGGAGAAACAGATTTTGTTGAAGAAGGGGGAACCTTACACTTGATGCATACTTCTAGTTTACATCTATAGTATTTGTCATCATTTCATATACAAGAATACTTTGTGTGGGTGTTCGGAGAAAGGGGTCTCCGAGTGTGTGTGTTGTCATATGTGTGTCAATTTGTGCGGAGTATATCCGCGTGTGTGGTTGGGAGTTTTCTCCTGTGTGGTTGTGTAGGCGTTGTCCTACGTGTGTGTGGACGGAGCTGTGTCTCAGTGTGAGGTATTTGTGCGGGGTGTGTTCCCCAACGTTGTGTGTATGTGTGCGTGCTGCTGTGGTAGCAATTTGAGGCAAGGCCTCGTGTATGGTTTGCTGCGGAAGCAGCGTGTGTGGTGTTGGGGTTCATCCCCGTGTTGCTACATTTTGTAGCGTGTAGTGAAGCCTCACCGGTTTGGTGAGGGGTGGACATAGGGAGCCCGTCGTGGTCCCGAACCACCTTAAAAATTCCCGTGTCTTGTGGTTTAATCTTTGTGATTATGTGATTCACTATGTTATCTGTTTATGCAATTGTGTGAGCTCGGTGAGATTGAGTGAATTAAGTTTAAATCTGTTTAGATTAAATTCATCAATCTTATCAATCTTGTTAATTCCACTGTGTGCTATTTTGTGTTTTTAATTGGACATAGTTTTTAGTAGAATGATCTATTAACCCCCCCTCTAGATCCGTATTCTTGAACTACGGGACCCAACAATTGGTATCAGAGTTAGGCTCTGTTGTCCCTAGATCTTGCGATCTATAGAGTGATCTTAGTGCATTCTACAATCATGAATTTTTCTATTGAACATATCTCAATGAATTATTTGCCAATCTTCACTGGTTCAGATTTTAATTCATGGCTAGGCAAATTGTGTGTGGTGATCAATTCTATTAATCCTAGTCTTTGGAAATTGATTTATCATGGTCCACACATATTACCTCTAGATGAGACCAAGTGGTCTAATCAGGATAAAATGATGCATCATGATAATGTTACTGCTTTGAGTTTATTGAAAGCTTCTGTAAATACTAACAAGTATCCATTTGTATCTTCTTGTAGGACGGCAAAAGAGCTTATGGACCGGTTGATCAAAGCTCAAGAAAAGGAAAGGCAAAAATGTCTCATGGCCGATGATACTGATCAACAAAGTGAAGAAATTACAGAAGAGGTAAATTCAGATTCTGAAGAATTTACTCTTGATGATCTTGTTGATGCTTATGATGAGTTGGAAAAGTAATATAAGAAAATCAAGTCAGAAAATAGAAAATTGAAAAAGAAATCTGAAAACATGCTCCATGAAATAGACCTTGTGATAAGTGTTCTGAGCTTGATAACTTGAATGAACTTTTAGAGCATGATGTTGAATGTCACAAAGAAACCATTGCTTGTTTGATAAATGAAAATGTTGTCCTCAAGAACAAAATCGATCAATTGGAGAAAACTGAAAAAGATCTAAGAAACAAAATGGAATCAAACTCTATTGATCAAGATATTTGTAGTGAATTGATTATGAATGATAAACTTGCAAATGAAAATGAAGAACTGAAAAAGGAGAATAGTGCGATGTTAATTCAGATCTCCCTGCTTGAAAGTAGATTGAAAAATTTTAAAAATCTTGAAAAGGGGAGATCTATGATTGTTGATGAATCTGATAAAATGCTTGTGCTTGAACAAAAAATAGCTAACTATGAATTGCACATTGCATCCCTTGAATCTGAAATTGTTGACTTGAATGCATCCTTGTCTAAGTTTGTAAATGGGAAAAAAATTTGAACAAGATATTGGGGACTAAGGTGAATTTTCAAAGAGAGGGGCTGGGCTATAATCCTGTGAACAAAAAGAATTTTGAAAATAAAGTCTATACATCATTTGTCCATAGTTCAAACATAGCTAGCACATCAAATGGGTCTCCAAATCTATCTGCTCCTCAAACAACAAAGAGACCAATTAAAAATCTGAAAAAGAACAAAATCTACATCAAAAGGCTAAAAATATTGTTGGTGTCACGATGAATGCCATGAAAAATCAAGTTGCACACACAAATGTATCCACAAAGAAAATCTCACATTTTTATTGTGGTGAACTTGGTCATATGATGCATGATTGCCTTTTGATGAAATCTGAAGATCTAGAAGCATGCAAGAAAATGAATGGCTTCACAAAGCCAATAAAGTTGTTGAACACAAAAAGAACACTTGATAACTCTTATGATCATGCAAGAAGACCATTTGAAAGATTTGGTCCATTGAACTGTTTACATTGTGGAAGGTTCGGTCATAGGAAGAACAATTACTTTAGTTTAAAAAATGAGAACATCTCTTCAAACCCACAAAAATTCCATGCTCTTTCTTACAAGAAAAATCTGAAGTCTTTTTGTCATTGTCATTATTGTGGTGAGTTTGGACATACCATGCATGATTGCTCCTTGATGCATTTTGATGATTTGCATGCCCAAAAACTGTGGAAAGCACCCACTAGAGATGCAACTAACAATCCGGGACCCAAGAAGGTTTGGGTACCCAAAACTATCAAATGAGAACTTTGTTGCAGGATTGCCTTGAGACCAAGAGGAAGGCCTTAAATCGACTTGGCCAGTTCTGGTGTGATGCCTTGGTTAACATGGGCTTGTTCTTGAATTGACACTGATTTATAAGTTGGTTGTTCATGTTTGTGCACATTGATTATGAGAATTCTCAGTTCATGCTGCTGGAATTTAAGTCTCTAATATGCAGGTTTGAAGAGGCTGTCTTGTGTGTTTTCTGTGCATCAACCTTGTCTACACTTGTGCTTAGACTTGGTTCTTCATGTGCATTGACCTGTACTACACATGGACAGACCTTGGTTCTTCACGTGTTTAGTGTTGACTCTTTACACAATTGGGCTAAACTTGAAATTTCTGAACTGAACTTTGAACTCATGTCAGCTTGAGTGAATCAGACTTGAATGTAAACTTTAGAAATGTTCTGAATCACTTGCATTGATAGCTGCAACTCATCATACATACTTGCAGCTCATAGGAGATTGTCTTGTGGAAGAAAAGTACTGAAATTGGCCTTCTCACTTGTATTGAACTGAGATTGATATGAAATTGAGTTTCTGATACTGCAGGTTGAGAGAGAGAGAGTCATATGTGATGAAAAGCCTTGAAGTTAGTTTCTTCATATGCATTGGCTTAATATTGACATGAATTGAGCTCTTTACAGTACAGGTTTGATAATGACCATCAACCCTTGAAATCATGGTAAGAATTCAATATTTGAATGTATCTCCATGTGCCTAGATTGAGTCTAATTCATGTATGGCTTTTCTGAGCTCAGATTAACTGTCTTAGGTAGTTTTGTATGTTTCCTCAATCGATGTCGACACTAGGTGTCGACACCTGGTCTCGCAGATCCGGAATAGGTCTATGCTTTGGGTTTCGTAATGCCCATCTTGAGGTCCGATTGGTTTGAGCTTTTACCCCATTACCCTTAGGGTTTCTCTTCTTATCCTAGAGGAGTTTTGGAAGGGTTTTGGCATGGGGTTCTTGGTATTTTCATATCCTTAAATGCTGTTATCTATAAAATGTAAATTTGGGGTCTCAATAGAACTCCTTTGGCTAATATCGTTATATTTCTTGCATGAGAGAAAGAAAGGAGCTTAAGAGAACTTCAATGCCAGATTTGAACTACTTCCATTGAGAATTGGAGCTTGTTGATGAAGATGACAACAAGCGAAATAAAGCAAAGAATTTGAAGATGTCAATAAAGGTAACACAAGGCAAAGGTGAGAAAATAAAGTGTTTGTTTAAAGCTCTTTGTTTGAAGCTCTTTGGTCTTGATGTTAATGCCATAACTTGACAGACAGTGATTTTGAAGTTTTGAATACCCCTTGGTTGCTTTTGACAATGTGGATAATGAATGCTTGGCTGAAAAGAATTGAAAGATCTAAGAAGTATACATGAGAGTATTGCCATTGAATGCTTCTTTAAAGTGGAACTGCTTGTGTATGTGTGAAACCAACTGAAAATTCTGGTATATCAAAATGTGTTGCTAGGATGGTAAGTTTGGCCTATCAGAAAGACATCTCTTTGTGAGAACTAGGCCTTTGGACCAAAAATCTCAGCCATGTACCAGAATTCAGAAAATTGTATGTTTTGTTCTACATGAATTTGAAATTGTTATTCATTGCTCATGTGTTTGCTAAACCCCCGATGTCATATGGGAATGCATTGTATGTTTCTGATCATCATTTCAATGATTACATGGTATATAAAATGGTGACATGTGGAAGGGCAGGTCATGTCTGTCTGAAAGTTATCACCATGCGTGAGAATGTGCCTCCGCCCGGTACCATGAATCATCTATGTATATGGCATCCAACTAAAATAAATTTTCTGAAATCATGCATTGATTATGGGGGAGTTTTGCATGCTGAAAATTTTGAAAATGATGTTTTTACATTCTCTCAGCATGATGATGTTGTTTTTGTGGTTGAACATCTTGAGGACTGAAGTTGATCAATGTTCATGGTCTTTACCAATGTGCCACTCATCTTTCTGGATAAAAACACAACTGTTTTCAAGAAAAGTTCACATGTGGTGATTTTGATGCTTTGCAGGAATTTTCTGAATTCACTTTTCAAAATAAAATTATGTCCTCACATTTTAACAATTGGTAATGCATGTCATACATCAGTTGCATTAGGTGCATATAGAGTGTTATGTGAAATCTGAAATCCTGCATCACATTGCATATTTACATATCATTCTCTGCATATCATTCACATAGTGTTCTTGGAAGATGAAGCTCATCGTGTGTCTTATTGCATAGTTGACATTTTCAGCATGCATGTAGTGCATATTTTGAAATGCATCATTTTGAACATTCCATGTTGCATACATGCCAAAATAGATACTTCCAACAGTGGCATCATATCTTTGGAGCCAACATTTCAAGAACTGAGATTACATATCTTTTCATTTTGTATTGCATATTGCATATACTCTTATCGTATGCTTGCATGTTATTATATGCTATTCAACCCCTTCCTTGAAACTTCTAAGACCATATACTCTATTGATAAATAATGTTGCATCTGAGTCTTAACAAGTGTGATTAATTTTAAACTCTCAGGGGGAGCATTTCATGCTTATTACATTTACATAGGGGGAGCTACACTATCCTGTTTTAAGTTAAATTTTCTCCATACATGTTAAATCAAATTCGCACACTTCATGCACCAAAATGTGAAACTGAGTGTAATTCATAAGGATATAAGAGTTTCATTTCAACACTCTAAAGTAATTCAACTTGTTGCATGGATGATAAGAGACAGTTGAGGAAAAAGTTACCTACCTCCACATAAAAAAATTGGTTGAAATGAAAGGTAGAGCAATGCTTTGTTTCACTGAGTAAATTGGGCACATGTCACCTGAGACGTGATGTGGTTCATTTCTGAAAAGTGTTGACTAAAGTACCTCTGTTCAAAATGAGGTGACAAGGTTCAGTATTCTGAGTAACCGGGGATTCTGGCATGAGCTTCATGTGTCTCCTCGCGTAAAAAGGAATTATTTGAACCTGATCATTCTTAAAAAAATTCAGATTGTCAGTATGAAAATTTCTGATGATTAATTTGATTGAGGCAGAGCGAAGCCTCCAATACGCTGTTCTCTAGATTGAAATGCAGTCTGTGCAGTTACTATTGTGTTTAATTGAAAATCTGGTTATCCATATGGCTAAAATTCATACTCATGTTACTCACTTACACATGATAATTTAATTTGATATGTATTCTGAAAATTTGATTAATTGCATGACCTGCTGTACGTCTTTCTCCTATTTATCTGCACAATCATCTCGGTGTAATCATGAGCACTCAGATCTTAATGACTCACTTGCACTTTTCGTACACCTATCTCTTCACTCTAAATAAAATGGGGGAGTTATGCTGCATGTATATATAGATATCTGATTGATTACATTGTATGCATTTCATGTCTCATCATTTTCATACATCCTCTTTCATGCATTTCACAAGAAAACTAAAAATCTAAAAATTTGAAAATCAAAGCCAATCATCTAATGTGTCAATGTCAAAAGGGGAGCTTTGCATGTGATCTTATCTGCTTAAGTCATCAGGACTTGCATGAGTCAATACCTTTCTATGGGTGTTTGAGTGTTTGTTTGCTTGCTCATTATTGTCATGCCATACACCATTTCCAATTGCTGCAACTTGTGAGCATTTGCATATCATTTTGTCATATTGCATTCTGCTTGTCCACATTGTCCACAGTTCATGCATATTGTGCATATTGGTTCTCTTCATAATCCCAGTGCCCATAGGTTCTTGCTATTCTGGATTCCCCGTCATGCTCCCCATTTCTGATTATGTCAAAGGGGGAGAGAGCATTATAGCATAATATTTTGTCATAATCAAAATGGGGGAGATTGTTGTGTATGTGATTTTGATGATTACAAAATGACTTTGTTGATTGGCTTCATATCTTCATGTGAGCTTGCTTTGTATTCAATGAGAAAGATTTTATGGAAAACATGCTTAGATAAATGTCATATTGAGTATCATGTTATTCATGCGTACTTCGGTAATGCTGAGTGATTGATTGATATGCAAATATAATTGTTTGCCCCCAAGGTAATGATGTGTGGTTTGATGAGTTTTTTCTTGATGAATGCAATGTGTCTCGATCATGTTTTTGAGTGGATTAGTTCTGTACACTTTGAACTCCAAATTTTTTTATCATACAATGGTGATTAAACATTGGAACTCCATGATTCTTCATGAACGATTCAACAAAAGAACAAGCAATTAAGGACAATGTGAACTCAGGTAAAATAATGAGGTAAGTGTTGCTATGTGGATTTAAATGGATATCTTATTCCTCCTTCACTCTTGGAATGGCAATTTACTCATCAGCCTTTCATTCTTAGAATGGCAAAGGGAAAACACTTTCCCGAGTCACCAAAATTCCATTAAAGACGGTGAAATGAAATGGGTTGGTTTGTGAGATTAACATTGAAGCAAAACTAATTTTCTCTTTATGTTTTGTAGGTTGGAAGAACGCCTCACAACCCTCTTTCATCATCCCAAAACTCACGGTGAAGTTGGAGCTTTCATTTTTAGCTTAATGGGTCTCTGAGCTTTTTGTGAGTGTAAGTGTCGACACCAGGTGTCGACACCATGTGTCGACACCTATGCGGCACCATGAAATACGACTTTCACGTCCTTGCTTCGAAAGTCCAACAAGTCCATTCCAACTGCCCTATATCTCTCCCTAATTCATGGATCTTGTCTCTAAGCTGTCCCTTGACCATTCTAAAAGCATAAAACCATCTCCTTGGGTCAAAAACCTAATTGTAGAGGTGAGATTTGAAGTATTCTTCTCTTGTTCTAACTCTTGTGAGTGCAGGGACGTAGCAGCTGCTCCAAGGGCTTCTTCCACGTTGTTCTGAGCTTGTATGTGAAGGGAAGAAGGTGGTTTCAAGTCTCCAATCGATCCTCTACTCGAAGCTACGTGGGAAATCAAGTTACAACTTCATTTTTGCAAAGAATCATTCATCTTCCTTCAAGAACGTTCTTCATCCTGCAGAAAAGCTTAAGCTTATTCGATGAAATACAAAGGGGGAGCTCTATCCACTAAAAAATTAGTTTGCTTTTAGTTCTCCAGTTACTCTTAGTTCTGTTTTAGATATTTGCTATAAACATCATCTCCTTGAACTTGTTTTACATGTTCTTTGTTCACTCTCTCTTGCATATATATATGAGCTGCGATTTTTGTGATACAACAATCCTAATGCTGATGTGTTCTTTCGTATAGGTGAAGAAAAGGGGGAAAACGAAGTGAAGCTCTTGCAAGAAGGATATGATCTACCATCGTGAGGATCTGAAGCTAGTGGAAGAAGGAAAACATGAGCGTCTCGAGGAGAAGAAGAAGATGATGTCTAAATCATGATCATCTGTCAACGAGCCAAGGAGAAACAGATTTTGTTGAAGAAGGGGGAACCTTACACGTGATGCATACTTCTAGTTTACATCTATAGTATTTGTTTTGGGAGTTCATAGCATATATTTGTCATCATTTCAAATAGAAGAATACTTTGTGTGGGTGTTCGGAGAAAGGGGTCTCCGAGTGTGTTTGTTGTCATATGTGTGTCGATTTGTGTGGAGTATATCCGCGTGTGTGGTTGGGATTTTTCTCCCGTGTTGTTGTGTAGGCATTGTCCTACGTGTGTGTGGACAGAGCTGTGTCTCCGTGTGAGGTATTTGTGCGGGGTGTGTTCCCCAACGTTGTGTGTGTGTGTGTGTGCGTGCTATTGTGGCAGCAATTTGAGGCAAGGCCTCGTGTGTGGTTTGCTGCGGAAGCAGCGTGTGTGGTGTTGGGGTTCATCCCCGTGTTGCTACATTTTGTAGCGTGTAGTGAAGCCTCACCGGTTTGGTGAGGGGTGGACGTAGGGAGCCCGTTGTGGTCCCGAACCACCTTAAAAATTCCCGTATCTTGTGGTTTGATCTTTGTGATTGTGTGATTCACTATGTTATCTGTTTATGCAATCGTGTGAGCTCGGTGTGATTGAGTGAATTAAGTTTAAATCTGTTTAGATTAAATTCATCAATCTTATCAATCTTGTTAATTCCGCTGTGTGCTAGTTTGTGTTTTTAATTGGACCTAGTTTTTAGTAGAAGGATCTATTCCCCCCCCCTCTAGATCCATATTCTTGCACTATGGGACCCAACAAGTTATATTCCAAGTTTAGTAAGTGTAATTTCTGGCTGCAAGAGATGTCCTTTCTAGGGCATATCATCATAAAAGAAGGTGTTTCTATTGATCCTTTGAAGGTAGAGACAGTAAAGAATTGGGAAAAGCCTACTAATGTGACTTAAGTGAGGAGTTTCCTAGGCTTAGCAGGTTACTACCGGAGCTTTATTCAAGATTTCTCCAAGATTGCGGTACCTCTGACAAGATTAACCCGCAAGGAGATCAAATTTGATTGGTCAGAAGATTGCGAGCGAAGCTATCAGACCTTGAAGGAATGTTTGACAACTGCACATGTTTTGGCTTTACCTTCTGGAGAATGAGATTTTGTTGTGTACACTGATGCTTCAGGTATTGGTTTAGGGTGTGTACTCATGCAGTATGGGAAAGTGATAGCATATTCTTCTAGGCAGTTGAGGAAGCATGAAGAGAATTATCATGTTCATGATTTGGAGCTAGCAGCAGTGGTGTTCACCTTGAAGATATGGAGGCACTACTTGTATGGAAAGGCATTTACGGTGTTTTCAGATCATAAGAGTTTGAAATACTTATTTTCTCAGAAGGAACTTAATATGAGACAGCGAAGATGGCTGGAGTATCTGAAGGACTTCGATTTCTCCATTGAGTATCATCCTGGAAAAGGCCATGTTGTGGCAAATGCCTTAAGCCGCAAGCCTATAGCTAAGTTGTCAAGCCTCATGTTACAAGAATGGAAATTGCTGGAGCAGTTAGCTAGTTTAGATCTTAATGTTGACAAGGATCGGGTAATGATTGCTCAGATTCAACTTAAGCCCGAATTATTGATGGAAATCAAGTCTCTGCAAGATGATGACCCCAAGTTGGTAGAGATCAAGGGAAGCTTGATTAACAGACTTGACTTCATGATGGCTGATGATGGAAGATTGTTATTTCAGGGAAGAACTTGTGTACCTGATGTAGCTGAGGTAAAGAGTAAGATCCTCGAGGAAGCTCATAGATCCAGATACACCATTCATCCTGGAGGTACTAAAATGTTTAAGGATTTGAAAAGATCTTTTTGGTGGCCGAATATGAAAAGGGAAGTTACGGACTTCTTAAGTAGATGTTTGGTTTGTCAGCAAGTCAAGGTCGAGCATTTCAGACCAGCAGGGAAATTGAAACCCCTTGATATACCCCAATGGAAGTGAGAGAGCATTGGCATAGATTTCATTATGGGTCTACCTAGGACTCGTAGTGGATTTGATGCAATATGGGTGATTGTCGACAGATTGACAAAATCTGCTCATTTCTTATCTATTAAGTCTAAATGGACAGTTGATGTCTTGGCAGCTTTGTATATGAAGGAAGTGGTAAGACTACATGGTATACCAGTCAGCATTGTGTCTGATAGAGACCCCAGGTTCACTTCTCATTTTTGGAGAGGACTGCAAGAGTCCTTGGAAATTCGTCTGAATTTCAGTACTGCTTTCCATCCACAAACAGACGGACAGACTGAAATGACCAATCAGATAGTGGAAGATATGCTTAGAGCCTGCATGATTGACTTTGGAGGTAGTGGGAGTGATCACTTGGCATTGGTTGAATTTGCCTACAACAACAGTTACCAGGCCAGCATTCAGATGGCTCCATTTGAAGCTTTGTATGGTAGAAGCTGTCGATCCCCGTTATGTTGGGACGAGGTAGGTGAGAAGCAATGGCTTGGACCAGATCTCATTTCCGAATCGACCAAGAACATCTGTATTATCAGAGATCGGTTGCAAGTAGCACAATCAAGATAGAAGAGTTATGCCGACACCAGGAGGAGAGCTTTGGAATTTCAGGTCGGCGAGCATGTGTTTTTAAAGGTTTCTCCTATGAGAGGGAGTCGAAGGTTTGGTATTCAGGGCAAACTGAGTCGAAGATACATTGGTCCATTCGAGATTCTGGAAAGAGTGGGGGAGGTTGCTTACCGTTTGGCACTACCACCTCAGTTATCTGGAGTACACAATATTTTCCATGTGTCTATGTTATGGAAATATGTGTATGATCCCACTCACATTATTCAACATATGGACTTCGAATTGAAGGAAGATCTGACTTATGAAGAAAGACCGATCAATATTTTGGATCGGAAGCAACAACAACTCAGGAATCGTTCCATACCGATGGTTAAAGTGCAATGGAGTCGGCGTGGAACTGAAGAAGCTACTTAGGAGTCAGAAGATACTATGCGGAGGTAGTACCTTGACTTATTCTAGGTGAGCTATCTCACTCCTTCTTTTTATCATTAGATGCATTGAATTTAGAGGACCAAATTCCTTAAGTGGGGGAGGGTGTAATACCCTGATTTTTTTTTCAAGAAATTAATTAGAAATTCCTTAATAAAAAGAATAAGCTAAATTTTGACCATTTTATAAAAATCCATAAAAATTATATTCTTGTAAAGGATAACACGTTTAACAAACTTATCTTCTGTGACCAACCCAAATAAAATATGTAAGTAGGTCGAATTTATGGATTAAGCCCAAAATAAACACTTAGTTAACCATACCTTGTAATGCTAAATTCGAGCCCAATACTCCATCAAATGAGCCCAAACTGGTGGCAAATGAAAGGCCAGGATGAGAGGATCATTTCCCCTCTCTTAATCTCATGAAACCCTAACCCTAGGAGATGCAATCGGCGGAGGTTGGATCGCGTCAACAATTGCGGCGGCGTTCACATTAACCCAACTTACGTGGATGAATACTCCGCGCATAGAAACCTCTAGAATGCGTGTGACCTATAAAAATGAAGCTCGCTAACCCTAGAATCGTTTAGAACTAGTGGTGGGTGCAGAGGAGTTGGATCGAGGGAGATCTCTAGCGATTAGGGGCTACGTGTTCAAGTGCCTCGGGTTTTCTTTCTCCTTCTTTCTTCATCCGATTCAGGTAGGTGATAGCAAGCCATACCCTACAAATAATATATGGTTGGAAGCATCGTCGTGTCAGCTTTTCATTGATGTAGAAAGCCCTAAACTTTATCAAATGTTCTGTGAGAATTTTTAGTTTTAATAGAAGCATGTCAGAACTAGGGTTATAATTGTTCCATTTCGATTAAGTAGTAATTTCCGACTGTAAACATAAAATTGATTCATGCATCTTGTAGCGTTCTTCGTGCTCTTTCTTTTGGTAGTAAAAGCCCCAAATTTAATGCTTTATATCATGCAAATTCCATGTTTTAGTCTAACCCTAGAAACCTCGCCGGAGTCGGGCAAGGCGAAAGGGGCAGCGATCTGTCTGGACTTGTGCGGCCACACGATAGACCGCACAACCAAGACAGGTGGCCTGTTGTTGACCGTTTATATGTTTCTATCTCTGATCATTTCCCTGGAACGTGCGGCCGAATCCTAACAGCATGTCTGTCCTGTGGCCAGTTTCAGACCGCACATCCTTCCCAGTGGCACCCTACCGACCGTCCATATCCTACAAGCCTTCGGACCTGAGGGGCATGAGGGGCCTGTCTGTGACCGTCTATGGAGATGTAAGGTCCAGAACCGATCACACATCTATAACAGAACATATTAAATGATCATTTCAGCATGTTATGTTAGTAGATTAGTGGTTGATGGCATGTTAGCAACACACCTAATAAACTGTAATTCATGACAGTAAATAACTCTTGCTGATTTATTTAATTTGAGCTTGATCTTGATTCATCTTTCCAATAAATGACAATCTTAATTGTGAATCCTTTATAATTGAAATGGCTATTAGGTTTACACTTTTTATAACCTCAGACCTGAACCGTTAATCTTGAACCATTATTATCCCCTAGAATTGAACTTGGACTCAATCGAATTGTTGTGATCTTAGTTCGAATTGGACTAACTGAGACATGCGTGGCCGTTAGTGGATCGCATATCTCCTTGAACGGCCCTATGGCGACCGTTCATCCCTGGCTAATGCCAATTAGTTTTGGCTGATTATCCTTGATTTATCTTCGGCCAAATCCTGATTTGATCAGCCCAGTAGACCCTAGGTCGACCAGCAGATAGTGGGCTGGACTCTGGTTCAGTTCCACCCTGCCTATGGCAGCCCGAGAGCCCACTTGGGGGGATTTCTAGATTATTGTTAGGCCCTGTGTTGTGCGGACAGTACTGGACCGTACATATTACAGGCGGCCCTTAATGGACCGTTCAATTAATGAGCTGCTCTGTCTGGACCGCATATCCTGTCCTCGATTTTATAAACTTCTGGCCTTGTGCGGCCCAATACTTACCGTTCATGTTGAAGAGTGGCCCTTAATCAGCCGTTCAACCTTGACCTCGCGAAGGCTGAACCCAGCCCAGTTCCTGTTAGTGCGGCCTTGGGTCGACCACACAAGTACTTGAGCGGCCCAGTAGTGACCGCATATCATCTAGAGACGAGTTTTCTCCATGTTTTATGGTTTTGAATCCAAGAACATGATTGTTTTTAATAACTTGAACTCCTGGACAGAAATTCTGGATAATATCTCTTCAACTTAGCCTTGGGATGTTCCGAGGTAAGTTTGTACTTGATTGTAATTGGCCATTTTAACTTGATTAAAGTCTAGATGGAACTTAGGATCTTGGATCCAATAAATCAATGCCAACGCATCATAGGGGTCCGGTCTGGTCCTGGGGAGAGCGCCCGAAAAGTACTTGTGCCCATAGGAGTTTGTAATGACATGGTGAGGCATTGCACCGAGTGCATGACTAGCATGATGTCTATGACAATGATCTCTTACTTGAATCGTGTTCGACTTGGTTATATTCTTACTTGTTGGCCAATTTCCTGTTATATATATTGTTCATAAACTTGTAATTCTTGTAATTATATCCTCCTGTCATATTGTTATTCCATCCCATTCTTTAGCACTTTCTTTTATTATGTTGTTTCATTCGATCGTTATTTCTTTTCTTTCCGTTTCATACATGTAATTAATTGGTTAATCACTTATACTTGCCTGTTGTTACCTACTGAGCGTTCGCTCATATAGTTGTTTCCCCCTTTCCAAGCAGCTCAGGTGAAGATTCACATATGGATGGGAATGGGCCAGAGTGATGACTTTGAGCGTATCAGTTGATAGATGTTGAGATTGTTATAGTTGTTTTACATCTAGTTATGCCTTAGAGCTTGTGTTAGTTATTGTAACGGAGTAAAGTAGAGGTTATGCTTGATTATGTTTAAGTCGGTTTGATGGTTATTGTAATAGATTTGGAGTTATTTCTGTTCATGATGTTATGTTAATTCTTAACTTAGCATGTTCTCTTTACTAGCGTTTTCTACTATCGGTCCCGATATTCCGCGTCGGGGCGTGATAGTCAGTGTTTGTCTTTAGCGCATGTTCTGCCTTTAGCGCATACAACGTCTGTGCACATTTTAGCCTTCATGCATGTTACGTCGGTGCACATCACTGTAGGATGCATATAGGTTGGCCAGTGTCGGTGCACATTTGGTGTTAGCTTGATAGAGTCGGTGCACATTCAGTGTTGAGCTTGTTAGAGTATGTGCAGAGTTTGTGTTAACCATTTTAGCGTCGATGCACATTTACTTTAGGCTTTCTACAGGTCCGAGCACATTTGCTAGGACAAGTTAGAGCATATCTTTTTCAAATAGCATTACGTCGATGCACATCTTGCATCATGCACACAAAAGTCCGTGCACATACTATTCAAGTCTGTGCACATGTGATTTGAGGTCTGAACACATCTGCTAGGACAGGTTTGTGCACATTTGCACACTGTACCATTAAATCCATCACATGTTCATAGGAATGTCGGTGCATCTTCTACTTTATGCATATAGGTCTGTGCATATATGCTCACTAAGTCTGAGCATGATCACATAGAGGCCGGTGCGAGTTGTGTTCTGAGCCAAGCAAGGTCTTTGCATGTCATGCCTATGTAGGACTTAGGTCGGTGCTAGTTTCACCTTGTGCATGCTAGGGTCAGTGCTAGCTGCATAATAGGTCTGTGCTAGTTGCACCATGTGCATGCTTTGCATCGCATTGCATATAAGGTCGGTGCAATATACTGTAGCACACTCAATCTTCCATATTAGGGTCGGTGCATGTTTCATTTCATGTAGGTAAGTCGGTGCAACTTTTGTGTTGTGTATACCAAGTCGGTGCAGGTTCTGTTTTACGCATACACAAGGTCAGTGCATGCACTGCCTACGCACACACAAGGTTGGTGCATCCTTGTTCATACCATCTAAAGTCTGTGCATGTTTCTCTTGAGATGCATTAGGAAGTCCGTGCACTTCATTGTTTTGGTCTGTGCACATTATCAGTGCTTATTTTTCAAAGGGATAACACTTATGATTGTGTTTCTGCCAGATGAGTTACACGGTCAAACACTTACCGAGCAAACTGCACGCGTTACTGAAGCACCAAGTCAATGGCTCGTGATCCAAGGTAAGGTCCAGAACAGATGATCCAGCCACGTGGACTGCGACAACACCTCAATTCTACACGTGGAACCAAAGTGGATCAGATCTGATTAAAAGTTGGGCGGGAAACATGATACCCACGCGCCCATCGTCTGCCTATAAAAGGGGATCGAAGATTGGGATAGAAGGATGCTGAACATATAAAAAGAAGAGAAGAAGGGTGAGCATCCAACAAAACTGGAAGTGAGAATAGAGAAAGATCCATAGAGTGAAAAGAAAAAGGAGAAGAGGAAAGTTGCAGAACGAAGTGTGAAAGAATAGAGAGCAGAAGAAGAAGAAGAGAGAGTGAGAGTCTGAGAGGAAAGAGTAAGAGTGAGTGCTTCAGAGAAGAGAAAAAACTGAGAAGAAGAGAGCTATTGTCAGAGAGTAGAGAAAAAAGAAGAAGAAAAAGAGTGAAGCAGCCAGAGCTAAGGAAGAAGAAGGTCTCGTAGTCTCTGGATTAAATCCAAGCTATGATTGCTCCATTGCGAGCTATAGTGCTCCTCAGTGAGCTATATTTTGAGCTTTAATTGTTTAGCATTCTGTTGTTGTTTTCTACCATTATTTTTCATTTTCTATTTCCCTTTCCAAGCTGTGTGTCAGCGGAGGCGACGCTGTAAGGCCCAGCAAAGCTGTGTATCAGCGGATGGCAAGCTGTGTCGCCCAACGGATGTAGGCAAGCTGTGATGCCCAGCAGTTCAAGCTGTTAGTCAGCGGAAGCCACACTCAGGTTTGAGTGTGGGGTGGATGTAGGTCTGGACGACCGAACCACCTAAAAATCTCTTGTCTACCGTGGTTTTATTTCTTATCTGATTTTCGTTAGATGAATGCCTAGGTGCGTTTCAATTGATTATTCTGTCTGAGTGCTTTAATATTTCTTAGTGTGCGTAATCTACTTCTGCAAACCGGTTGAAGTTGCTGAGCAGTTCATTGCTTTGGCTGATCATCTATTTAACTGTGTGCTTCATCATAGCCCAGAGTCTGGTATCATCTGTTTAGTCCATGTTTCATTATAGCTCACATTCAGTTAAGCTAATCAGTTTTTAATACCGCATAGCTTACTGTTTATAGCTTAATCTTTTAAACTGGCCAGAATTTTCGAAGGGGATTCATTCACCCCCCCTCTGAATCCGTCCATAGCACCCCAACAATTGGTATCAGAGCGGGCTCTGGTTCATCAGATCTAACGATCTGCAGAGGATCCTGCCAGCGTTTGGTGCTATTTTTGGCTACGGTTTAACGGTCTTTGTCACGCTCGAACCGATAGCAGCGGGAAGCGATGCTCGGAACGTGGTAGTGAAATAATCATGATAATTAGAGTAGAAAATAAATAAACATAATAAATAATAGTCAAACACATGGAGACCATTGATTTGAGAAAAATATAGTTTTATTGATATTTGAAAATTGAATTACAAATTTGAATCAATTTTTACAATAATAGACTCAATGAAAGAAATAAAGAAGAGAAAATAGCAAGACCCACTATGCTAACTAGACTCAAGAGAATAAAAAGACTCCGGTCTCTAAGTTCCAGGTTTACTCGATCACGTTGGCCCGATCCCAATTGCAAACGTTCCATCTACCGCGTTACCTGAAAGGATGGAAATAAGGGGGGGTGAGCGAAAAGCTTAGTAGGAATTATACTCTATCATCAGGTAAATTTAAGTAATTAATCAATTTCAGGAATGTTTAATAATCTAAGAAACTCAATTAAAACAGACTAAGTAACCAGCATGATCAGAAGGTAAACGATAGATGAAAGGAAAGGAATATTGCAAGTCTAGATATCAAGCACGATTAACAAAAACTTTTTCATGAATGGCCATTTCAAGTCAAAAGTCACGTCATGTCACGCAAGTATAGCAAGTATCACGAGAGTGTGGAATGTCATAGATTCCACACGCTAGATAGTACTCGGTGCCAAATGCTACACCTAGTCATTCAACTCCCCGGGGCACAAGTACATTTCGGGTGCTCCTTCCAGGCTCAGACTGGGCCCTTAAATATGATTGCCTTGGCATTGATTTGTTTGGATCATAGATCCCACGAAATCTAGACCACGAATAACATGGCCAAGAGTTCCAAGATCAAGCTCATATAATCAAGGTAGAATGTGTAAGAACATTGATTTTCTTGATATTCCAACAACAAGCTCATTAATCGAGAGGAATTAGTCATTTAAAGAAATGACTCTCGAATGGATAAATGTCCACAATAGACCTAACAATAGGTCAAATTCGGGGTACAATAGCCCGGTTAGGCTAGAGTAGCTTACACATATCAAAACCGTGAAAACATCAATTTCTGGAAAGCTGGAAGGTGAAACGGTCAGCAAAGGACCGCTAAGATAGGAACACGGTCTAATCAGGACCGTAAAAAGGCTAGCTAGGTCAAAGATCCAACCTAGAGCGAACGAGTAGAAAATGGTGCAAGGTGGGCCGTGATCAGGACTAGACGGTCCTGGTTGGCCCACTTGAAAAGGTAAACGGTTTAATATCAACTGTGGACTTACAGAGTCCAAGGGACTAAAGTCAACGCACAAACGGTTATACACGGTGATAGGAGGGCCGTTCAAGTAGTCTGGCAGTCGTGACTGGACCGCTTACTGACATAAACAGTCTCAGAAAGGCCACCATCACTAGGACAGTCCCGATTCTGGGGTTTAGCAAAAATACGCTATTCGATTGAGTCAAAAAGGTTCAGTGTAGCAACCCTAATAAATGAATAATTGAAATGAATTAAAACATATATATTACAGAAGTAATATATATAAAAGGAATAGGGTTAATTGGACGAAATAAAACAAATTAAAAATAACGCCTCTTATTAGGGCGTTAATTCAAAAAGAAACGCCTCTATCAAAGGCGTGACTCAAGAAAGGACGCCCACACGTGCGGTCGTCAATTCTCACGACCAAATAGGCAAGTAAAAGAAACGCCTCTATCTTGGGCGTGTTTTAAAACACGAAACGCCCTTTTTCAAGGCGCTTTTTAAGAAACGCCCTTATACAAGGCGTCAATTCAAGAATACACGCCCTGACCTAAGGCGTTAATTCAGTTCGTGACTCGTTCGAACCCAGAACTTATCCAGGGTAAGTGATAAGCATTAGAAAGAGTTCAAACGTGGTAATGACTCTATCATAGAAGTATTACTTCCACACAATCACCAACCCTACTAGGACATCCAAAATCCTATAAAAACTCTCGTTCATTTAAACCCTAAACCTATTTGATTCGTTCGTCTGCAGAGGTACGTAAGAGGAGCATTCCTTCTTATTTTCCTTAAAATCCCTACGTCTGTTACATGAAGAACTAACAGTTCTTCATCTTCTTCTGTTACAGGTTAAGAAGCCCTACGTTTTGAAGAAGCATAGTTCTTCATCCGGGTAAAAAGAATTATTTACCTTCGTATGATGTTCATATCACAAAGAAACTGATACAGTTTCTTTATTTTCTTATAGGATAACTGCAGTTCTTCTTCTACAATCAAAGCCATCGTCTTCTTCCATCAACCAATAGCCGTGGTCTTCAGGAGCCTAACCGAGCATCATCCTCTGCTAGTCAAACCCCTCACGGTCATCTTCAAATCCATTATTAAGGTAGGTTTTCTCAAGTCATTGTAGCCCAAACTAAATTGATACAGTACAATAATTATCATGCATATACATGGTTTGGTTTACTATAGTTTTTCAACGACTTTCTGTTAATTTCTTGAAAAACACGTCCTTAGCAAGGGCGTGATTATGAAATACACGCCCCAGATTAGGGCGCTACTTTACAAATCACGACCCTGCCAAGGTCGTCAATTTTGGATTGACGCCCTGCACTCAGGCGTTAATTTCATTAATTGTTACTCACCCATGCTAAGAACTGATTACATATGAAAACCTGATTCTACACTAATAATGCATGATCCTATGTCTTCGAACATGTTGATATTATTGTCATGACCATATATTCGTTTTCCCATGAGTTCTATTATCCTGTAACCTGAAATTAGTACTGCCCATGAAAAATCATGGTATTTCTTGAATTCACGACCTAGACAAGGTCGTCTCTCACTGGACTAACGTCTGTATATAAGGCGTAAATTTAAAAGTAACGCCCCTTCATTGGGCGTGTAATTGTCAAAACCCTGAAATTTACATTATCTGTATAATGGAATTAGAAGTAACGCCCCTTCCAAGGGCGCGTTTTTGATAAATTTCTGAGAATAATTATATCCTGTCGAATATGTAAATGATGAGACGCCTGCCCCTGCAGTCGTCAACTTTGAAGAAACGCCCCTAGGAAAGGCGTGTTTTTGATAAATTAATGAAATAAATGGAAATTCTGCAAATTGGCAATACATGTAAACGCCCTTCTGTTAGGCGTTAATTATTCAATACACGACTTGACCTAAGTCGTTATTTTACTGTAAACTGATTTTTCCTCTGATTTGCTAACCGATGGTTTATATATTATACATATATATATATATCGGCACTATTCTCCACTCCGTGAGTATAGTCCCATGTTTTCATGTTGATTTACCGACCACACTCAACTCTCATTGACATACAAGCTCTCCATTGGACATTCCGTTCCTTTGGACTAGCGAGTTAGTCATAGAGACCTCCGTAAGACTCCTCGTAGCCTTGGATTCCCTCAAGGCCGACTGAGCTGGTTGTACCCTAAAAACCCATTACACGATCCTTGCCATGTCAATCTAAAAGAAACATGGTATACCGGCCCTTATGATTATACAAAGAGTATATCATAAGAAATTCTTGATGGGATGATGATATCATGCCATATCGTGTCATTCTTGTAAACCCCAATTCTATGATAAGAATGAGGGTATCTTGCTTGATCTAATATTCATGTGGACCTCAATTCTATATAAAGAATGTCCATATTGATTTGTCATGGTACCTAAGTTAAGGGAACCATAATCTACCTAGTTTTATCGACATCGTGATTATACCGTTATTATCGCCATTCTATGTCCTTTGTCATATTTTGAACTCTATTCTATCAAAGTTGTCATACGTGTCTACAAGCTTGATTATTGAAATTCTATATTGGCTATATAAACAAGAGTGGATGTCAAAACACATGATAAATGCCTGCGCATATAGGGCCCGATCTGGTCCTGGGAGGAGCACCCGAAAGTACTTGTGCCCATGGGAGTTAAAATGATAAGGTATCTGGCATTATACCGAGTACTTGACTTGCTTGATTGGACATTCCACACACATCTTGTACTTGACTCGTACTTGACATGAAATGAAATGCGTGGCCCGAAAAAGGGTAATTTACTTGCTTGATACATGATAGCCAAAGTTCTTGACATGACTCGATAATGGTACTTGCTTGAATATCTTGAATAATTTGTATCTTGTTCATGAAAGTTCATCTTATTTCTTTGATATTACATTCTCTCTATCTTGTCGTTTCATGCGAGCATGCATAGCTTTATTGCATCCATGAAAATGTAATTACTTAAACCACTTGCTAGTACTTGAGATATAATTTCCTACTGAGCGTTCGCTCATTCCGTTTGTCCCTTTTTACTTTTCAGGTAAGTCCGACGACGATGGAAGTCAATCGGATGGGAATTGTCAAGAGTGAAGAGATAGAGATTCTCCAAGTGTCATCTAGTCTTTCCTATAGTTTCTTGAGTCAAATATGTATTCTTTTCCTTTTTATTAAACAGAGTATTGGATTTGTAATAGTCTATCCATTATGAAATAAAGGATTGGGTTATCTTGCTATTTTGCGCATCTCTGTCTTTGTGTCGAATACATGACCACTCTGATTGACATGATTGATATAGACACGTCGCGCATCTCCGGGTATCTTCCGCGCTCGGGGCGTGACAGTCTTTGTGGTATCAGAGCCTAAGGTATTCAATTCCTAGGAAACCCAAGTCCAAGGATAGGTTTCAAAACCTTTAACCAAGTGAGAGTGGGTAGAACCAAGGGTTAAATGATCAATGAGTCCTTTATAAGATCATAGTGATATAATACTAACATAGCAAATTGTATGATGCAAGAATGGAGGTTGCTTGAACAATTCTCCGAGCTCAATATAAGCTTGGACACGGAAGCCAAATTTATCACATTATCTCATGTAAGCGTACAGTCAGATTTATTATCTGAGATACGAGCACTTCAGGATGATGATCCTATATTAGTGGAAATCAAAGGCAGATTAGAAGGACAATCTGACTTTCAACTAACTTCCGAGGGAAGATTATTATTCAAAGATAGAACTTGTATACCCGATTGTCCGGAATTAAAGAAGAAGATCTTAGATGAAGCTCACAGATCAAGATACACTATTCATCCTGGATCAACTAAAATGTACCAAGATGTAAAGAGGAACTTTTGGTGGCCCAATATGAAAAGAGAAATAGCGGACTATGTATCACGCTGTCTCACATGCCAACAGGTCAAGGCGGAACACCAAAAGCCTGCGGGAAAACTACATCCTCTAGATATTCCTAAGTGGAAATGGGAGGATATTGGTATGGACTTCATCATGGGTTTGTCTAAATCTAAAGGAGGACATGATGGAATCTGGGTTATCATTGATCGATTGACTAAATCGGCACATTTCTTGCCAATCAAAAGCCGATGGTCGATTGATGTACTAGCTGCACTATACATTAAGGAAATAGTCAGGATACATGGAATTCCTGTCTCAATCGTGTCTGATAGGGATCCCCGTTTTACTTCTCATTTTTGGAAGGGATTACAACATTCGTTGGGGACAAGGCTCAACTTTAGTACTGCTTTTCACCCACAAACGGATGGTCAGACCGAGCGAACTAATCAAGTTGTTGAAGATATGCTGAGAGCATGCATTATTGACTTTGGAGGAAGCTGGCATGACCACTTACCTTTAGTTGAATTTGCATATAATAATAGCTACCAAGCTAGTATCCAAATGGCACCTTTCGAAGCCTTATACGGAAGGAGTTGCCGATCTCCCATATGTTGGAACGAAGTTGGAGAAAAACAACTATTAGGTCCAGACATGGTAAGGGATACAACCGAGAAGATACAAGTAATCAGAGAAAGATTACAAGTTGCTCAGACAAGGCAAAAGGCTTATGCTGATACCAGGAGAAGAGATCTTGAATTCCAGGTTGGAGATCATGTATTTCTTAAAATATCCCCTGGACGTGGCATACGAAGATTTGGTGTTAAAGGCAAGCTTACGCCAAGATTTATCGGACCATTTGAGGTACTCGAAAGAGTTGGCGAGGTTGCTTATCGCATCGCGTTGCCTCCTCAGTTGTCCGAGGTACACAATGTATTTCACATATCTATGTTGAAGAAGTATGTACACGATCCGTCACATATTATTGAGCATGGAGATCTGGTGATCCAGAAAGATCTCACATATGAACAAAGGCCCTTGAAGATATTGGATCGAGAAATACGAGCTCTAAGGAATAAGGTTATTCCCATGATCAAGGTGCAATGGAATAAGAATCCTGAACGCGAAGCGACATGGGAGACCGAGGAATCTATGAAGAAACGATTTCCCGAGTTATTCTAAGAGGTATATGTCCTACACTCTCCGCATGTATAATTATATATATATTGAATTTGGGGACCAAATTCTTTTTAAGTGGGGGAGGGTGTAGCAACCCTAATAAATGAATAATTGAAATGAATTAAAACATATATATTACAGAAGTAATATATATAAAAGGAATAGGGTTAAGAGGACGAAATAAAACAAATTAAAAATAACGCCTCTTATTAGGGCGTTAATTCAAAAAGAAACGCCTCTATCAAAGGCGTGACTCAAGAAAGGACGCCCACACGTGCGGTCGTCAATTCTCACGACCAAATAGGCAAGTAAAAGAAACGCCTCTATCTTGGGCGTGTTTTAAAACACGAAACGCCCTTTTTCAAGGCGCTTTTTAAGAAACGCCCTTATACAAGGCGTCAATTCAAGAATACACGCCCTGACCTAAGGCGTTAATTCAGTTCGTGACTCGTTCGAACCCAGAACTTATCCAGGGTAAGTGATAAGCATTAGAAAGAGTTCAAACGTGGTAATGACTCTATCATAGAAGTATTACTTCCACACAATCACCAACCCTACTAGGACATCCAAAATCCTATAAAAACTCTCGTTCATTTAAACCCTAAACCTATTTGATTCGTTCGTCTGCAGAGGTACGTAAGAGGAGCATTCCTTCTTATTTTCCTTAAAATCCCTACGTCTGTTACATGAAGAACTAACAGTTCTTCATCTTCTTCTGTTACAGGTTAAGAAGCCCTACGTTTTGAAGAAGCATAGTTCTTCATCCGGGTAAAAAGAATTATTTACCTTCGTATGATGTTCATATCACAAAGAAACTGATACAGTTTCTTTATTTTCTTATAGGATAACTGCAGTTCTTCTTCTACAATCAAAGCCATCGTCTTCTTCCATCAACCAATAGCCGTGGTCTTCAGGAGCCTAACCGAGCATCATCCTCTGCTAGTCAAACCCCTCACGGTCATCTTCAAATCCATTATTAAGGTAGGTTTTCTCAAGTCATTGTAGCCCAAACTAAATTGATACAGTACAATAATTATCATGCATATACATGGTTTGGTTTACTATAGTTTTTCAACGACTTTCTGTTAATTTCTTGAAAAACACGTCCTTAGCAAGGGCGTGATTATGAAATACACGCCCCAGATTAGGGCGCTACTTTACAAATCACGACCCTGCCAAGGTCGTCAATTTTGGATTGACGCCCTGCACTCAGGCGTTAATTTCATTAATCGTTACTCACCCATGCTAAGAACTGATTACATATGAAAACCTGATTCTACACTAATAATGCATGATCCTATGTCTTCGAACATGTTGATATTATTGTCATGACCATATATTCGTTTTCCCATGAGTTCTATTATCCTGTAACCTGAAATTAGTACTGCCCATGAAAAATCATGGTATTTCTTGAATTCACGACCTAGACAAGGTCGTCTCTCACTGGACTAACGTCTGTATATAAGGCGTAAATTTAAAAGTAACGCCCCTTCATTGGGCGTGTAATTGTCAAAACCCTGAAATTTACATTATCTGTATAATGGAATTAGAAGTAACGCCCCTTCCAAGGGCGCGTTTTTGATAAATTTCTGAGAATAATTATATCCTGTCGAATATGTAAATGATGAGACGCCTGCCCCTGCAGTCGTCAACTTTGAAGAAACGCCCCTAGGAAAGGCGTGTTTTTGATAAATTAATGAAATAAATGGAAATTCTGCAAATTGGCAATACATGTAAACGCCCTTCTGTTAGGCGTTAATTATTCAATACACGACTTGACCTAAGTCGTTATTTTACTGTAAACTGATTTTTCCTCTGATTTGCTAACCGATGGTTTATATATTATACATATATATATATATCGGCACTATTCTCCACTCCGTGAGTATAGTCCCATGTTTTCATGTTGATTTACCGACCACACTCAACTCTCATTGACATACAAGCTCTCCATTGGACATTCCGTTCCTTTGGACTAGCGAGTTAGTCATAGAGACCTCCGTAAGACTCCTCGTAGCCTTGGATTCCCTCAAGGCCGACTGAGCTGGTTGTACCCTAAAAACCCATTACACGATCCTTGCCATGTCAATCTAAAAGAAACATGGTATACCGGCCCTTATGATTATACAAAGAGTATATCATAAGAAATTCTTGATGGGATGATGATATCATGCCATATCGTGTCATTCTTGTAAACCCCAATTCTATGATAAGAATGAGGGTATCTTGCTTGATCTAATATTCATGTGGACCTCAATTCTATATAAAGAATGTCCATATTGATTTGTCATGGTACCTAAGTTAAGGGAACCATAATCTACCTAGTTTTATCGACATCGTGATTATACCGTTATTATCGCCATTCTATGTCCTTTGTCATATTTTGAACTCTATTCTATCAAAGTTGTCATACGTGTCTACAAGCTTGATTATTGAAATTCTATATTGGCTATATAAACAAGAGTGGATGTCAAAACACATGATAAATGCCTGCGCATATAGGGCCCGATCTGGTCCTGGGAGGAGCACCCGAAAGTACTTGTGCCCATGGGAGTTAAAATGATAAGGTATCTGGCATTATACCGAGTACTTGACTTGCTTGATTGGACATTCCACACACATCTTGTACTTGACTCGTACTTGACATGAAATGAAATGCGTGGCCCGAAAAAGGGTAATTTACTTGCTTGATACATGATAGCCAAAGTTCTTGACATGACTCGATAATGGTACTTGCTTGAATATCTTGAATAATTTGTATCTTGTTCATGAAAGTTCATCTTATTTCTTTGATATTACATTCTCTCTATCTTGTCGTTTCATGCGAGCATGCATAGCTTTATTGCATCCATGAAAATGTAATTACTTAAACCACTTGCTAGTACTTGAGATATAATTTCCTACTGAGCGTTCGCTCATTCCGTTTGTCCCTTTTTACTTTTCAGGTAAGTCCGACGACGATGGAAGTCAATCGGATGGGAATTGTCAAGAGTGAAGAGATAGAGATTCTCCAAGTGTCATCTAGTCTTTCCTATAGTTTCTTGAGTCAAATATGTATTCTTTTCCTTTTTATTAAACAGAGTATTGGATTTGTAATAGTCTATCCATTATGAAATAAAGGATTGGGTTATCTTGCTATTTTGCGCATCTCTGTCTTTGTGTCGAATACATGACCACTCTGATTGACATGATTGATATAGACACGTCGCGCATCTCCGGGTATCTTCCGCGCTCGGGGCGTGACATTCAGGCTAGTGGGTACAACCCGCCTGGCATCCTAGTGGGAATCCCAGGCTTACGGGGGCTTACGGAGGCCTCGGAACATTAACACCTAGTCCGGCGGAAGGAATATCCGATGGAGAGGTAATTCAATGCCCAAGAATTTATAGCTCCCAATCAACGGAAAATAATGTATTCGGTCCAATCGCCACCATCAGAGTGGCACGACCTTAAAATAGAACTAATAAGATAGCAAGATGAACTAATAAGGTAGCAAGATGACAATGGTATAAAGAAACCAACATTAATTACTCTACTCATTTCAATTATAAGATATGAAGAATGATGATCATGGAGAAAATAATCATGAAGAAGATGAACTTAGATCATAAATTCCATTTTTCTAGTTAACAGAGTGATGTTTAACATAACCAAAATCCTACCAGCAAGTTATGAAGTATGGACTAACAATGCACACACGCCGTAATCAAAAGAACTAAGTTACAGAACAACACAGGGTAGCGGTCTGGCAGAAGGCCGTCACTATTCCCAGACGGTCTGTCCAGGGCCACTTACAGAAACTAAAACGGTCTAAAGGTGGACTGCTCAGTATCTCAGACGGTCAGAGGATGACCGCTAAGAACCATCGCAAATCCCCTTTCTTTATTTAAAACCCACCGCCATAAAGTGGTCTATCGGGCGACCGCTAGACTCATAAGCGGTCTATTGGCAGACCGTTAAGGCCCAGCGTAGCCCTAATAAGAAGAAACAGTTGTCCCTGGGTCGCTAGACCTTGAAATTGGTCTATCGCGCGACCGCTAAAAACTAGGCGGTCTCTGGAAGGGCGTTTATTCAAGTCCGAACCTAAAACATAAAAACACAAGACCTCGGTCCAATGAAAGCAAGCTTAAAACCTGGATGTAGCATGAAAATTGGGCTATTTACTATCAAAATGTAGGCTTAAAAATGCACACCAAGGCATGATCAATTTAAAGATTCCACTACGATTGATCTATGTAAATCGAATGGAGATGAAAAGAGTAAAAAAAATCTAATTGCATGCTCACATAAAACTAGGAATACGCCCAAGATAGATAGCCAAAATTGGGCAAATAGATTCAAAAGAAAGCTAAGGACGAGATCTATCTATCCATGTTAATTAATTTGATTGGGCCTCAGAGAAACCTACCGATTTGGAAGAAGAAAGGGAAGATGCGCTAAAACTCTAATCGCGGACACGTCACCGTCCTTGCCCTAATTCACCCTCGATCGACCACGATTGCTTGTGCCACCTATTGGAAAAATAAAAGGAGGTCTAGAGCTGCGAAAGCCCTCTATTTATTGAGCATGTAGGTCGCTCTAGGGATTGAATTGGACTCAAGAGTCCAAGGAAGGAAAAGCGCCTAAAACTTTGATCCTTTGACCAAATTTGCACCACCGTCGCCGCTGGAAGGCTATAGAGTCTAGAGTTTCAAAGGGGAAAAGGGCTTCTAGGGTTAACCTTTCGATTGGGCCTAGTTTGGGCTCGATTGGTTAAGAATTGGGCTCCAATTTGATCGTTAAAGATTAACCTGTTAAAATAACGATTTTAGCCATTAATTCCTTAATTTAGCCTAATCAAATTTTTATTAGGGGTCGGCCCAGTTGACATTATGCTTAAACACTTCGTTCTCTACAAGAATATAATTTTTTCATATTTTTAGAAATTAGTCAGAATTTTTACCTACGGATGAAATTAAATTAATTTAATCTATATACATATTAAATTCAGATTATCATGAAAAAATCAATTATCTCTTGAAATACGAAATTTCTTTTATGGTAATTGTAGAAAAATAATTATTCCTTTTTATTGATATAATTTGGCCACTTTCAAAATAAATAATATTCTTCAATTAAGAGAAATCATTGAAGTCATTAAATAACAAGTTAATAGCTTTAATTCCAATATATATTTCAAAGTTTTACTTTTATATTTTATTATTTACTCGGGGTGTTACATCCTCTCCCAATTCAAGGAATTTGGTCCCCAAATTCGTCAATCGCCATTAGCTATTCATAAAATAACGTGGTAATCATACAGCTAATGGAATGTAAAAGAATTTTAACTATAGTTAAAGATAAGGGAGAGCGATATCTTATATAAAATTCGTATTCTTCATTTGTTAGAAATTAGTTGCAATTTGCTTGTGGAAGTAGCTTAGGGTAATTAGCCATTACATGATCTTTATTTCCGCAACGAAGACACGCTCCGCTCATTCGCCAGCACTCCTTGATTAGATGACCAAATTTGTGACAGTGAAACTATTTCATTTGCGAAAGGTTATTCTTTTTCATCTTATTACTTCGGATTATTTTACGATGGACTTGCCACCTTTTAACGGAACTAGATTTTAGCTTACGCGCGGACCCTCTTGCTTTCATGTCAAAAGCAGCTTAGATACTTGCAAAATAATTATAAGGTCAAAAATTTTTATTATCCTTACACGTCGTGCTACGTAATCTTATACATATTTTATTACTTAATCCGAAGCACTACCCAGTCTCACCAGGTGACATGAGGGGATGACAAGGATCACACGACCTATTACTTAGGGTAACCTATACTTATGGACAAGAACCTAGGACTCAAACAATTGAGGCTCTGATACTACTTCTGTCACGCACCGAACCGATAGTAGCGGGAAGCGATGTCCAGAACGTGACAGCGAAACAGTCATGATAATTAGAGCAGAAAATAAATGAATATAATAAATAATACTCAAACACATGGAGACCATTTATTTGAGAAAAATATAGTTTTATTGATATTTGAAAATTAAATTAGAAATTTGACTCAATTTTTACAATAATAGACTCAATGAAAGAAATAAAGAAGAGAAAATAGCAAGACCCACTATGCTAACTAGACTCAAGAGAATAAAAAGACTCTGGTCTCTAAGTTCCAGGTTCACTCGATCACGCTGGCCCGATCCCAATTGCAAACGTTCCATCTATCGCGTTACCTGAAAGGATGGAAATAAGGGGGGGTGAGCAAAAAGCTCAGTAGGAATTATACTCTATCATCAGGTAAATTTAAGTAATTAATCAATTTCAGGAATGTATAATAATGCGAGAAACACAATTAAAACAGACTAAGTAACTAGCACGATCAGAAGGTAAACGATAAATAAAAGGAAAGGAATATTGGAACTCCAGATATCAAGCACGATTAACAAGAACTTTTCCATGAATGGCCATTTCAAGTCAAGTCAAGTCAAGTCACGTCATGTCACGCAAGTAAGCACTTCATACTTTCAAGCAAGTATAGCAAGTATCACGAGAGTGTGGAATGTCGTAGACTCAACACGCTAGATAGTACTCGGTGCCAAATGCCACACCTAGTCATTCAACTCCCCGGGACACAAGTACATTTCAGGTGCTCCTCCCAGGACCAGACTGGGCCCTTAAATATGATTACCTTGGTATTGATTTGTTTGGATCATAGACCCCATGAAATCTAGACATCAATGAATAACATGGCCAAGAGTTCCAAGATGAAGCTCATGTAATCAAGGTAGAATGTGTAAGAACATTGATTTTCTTGAGATTCCAACAACAAGCTCATTAATCGAGAGGAATTAGTCATTTAAAGAAATGACTCTCGAATGGATAAATGTCCACAATAGACCTAATAATAGGTCAAATTCGGGGTACAATAGCTTAGTTAGGCTAGAGTAGCTTACACAAATCAAAACCGTGAAAACATCAATTTTCGGAAAGTTGGAAGGTGAAACGGTCAGCAAAGGACCGCTAAGATAGGAACACGGTCCAATCAGGACTGTAAAAAGGCTAGCTGGGTCAACGATCCAACCCAGAGCGAACGAGTAGAAAATGGTCCAAGGTGGGCCGTGATCAGAACTAGACGGTCCTGGTTGGCCCACTTGAAAAGGTAAATGGTTTAATATCAACCGTGGACTTACAGAGTCCAAGGGACTAAAGTCGACGCACAGCCGGTTATACACGGTCACAGGAGGGCCGTTCAAGCAGTCTGGCAGTCGTGACTGGACTTCTTACTGACAGAAACGGTCTTAGAAAGGCCGTCATCAATAGTACAATCTCGATTACGGGATTTAGCAAAAATACGCTATTCGATTGAGTCAAAAAGGTTCAGGCTGGTGGGTACAACCCGCCCGACGTCCTAGTGGGAATCCTAGGGTCGCGAGGGCTTACGGAGGCCTCGGAACATGAACACCTAGTCCGGCGGAAGGAATATCCGATGGAGAGGTAATTCAATGCCCAAGAATTTATAGCTCCCAATCAACGGAAAATAATGTATTTGGTCCAGTCGCCACCACCGGAGTGGCACGACCTTAAAATAGAACTAATAAGATAGCAAGATGAACTAATAAGGTAGCAAGATGACAATGGTATAAAGAAACCAACATTAATTACTCTACTCATTTCAATTATAAGAAATCAAGAATGATGATCATGGGGAAAATAATCATGAAGAAGATGAACTTAGATCATAAATTCCATTTTTCTAGTTAACAGAGTGATGTTTAACATAACCAAAATCCTACCAGCAAGTTATGAAGTATGGGCTAACAATGTACACACGCCGTAATCAAAAGAACTAAGTTACAGAACAACACAGGGTAGCGATCTAGCAGAAGGCCGTCACTGTTGACAGGCAGTCTGTCTAGGGCCACTTACAGAAACTAAAACGGTCTAGAGGTGGACCGCTCAGTATCTCAGACGGTTAGAGGATGACCGCTAAGAACCAGCGCAAATCCCCTTTCTCTATTTAAAACCCACTGCCATAAAAGGGTCTATCGGGCGACTGCTAGACTCATAAGCGGTCTATTGGCAGACCGTTAAGGCCCAACGTAGCCCTAATAATAAGAAGCGGTTGTCCCTGGGCCGCTAGACCACAAAAGTGGTCTATCGCGTGACCGCTAAAAACCAGGCTGATGCGGGACGAGACACGGACACGACAAGCTCACGATCGTCCCTTAACGAGGGAAGCGTCGGCCGTGCACGGTTGAGAAACCGGCTAGAGCTAGGGTGGTCAATTGACACTTTCGTGCCCGGATCGGGTCACGGGACGGTAACGCTCTCTCTCGCAGCAGCGGTGATATAAATATAAAGCGAGCTATGATCCTAGAACATGCTCTCTAGCAGCGGCATAAACAAATATATATGAAAATAAGAAAATATCGAGTGTAGGGAGTGAGAACGATACCTCCACGCGCTCGGCGTGGGGAAGACGGACCCGGCCGAAACTCGTACTCCCGGAACAATAATACACAATATTACAGAAATACACGTCGTTGCCCACTCCACGCAGGGAGGCAAAGGGCTACACAATGGGGTCCGGGAGGACCGAATTCGGGTTGACGGGCGGCTTCTCGCGTTGATTCGGCAACACCCGAACTAGTGATGGTGGGGCCCACGTGCTGTCCGGAGGGGCCGTGTGGGACCCGGTGGCACCGCTATAGTGGAGACGCTTGGGGAAGCGTTCCCTAGGCTGGCGGCACACTGTTTCGCCGGCCGGAGGCCGGGCGGCTCCGTTCGGCACCGGTCGGAATGACCGGTCACGGATCTGCCGGTTCTATTTTTTGGCGCGCGCTCCGGCAAGAATGATCGCTGCGATCATCCCCGATGTCGGAATGTGACGAAACTGGCGCCGTTGGAAAGCTGCTTCGAAGGGCTTCAACCCTATGAGATTAAAGAAAAAAAAACAAAGCGTGTACTTCTGATTGGCGAATTTTGAAGGTTGCTATTGTACAGTGTCTGAACTCTCAGACTAGCAGGGAACTTTCCTGAGAGTTGCCTTTGACCGATATGTGAACATCCGAATCTAAAGTTATGATCTTCAGCAAAATTGTAGGAAATCAAGCTAGGAAATCGGTAAAGTTTTTTATGAAGGGTTTGGAGGTGGTTGTGATTTGTTCTGATTTTTGGACTAGAGGGTGGTCGGATCTGGGAATTAGCTAAAAATACTGTAGCAGAGATAGAACACGAATTTTGAAAACTGGATAGAGGGCGGATCAAAAATCAAGAAAAATGGTGGATGTAGGGGATGATGGAGAGAACTCTCAGTAAAATTGTCAGCCCTAAAAAAAATAAAAAAAAAGGTCGGAGATGAGAAACTCAGAGCTACTGTCACTGTAGACAGAGACAGGACAGATCTGGGAGTGATTGAAGACCGAAATTGCAAAAATATCAAACGAATGCTTTTCGACCTGAATTTTTTTTTGGATGATGGGATGGAAGATAGGAACACACCATAAAAATTACAAACCACGAAGAGGCCGTGGCTGGTAGCAGGAGTTTCGTGAAGACATCTCTGTCTAGCAGGACAGAAAACTGAAGACGGATTCGCAGTGGCTCGAAGGCGGCACGAACGGCGGCGGCGGCGGCACAGATGAAGATCAGAGGTTGAGAGGGGGAGATAGAAGATTGATACACTCTAGAACTGGAGGTTTGAGGAGAGGAAACCAGGGGGAGAGGGCTGGGGGCGCAAGAGCCTTGTTGGCATTCAACAAAATTTCTGATTTTTCATTAATTTTCACATGAAAATACATGGTTTTATATGCTTCCAACCAAATCTAACCTCCACCCTTAGATCTGGGGATGTGAGATGGATGGCCTGGATTGCATGCCACAAACACAAAAAAATAAATATAATATACAAGGGGGGGGGGCCTATTGACCAAGAATGGCAAGGGGGACAAGTTTGACATGGTAGGTAGCCTACCATGGAAATTCTTACCCCCTTGTCTACCCATGTGGCATATGACTAGTCCAACCTTCTAGATGTCCACCTAGGATAGTTGACCAGCCCCACAAGGTGACATGGACCAATGGGAGAGGGCTGAGGGCCCCCTTGATGGTTCTACTGGCAAATTACATAGAAACCCACACAATCCGTGGGAATGACGCATTGGCTTATAAAGCCGTACAATTACGCATATACTTTCTCAAGGATATAAACACAAACTAAAAGGACATAAATACAAAAGTAAATGTACATGCTCGGCGTCGATTCCCATCAACTCTCCCCGGGTGGGAGGAACTCGACCCCGTCGAGTAGGGGTATAGATGCTCGAGTACTCCGGCGGATCCGTCACTTTGCCAAGTAACGCGGGTACGCTCCACTCCAAGTGATCGTCACCTGCTCATCCCATATACACTCGATATGCGTAAACTGCTATGGGCTAAAGGTGGACACTCCGGGTGGGGCACTCTCAAAAGGGAAGGAAGCAGCTCGAAGACTCACTAGGAATCACCGCTGAGTCCCTGTATGTGACTGATCCGGGTATAGATGTAGAACCGATCCCATACTCCTCGAGCAAGTCCAATCGCCTCTTACTCATAAGAGAATGACAACGAGCTTGTACAAGACACATGCAGACAGACATACCACACAAAAAAAAAGCACACCGACTCATCTATGACCCTAGACATACCTAATGTTAGTCCGACCCGTACATGGGTGACGGCGGACCAGGACACCCGAATATGTGCCATACATGCATTTGACGTAACCGGAGATGGGTGGCATGGGGTACACCTAAATGTCCAAGTATGACCCAGTCATGCATGGACGGTCCTTTAGATTTAGGAGACTTGAGTGGGCCAGGAAAGTCGGGTGTGGAAGAGCCGGGTGTAGGTGTATCGTGGACGGGCTTGGTGGGTATGGAGGACCCGACCAGTAGGAAAGGGGTATGAAGGTGGACTTCCCCAAAGAAGTGAAGGGAATATGAAGGGCCTAAGGATCCACTAGGGAATGGGTCAAAGGGATCAAAGAAGGTATGACCCCTTGTGGTGGGTTCCCACAAGTCACGGTCCCACGTGTAGATGTTTTGAAGGTGTGGATAGTCACCTTCTTGAATTGTGACGGGTGAGACGGGGATTGTAGGCAAGAAGTATGATTCCTCCCTCGGACAAAATGGTATGAATTCGGGCTTGTCCGGTAGCGGGAGAAGTAGAAGAACCTTCGTGGTGACACAACCCACGGTGCACTCGGAGGTAATGGAACCGAAGGCCGGATGGATGAAGCTAAGACTAGCGGGTTGGTCAAAGCCTCGGGCCAAAAGATGCGTCAACTCCCATTGTGAATCTAATCCCATGATAAGATCGTCCAACGTATCAACATGGTGACGAGATCGAAATGTGGTATGGAATGAGTTGACCGGCACTATAGGTAGGATGGGATCCATGGATGGAAAGGGAGGTGGGACCAAGCCATCCTTGAGCCAACTAAAAAGCGGCTCGGCGATGTATAGTGTACCCGTTAGAAATACGGGTGGCTCGGGCCTTGGTGGCTCCAAATGAGATGGTTCCGAATCACGTTCGGACGTAGAGGGTGGTGGCATTGGAGCTCTCGAGGGTGAAGAAGCTTTTATCCTTTCCAACAAATCTGAAATCATTTTCTCGAATTCCTCAAAGGAGCGGGTTGGAGTAGGGACCTTGGGGTGGACTCGCTCCTCGTCCCTCGGCCTGGGTGTGGTCCTAGGCTCAGCTATAAGCGGGGCTTCCACTCGGTTGGAGGTACTTGAGTGGGTTGGGATGGGGGTGCCAAGGGAAGGCTGGTTGGAGGTGACTGGGCGGGCCACTAGATTGGGGTCGCCTTGGTGGGCTTGGACGGCGGTGAAGGGGTGGGATTGGGTAGATGTGTGGCCCACTTGATTGTGGGTGAGTTGGTGGGGTTGGTGAGTGATATGACCTCCGTGGTTGGAGGTAGGTGGGCGGGGAAAGTAGACCCTCCTAAGCGCTCTCTTCATTTCCCATCATGACTCGATGGGCCTTAGATTCCTATCCTCCCTCCAATATTTGATGTCCCTCCATGTTTCGGTGGCTTCACCAAAAGTCACCTTTTGGCAACATCGACTTGCATGGGCCCGTACATATTGTACACCTCGAAGTAGTCGTCCATAATGGCTTCCCACTCTAGGTAGTCACCTGGGTCATCGGACCCGTAGAAGTCCCGGGTTTCGGGCCTAGTGGGGTGGTTCGGGTGGTCCTTCCATTTGAGATAGTATCGCCACCAGGGATAAGATCTGGGTGTTCGGTAATCCATGGGACACGGAGAGGCTAGTGGATGGCCATGTCGACACTAGTAGATAAACCAACTAGACAATGGACTACAACCCTAGACATGACGACCAAGACTCGGTATGTGGCGGAGCTAATCGATCCGAAGTTCACTCGCGCAAATGTGTGGCCTTCCCGATAGGCGTAGCCTAACGTTCGAACAACACCTTTTGATATACCGACTAATGGTATGCAAATGCAACTCCTAAGACCGACTTAGACACTTAGACTTAAATGACACTCTTTTTTTTTATTTTTAGACACCCTAGACTCAAACTCGCTCTGATACCAAATTGATGCGGGACGAGACACGGACACGACAAGCTCGTGATCGTCCCTTAACGAGGGAAGCGTCGGACGTGCACGGTTGAGAAACCGGCTAGAGCTAGGGTGGTCAATTGACACTTTCGTGCCCGGATCGGGTCACGGGACGGTAACGCTCTCTCTCGCAGCAGCGGTGATATAAATATAAAGCGAGCTAGGATCCTAGAACATGCTCTCTAGCAGCGGCATAAATAAATATATATGAAAATAAGCAAATACCGAGTGTAGGGAGTGAGAACGATACCTCCACACGCTCGGCGTGGGGAAGACGGACCCGGTCGAAACTCGTACTCCCGCAACAATAATACACAATATTAGAGCAATACACGTCGCTGCCCACTCCACGCAGGGAGGTAAAGGGCTACACAATGGGGTCCGGGAGGACCGAATTCGGGTTGACGGGCGGCTTCTCGCGTTGATTCGGCAACACCCGAACTAGTGATGGTGGGGCCCACGTGCTGTCCGAAGGGGCCGTGTGGGACCCGGTGGCACCGCTGTAGTGGAGACCCTTGGGGAAGCGTTCCCTGGGCTGGCGGCACGCTGGTTCACCGGCCGGAGTCTGGGCGGCTCCGTTCGGCACCGGTCGGAATGACCGGCCACGGATCTACCGGTTCTGTTTTCCGGCGCGCGCTCCGGCGAGAACAGACGCTGCGATCAGTCCCGACGTCAGAATGTGACGAAACTGGCGCCGTTGGAAAGCTGCTTCGAAGGGATTCAACCCTATGGATTACAGAAAAATAACAAAGCCTGTACTTCTGATTGGCGAATTTTGAATGTTGCTGTTGTACAGTGTCTGAACTCTCAGACTAGCAGGGAACTTTCCTGAGAGTTTCCTTTGACCGATATGTGAACGTCCGAATCTGAAGTTATGGTCTTCAGCAAAGTTGTATGAAATCAAGCTAGGAAATCGGTAATATTTTTTATGAAGGGTTTGGAGGTGGCTGTGATTTGTTCTGAGTTTTGGACTAGAGGGTGGTTGGATATGGGAATTAGCTGAAAACACTGTAGCAGAGATAGAACACGAATTTTGAAAAATGGATAGAGGGAGTATCAAAAATCAAGAAACATGGTGGATGTAGGGGATGATGGAGAGAACTCGTAGAAAAATTGGTAGCCCTAACAAAAATAAAAAAGAAGGTCGGAGATGAGAAACTCAGAGCTGCTGTCACTATAGACAGAGACTGGACAGATCTAGGAGTGATTGAAGACCAAAATTACAAAAATATCAAATGAAGGATTTTCGATCTGAATATTTTTGTGGATGATGGGAGGGAAGATAGGAACACACTATAAAAATTACAAACCATGAAGAGGCCGTGGCTGATAGCAGGATTTTCGTGAAGACACCTCTGTCCAGCAGGATAGAAAATCGAAGACGGATTCGCGGCGGCTCGAAGGCGGCACGAACGGCGGCGGCGGCGGCACAGATGAAGATCAGAGGTTGAGAGGGGGAGATAGAAGATTGATACACTCTAGAACTGGAGGTTTGAGGAGAGGAAACCAGGGGGAGAGGGCTGGGGGTGCAAGAGCCTTCTTGGCATTCAACAAAATTTCTGATTTTTCACTAATTTTCACATGAAAATACATGGTTTTATATGCTTCCAACCAAATCTAACCTCCACCCTTAGATCTGGTGATGTGAGATGGATGGCCTGGATTGCATGCCACAAATACAAAAAAAATAAATATAATACACAAGGGGGGGCTATTGACCAAGAATGGCAAGGGGGACAAGTTTGACATGGTAGGTAGCCTACCATGGAAATTCTTACCCCCTTGTCTACCCATGTGGCATATGACTAGTCCAACCTTCTAGATGTCCACCTAGGATAGTTGATCAGCCCCACAAGGTGACATGTATTAGTGGGAGAGGGCTGAGGGCCCCCTTGATGGTCCTACTGATAAATTACATAGAAACCCACACAATCCGTGGGAATGACGCATTGGCTTATAAAGCCGTACAATTGCGCATATACTTTCCCAAGGATATAAACACAAACTAAAAGGACATAAATGCAAAAGTAAATGTACATGCTCGGCATCGATTCCCATCACAGGCGGTCTCTGGAAGGGCGTTTATTCAAGTCCGAACCTAAAACATAAAAACACAAGACCTCAGTCTAATGAAAGCAAGCTTAAAACCTAGATGTAGCATGAAAATTGGGCTATTTACTATCAAAATGTAGGTACCTTAAAAATGCACACCAAGGCATGATCAATTGAACGATTACATTACGATTGATCTATGTAAATCAAACGGAGATGAAAAGAGTAAAAAAAACCTAATTGCATGCTCACATAAAACTAGGAATACGCCCAAGATAGATAGCCAAAATTGGGCAAAATAGGTTCAAAAGAAAGCTAAGGACGAGATCTATCTATCCATGTTAATTAATTTGATTGTGCCTGAGGGAAACCTATCGATTTGGAAGAAGAAAGGGAAGACGTGTTAAAACCCTAATCGCGAACACGTCACCGTCCTCGCCCTAATTCACCCTCGATCGACCACGATTGCTTACGCCACCTGTTGGAAAAATAAAAGGAGGTCTAAGGCTGTGAAAGCCCTCTATTTATTGAGCCTATAGGTCATTCTAAGGATCGAATTGGACACAAGAGTCCAAGGAAGGAAAAGCGCCTAAAACTTCGGTCCTTTGACCAAATCCGTGCCGCCGCCGCCGCCGCTGGAAGGCTATAGAGTCTAGGGTTTCGAAGGGGAAAATGGCTTCTAGGGTTAACCTTTCGATTGAGCCTGGGTTGGGCTCGATTGGTTAAGAATTGGGCTCCAATTTGATCGTTAAAGATTAACCTATTAAGCTAACGAATTTAGCCATTAATTCCTTTATTCAGCCTAATCAAATTTTTATTAGGGGTCAACCCAGTTGACATTATGGTTAAACACTTTGTTCTCTACAAGAATATAATTTTTCTATATTTTTAGAAATTAGTCATAATTTTGGCCTATGGATGAAATTCAATTAAATTAATCTATATACATATTAAATTCAGATTATCATGAAAATTTTAATTATCTCTTGAAATATGGAATTTGATTTATGGTAATTGTAGAAAAATAATTATTCCTTTTTATTGATACCGTCGCTTAAGTCCTTTAGCAGCCCGTTC
Source organism: Amorphophallus konjac (assembly GCA_022559845.1). Lineage (NCBI taxonomy): Eukaryota > Viridiplantae > Streptophyta > Magnoliopsida > Alismatales > Araceae > Amorphophallus > Amorphophallus konjac. Next base: position 70,029,732 of record CM040125.1, read on the forward strand.
ATGTCTATTTTGGATTGTAGAGGAGCAGGGTGCTTATCCACACGTTTGGTTCACCAGGTGACTGCCATGTGTTTGATCCTGCAAGCAAGATAGTCAAGGTTAATACCATGCTTGTTCCCGTTGAAGAGATTATGAAACCTCTTGCCTCTTGTAAAACCAACATATGCAAACCAAGGATCAAGACCATGTAACCGTTCCCATTTGCCATTTCAACCATACATAAATAACAAGAGTATGAGCAATCAACCACAAGTTTAGTTATCATCACTTAATCACACATTAAGTTTAGTTATCATCAAAACCATAACTTAACAATCACACAATCACCAAAACAATAACTCAACAGTTCGGATAGTAGCGAACCGATCCACAGGGTATGGTCCGAGCTCTCACCAACTTGGATAAGAAAGAGGTCTTCAGCTGGCATGCTCTCACTTGGTCAGGGCACATCCATTCTGGGCTTCTTTTCTGGTAGGGCATCTTCCGCCTTCCTCTCCCTAGTAGAGATCAAATAGCACCGGTGGGATTCTCCTTGTTCTCCTCAGACTTCCCATACACTGTATGGAGTGGGGAAATTTAGATTATGATGGTTTACGATGAGGGAACCCCTTTCGGTATGCCCAGAATTCCCAAACCAATAATGGCATTATAGTTGGTCATGTCTCGCACGTCTGTAAAGTTGGCTACAAAGGTCATGTCTCTTGGGACAGTTCCGAAAGTGATCAAAAGGGATATTTGCTCTTTAGGATAGACCATAGAACCGGAGAATCCAAAGAGGGGGGTGTGTAGCGGCACTATGTAGGAGATATCCACACCCATCAGAATAAGACAATCATAAGAAATGATGTCCAGACCACTCCCTTTATCTATGAGAATGCGACGCATTGTACATTGGTTAATGGCTGTGGAGACAACTAGGGCTTCAGAATGTGGAGTGGTCACATCCCCCAGATCCTTGTCTTAGAAGACGATGGGCTCCTTAAGGTGATCCCAAGCTGGAGTCTGAGCAATTGAGTCACGGTGGCTCATGTCGACGCGGTCCACTTGGTTGACTCAGAAGGAGAACGCTCAAGGCCTACTGGAGTTGTCCCTTCTTGATGATGGCCCTCTTGAGATCATCATGATCTCTTTTTCGTTGGGTTGGTTATCAATAAGCGGTGGCATCCTGACCTTCTACTGTCGTCTCTCGGTGACCTTGGCGATGAATTTGTCCAAGAGCCCTCGTTGGATCAGGTCCTCAAGGGCGTCCTTGAGCTAGACATAGTCGGCGGTGTCATGGCCGTGGTCGCGATGGAAACGATAGTACCTCCTTCGACTCCTTAGTCTTAGATTGGACTTCATCTTCGAAGGCCAGTGAAAATAGGGCTCCTCATGAATCTCCATGAGGATTTGCTCGGGTGGGGCCGACAACGGAGTGTAGTGCCTATAAAGGCCTTTCTCCCTTGGCCCATTCTGGTCGTGACGCTCCTGGTGTCGGTGCTCGCGCTTGCTTCTTTCACCTCGGGGGGAATCAGTCTGTTGCTTGCGGTTGGGCTGACTAGCCCTAGCCGCTTAGCCTAACACAGTGTTGTTTTCTTCACAGTTGGCATGTTTCTAAGCCAGGGCGAGGAGCTCCATCAGTGTTGTAGGGGACTCCACTTTGAGCATCCTCCGAAGGATTGCATCCCACTGCCTTACATCAGCGCTGTCGTGGCGATGCTGACCTCCAAGTGAGGGATGCGGAGAGCCTCTTTACGAAAATGGGCAACAAAGTCCCACAAGGGTTCCTCGTGACTTTACTTTATGGCTAGGAGGCTTACATCAGATCTAACCTCCTTCTTACAGTCGAGGAAGTTTTCTTTGAACATCTTCTTTAGTTGCTAGAAGCAGGTTATGGTCCCAGTGGGCAGTGACTCAAATCATGTCTGAGCGTTCTCCCGAAGGGTGATGACAAATGCCAAACACTTCACAGCATTTGAGGCTCGGTGAAACACCATGTTGGACTCGAAACTGTGCATGTGATCAGCGGGGTCGGTGGTGCCATCGTACGGGATGAACATCAGCAGTTGAAACTTAGGGGGGGTCGGCGCCTCCATGATCTCTCAGGAGAAGGGCGCATGGAAATCGAAGTCGTCATCATCTGCCCCTTGGTTCATGCTGCCTAGAGGATATCGTCCAGGTAGCAGACATTGCCTTCAAGCTCGCTCGACCTTCTCATAACACCGTAGTCACTACGCCATCTTTGGGTTGGAGTGCAACAGACTGGCTGGATGCTGGGAAGGTTGGCTATGCGGGCGTCAAGATTGGATGACAGAGAGGAGGGAGGGTTCGCACACTCGGTGCAATTCTGCCATCGTAGGTGCACCTCCGTTCTGGGGAAGCATCGTTGGGGTGTGATCCTACTCTGCCTACCAGTTGAGTAGGCCTTGGTACGCCTCCATTAGCGCCTATATCTGTTGGCGGATCTCTGCCAATTCATTCATGGCGAGATCTTGTGGGGCAGCGCTACGAGACGAGTGAGAGGAGGAAGAAGCTTCCTGAGAACCTCACTGAGAGCTTGGGGGCCCCTGACGGTTACTAGTGTTACGGTAGTTTCCACAAAGTGCCATCACTTTCTATTCCTTTCCACAGACGACGCAAAAAGTGTAGAGGCTGAAAAATGGCCTCTTCGCCTTATACTACACCTTTAAGATTTTTTTGTTGGGGATAAACAGTTGACCACCCCGAGAAAACTTGTAACCACTAGAGAGAACGTCAGAAGGAGTCTTAGGAGTGATATCAGGGAACAACCCTCCAAAGCTTAAGTTAGTAACGAGGGAAGGAGTAAGATGGAAGCTTAGAGAAAGAAAGAGAGAGAGAGAGAGTATGTAGAATGGAGCCGAAGCATGGAGAGTGCTCGGAGAGGGGAAAAGTGCTCGGAGAGACAGAGGGTGCTCGGAGACTGAGACAGGGTTGAGAGAACTTGGTGGAGAACCCTCAATCTGCTTTCTCTACCATCTGTCGGCTATGTCGTGGAGTCTATGTCTGGGATTATCTCTCTCCCTCTGTGTTGGTCTTTGAGTGTCTATGTCCTTGTAGGTCCGTCTGAGGACCTATTTATACCAGCCGCAACAGGGTTACTTCTTCCCTGACTTAGCAACGGCATAGTTAGTAGAGTGGTATCCTACTTGATAATGGGGATCCTCTATTGTCCACTCGTCCGCTCTTAGAGAAAAGATAGCATGACGGGTATATTGACGACGTGGGCATGGTCTGAAACTTGTTGGGAAAATCTTAGAATGACGATAACGTTCGTCCATTGACGAGTCTTATGGCACCTGAAAAGTACGAACATAAAGATCTCACCCGTGGACTGGTTGGACTTTTTGATGGACCTCAATTGGGCCGTGTTCCAGGGTCATTGATCGATTAGAGAGGGCCACTTACGGATCTGACTATCCTAGATCACGGTGGGTCTGACGATATTAAACCATGTTAGACCTGACGCATTTTTTCCTCCCAGGGCTCGTAAAAGCAAGTTTCCCGAGAATAGTGACTTGTTTGTTTTCTTATAAAATAACCTAGAAAACTACGTAAAGCAATGAAAAATAGGCACAAGGCTGCATCATTGTCGTACGCAACTTAACACATCATATTTTGATGCATCGTATTTTGGATGTCAAGTGTGGACGAGAAGTGTCAATTTCTTTTTGGAACGGCATCAGACCGTCCAACTTGTACTAGAGTCCAAAAAATTGGAGCACGGGGGAGGGGGAGAACCGAGGAAGAAAAGAGGTGAATATCAAATGTACCAATTTTTTTTAAAAAAAAATTACCACACACGATGAGTTATTACACATCGAGGTGTACACCAAATTATATATTTTTTATTTAAAAATATTTTAACATGAATCTCACACCTCATTAATTTATTAAATAAGTCACACCTCCATCAGACAACTCAAAAGCTAAAAAAAAAACAAAATCAAATAAATAATGTTAGGTGCAATATTTTTTTGATTGACCTTTTTTAAAAAAAAAATTAATCGTCCGATAAAAATGTGACTTGTATAACAAGTCAAAGTAACGTGAGTCCCATGTCAGGTTTTTTTTTTAAAAAAAAAAACATAATCGTGTACACCCCCCCTGCAGCAAGCATTTCTCAAAAAAATTTACGCACTATGCTGAGCCAAGCTGCTGCCCTGTTCCACTATGATACATCTTTCCGGACAAACCTGCGCATGTAATGGATCTTAACATCTGACCAAAATTTTGTAGAAGGAGTCGTCTGATAAAGATACCAAATTGTTTCTGACGTGTGCGGTATACAGCATTGGCATCAAGTCGGTGTTGTCATGAGCACGTGTTCCATTAGAACATGGCTTCATTGAAATGGTAACTGGTGAATAAGCAGGCGGAGTAATTTAAACATGGTCGTATCCAGTCTTCTCGCCATTAAATGCGAAAAGATTCTGATCAGAGTAATGAGCCAAGCAATCGAGCATTATTAGCGAACAAATGAGCATCAAGTATTCGACATCTAATAGAGCTCCATGAGACTCAAAGCATTGAAAACTCGACGATTCATTATCCTAGCAACTAAATATATCTGTACCATGCTACAAACAAGGATGACTTACAATCGATACCTCCTCCGCAATTGATCTCACGCTCAAAAGTTTGATCCCGACCGAGGGCCGGGTCATCCTAGGCTTTCCGAAACTTCGCTCGGGCCTGAGATGCCTGCAAATTTTGCAGCACAACTTGAGAGCACAGATGCAAAGTACAAGATTGATGCAACATTCCAGGACCTGCCAGATGATAAAGCTCAACGAACATATGCAGGGAGTATCCAGGACTTTTGACGTGGAATAAGAAAGGAAATGGGTGCCTCACTATCCTCAGTATCTGTCCTCGAATGAAAAAAAGGAGCTTAATTTGACATTGCTTTCATGGGTACACCTTTGGTGTCACTTTCCAAACTGAATGACAAGTCAAAAGAATTTCCATTTCTTTATATCATGGCCCACCAAGTATAGCATTTTCAATGTCCTCTCTGCTCAATGCATAGCTAAATCTCCTCTCCACGTCTTTCTCAAGGTTACCAGGCCCCGTCTTCAGATACCTGGTTGTCAAATGGCCACATAAGTTTAACAAAGTTAGAAATATAATCTGCAATAGCCCATGTACCATTACTGGGAAAGGAAAAAGAATTGAGTCACTACAGAAAAATGAACATACATTTTTTTTAAAAAGGAATTAGATATGGTGACATGAATAGATAAGCTCCTGTAACCGTATTTTAGTGATAGTAGTACCTGACATTTCATGCTTCCTTGAGGGTAGGTCTTACCCCATAAATGCTGCTAGATTAGAGGATAGGGACTGTTATCGAACATGACAAGTTGATAAAAAATGCATAGCATTATTGGTAGATGACACCCACGCAACCGACAGGGTGTGTTTGTAAGAAGTTATAATTAGAAACACTATTAGGCTTCCATAAGTTGCAATTCAGTTGGTCTACAGAAGGATATAAGACCTTGGAAGCCATTAAACATGATCTTTGGCTTCTAACCAAGTCACATAGTGTCCCTGAGGCTCTCTGCAGATATGCATGGATGTGAAACATCTCCATCTGCCTGCCTGGGACAGTGTGTGAGTGCATACACAAGTGTGCATCCATACAAAGATGAAGAAGCAAACATACAAGTGTTACACTGAAAGATTAAATCTCAAGCCCACCGAGCCTCATAGGATCAATTATCCATAGTGCAAGTGAATACATATGTGCATGTGCATAGTGCAAGCTTTTCCTGTAGTGAATCTTCAGCCATCAGCTTTTCCACAGCCACCTACACCTTTCCAAGTAAGAACTCTAGTTGATCTATCATCTGTCTAGCATCATCTTATAGCTTCCAGTAACCACTGCTAGACAACTCTCTTGTGCTGCCGTTGCCAGCTAATTCTCTCAAGCTGCTCCCACTTCTCTTCTCTTCCCAATTACTACCATCCTTCATTCCCACTTCCCCATATTTTTCACCGTCCTTCGCACAAAGGATAACATCGTGAACCCAGCCTTTATCCCTTTCTTCTTTTAAAATAACGCAAGTTTCTTGAGACAATAGGCCATCCAAACTCAAGGCCCTATTGCCTTTCCTAAAGCATAATCATCCCCATTTAACTCAGATCCAACACCATTAAGTCCTGTGACACTGCATTATCTATGCCTAGACACTGAGTCCATGTTCCAGTTTAGAAAAGTTTGAGTCCACTTTTTACACCTTAGATGGGCCCACCACCCACATGCGACTAAAACTGGCTACATTTAGCCATCTCAACCTGAACACAAAACAACCCTAAACAGGAAAAAAAATGAAAATCAGTCCTACTCGTACATTTCGTTCAAAAATGAGCTCTAGAACCAGACAGCTGTGACCTGTTGATCCAAACTTTTACACCCAAATGTCAAAGAAAGAATATAAAATCATTTCATCCAATCTGTCCTACATCATTTTGGATTGAAGTTATTGCGACTAGATACGAAACTATGGTCTATTAAAGGAGCTGACATAAAAGCGTAAATCATTATAGTAGAATAAAGATATATAGTCCTCGAGAAAACTGGATGTACAGAAATGGCTGTGACAATCTTTTTTGTTGTAAGGCCGCGTTTGGAAACCCGGTTGGTGGGGGATTCCATACTTCGAAATCCCCACCCCCCATAATCCCTCCCAAATGGGTCAATGTCCCATCAACTTTTGAAGAAGGGGGATTTTGGTGGGTAGAGAGAGAGAGGGAGAAAAAAGGTGGGGTTTCAAAATCCTCAAAAGCTGCCCAAAAGGAGCTCCTTCTCTCTCTAGGGGATTATAGAAAGAATCCATAATACCGTCGGGTATCCAAATGCACCCTAAGAATATCTTTTGAAGAATTGAATTTTGTTCTCCTAGTTCAATGACTAGACCTATCTTTCTAGCTCCAGAATGTTTAGTTTTCCATTTCGACCTATAATCAAGATGTGTTGTGCTTTTGCATGAGCACAAAAAAGCAAATACAGAATATTTACTCATGAAGTTCATAATATCCTTTAGCTAGACTGTTTATTAGAGGGTCACTCAGCTTTAGACAAAAGTGGATGGCCTTGATGATAGCGAATGTGCAACTCTTGATTGTCTTTCTAAATTACAACCATAACCCTAGGAAGTGGACTTGAGATTTCCCAACCTTTCTTCAATGTGGTCATGCTCTGTACAAAAGAAGTGAAAACTCAGAGACACTTTTAAGTTTCAAATTTGTATAGGCAATTAGGCATGCCAAGTTGGATAGTTGGAAAACAGTATAACTTCTACCAAATGTTTACTGGTACCATTCTGTCCAGAATTCCAGATGAAATATGAGCAAGAACCTCTGATAAATGCGTTCCATTTTGTGAGAACATTATTGTCACCATGGTTCACCGAGTAGGACCAGGTCAGTCCAAGTTGGGCTACTCGTGGCACATCATGATGAACCCTAGCCATCATCTGGGGTTGATGGGTCGGATCCACTATTAATTGTTTAAATAATAGTATAATATTCAGATATTATTTTAAAAGCTTTTAAAAAATAAAAAATTATGATAATGATGTAATGATATAACATTAGTCATGGATCTTGCAATTCATGGATGAAAAGCGTGAAATACTATTTGCGAGCTTATTGGTTTATTGATTATCTAATAATGATATAATGTTCAAGCATTAGTTAAAAAATAAAAAATAGACTAAGTAATTCATATATACTTTAGATTGATGACATTTTTTGAGAAGTGGATGGTACCACAATTGTATTAAATGAGTTTAGATTGATGACATAGTAGTTCTACGAGTTAAAATATAGGATAAATAGTCCAAACATTGCAAAAAGTTTTGATTTGGTGGGGAAAAAACTCAAAAAGTAACCTCAAATAGGCAACTTGGCTGAGTTGGCCTGAGTTAGGTCATATTATACCTGGATTATAAGGGGTCCGAGTCGGTCTAGATCTTCAATCCAACAAACCCTGATTGCCACTTCTCATAAAGAAGATTGGTAATGTACCTTGATACTCAAATTTTTGATGTAGATGCATTTTCCTTTTCCTTTCTTTGTAAACTTTAGCATAAATGTATGTCAAAGAAAGGACTCAACTAGTTCTAAAATTTATCAATCGTGAGCCAATGCTCCTAACAAAGGGGAAATGATACATTAAACAACAATGTGAAGAAGGGATGCAAACAGAAGGGAAATGGGTGGAGGAAAGGGAACAGAAGTCACAAGAGATTTAAGGACGAGATCATTGCTATGTGGTGAAGTAGAACTGTTCACCATTTCTATATGTTGTACTCTCCTCCCCCTTTCCTCTCCACTAACTTGACTCCTAATAAAATAGCAAGAAGCAAGTAGCACCGACCATAATGATGTTTGACATACTAAAATCCAAGCTTATAGCAAGCCTGCCGGCTGCAGTACAGTACTAGGTCAGGGAGCTCCCTGAAGGAAGCAGTCTCCCACAATCAGCACACATAGGTTCATGAATGCCAGGGAGTCGGGGACGCAGGTGTGCAAGCAGCTCACGAGTACCCAAAGGTTTACCGGCAAAACCCGGGTCTTCATCATCAAAAAAGAAAAAGAAAACTACTTCATGGTAATCTGATTTTTTTTGTTTTTGGTGACGAGGAACCTGGTGAACTAGAAAACCCCAGGCCATGCACCCCTCGAGGATTGATGGTAATCTGATATTTATTAGTTACAAATGCGCAGTTGGTACACCGAACTATAAGAATTGAGCTTTATGAATCGGGTAACCAAAAGCTGTTCCAATCAACCACCTTGTCTTAAAAAAAGAAATAAAATCATAAGATAACTTATAATGTCTGCAGTTGAATAGGATGGCTGAACTCAGCATGCAGTGATTTGAGCCAACAGTACCAAAAGCACTTTCTGGGGAGAGAAATAGACCATAAAAGATTGCAGATTCCTTTTCCGTACCTTACGAAGAGATCAGTGATGTCCAGGGAGAGCTGGGCGTGCCAGTCGGGCTTCTCGACGAACCAGACGGCCCTGTCCTCTCTGCTCTGGTAAAAACCCAGGCTTTTGAGCCACGCCTCTATGCAGGGCAAGCTGTGGGAGTAGAGAGGCTTCTTCTTGTCCGGAAGCTTCTTCAGCCACTCCTCCTCCGCAGTGGAGAGTTCAGCAGAGGAGGAGGACCAGCAGGGGCGCAGCGGCCGCCTCCGTCCCTGGGAGCGAGCTAGGGATTGAGGAAGTGGGGAGAATCTGCGGGGAAGGGACGAAAAGAAGGCGAGGGCACGGTGGCGGGAGGGGGGAAGCGGCGAGGCACAGGTGAAGACCACTGGATTGATGGGTTTGGAGATGGATATGGAGCGCATTGTTAGGTACTGGTTTCTCTACTCTTCTAACGCAACGAGCTGGTGCGAAGGGGAGAGGGAGAAGCGCAGACAGGGGCAGGGGCACGGGAAGTGGATAAAATGCGTTCTCGTGGTCTCGCAGAACAAAATGTTTTAGATGTCCCCTTGGGAATTAGGTTGTCGGGTAGATGCATCAAGCTATCCATCATCTTATTTGGACTTGTGCTTATAACTTTGTCTCTGTAAAAACATATGATTGATGCGAGAAAGTAGGCAATAAGAAGGGTAAAGGATATAATTTTAACAAGGAGCAACACAAAAAAGTGTGGGAGTGCTCTCTACTTTTTGCGTTCGTCATGTTGATCGCCGTTTGTTCAAGAGAAAGGAGGACAAACGACACATGATAGGTGAGTGTCAATGGGTCGATGGTGAACCGGCGTGATTTATGTTGGATCTTGAGCTGCATCATCCCGGATGAACCATTATCGCTGTCATCATGACTGGGGATCTACGGAGCAGGAAACAGATAAGAAAAGTCTAGGGTTGAGATCCCGAGAAAAATCCTTCGATACTTAAGTCATCAAACTGATAAAGCGTAGGTGGAAGGGATGTAGGAGAAAAAGTGAGGGACACGAGATCGCTCTCCACCAGTGAATGTGGTGTTGAGTACTCAGGATCACTTTACCTTTCTAGAGAGTTTTCCTGGGATTTATATAGCTGCTCGTCCCGTATAAGAGTCTTGAAAGCTTAGGGGACTAAGGGGAGTTACATCCTTATCGTGGACTTTTTAAGGCCCGAGGACTCTTGCTCTCCCTTATCTCTTCGAGTTCCCTGCTCCGGGTTATGGCGTAACCTTTACCCGGATAGGTGTTCGGCGGCCGGGTCGAGCGTGGGGCGCCCGTTCAGGGCTCTCCACGGGTGATGGAGGCGTCGTTGGACGGTTTATACCCGGTCCCTGATTGGGGTTCTCCCGAGCGACGGTTACTCGGTCTTCCGGACCCGAAGGTCGCCTAGGAAGTATTGGGCCGAGCAAGTTTTGGGCTTCAAATCAAGTGGACCCTTAAAAGGGGCTATCACTTTGGGAGTCTGACATGTTTGGGTCGAGAATAGACCCATTTGGGCCGCTCCATATGTCTTTGGGCCGCTGATTTTACCCCTCTCCAGTTGCCCCCTACTCCCGAGCCAAAGTTTGAGTTTGGAGAGTAGAGCATAATGGGGTAGCACTGGTGGCTCGATTGTGGGATATCTTTTGCCAGTATAGGCCATTTAATGCGGCTGTCCTGGTGGCGTGCATATGATGATGGTTCCCTCGAGTTGGTGCGGGGAGGCCCTCCTTGGAGTTCAGAACGTCGTGCCCTTCCCGCCAAGATCGCTGGGGTACATAAATATCGCATATGCTTACGTTCCTTGTCTCCTCCGTTTAGGGCTTTTCCCTTCATCGCATTCGCATTCTGAGAGAGTCCATGCGCCGTGAGAGCGATCAGAGGGAGCAGAGAATCGCAGAAGCTTTTGCGATTTGGTAGAGATCACGGCGGCGGCAATCCGTCAACTTCCTCCTCCCCCTGAGTCTTCTGACTTTGCTATTCCCTCCTCTTCTTCTTACTCTTCTCATTCCTCCATGGCGGAGCATGACCCCAAGGTTGAGGTATGTGAGTTTGAACAAGGCACGGGGAGTTCAGTGCCGAAGTCCAGCCATCATCTGTGCAGCGAGCTGGGCGAGGCCGAGGTGAAAGTGATTGAGAACCGCTACAGGCTACCATGGTGGTACTACTTCTCTCCGGCCAAGTCCCATGAGTCCAGCCTGGATACTCGTTCGGGCCTTTTCTGCATTTTTCTTTTGGCTTGGAAGTGTGACTTTCGTCTTCCTCTCCACCCCTTTGTTACGTAGTTGTTGCAATTCTACCAACTGGCTCATGTCCAGTTGGTTTCTAATTCATATACTTTCACCTTCTCCTTTATCTTCCTCTGTCACTCGTGTGGCCTTGCCACTTCTTTGGATCTTTTTCACGCCTTTTTCGAGCTAAAGGAGCAAACCCATGCCGGGAAGGGTTTCTTCTATCTTCAAGCGAGGAGGGGGAGGAGCTGTGTGATCCTCTCTCCTCGGGATTCGTCACATAAGGGGTGGAAGACCTGGGTAGGGTCTATCAAGGGTGCTGCTAGCTAGGGCTTCCTGACAAACCGAACTTTCAGCTGATATTCCCTCTGAAGCAACCAGTGATTTCCTCGGAGCTGGAGGAGGCGATTAGGGTTCTTCAGGAGAATCGTCGATCAACCGTTGATCTGATGATTCCAACCAACATTGATGAGTTTCCTCGCCTCGCCCTTCCTCCCAGCGGTAAGGGTTTTGAAAACTCAACTTTTGAATTCTCTTGTCCCAGTCGGTCAAGCCCTTGCTGACGACTTGTTCCTTGATGGGCAGAAGCGAGGCGTGGTGAGGATGATGGGCGACCGTCGGAGCAGGGAGTCGCTGAGCTAGAGGAGGCGGCTGCTCTGAGCGTGCCTCGAGTGTCTGAGGGTCCTTCTTCTAATCGGGAGAAGGGCAAGCAAGTTGCCCGGGAGGATGCCCCAGAGCGACGAGGGTGTAAGCGCAAGGACCCTGGGGAGTGGCTGTTGCTGTCCTCACTGAAAGCTTTGATCGCCGATAAGAGGCGGTTGAAGAAGGCAAAAATTTCTCATCCGACTGAGGAGCCCCCAGTCAAGGATATCCACCAGCCGAGCCTCCCGTCGACCGAGCCAAAGGTGCCCGCAGCAAGTGAGAGGACCTCCGCGCAGCCTGCAGGAGCTCAAGGATAAAAGGCTGGTTCTGAAGTCCTGGTTGGGGTTGATGGGGCACGTGGTGGGGCGAGGGTCCATGCCTAGCCGAGGGTCATCGTCCCGAGCGCGGGGATGTCCGGTGAGGATGCCCCGGCCCCGACTCTTCCAGAGAGGGCTGATTCGGGACGGGACACGACTCGAGACAACAAGGGACTCTAGCTCGCGGATGTCCCTAAGCGAAGGAAACGCGTGGAACTGTGCAGTTGAGAAACCGGCAATGAGTCTCGGGTATCGGCTTTTCCATGTGCTCGGATCGAGTCATGGGACGGGTTCCACTCACTCACTCTCGCAGCGGTGATAAAATTTATAACGAGCTAGAACCTATCACTCATGCAGCGACATATAGAAATATATACGAGTAAAGCAAATGCCAAAGTAGAAGGGTGGCGAGTGTACCTTCACGCTCCGGGCGTGGGGAAGACGACCCCGGCCGAACTTCGTACTCCCGGTACAGTAAATAATTAAATTACAGCAATGAATATTATTATCCACTCCACGCAAGGAGGTAAAGGGCTACACGTGGACCCGTGAGTAATGGGTTTGGGTTGACGGGAACTAAACCGGAAGGGCTTTCGGGCCGAAGACGGGCTGCTGGTCCGACTCGGTACTATTCCAACTCGGTTCAACAACTCAGTTCAGCCCGCTGGACAGCAAGCGAACTCGGCTGCTGTGACGGTGGCTTCCGGTCACCTTCTGGTCACGGCAGCTGGCTGGGACGTCGGTGGAAGACTCCTCTTTGATCCCCGAGATCGACGGCGGCTGAATCGACGCTGAAGTAATTTTGCAAGAATTAACTTGCTGCTACCTTTGCTGGCTTATTCTCGGGACAAGAATATGCGCCTCCACGAAAAGAATTTTTACGCCCAGATCTGATGTCGGATCGAGGCAAAATGGGTACCATTGGATAGAGGACTCAAAGGGCTACAACATATAAATATTTCAGATCCATCCAGTAGACGGATTAGAAATGAAAATGACTGTTCCCAAGGTTTTTTTAAATGACTCGGATTATAGACTGTCAGGACAGAACAGGATCTGCCTGAGACAGAATTTTGACTGACCTAACAATGATGGATCTAGACTCTGGGAAAATTATGGGTGGAAGAGGGGGATGTGAGGAACACGTATGATTTTTTTGGGAATTTTTAGAGAAGCCTAAGTGGGCGGGAAAAATACAACAACAACACACTATCCCGCAGATCTGCTGATGGGCAGACTGTCAGGGGTGGAACTAAAATACCAGGAAAAATATCAAACGGTGGCAGATTGACACGAAATTTAAATTGGGAATGGCTAACAAGGAGGGAGATGATCTATCAAAATTTCAAGATCATCAGATAACTAGATTTGACGTACCAACCTTTTCTTTCAGCTTCTGTCCTGGATCTCAGAATCCTGGACATCAGGGTAAAGAAATGGTTGTGGCGGCTCGACGGCGGCACGAACGGAGGCGGCGGCGACAGTGGCTGGAAATCACATCCAGCAGAGGTGATAGAATTTGGGTAGAGCCGATCCCAAATTTGGGTAGAACCTTTTCTAATGCTGGGTCCCTTTATGTGACTAGATCCGAGAGGTAGAGCCGATCCCAAATTTCGGCAAGTCTATAACGTACGCATTAGCCACTACCAGAAAAGGCGGAATTTCAGACGGCCATATCCGTCTAAATCCGTCTGAAAATCCGTCACAAAACACATTTGTAACAGATTTCAGACAAATTTCAGACAGAGTCGGCCGTCACATATTCTTGATCATAAATTTCGAACAGTTTAATAATCCATCACAAATTCCGTGTGTAATTGCATATTTCAGACAGTATTTCAGAAGGAAATTAATCCGTCACAAATTTCAGACCCGACTTGCCTCACACTCGAAAGGGATTGACATCGCGAGCTGACATGAGACCGACTATGTGACTCCTAATATGCTCGACACATGTATGTATAGACTCTTGACAAACGGGACAAATAAAAAAAATACGGACTCACACATGACCCTAAAGAAACCTACTGTTAGACCGACCCATACATGTGCAACGGTGGACGAGAACATCTGAATGTCTGCCATGCATACACAAGACGCAACCAAATGTAGGTGGCATCATGGAATCCTAGACATCCCACTATGCAACACTCATGCACTGACGGCCTTTTGGATTTGGGAGGTTTGGGTGGGCCAGGAGGGTTGAATGCACCTTCTTTCGTACCCCAATGAACGGGCTCCTTGCGGAGTGTAGGCGGACTGGCCGGTGGGGTAGTGGTGTGATAGTGAACTTCTTCGTAGAAGTGGAGTAGATGTGGTGGGTCTAGGGGTTCATTAGGGAAGGGGTCGAAGGGATCAAAGAATGTGTGGCCCCTCGCGATGGGTTCCCTCATGACACGGTCCCAAGTTTGGAAATCTTGAAGGTGTAGGTGGTCACCTTCATGCACTAGGGTATAAGGGACGGTGGTCTCATATAGAATGTATGGTTCCTCCCTCGGGAGAAAGGGAATGAAGTTTGGCTCGGCCGGCATAGGGAGGAATAAGAGAACCTCCGTGGTGACATGACCTGTCACACCCCGAGATTATGCAGTAGAAACAATCGGGAACGCGAACAGCTGGCATGGTAAGCCTTGAGCAAGCAATATAATCAGAGTGCAATAACAATCACACAAAGTAATTGCTCAATGGTTTAATCAAACTTCTTTATCATTTCATTATTAAATAATCAAAAACAAATATACAAATATTTGACTCTCTTTAAACTTCTAAACTCAACAAAGAAAAATTGCATATAACGACTCAATCTAGACATATTTCGACAATTCTAGGTCTTCACTCGATTCCATGAAACTTTAATCGCTCTCGGACCTGCCACTTGAGTAATTCGAATCCGATTCACTCGCATTTCCTGAGACATTGAGAAAATAGGTAATGGGCACACTTGCTCAGAAGGTATCTTCGCATCAACATGAAGGCAATGTTAAAGTGATTAATGTTTTAGCTCTAAAGAAATAAGATAAATCATGCAAATACGATAAAACACGTGAATAAAGTCAAAGTAACAAGATATAACTGAACTTGAGATATGACAGTATAATTTGACCAAGTAGGAATGTAACAAGAACGCACTAGAAAGTCATGTAACAAGCAAGAATGTATTCTTCACTTAGTAACAAGTACTTCATGAATTTATGTGGATCCCCATGGACATTTCACTTATTTATAAAAAAGTACTCTCAGTGCAATGCGATGCTAGTAGCATCATATCCCATGGTTTAAAATAGTATGTTTTCGACAATCAGCCATGGGGACTAACATAGAGCCCTTGAACACAATCAGTGCTCGAACTGCATCTTCAAGTATAAATCAAGCTACTTTCACGTTTATAACAATAAAGCCAAGAATGCTCAATTTCAATAATAGTTCCATGATAAGGTAACCAAAAATAAGAAATGCTTCTATTGAGAATAAGAGATTCCAATAAATGCATTAAATAACTAGGTTATGCCGTGGAGATAAATTGGTAGCATAACGGTACATTCTTTAATTCTTAAAATTACTTAGATATCTTGGAAACAATGTGACAAGTTCTAGATAATCAATTTGACCATCTAGGAACATAGAAAAATCAACCCTTGAGTCAAACCCCGGGTTAATCAAATTCATGACATTAGCGGTCATTTATTGGGCCGTCTCTTGCACCTGGCGGTCAAGTATAGGACCGTTAATGAATAGATTCCGACATTTTAAAACAGAACTTCTGGAATATGTTAGCGGTCAAATGAAGAACCGTTTAGGATCCGTTAGCGGTCAATTATAGGCCAGCTAGCAGTCGTTGGTGGTCAACAATAAGGCCGCTAATAACCCAGAAATATAAAACACCGGTAAGTACTTTCTAGATAATTGGGATTTAATGGTACAACCAGCTCGGCGTCCTGGAGGGAATCCCAGGCTCAGGGAGTCTTACGGAGGCCTTGAAACAAGATTTCCTAGTCTATTGGAAGGAATATCCAAGGGAGAGGTCATCATGTCCAAGATTGTGTTCCTAATGTGCAATAGTGTAACTAATGACAACATACCGGGATATGCGTCATGTACTTAAGAAAATGACTCTTAGATGAGAAAGAGAACAGTGATAAACCAACAGTAAATCTCATTCATCCAACATTGAAAATATGCATTTATTACAAAGATATATAATTTGGTATGAAATTAATATAAGTTAAAATAATGCTAATGTGCATGAAAAACTATCATGATAACAAATGAGATCAACTAAGTATATTAAACCCGTAGTAAAAATCAGGAATAAAACTTAGCTATCTAGGCTTAACATATAATAATTAAGGTAATTCTGCACTAAGTCTCGGGCAGAATTTCAGTAAATCGAAAATGGTCAAGTAAACGCCCGCTACTTGCTGTTAGCGGTTTATCGTACAACCACTACAGTTATGTTAGCGGTACCAAGTTTAACCATTTCTTCTTGTGAAAAACCGAGTCTAATGAAAATAACAGAATATGCTTAATCTTTGGCACATCATGTCTTGAAATCAACATATTCTAACTTCTATGATCATGATAGAATAATTTAAGGCCAACAATATGCATAGGTTTATGTGGTTTACATTGAAAATTCATATTTTTACTTCTTTAGACTAGTTGATGCATGAAGACTAAACTAAATGCATAGTTTTCAGTAAAACTTAAAATTCACAAAGCACAATGCATGAAAACGTATGAAACAAGAGGGGTTTTATTCTTGACATATGGTTTTAGCCTTTCATGAGATAACCTACCTCAATTAATCCTTCTAAACCTCAAATTTCTGACTGAAATCAAGCCCTAGTTTCTGCACTTCCTTGCTCTAAGTCAGTAACTTCACGTCCCTCTAACTCTTGATTCCCTTGACCTATGGATGTGAAATTTTGAGGGTAAGTAGATAATATATAGGGGAACATAAAGTTCTAAAGAATCTCTATCTAATTACCTCGTTTAGGGCTCCGAATTCTTTGATCTTCTTGGGTCGGACGCACTATTTCTTGAGTTCTTAATGTAAAATCATCAACTTTGGGCGTCTCTAACTTTCTGTAGGCTTGATCTCCTGGAACGAAAATTGGAGGTTAGTTAGTTCTAATTATAATGAACAAATTTCTAGAAGAAACTTACCTCAGAATCGACCTCCTTACCTGAGTTCTATGCGTGCCAAAAGTAAGGGTCGCACAGGCCAAATCTGGGGTCTATTTATAGGATTTAGCTAGGGTTTTGGAGATTAGAATAATGCAAGAGTCCTTATTAAACTTTAGGTCAACCTCTAAGAGCCCTAAATATGTCCACAAGTCCTTAAACCTCGGTCTCTAGAATTTACAACGCCAAAAATTCCATCTTTTTGTTCTTTCTTTTACTCACGGAATCAGCAGAGATGTAGCGGTCGATTGTGAGACCGTTTAGGGATGTAGGCGGTCTTACAATAGACCGCTTACGGTCTGGGCACCGAATTTGAATTCAATTCAAATTCTTTTTCTTATTTATCCACTTATTTATCTAAATAGGGAGTATTTATCCCCTATATTCCATAAATAACTAATTAGGCTTCTAGAATATGGGCCAAACTTCATGGGCTTGGTCCTTAAGTCCTTTAAATATGCTAGGTTAATTGGTTATCATACTTGGGCCTTAATAATAGTTTATTTAACCCAAAAATTCATTTATTAAGCTATTTTGGTCTTCAAAAATTTTTAGATAATTCTTAAATACTTCAGAAATACTTTATAAATTTCTAGGGCATTACACCCTCCCCCACTTAAGAAAATTTGGTCCCCAAATTCAATGTATGGATTATATGGAGAGTGTACTTACAGTTAAATAATTTGAAAATCTTTTACGCATAATTTCTTCAGTCTCCCATGTTGCTTCATGTGGACACAACTTGGTCCATTGGACTTTGACCGTCAGAATAGTTTTATTCCGCAATTGACGAACCTCTTGTTCAACGACCTTTATTGGCTTTTGCTCATATGTCAAGTCCTTTTTAATCTTCAAATTGTCGTAAGTGATGACATGGAAAGGATCAGGTACATACTTCTTGAGCATTGAGACGTGAAATACATCATGGACTTCTGCTAATTGAGGGGGCAAAGTAATACGATAAGCAACTTCACCAACCCTTTTGAGAATTTCAAAGGGGCCAATGAATCTTGGAGTAAGCTTTCCTTTGATACCAAATCTTCGAATACCTCGGCTTGGAGAAACCTTGAGAAATACATGGTCTCCTACTTGAAATTCCAGGTCGCGCCTTCGATTATCAGCATACGATTTCTGCCTGTCTTGTGCCATTTGAAGTGTTTCTCGAATGAGTTTTACCTTCTTGGTAGTATCCCTAATAATGTCGGGACCGAGAAATTACCTGTCACGCCCCGAGCCTTTATTACAGCGGAAGACTCGCTCGAGAAACGTGAACAGCCGGCATGGTAAGCCTCTTGCAAGTAAGAACGACCAGAGCGCGAGACAATCACACACATAAATGCAATTGCACAGAACTTAATCAAACTCCAACTTTATTTCATAAATGATCAAAGTATTCCTTTACAATAATCATCTTTCATTCTACTAGACTCAAGAAATAAGAAAATTACATTGACTCAATCTAAACATTATAGACTTCCTAAGTCTTCACTCGTAGCTTTACAAGACTTTCACTCACTTCCGGATCTGCCACTAGTATAGACCGAATCCGAATCTGAACTACTTCCATCTCCTGAAAAATGTTAGAAATTAGGTAATGAGCACACTTGCCCAGTAGGTATCTTCGCATCAACATGAAAGCACTATTAAAGCGATTAATATTTTTACTCTAAAGAAATAAGGTAAAATCATGCAATGCGATGATCACGCGATTAAACCATAGTAACGAGATAATCATGTAAGATAGAGTGACAAAGAATGAACTTATCAAGAATATAACAAGAACATGATATTGGCCTTTTCATGAACAAGAATGTAACAAGAATGCACTATCAAGCCACATAATCAACACCCAACATCTTATGCTTATGAGCAAGTGCTTCGTGAATTTCTGTGGAATATCGAGCAAGAAAGTCATGTACAAGAACTTGATCATGCTGCATCGCGTTGTGATTTTTCACTTCACGAGCCGTGGATAATTCACTTATTTATAAAGAAAGTACTCCCAGCACAATGCGACGCCAGTAGCATCATATCCCATGGTTTATAAAATAGTATGTTTCCGACAATCAGCCGAGGGGACTAGCATAGAGCCCTTGAACACAATCAGTGCTCGATCGCATCTTCAAGTATAAATCATGCTCTTACCACACATGATAATAAAGTATGGCCAAGAATATAGCAATATCAAATAATGAAAATTAATGTATGAACACTTCAATTTGAATATGAGGAATTCAAGAATGACATTAAACAAGGTTATGCTCATAAAATAAATTGATAGCATAACGGTACATTCTTTTCTCTTTTCAATCCTTATATTAAGTTTCTTGATTAATATTATAAGTTCTAGACTATCATTAGTTCATCTAGAACCTTTGGAATATCAACCCTTGGGTCAAACCTTGGGTTAAGTACTTAAGCAATGTGACGGTCGTTCTCTGGGCCGTTACATCATGTGACGCTCCAGTAGAGGGCCGTTACAATGATCAGAGTCCAGAACTATTAAAATAAACTCAGAGAAGTGTGACGGTCATTCAATGGGCCGTTACGTGATTCTGACGGTCCAATGTAAGGCCTTTACATTACTAGATCCAGAAAACAACGATAGTGTATTCTAGTTAATGGGTTTTAATGGTACAACCAACTCGGCGTCCTAGTGGGAATCCCAGGCTCACAGAGAATTACGGAGGCCTTGAAACAAGATTTCTGAGTCCATTGGAAGGAATATCCAATAGAGAGGTCCTCATGTCCAAGAATATGTTCCTATAGTGAAAAATGTGAACTAATGGTCAACATACCGGAGTATGTGCCATGTACTTATAGAAATGACTCTATTGATAGAGAAAGAATATATATAGATATATATCGATGTGAAATCATGGTAAAAATTCTATTAATACATCATTCAAAATCATGTTTCTAATTACAAAACTATAGAGTTTTGGGCTCATGAAATTAACATAACTTAAAGTAATAGTGAGATACCAAAACATGTAATACCTATCATGAATGATTAAATAATCTCAAAGTCACGTAATCAGGTTAAAACATAGGTAACTAGGCATAATAATAATTAAATTTGATAGGTTTCCAATCTGTCTTGAGTTGACAGTACACAGGCACCTGACGGTCTAGCCAAGGCGCGTCACAGGGAGTGTGACGGTCTATCGAGCAACCGTTACAGAATGTAACGCTCCTGCATAGATGCGTCAGAGTCAACAGAGAAATCAATAGGCAACCAGGGACTGTGACAGTCCATCGTATGGCCGTTACTTGAGTGTGACGGTCCTACTATGGTGCGTTATAGTATCTGCTGACAGAAAATGATATGAAACCTAAGAGATCAACTCACATCATGTTTAAATCAAATACCATGTCTATTCTAGGCATGATAACAAAGTATAGGCTATCTATATGCATGGGTTCCAGTGAATAGACAAGATAACTTCTTTTATTTCTATTTAAGGCTAAGAGATGTATGAAATGCATGGAACTATGAAAACATAAAATTGATGATCTAAGATGCATGAAATTCTGTCAAATCAGAGGGCTTTTAGTTCTATCAAGATGTTTTTGCCGTTCATGAGATGACCTACCTCTTCTAAGACCTTTAACCTTCGAATTTGGTGCTAGGTGCTACTCTTTGATCCTTGTACTTCCTGTGATAATTCAGCAACTTCCTTGGGCTCTAACTCCACAACCTCTTGACCTAAAGATGTGAAATTTTGAGAGTAGTTAGTCTAAAGTATTATAAACAAATTCCTCTAAAGAACTTACCTGAGATTATGACTCCTTACCTTGATTCCATGCGAGCAAAAGTAAGGGTCGCGTAGTTCAGAACTAGGTCCTATTTATAGGGTTCTAGCTAGGGTTTGAAGATTAGATCGATTCTAAAGTCCTTAATCTGCTAAAACATGATCTCTAAGAGTCCTTGGTAATGTTATAACTCTTCCCAAGTTGATCCCTAGTTGATAAGATCATCAAGTTCCCATCTTTTTATAAGTTCTTCAACTTACGGAAATCACAGAGTGTAACGGTCGTAGACCCATGCGTTACAAGCATGTGACGATCGCGCGATAGACCGTTACATTCAACGTATATAGAGTTTCAAATAAATAAAACTCTTTTATTCATTTATCCATATAATTATCTTAGATAATTAGTCTTTATCCTTAAAAATCTATAAATAAGCTAAATAACCTTCTAGAACATGGGCCAAACTTAATGGGCATGGTCCTTAAACCTTTTGGATAATAATTAGATAGGCTAGGTTAACTATTTTTACCTAATTGGGTCTTATAATGACTTATAATTCTACCAATCTATTTATAAATTTATTTAGGCCTTTATAAATTCTAGAAAATTATCTTATAATTCAAAAATTATTTATATAAATTCTGGGGCACTACATTACCTTTCTCCTACTTCATTCCAACAAATAGGTGAACGACAACTTCTTCCATATAAAGCTTCAAATGGTGTCATTTGTATGCTAGCTTGATAGCTATTGTTGTATGCAAATTGTACTAAAGACAAGTGATCATGCCAACTTCCTCCAAAGGCAATACCACAAGCCCTGAGCATATCTTCCACCACTTGATTTGTCCTTTCCGTTTGACCATCAGTTTGTGGATGGATTGCCGTGCTAAAGCTGAGTCGGGTCCCTAAGGAAAGCTGAAGACCCTTCCAGAATTGAGATGTAAATCGAGGATCTCGGTCAAATATAATTATGACAGGGACACCATGTAGTTTGACAATTTCCCTCATGTATAGTGCTGCTAATACATCTACTGACCATCGACTTTTGATTGGTAGAAAATGTGCAGACTTAGTCAATCGGTCTATGATTACCCATATACCATCATGTCCTCCTCTTGTCTTTGGCAAACCCATGATAAAATATATCCCTATACTTTCCCACTTCCACTCGGGAATATTCAAGGGGTGTAATTTACCTGCGGGTTTTAAATGTTCTACCTTGACTTTTTGACAAGTGAGACAGCGGGACACAAAATCTGCTACCTCTCTCTTCATGTTGGGCCACCAAAAGTTTCTTTTCAAATCTTGATACATCTTGGTAGCACTAGGGTGAATAACATATCTTGATTTATGCGCTTCCTCCATGATCAATTTCTTAGTGTCATCATGATTCGGCACACAAATTCGATCTTAAATAATAATCTTCCATCATGTGAAATAAAGAATTCTGATCTTTAATCAATATTATCCTTGATCTCCATTAATGCAGGGTCGTTCTCTTGTAATTTGACTGTATCCTTAATCAATGTAGGTTGAGACCTTATGTTGGCAATAATACACCCTTCTTCTTCCCTGTCAATATCAAGATTTAGGTAAGAAAAATCTTTGATAAGACAAGTCATACCTACTCTGAGGCTTGCTAGTGTTGCCATCGGTCTTTTGCTAAGAGCGTCTGCTACAGCATTTACTTTTTCTGGATGATATTGAATAGTAAAGTCGAAGTCCTTGAGATACTCCAACCATCTACGTTGCCGCATGTTCAACTCCTTCTGGGTGAAAAGATATTTCAGACTTTTATGATCTGAAAATATAGTGAATTTCTTCCCATAAAGGTAATGTCTCCAAATCTTTAAAGCGAAAATAACCGCAGCTAATTCCAGATCATGCATAGGGTAACTCTCTTCATGACGCTTCAATTGTCTTGAGGAATAACTAATCACCTTCCCATTTTACATGAGAACACATCCTAGGCCAATGCCAGATGCATCTGCATAGACTTCAAATCCACCACCATCAACGGGCAATGCCAGAATAGGGGCTATGGTGAGGTGATCCCTAAGATTTAGAAAGCTCTCCTCACAGTCCTTCGACCATGAAAAAGGATTTTATTTTCTTATAAGTCTAGTCAATGGAACGATGATCTTAGAGAAATCCTTAATAAATCTCTTGTAATAACCAGCTAGCCCTAGAAAGCTTCTTACTTCTGACACGGTCATTGGCCGGCTCCAGTTCTTAACAGCTTCCACCTTCGAAGGATCGACAGTGATACCTTCTTTTGAAATAATATGGCCGAGGAATGAGACTTCCTTTAGCCAGAATTCGCACTTACTAAGCTTTGCATAGAGTTTGTGTTCTCTTAGCGTTTGTAGGGCGATCCTTAAGTGCTTTTCATGATCCTACTTTGTTCTGGAGTAAATAAGAATATCGTCAATGGAGACAACTATAAACTGGTCAAGATAGGGCCTGAAGACATTATTCATAAGCTGCATAAAAGCTGTCGGGGTATTAGTTAATCCGAACGGTATTACTACAAACTCATAGTGGCCATAACGGCTCCGGAAAGCCGTCTTGTATATGTCTTCATCCTTGATCTTGAGTTGATGATAATCTGACCTGAGGTCGATCTTGGAGAAATATTCTGCCCCTGAAATCTGATTAAAGAGCTCATCGATATGTGACAACGGATACTTGTTCTTGATAGTAAGCTGATTCAGTCGCCGGTAATCGATACATAGCCTAAGAGATCCATCTTTCTTTTTGACAAATAGAACTGGCGCACCCCAAGGGGATGTGCTAGGTCGAATGAATCCCTTGTCCAATAACTCCTGAAGCTGTTTCTTCAATTCTTTAAGTTTTATGGAGGACATCCTGTAGGGAGCTATTGAAATAGATAGCTAAGTTTTATTCCTGATTTTGAGTACGAGTTTAATATACTTAGTTGATATCATTTGTTATCATGATAGTTTTTCATGCACATTAGCATTATTTTAACTTATGTTAATTTCATACCAAATTATATATCTTTGTAATAAATGCATATTTTAAATGTTGGATGAATGAGATTTACTCTTGATTTATCACTGTTCTCTTTCTCATCTAAGAGTCATTTTCTTAAGTACATGACGAATATCCCGGTATGTTGTCATTAGTTACACTATTGCACATTAGGAACACAATCTTGGACATGATGACCTCTCCCTTGGATATTCCTTCCAATGGACTAGGAAATCTTATTTCAAGGCCTCCGTAAGACTCTGTGAGCCTGGGATTCCCTCCAGGATGCCGATCTGGTTGTACCATTAAATCTCAATTGTCAAGAAAGCACTTACCAGTGTTTTATATTTCTAGGTTATTAGCGGCCTTATTGTTGACTGCTAACGATTGCTAGCGGGCCTATAATTGATCACTAATAGATCCTAAATGGTTCTTCATTTGACTGCTAACATATTCCAGAAGTTCTATTTTAAAATGTCAGATTCTATTCATTAACGGTCCTATACTTGACTGCCAGGTGCAAGAGACAGCCTAGTAAATGACCGCTAATGTCATGAATTTGATTAACCCGGGGTTTGACTCAAGGATTGATTTTTCTATGTTCCTAGATGGTCAAATTGATTATCTAGAACTTGCCACATTGTTTCCAAGATATCTAAGTAATTTTAAGAATTAAAGAATGTACCGTTATGCTACCAATTTGTCTCCACGGCATAACCTAGTTATTTAATGCATTTATTGGAATCTCTTATTCTCAATAGAAGCATTTCTTATTTTTGGTTACCTTATCATGGAACTATTATTGAAATTGAGCATTCTTGGCCTTATTATTATAAACGTGGAAGTAGCTTGATTTATACTTGAAGATGCAGTTCGAGCACTGATTGTGTTCAAAGGCTCTATGCTAGTCCCCTCGGTTGATTGTCGGAAACATACTATTTTAAACCATGGGGTATGATACTACTGGCGTCGCATTGCGCTGGGAGTACTTTCTTTATAAATAAGTGAAATGTCCACGGGGATCCACATAAATTCATGAAGTACTTGTTACTAAGTGAAGAATACATTCTTGCTTGTTACATGACTTTCTAGTGCATTCTTGTTACATTCTTGCTTGGTCAAATTATACTCTCATATCTCAAGTTTGGTTATATCTCGTTACTTTGGCTTTATTCACGTGTTTTATCGTATTTGCATGATTTGTTGTATTTCTTTAGAGCTAAAACAATAATCACTTTAACATTGCCTTCATGTTGATGCGAAGATACCTACTAGGAAGTGTGCTCATTACCTACTTTCTCAATATTTCAGGAAATGCGAGTGAATCGGATTCGGATTACTCAAGTAGCGGGTCCGAGAGTGATTAAAAGTTTCATGGAATCGAGTGAAGACCTAGAATTGTCAAAATATGTCTAGATTGAGTCGTTATATGTAATTTTTCTTTGTTGACTTTAGAAGTTTAAAGAGAGTCGAATATTTGTATATTTTGATTATGATTATTTAACAATGAAATGATAAAGAAGTTTGATTAAACCATTGAGCAATTACTTTGTGTGATTGTTATTGCGCTCTGATTATATTGCTTGCTCGAGGCTTACCATACCGGCTGTTCGCGGTCTCGATTGTTTTCACTGCATAATCTCGGGACGTGACAGTTAAGTTAGTATCAGAGCCTAAGTCTAAGGACTTAGGGAGAAAGACATGTCATAGGATAAGTCCAAGGTTTAAGGACCCAAACCTATGAACTAAGGGAGAAATTTCTCACCTACGTGAGAATTGGGTAAAGCTCGGGGTGAGATAGTAAATTAGCTCTAGATGAATATCTTTTTAATTTTATGGGAATTAACTAACTGCTATTTCTCTTAGGTACCTTATTTTCACAATGGCCCATCGTGTGGATTAGAACGGTATGCAGCATACTGTTGTGGGTCTCACCCAAGCCTTACAAACTATGGCCCAAGCAGGCGTAGGGGCAAGAGCTGGAGATGTGCATCGTAATTTTCGGAGTCTAAACCCTCCACGATTCTATGGTTCTTCTAATCCAGACGAAGTTTAGAACTGGATAGATGATATGAACCATATATTCGAGGTCATGCAATGTGTTGACCAAGATAAAGTGCGTCTTGCCACTTTTCAACTAAACAAAGATGCACGTACATGGTGGAAGTCGGTTCTGGCACTGCCAGCAGATGCACCCCATACATGGGAAGGTTTTATTACGCTATTCCGTGCCAAGTATTTTTCTGAGCACGTCAAGGAGCGGAAGGCTATAGAATTCGCTTCTCTGCGCCAGGGCATGTTGACGGTGGCAGAATTTGAGCTTCAATTTTCTAGGTTGGCGCCGTATGCTCCTCATCTGGTCAGTACCGATTTACTAAAGGCTAATCAGTCCATGGATTGTTTAAGACCCGGTTTTATTCAGCAACTCGGGACTCAAAATATCTATACTTATGTGGAGATGGTCCAACGGGCATATCTATGTGAAAGGACCTTAGAGAAGGTCAAAAAATTAAAAGGAAAAGGCGAAGAACCAAGCCGAAGATCAGATCGGCGTGATAAGAAAGGCAAGTTCAGCATCACGGAACCCTACAAATCCCGTGATAGTAAGAAGAGATCCCAGAATGGGAGTGGTAGTGGCTACCATAAAAATAAGAAAGTCAAGGAAGAAGACAAGCAGGTCGCTATGGCCTATACTTTTTGTGAGAAGTTTGGTCATTCGGCCGAAGAATGCTGGAAGCGTCTTGGTGCTTGTCTACATTGTGGTAGCAGGGAGCACCGCATGCCGGCTTGCCCCCTTATGAAGGAACTATCTTCCGGGAGTGGACGTAAGTGTCAGGCTCATTTAAATGCTATTCTGGAAGAGGAAGAAGTGCCCCTGAATGATGGGCTAATGGAAGGTACTATCCAGATCTATTCTCGTCCTACATTCGTATTATTTGATACTGGTGCTTCTCATTCCTTTATATCCACCGCTTTTGCAAAGACATTGCCCATTTCATCAGTTCCTTTACCTTCGGACCTTGCTATTACTACACCTTTTGGTCCTGGAACTAAACTTACCAACTATTATCCTGATAGTGAGGTAGTGGTAGAAGGTCACAATCTTCCCGCAAATCTCGTATGCCTTGACATGGAGGGCTACAATGCTATATTAGGTGTAGATTGGCTTGTAGACCATGATACCTAAATAAATTGTCGGAATAGGATTATCTTTTTTCGGAAACCTGGTCTTCCAAGGTTTTCCTTCCTTGGTATCAAATATAGGAAGTATCCTACCATAATTTCATCTCTACACGCTTGCAGACTTATTTCACAAGGATGTGTAGCTTTTCTTGCTTCCGTAATCCTCACCGAATCCAAGGAGATCGTCTTAAAAGGCATTCCTATTGTCAATAAGTTTCTTGATGTATTTCCATCAGATTTACCTAGTTTGCCACCCAAAAGGGAAGTAAACTTCTCCATTGAACTTGTACTCGGAGCAGCACCTGTGTTGGCCCGGTTAGGAAGGCAATCGAGAGGGGGGGTGAATTGATTGCACACCCTTTAGAACAAAATTAAAATAAATCACGCAGAAGGTAGATAAACACTAGCCTTCTCTTGATAAAATGCAAAGACAACGATATTAAATGATGAAGCTCATTGATTCAAGCTTGATTAATATATATAAGTGATAAGCAAACAAGCACTCACAACTCCACAACGCTAAATGATGATCACTCGGATGACAATAAGTGAATGGACAGTTGATAAATCTCTCGTCTCACCGAATCACACTCGTTATATGAACGTATAGATATATCATCAATCACACAAAGAGCAAACCATGGCACAGTGATTTTTTAGGTGGTTCAGACGCACCCAAGTGCCGTCCTACGTCCACCCCTCTCAACTTGAGAGGATTGCACTAAACAACGCTGCACGACGGCAGCAACCACCACACACACGGGCATGACGGCCCACCACACGTGGGTTCTCGCATGACGACAAGAGACCTCACATACGGAGCAAGCTCTGAAATCGTTTAAGAAGAAAAGGATATGAAAATACAATGCCCAGTTCAAGATTAAAAATCTATGCTCCAAGGTAACTAAGAAAATGGATAGACATGATCTTCCCCTTTGATATTCACGCAACTAGGAGATCAAATGGAAGGGTGCTATAGAATGGAAGCATAAGAGAGAAAGAAGCCGGCCCCCTTTGATGAAGTCTGCCCAAGCTAGGAGATGGTGGAGAGCAGTAGCGGCTTCCTTCCAACTTCGAGCTCGGGGACGAAGGATGCAGAGCTTGGCGGCAGGTTCTTCCTTCCCCAGTAGAAGCACCGGTCCTCTCCTCCTTCTTCTTGCATAGATAGAACAAACTTAGCCCACAATAATATTATCTACGAATGGGGATTGCAGCATATATATATAGCAAGGATAGGCATTAGCAAAAGACCACAAAACCCTTCTCAAAACCCTTTAAAAACACACCCAATAGATGGGTGAAACCCTAAGGGTAATATGATAAAATATCATGGCAATCGGATCACTCAATGGGCATAGCGAAATCAATCCAAAAATCATGATCCGAACAACCCAGAAGAAGTGTCGACTCTTGGAGTCGACACTCTTTTTAAGATGATCTGTTAACATATAGAAAAACCAATACACAGGCTAAAGAGTCTGTGCATATCAACCCATGGTCGATGCACATATGAAGGGGTCAATGCATACTATGGGTAGGTGCATGTATAGACAGGTCTAAGCAAATGAGCGACCAAGGTCTTTGCTCAATGAAAAAGGGTCGGTGCATGTTTGTAAAGGGTATGTATCGGTGCATAATTTATCAAGCATGCACAGTCTAGAAGATGAGGTCGGTGCATAGTTTGTAAAACAATAAGGACCAAGTTGGTGCACTTTTATTAAACTCGGTGCAAGTTTTGTAGCAAGATGGGTCGGTGCAAGTTTTTCAAAACAAGGATATAGGTCGGTGCACTTTTGTTAAAACAATAAAGAAGTCTGTGCACATTATGTAAAGCACAAAAGCAAAGTCGGTGCACACTCTTTTGAAGCCTATAGACAGGGTCAGTGCAAGGCATGCACAAGGTCTGTGCATGTGACAAAGATTGCGCCAGTGCAAGGATTGGTACACATGAATAAGTATGCCAGGTCGGTGCAAAGTAGCAAATGCATGGTCGGTGTAAAGTTTTATGCACAGGAACAAACCCAATGCATATGCCAAGGTCTGTGCACAATCAACACAATCAGAAAAGATAGGAAAGTGAAACTCAGTGCAAGTTTTTATGCAGCAATAGGATGGGGTCGGTGCAAACAATGTAGATAGGGTCGGTGCAAGGAGCAGCAAGGTCCGTGCAATGTTGTGAAGGACCAAAGATTGGGTCGGTGCAAAGTGTGAACATGAGTCAGTGCAATGCAGAATGATGTCGGTGCAATGTAGCACAAGGTCCGTGCAATGATGCACAAGGTCGGTGCAGTTATGAATAAAATCTGTGCAATGGACAACAAGGTTCGTGCAAAGAATCAACAAGGTCGGTGCAATGCACAACAATTTGAACTTGGTTTTAACCATTCAGCATGTAATCCAAGATTAAGACTGACATAACTCAGATACGCCAATCATACAACTAGAAAAATATTCACAGCAACAAATGTTCAAGCAAAACACACTATGAAACCAAATTCAGTTAAATGAAGCTCACTTCTATTTATGAATAACTTGAACTTGACTCAATTATCCACAAGCTACTCAAAGCTCACTTTCAATAAAGATCTATCAATGCAAATCATAGAGAAGATATCAAAGAGACTTTTTCACACATGGTCTTTGTCAAAACAGCCTGGGGCACAACAATCTCCCCCTTTTTGACGAAGATAAAACCCTTTGAAAAACTACAAGGATTTGCATGAAAGAACCAATTCCCCTTTTGTCAAAACAAGTATTTTTCAACTTTCAAACACCCAATCAAAATATATGAAGTAAACAGCTCAACATGCAAATTTTATTACTCCCCCTTTTTGTCAGAGTCAAATAGGGGATTATGAAAAGCAGGGAAGCAAAATCGGATATGCACAATTAACTCAATGAAATGCACATGAAAAGCAAGGAATGAACATTCAAGGACATATGCATTCATTATTGTATATAGTATCAAGCATGTTCTATATGAACAGGCTAAGAACAATGCTATCGAGTGAGAGCATGAGTTGCATGAGCAATAGTAAAAGGGTAGTGCTTACAAGAAGTGGTACCGCATTACTCATGAAATATGACTGATTCAAGATGTACATTCGTACAATCACTCCCTAGATGTATATGTGAAGGATGAGCAATGAAATCTAGATAATATGGATTTTCAGATTTTTTAAAGAACATAAGTAGGAACTGTTCTGTTGGGTTCTAGTGCGCCCCTTCGTTATCTTTGACAATGGTTTTGATGATTCTAATATATTGTGTGTTTTATGTTTAATGGCGTCTTCATGATAAATAAGCTAACATGATGATATCTTATTTTACAGGTTGAATTTCAATGGTCCTTCATGAATACATTTCTGATGTTGACTCATGCGTGCTGTGCATGAGACTGTTGGGTATTGGTTCTCTGACTGCTCCTGCATGATATTCTGTTGGTTAGTTCATTTGATTACATTGGACTGCTAAGGCAGTTTTCCATTCTCCTTGGGATGGGTCGACCCCATGGGTCGACCCCTGGCTCCTTGAGCCTAGTTCTCTTTTTTCAAGATTAACTTGATGTTTTCAGTTTGGTATCAATTGTGTAGTGCCCTAAAATTTTTATAAAATATTTCTGATATAATTAAGAATTTTCTAGAATTATTAAGGGGCTAAATGAATTAATTAATGAATATTGGGTTAAATAAATCATTATAAGGCCCAATTATGTTAAACAATTAATCCAGCCTTAATAAATAAAGTCCAATAGGTTCAAGGACCAAGCCCATTAAGTTTGACCCATATTCTAGAAGGTTATTTAGCCTATTCACGAATTATAAGGATAAATACCCCTTATATAGATAATTATGTGGATAATTAACAAAAAGAGTTCGAATAAAATTGAATTCTGCGCACAGTGGATGTCGCGGTATATCGTGCGACCGCCACAGTAATGTAACGTGCCCAGCTTGGACCGTTACACTCTGTCAGTTCCGTGAATGGAAGAAAGAATAAAAAGATTGGATCTTTAGGATCCTATCTACAAGAGACCTAATTAGAAGAATATGTAAGGATATTAGGGACTCTTAGGGATAAGGTTCTGACCAACTAAGGACTCTAAAATCGATCTAATCCTCAAACCCTAGCCCAAACCCTATAAATAGAGCCCAGTTCAGAACTGAGCGACCCTTACTTTTGGCTCGTGAAGAAACAAGATAAGGAGATAGAATCTCGGGTAAGTCCTTTGGAACTTTTTGTTTCTAATACTAAGGTTTGACAACTCTCACAATTTCATGTTAGGAGGTCGAGTATCTAAGGAGTTAGGATCTTCCAAAGTTGCTGGTTTCATCACGCCAACCCAGGAAACTGTACAACAGGGTGCTGAAGATCAGGAAATTAGAGAAGCTAAACGAGGTAATTAGAGTTAGATACTTTAGAACTTTTTGTTCCTCTTAGTTTCATCTTCCTAACCTCCAAATTTCACGTCCTTAGGGCAAGAGACTGAGGAGTTAGAGCGACGTGAAGTTGCTGAAAAATCACAGGAAGAAAAGAACTAGGGCGACCGTTGAAGACTCAAATTAGAAGTTTTAAAGCCAGTAAAGAGGTAGGTTATCTCATGAATGGTAAAAACACATTATTAGGGATAAAAGCCCTCTAGTTTATTTGGATTTCATGCGTTATACTTCATGAATTTCATGTTTTAGGATTAGTCTATACATTCATGCATGCCTTCAACCCCAATTAAAGATAAAAGTTATCTCTTGTTATTTCATTACTACATATGCATCTAGATGGCCTTTACTTCGTTATCATGGCTAGAATAGTTAGTTATTTTGATTCTTCTTGCATGGACATAGTTCCTTATCTTTATTGTCAGCAGAAGCTCTGACGGATTAAAATAGGACCGTCACATGATTGTAACGGCCTTACGATAAGTCGTCACACCCTCTGTTGTGTTTAAAAACTCTCTGTTGTCTACAACATTGTAACGGCCCCATGATAAACTGTCACAGAAAGGTAACGCCCCCATGTTAGATCGTCAGACCACTGTGTTCTGTCAACCCGAGATAGAATGGAAACCAGTCAGATTTACTTATAAATAAGCCTAGTTAGCTAAGTTTTAACCTATTTTCATGACCTTGAGATTATAAATTGACTTATGATAGAAATTGCATGTTTAAAAACATCTCTAGTTATTTCAAGCATATGTTAATTTCATTAAGCTAAACTCTATAGTTTTGTACTTACACTATGATTTTAAATGATGTAATGATGGAGTTTTTATCATGGTTTCACATCGTTACACATTCTTTTCCATAGAGTCAATTTCTTTAAGTACATGGCATATATTCCGATATATGGCTATTAGTTCACACTTTACACTATAGGAACATATTCTTGAACATGATGACCTCTCTATTGGATATTCCTTCCAATGGACTAGGAAATCTTGTTTCAATGCCTCCGTAATTCTCTGCGAGCCTGGGATTCCCACTAGGATGCCGAGTTGGTTGTACCGTAAAAGCCCAATTGTTAGAAAGCACTATCGATGTTTTCAGGTTCTAGATATGTAACGGATCTATATTCGACCGTCAGGCACATATAACCGTCTAATATATGACCGTCACACTGTTTGAGTCCATATCTATTTTCTTCTGGATTCAACCTTTTCTAATGGCCCAACACTCGACCATTATGTTCATGTAACGGCCCAGTATTAAACCGTCACAGTTCTAAATCCTTTAACCCGAGGTTTGACCAAAGGGTCTAAGTTCCTGGATGAAGTATTGATGGTCTAGGACTCGGCTTATTATCTAAAGATACTTATTTTAAATTATGAATGATAATAAATATACCGTTATGCTGCCAAATTATTTTCATGAGCATGGCATCGTCTTAAATCATCCTTGATATCTCATGTCCTAAGTTGAAGCGTTCATTGTTGATTATTGTTATCAAGAACTTATTTGCATTCTTGGCCATATGTTATTGCTTGAAACGTGGAAATAGTTTGATTTATACTTAAAGATGCGATCGGGCACTGATTGTGTTCAAGGGCTCTATGCTAGTCCCCTCGGCTGATTGTCGGAAACATACTGTAAATCATGGGGTATGATGCTACTGGCGTCGCATTGCGTTGGGAGTACTTTCTCTATAAATAAGTGAAATCCACGATACACGTACATGACTTTCTTGCTTGTTACATGATATTCCACAGAAATTCACCAAATACTTGCTCATAAGCAAAAGATGTTTGGGTGATGAGTATGTGACTTGCTAGTACATTCTTGTTCATGAAAGGCCATTCTTGTTACATTCTTGCTAGTTCATACTTGTTCATTCTATCTTACATGATCATCTTGTTACTTTGGTTACTTGTGATTTATCGCATTCGCATGATTTTACCTTATTCCTCTAGAGCAAAAATGTTAATTACTTTAATAGTGCCTTCATGTTGATATGAAGATACCTACTAGGCAAGTGTGCTCATTACCTATTTCCAATCTTTTCAGGAGATGGAAGTGAGTCAGGATCGGATTCGGAATATTCAAATAGCGGGTCCGAGAGTGAATGAAGAATGAAGACTTAGGAAGACTTAGGAAGTCTACATGTTTAGATTGAGTCTATGTAATTTTATTATTTCTTGAGTCTAGTATGATGAAGAAAGTTGAAATAGTGATTGTAATTGAGTATTTGATTTGATTATTAATGAAATAAGTTGAAGTTTGAGTAAATATTGTGCAATTACATTTATGTGTATAATTGTCTTGCGCTCTGATCATTCTTGCTTGCAAGAGGCTTACCATACCGGCTGTTCACGTTCCTCGAGCTAGTCTTCTGCTGTAATAAAGGCTCGGAGCATGATAGTTAAGTTGGTAATAGAGCCTAAGTCTCAGGACTTAGGGAGAAGAATCATGTCATAGGATAAGTCCAATGTCTAAGGACCCCTACCTGTGAACTAAGGAAGAAATTTCCATACCCATGTGAGAATTGGGTAGAGCCCATGATAAGATACTTAATTAGCTTTAAGATAAATTTTCTTCCAATTTCACGAGAAGTAACAAGTTGTTATATTTTTCTCAAGTACCTTATTTTACAAATGGCTCATCGCGTAGATTGGAATGGCATGCAACAAACAGTTGCCGATCTTACTCAGGCATTGCAAACTATGGCCCAGGCAGGCGCAGGGGCAAGGGCTAGTGACTTACATCACAATTTCTGGAGTTTAAACCCTCCGCGTTTCTATGGTTCTTCTAATCCGAACGAAGCAGAGAACTAGATTGACGAGATGAACCGTATATTTGACGTCATCCAATGCACCAATCAAGAGAAGGTGCGTCTTGCAACTTTTCAACTCAACAAGGATGCCCGTACATGGTAGAAGTCGGTTCCGGCACCTCCGGCCGATGCACCTCATACATGGGATGGTTTTCTCACTTTGTTCCGTGCTAAGTACTTTTCCGAGCACGTGAAAGAAAGAAAGGCTATGGAGTTCGCCTCTCTTCGACAAGGAATGATGACAGTTGCGGAATATGAGCTTCAATTCTCCAGACTAGCACCTTATGCACCGCATTTAATCAGTACCGATCTATTGAAGGCTAATCAGTTTATGGACGGGTTACGATCCAATTTCATTCAGCAGCTCGGGACCCAAAACATCCGTACTTATGTGGAGATGGTACAGCGGGCATACTTATGTGAAAGGACCTTAGAAAAGGTCGAGAAATTGAAAGGAAAAGGAGAAGAGTCTAGTCGACGATCTGATCGGCGTTATAAGAAAGAAAAATTCAGGATCACGGAGCCTCACAAAAGCCGTGATAGTAAGAAACGGTCCAGGAGCGGGAACGGTGGAAGTTCCCAGAAGAATAAGAAGATTAAGGAGGAGGAGCAAGTCGCCACGGCTTGCACTTTTTGTGAAAAGTTCGGCCACTCAGCTGAAGAGTGCTGGAAGCGCCTTGGTGCTTATTTACGCTGTAGAAGTAGGGAGCATCGCATGCCGGATTGCCCCCTTATAAAAGACCAGTCATCTGGTGGTGGACGTAGGAGGCAGGCTCGCCTCAATGTCGTTCTAGAAGAAGAGGAAGCACCCAGGGATGGTGGGCTTATGGAAGGTACTCTTCAAATTTGTTCTCATCCTACATTTGTGCTATTTGATACTGGTGCCTCTCATTCTTTTGTCTCTACTACGTTTGCCAAAACATTACCGATTGCAGCAGTTCCTCTATCTTCAGATCTTTCTATAACCACACCCCTCGGTTCTGGAGCAAAACTTACTAGATATTACCTTGATAGTGAGGTGATAGTAGAAGGTCACAATCTCCCCGCAAACCTGGTATGCCTTGACATGAAAGGTTATGATGCCATTTTAGGGGTAGATTGGCTTGTAGATCATGATGCTGATATTAACTGTCGAAATAGGATTACTCTTCCAGGATTCTCTTTCCTTGGCATCAAGTATAGGAAACATCCCACTATCATATCTTCTCTTGACGCTTACAAACTCATCTCGCAAGGATGTGAAGCTTTTCTTGCTTCTGTCATTGTTACTGAATCCAAGGAAATCGTCCTAGTAAACATTCCTATTGTAAATGAGTTCTTAGATGTATTCCCATCTGAATTACCCAGTTTACCATCTGAGAGGGAAGTAAACTTCACTATTGAACTCATTCCAAGAGCAGCACCTGTTTCTATAGCCCCTTACAGGATGTCCCCCACGGAACTTAAGGAACTAAAGAGGTAGTTACAGGAACTACTAGACAAAGGTTTCATCAGACCTAGCACATCCCCCTGGGGAGCGCCAGTTCAATTTGTCAAAAAGAAGGATGGCTCTCTCAGGCTATGCATAGACTACCGGCGACTAAATCAACTTACAATCAAAAACAAGTATCCATTGCCCCGTATTGACGAGCTCTTCGATCAGCTTTCTGGAGCAGAGTATTTTTTCTAAAATAGACCTCAGATCATGTTATCATCAGCTTAGAATTAAAGAAGAAGATATTTATAAATCGGCTTTTCGAAGTCGTTATGGCCACTATGAATTTGTGGTAATGCCATTTGGGTTAACAAATACCCCAGCAGCATTTATGCAGCTTATGAACAGTGTTTTCCAGCCATATCTGGACCAGTTCATTGTCATCTTCATTGATGATATCTTGATATATTCCAAGATTAAAGAAGAGCATGAAGAACATTTGATGATAGCCTTGCAAACACTTAGAGAACATAAACTTTATGCCAAGCTTAAGAAATGTGAATTCTGGCTCAAGGAAGTTTCATTCCTAGGCCACATTATTTCAAAGGAAGGTATCGTTGTGGATCCTTCGAAAGTCGAAGCTGTCAGAAATTGGAGCCGGCCAACGACTGTATCAGAAGTAAGAAGCTTTCTGGGTCTAGCTAGTTATTATAGGAGGTTCATTAAAGACTTCTCAAAGATTGCTGTTCCTTTAACTAGACTCACAAGAAAAGAAAATCCTTTTGTCTGGTCAAAGGAGTGTGAGAAGAGTTTCCAAACTCTTAAGAATCACCTTACTATAGCCCCTATTTTAGCACTACCGGTGGAAGGTGATAGATTCGAAGTATATACGGATG
Organism: Amorphophallus konjac; assembly: GCA_022559845.1. Lineage (NCBI taxonomy): Eukaryota > Viridiplantae > Streptophyta > Magnoliopsida > Alismatales > Araceae > Amorphophallus > Amorphophallus konjac. Next base: position 70,066,559 of record CM040125.1, read on the forward strand.
CATCTGACATTAGCTTAGGATGCGTTCTCATGCAAGATGGAAAAGTAATCTGTTATTCTTCAAGACAATTGAAACGTCACGAGGAAAATTATTCCGTGCATAATTTAGAATTGGCAGCCGTTATTTTCGTCTTAAAAATTTGGCGTCATTATCTTTATGGAGAAAAGTTCATGGTCTACTCGGACCACAAAAGCTTGAAATACTTATTCTCTCAAAAGGAGCTTAATATGAGGCAGAGGAGATGGTTAGAATATCTCAAAGATTTTGATTTTTCTATTCAATATCATCCTGGCAAGGCTAATGCGGTAGCAGATGCACTCAATAGAAAACCAATGAGTATGCTATCAAGTCTTATGATTAGTATGACTAATCTTATTCCTCAATTTACTCAGATGAACTTAGATATTGACATAAAAGAAGATGATTGTTTCATGGCTAATATTCGAGCTCAACCTACATTGATAAAGGATCTGGTCAAGTTACAAAATGATGATCTCGTGTTACAAGAAATTAAAGCCAATATTGAACAAAGGTCGGATTTCTCTGTTTCCAATGACGAAAGTTTGTTATTTAAGGGTCGAGTGTGTGTACCAGATCATGAGGATACGAAGAAACCGATCCTAGAAGAAGCACATAATTCCAAGTACACAATTCATCCAGGAGGTACGAAGATGTATCAAGATCTCAAAAGAAACTTCTAGTGGCCAAATATGAAGAGAGAAATAGTTGATTTCGTGTCCTGTTGTCTCACCTGCCAATAAGTAAAAGCAGAACATTTTAGACCCGCAGGTAAATTACATCCCTTCAATATCCTCGAATGGAAATGGGAAAGTATGGGGATGGATTTCATCATGGGTTTACCTAAGACCAGAGGAGGACTCGATGTTATATTGGTGATCATAGACCGATTGACTAAATCCGCACACTTCATACCAATAAAAAGTCGATGGTCGGTGGATATTCTAGCAACATTATACAAGAAAGAAATTGTCAAATTACATGGCATCCCTGTCACTATTGTATCTGATAGAGATCCTCGATTCACATCACAATTCTGGAAGGGCCTACAACATTCACTAGGACTAGATTAAATTTTAGCACAGCATTTCACCCACAAACTGATGGTCAGACTGAAAGAACAAATCAGGTAGTAGAAGATATGCTCAGGGCTTGTGCTATTGATTTTGGAGGAAGTTGTCATGATCACTTACCTCTGGTAGAATTTACATACAACAACAGTTATCAGGTCAGCATACAGATGGCGCCCTTTGAAGCTTTATATGGAAAAAGCTGTAGATCACCAATATGTTGGAACGAAATAGGGGAAAAGTAATTCCTAGGCCCCGACCTTATCAGGGATTCTATAGAGAAGATCAAGCTCATTCAAGAAAGAATGAAGATGGCGCAAGATATACAGAAATCTTATGCTGACAATCGAAGACGCGACTTGGAGTTTCAGGTAGGAGATCATGTATATCTGAAAGTTTCTCCAGGCCGTGGTATTCGAAGATTTGGCAGTAAAGGAAAACTAACTCCAAGATTCATTGGCCCAATTGAAATTCTCGAAAGGGTCGGTGAAGTGGTTTATAGACTAGCTTTACCTCTACAATTAGCAGGAGTTCACGACGTATTTCACGTCTCTATGTTGAAGAAATATGTATATGATCCTCATCATGTCATTACTTATAATAATCTGGAGATCCAAAAGGACCTGACATACGAGCAGAAACCGATCAGGATTCGGGAATGAGAAGTGTGTCAACTAAGGAATAAAACTATTCCTATGGTCCAAGTCCAATGGACGAAGCAATGGCCACACGAAGCAACATGGGAGACGGAAGAATCTATGCGTAAAAGATTTCCAGAATTATTCAACTGTAAGTACACTCTCCATAAATCCATGAATTGAATTTGGGGACCAAATTCTTCTAAGTGGGGGAGGGTGTAGTGCCCTAGAATTTTTATAAAATATTTTTGATATAATTAAGAATTTTCTAGAATTATTAAGGGTCTAAATGAATTAATTAATGAATATTAGGTTAAATATATCATTATAAAGCCCAATAATGTTAAAAAATTAATTCAGCCTTAATAAATAAAGCCCAATAGATTCAAAGACCAAGCCCATTAAGTTTTACCCCATATTCTAGAAGGTTATTTAGCCTATTCACAAATTATAAGGATAAATACCCCTTATATAGATAATTATGTGGATAATTAACAAAAAGAGTTTGAATAAAATTGAATTCTGCGCACAGTGGATGTAGCGGTCTATCGTGCGACCGCCACAGTAATGTAACGCGCCCAGCTTGGACCGTTACACTCTGTCAGTTCCGTGAATGGATGAAAGACCAAAAAGATTAGATCTTTGGGATCCTATCTACAAGAGACCTAATTACAAGAATATGTAAGGATACTAGGGACTCTTAGGGATCAGGTTCTGGCCAACTAAGGACTCTAAAATCGATCTATTCCTCAAACCCTAGCCAAAACCCTATAACTAGAGCTCAGTTCTGAACTGAGCGACCCTTACTTTTGGCTCGTGAAGAAACAAGGTAAGGAGATAGAATCTCAGATAAGTCCTTTGGAACTTTTTGTTTCTAATACTAAGGTCTGACAACTCTCCAAATTTCGTGTTAGGAGGTCGAGTATCCAAGGAGTTAGGATCTTCCAAAGTTGCTGGTTTCATCATGCCAACCCAGGAAACTGTGCAAAAGAGTGCTGAAGATCAGGAAATTAGAGAAGATAAATGAGGTAATTAGACTTAGATGCTTTAGAACTTTTTGTTTCTCTTAGTTTCATCTTCCTAACTTCCAAATTTCACGTCCTTACGACAAGAGACTAAGGAGTTAGAGCGACGTGAAGTTGCTGAAAAATCACAGGAAGAAAAGAACTAGGGCTACCGTTGAAGACTCAAATTAGAAGTTTTAAAGTCAGTAAAGAGGTAGGTTATCTCATGAACGGCAAAAACACATTGTTAGGGATAAAAGCCCTCTAGTTTATTTGGATTTCATGCGTTATACTTCATGAATTTCATGTTTTGGGATTAGTCTATACATTCATGCATGCCTTCAACCCTAATTAAAGATAAAAGTTATCTCTTGTTATTTCATTACTATCTATGCATCTAGATGGCCTTTACTTCGTTATCATGGCTAGAATAGTTAGTTATTTTGATTCTTCTTTCATGGACATAGTTCCTTATCTTTATTGTCAGCAGAAGCTCTGACGGATTAAAAGAGGACCGTCACATGATTGTAACGGCCTTACGATAAGCCGTCACACCCTCTGTTGTGTTTAAAAATTCTCTGTTGTCTCTGACGCACCATAACTGGAGCGTTACAACATTGTAACGGCCCCATGATAAACCGTCACAGAAAGGTAACGCCCCCATGTTAGACCATCAGACCATTGTGTTCTGTCAACTCGAGACAGAATGGAAACCAGTCAGATTTACTTATAAATAAGCCTAGGTAGCTATGTTTTAACCTATTTTCATGACCTTGAGATTATAAATTGACTTATGATAGAAATTGCATGTTTAAAAGCATCTCTAGTTATTTCAAGCATATGTTAATTTTATTAAGCTAAACTCTATAGTTTTGTATTTACACTATGATTTTAAATGATGTAATGATGGAGTTTTTATCATGGTTTCACATCATTACACATTCTTTTCCATAGAGTCAATTTCTTTAAGTACATGGCATATATTCCGGTTTATGGCCATTAGTTCACACTTTGCACTATAGGAACATATTCTTGAACATGAGGACCTCTCTATTGGATATTTCTTTCAATAGACTAGGAAATCTTGTTTCAAGGCCTCCGTAATTCTCTGCGAGCCTGGGATTCCCACTAGGATGCCGAGTTGGTTGTACCTTTGTCACGCAATGACTCGGGGACCGACTCACATGTCAGAATTGTCCCGCGGCTTGCTCCAGTTGTACTTCGGCCCATTAAGGCCCGCTTGTAAAGCCCAGGTGGCTCATCATAAAACCAGTGAAATACATACATCCGTATTCGGGCCTCTAGCTTCCAACCACTCCACTCGGCATCCGTACCCAACACCCTGACCCCAGTAACACACCTCGGTCTTACGCTTACCCCTGGCTGCTGGATGCCTCCGGCCCTCCACCCACGGCTTCAGACACATATACACACTTTACTTCAGCATAGAACGAAGGTATTCGGATTGAATCCGATGTAAATAAACACCGGTTGCTTGCGGCCGGTGGGGAAAGACGTCCTGTACACGATTCCCGCAATCGTCTACGCACTCGCACCCATGGAACCCCTTCTCTCCACGTGTCACCCGATTGCCCGAGCCCATGTGCCACGCCCTGGTGGCGCTTCCCCGGTCAAACCTTGGTTCCATGAGTGATTGTCGAGAGATTGACTGGCATGCCCGCATCTTGTCCGGTTAACCCTTATCCCGACACTTTCGTGCCATTCGACCCTTTTCAACTTTCCGTAAAAAGGAGAGTGCCCGGTACCGCCGTGAGAGGCATGCACCCATGAGGAGGATACCCGGGATACATCAAAATCCCATATTGATGCGGGACGAGACACGGACACGACAAGCTCGCGATCGTCCCTTAACGAGGGAAACGTCGGACGTGCACGGTTGAGAAACTGGCAGTGAGCTAGGGTGGTCGGCTCTCACTTGTGCCCGGATCGGGTCACGGGACGGTCTCGCACTCTCTCACAGCAGCGGTGAATGATAATACAGCGAGCTAATGGACCTAAAGCATGCTCTCTAGCAGCGGCATAAACAAGTATATATGAAAATAAGCAAATGCCGAGTGTAGGGAGCGAGAACGATACCTCCACGCGCTCGGCGTGGGGAAGACGGACCCGGCCGAAAACTCGTACTCCCGAAAACTTAACACACAATAATTACAGCAATGGAACATGCCCACTCCACGCAGGGAGGTAAAGGGCTATACAAATGGGCCCGGGAGGACCGAATTCGGGTTGACGGGGAGCTTCGTGTGTTGATTCGGCTACACGCGTGTTCACGACCGTGGGGCCCACGTGCTGTCCGGAGGGGCCGTGTGGGACCCGATGGTACCGCTGTAGTGGAGACACTTGGAGAAGCGCTCCCCGGGCTGGCGGCATGCTGGTTCACCGGCCAGAGGCCGGGCGGCTCCGTTCGGCACCAGTCGGAAAAACCGATCGAAATCTGTCGGTTCTGTATTTCAGCCCGCGCTCCGGCGAGAACGGACGCTGCGATCAGCACCGATGTTGGAATGCGACGAGATTAGAGCCGTTGGAAAGCTGCTTCGAAGTACTACAATCTAGTGACCTTCAGAAAAATTCACCAGATTTGTACTTTGTGTTGGCGAATTTTATATGCTGCTGTTGTACAGTAACCGAAGACTCAGATCTGCAGAGAACTTTCCTGAGAACTGCCTTTGACCGCTATGAAGACCTCGGATTCAGCCCTTGACCTCTTCATAAAAGTTGTAGCAAATTAAGTAAGGAAACCAGGACTATGTTTGGATCTGGATTTGGAGGTGGTAATGATTTGTTCTGATTTTGGAAGTGGAGGGTGGTCGGATCTAGAATCTGACTGAAAATACTGTAGCAGAGGAAGAACACGAATTTCTAAAAATAGATAGAAGGCTGATAAAATATTAAGAAAATTTGTGGAGGTAGGGAGTGATGGACGGAACTCCTAGTAAAATTGGGAGGGTTTGGACAAATCAAAAAGATGGTCAGAGGGGGAGAACTCAGAGGTTCTGTCACTGTAGATAGAAACCTGGCAGATCTGGATGACAGGTTGGACGAAAATGTAAAAATACTAAACCGTAGATTTTGGACGTGAAAATTTAGGTGGCACTTGGGATGCAAGGGTAGAACACATCATAAAAAATTCAGATCAATCCAAACTCGTGGTGGAGACAGACAATTCGTGGAAGTGGCTGTGGTCGGACGAAGATAGAACTGCAGAGGCGGCTCGATGGCGGCGTGATGGCGGGACGAACGGCGGCGGCGGCAGCACCGATGATCACCAGAGATAGAGGGGAGGGGATTGAAGATAGAACCACTCTAGAATTTGGGGTTGGAGAAGGAAGAACACCAGGGGAGAGAGGGAGAGAGGGCACACCCTTCTTGCTTCAAGCAATTTTCACATAATTTCTTCATTAATCTCTAATGACACTATACATAGGCTTATATAGAAAATGGCAAGGGGTGGGGGGCTAGGAATTTCGTGGGAAATAAGTCATTTTCTTCCCCCATGTGGTCAAAACTCAAAAAAAATAAATTACATATGAATGGAGCACTCCTTTGACTAGGTAGGTAAGGTAGGTGGCCAACCTTTGAAATTTTAACCCCTTTGTCTCCCATGTGGTCAATTAGCATTCAAACCTTCTAGATGGCCACCTAGGATGGTTGACCAGCCCCACATAGATGAGGTGGACCAATGGGGAAGGGGAGGGGGCCCCCTAACTGGACCTACTACACATTTGCACAAAAACCCACACAATCCTAGGGAATGACACATTGGCTTACAAAGCCTTACAATTGTACATATACTTTCCCAAGCATATAAAAGTAAATAAAAGGACTCAAATGTAAAAATAAAAGTTAATGCTCGGCGTCGATTCCCATCAACTCTCCCTGGGTGGGAGGAACTCGACCCCGTCGAGTAGGGGTATGGATGCTCGAGTACTCCGGCGGATCCGTCACCGTGCCAAGTAGCGCGGGTATGCTCCACTCCAAGTGATTGGCACCTGCTCATTCCATATATGTTGGCTTGTGTGTCTTCCCTAAGTGTTTTGATGATGAGCAACACTATGTTAATTGTTCTTGTTATTTTTCAGATATCCTGCACTTGAGTTATCCATGGTCTTATATGAATTAGCTGCTAAGAGGTAACACTGCGTGTGTTCGTTCATGTTCTGTCTTCGTGCTGTTTTCCTCAAACATCATGTAGTTCTTGCTTCGCGTTTTCACCTCGTGTCGAGCTAGCCATGTTGTCGTCTGATTGAGTGTTGTCTTTCACCTCGTGCAGTATTTGTTTACTGTGTTGGTTCCATGTCATCCTTTGTATTCCTGTCTTCGAGTCCATTCGCTGAGTCTCTAAGTCAGTCTAAGTTCAAGTGTTCGTTTCACTTTGTGATTGTTTTCTCTTCTCATGACTTCGTGTCGTGTTCCTGAAGCTGCTCTAAAAGTTCTGATGAACTTCGAGTAGTTTTCCTGTAGACCTCGTGTCGTTCCTACTTAGTAACCACACTTCGTGACGGTTACTATAGTCCACGTCTTCGTGTTGGTTTTATGCACTCCGTGTCGTCTTCTTTGTTTCATTCTGTTCTCATCTCACTTCGAGTCGTTTCTCTGCATACTGTCTTCGTGTTGATTGGCACTTCTTCTTGGTTACAACACCTCGTGTTGTACTGTTTGACTTCGTGTCGGTTTCGGTTGCTAGTCCATGTTGTTTTCATGTCGTTCTCCTTATTGCCACCTCGTGTCGTCTTAAGTCTTCGTGTAGTTTTACCTCGTGCAGTCTGATCCCGTGTTATTTACTGTTTCGACTTCGTGTCGTTATCAGCCCGTCTTGTTTTCATCTCGTGCTGTTCTTACTGGCTTCGTGTCGTTTTCTATATATAGTGTGTGTTTGTCACCACTATACTTCGTGTCGTTGCTTTTTACTTCGTGTCAAACTTCACCTCGTGTTGTTTTCACCTCGAGTCGTTTCGTTATATTCTGTCCTCGTGTTGGTTTCTCGCTTTAGTCTTCATGTCGGTCTCTGTCGTTAGCCCGTGTTGTCCTCGTGTTGTTTTTGCATTCGTGACCTCGTGTCTCTTTTGCTTATAACCTCTCCTCGTGTCATTTTCTTCTGTGTATCTGACCTGTTACAGAGTATCTGACCTGTTACAGAGTATCTCGTGTCGTTCTTGTGTCATCTCGAGTAATAGTCACGTCGTGTTGTTACTATACCTCATGCAGTTTTGGTTTTAATGGCCATGCAGCGTATTAAAGGACTTACTCTCATTACAGGTCCGAGGAAGAACATTCCACACTCCAGGGCTGCACGTGATCCGAGACAAGAGGAACCAATCTGATAAAGGCACGTGGCAGGAAGATTCTGGATCGAGCGTGGGAGGCACACGCATTTTGTGCCCTATCCACCTGCTGTTCAGCTATAAATAGAATCCTTCGTCCTCAGATGAAGGTGATCGAAGAAGAGAGGCATAGAAGAAAAAACAAGAAAATTGAGAGCCCTTCGATCCAGGAGAAGAAAAGAAAGAAGAAAGAATAGCAGAGAAAGAAAAAGAGAGAGAGAGCAGAAGAGTGATCAGAAGAGTTGTTCTGACTTGCGGATCAAATCCGAAGTCTATTGCTCTGTGTTGAGCTACATTGTTTCCATTTTCTGGCATTTGATTTTCTTCGTTCGTATTTTTCCGTTTATTGTTCTTATCTTTCTTCCACTGTCCTTGTTTGTGTTTCCGATCCTCTGGATTGAGGTCGGGGTCCTCCTGTGAGATCAGGAGAAGGGAGATTCATTCTCCTGTTTGCAAGCAGCAGGTGAGCTGCTTGTAGGTTCCCTCCGGGTTGGGAGGAAGAGGGGTCTTCGACCTCTGGTTCACTAGTAGCAGGGTTGCTACTAGTGGGGTTCCCTCTTGGTAAAGAGGAAGAGAGACGTAAGTCTCTGGGTTCTAGTGACTGCAGGTCGCTAGAGGTTCCCTCCGGGTAGGAGGAAGAGGAGAGGTTGTTCTCCTGGGAAGCTGTGTATCAGCAGTTGTCTGGCAAGCTGTGTTGCCCAGCCTTTAGTGAAGCCACACTCGGTTTGAGTGTGGGGTGGATGTAGGTCTGAAGGACCGAACCACCTTAAAATCCTCTGAGCCCTTGTGCGATCGATTGTGGTACTATCATGATATGCCTTCTATTTGCTTGAGCTATTAACTGCACTGCATCATATTCGTTAGCCTGAGCTCAAGGTTATTTGCATTTAGCAATATACTCTGCAGAATTTTTTTTATTCTTTAAAAACAGTGATCTATTCATCCCCTCCCCTTCTAGATCACTTCATATTGTACTTATCAGTTGGTATCAGAGCAGGTTTTTCCCAGAATGTGGTCCAACGGCCAGGGAAACGGATCCACTGGTCCTCGCAGTTTCATAGCTGATGGGCAGTCTATCAACCGTCCCCCCTTCTTTGATGGTAATAATCACTTCTTCTGGAAGAACATGATGGAAGTCTTTATCAGGGCCCAAAGCCACAAGCTATGGAAAGTTATCACAAATGGTCCATACACCCTTCCACCAAATGAAGATATGTGGACAGAAGATCAGGTCAAACTCTCCGCACTGAATTGGACAGCTGTTAACATCATACAGTGCGCCGTTCACCCGGAAGAGTATTCAAGGATCTCAGCGTGCAAGACTGCAAAGGAAATGTGGGATGATTTGCAGTTAATTCATGAGGGCACATCTCAGGTGAAGGCTACCAAGATCAACATACTTACAACTCAATATGAGTTATTTAAGATGAAGCCAGAGGAGCCGATCATAGAAATGTATGCCAGACTATCTGTGATCATCAACAGTCTGAAAGGCCTTGGAAAGGATATTCAACAAGAAGATATAGTCAGGAAGATCCTTAGGTCTCTAACTCCCGTCTGGGAAACCAAGGTGACTGTAATAGAGGAATCAAGAAATTTATCCATCATGACAGTGACCCAGCTGATTGGATCCCTCATGACCCATGAAATCAATTTCAGACATGGAAACGATGGGCATGACAGAAAGGGAAAGAATGTTGCTCTGAAGGTCTCACGACATGCTAAGAAGAACAACAGCAGCAGCAGCAGCAGTGATGATAGCAGCGAAGGCTCTGATGGATTCTCAGACCTGGACAAGGACGAGCGAGCTATGCTCACCAGGCAATTCAGAAAGTTCCTGAGAACTAAAGGAAAATTCTACAGGAGGAAGAAATTTAATGGTGCAATGAAGTCTCCTGAGCGAGGATTTGAGAAGAACCGGTCTGCTAAGAAGATCACTTGCTATCATTGTCAGAAACCCGGTCACATGAAAAGTGAATGTCCAGAGCTACAAGCTAAGGCTCCAGGACACCAGAAGAAGATGGTGCACAAGAAGAAGAAGGCCATGCTGTGCACATGGAGCGATGAGGAGGAGGACCCAGAAGCCACTTCGTCCAGTGAAAATGAAGAGAAGACCTGCCTCATGGCCGATCATGAGAAAGAGGTAACAAACCTGTTTGAGAATTTTACTTTGGATGATTGGGAGGACGCCTATGGCGACCTGTTAAGTAAATATAATTGTTTAAACAAGGAGCACAGAATGCTTAGACGTAAGTTTCATTCATTGTCTGAAGAACACTCTTCTATTGTCACTGATAGCATGAAAACCAAGGAGATGGTCATTGAGCTAGACCAGGTTAAAGGTGAGATTGAGAGGTTGAGAATGGAAAGAGAGGAGAGTCTAGCTAGAATAGATGAGCTGAAGTGTAAAGCTGAAGAGTGTAAAGGAGAGATTAGACTGATGGCTGAAAAATATGAGGCAGTTAGAAAAGTTAATCAGGAACTTCAGGACCAATGCAATGAATTTAAGAAGGAGATTGAGGACAAAGAAAAAGTGCTTGAGAAGTTTACAGAGGGGAGAAACAACCTGAATGTCCTTCTGGGGTCGAGGGTAAACTTCAATAGGGAGGGATTAGGATACAATCCTACTAGTAAAAAACCCTTTGAATTTAAGACTACCACGTTCTGCCCCGCCAAAGGCAAAGAGAAACTGGAAACACCATCCAGTTCCAAATCTGTCTCTACAATGAAGTTTTCGACCGACAAATTCATTCAATCCATTGGTCAGCAACCTAAGTCGGGAAACCCTGAAACAAGAACTGCTCATGTGCAACAGGTGGGGAACAAAGGTTCTCACAGAACCAGTCCTATTGATGTCACAAAAAGAGTGAAAAATTTTGTTAAGAAAGCTCATCATGCTAATTATCAAGTAGAGCATGGCAACGTTCACCAGTTTCAGCACAAATTTTATTGGAGTAAAAATGCTTACCTGAATTATGCTCAACACACACGCGTATCCTCTAAGAGGCCAACCAACAATGTTTGTGTTCAGAAACAGCATAGTTCAAATGGGAATAAGTTCATTCAACACCCACCAAGAAATGCCAAAAGGGAAGAATCAACCCACATAAAACCACTGAAGAAAACAGTAAAACAGATATGGGTTCCCAAGTGCTTTTTGCATAATCTGAAAACTGGCTTTGGACCCAATTTGAATTGGGTCCCACATTACTCTGTCTGAATTTTTGCAGGTCAGCCTGGCAGCTGAGCATAACAAGTGGTATCTTGACAGCGGCTGTAGCAGGCACATGACAGGTGACCGGTCCAAATTCAGCAAACTAAAAATGAAGCTTGGGGGCTTGGTCAAATTCGGAGGAAATAACAGAGGAAGAATAATTAGAATTGGTACGGTTGGTAAGTCCTCTACTAACTCCATTGAAGATGTGTATCTTGTAGAAGGACTTCAGCACAACTTGGTAAGTATAAGTCAGCTTTGTGACAAAGGACACAAGGTACTCTTTGACCACAACTCTTGCACTGTCTTTGAGCTGAATTCTGATAACATCATGTTCAAAGGTCATAGAGTAAATAATGTGTACATCGTTGATCTAGATGATAATTCTGAAACAAACTTGTGTCTGTCTGCTAATTCTGAACAGGTTGCTTTTGACTGGCATAGGCGTCTAGGCCACGCTAGTGTGTCTACTTTGAATAAACTGTCTAATTATAACCTAGTCAGAGGTTTGCCCAAAATAAAATTCCTGTTAGGGTCCAAGCTCTGTGATGCTTGTGCTCAAGGTAAACAGACTCGTGCAGTTTTTAAGTTGAGAACTGAGGGTCTCTCATCTAAACCACTACAGCACTTGCACATGGATCTCTTTGGTCCTACTCGAATACAAAGCCTGTCAGGTAAGAGATATGGTCTAGTCATAGTTGATGACTTCACTAGATTTTCTTGGTTGTTCTGTTTAGCAAATAAAAATGATGCTTTTGTTCACTTTGAAGAACTTTTTAATAAAATCAAACTGCAAGGTGAACATAATATCATTACAATTCAGTCTGACCATGGAGGAGAATTTGAAAACTCTTCATTCTCTGAATTTTGCTCAAGAGAGGGAGTGACTCACAGATTTTCTTCTCCCAGGACACCGGAGCAGAATGGAATTGTTGAGAGAAGAAACAGGTCAATAATTGAAATGGCTAGGACTATGCTGATTGAGAGTGGACTTCCAAGGAGATTTTGGGCAGAAGCTGCAAATACAGCATGCTACATTTTAAATCGAGCCTTGGTAAGACCTACTCATAAGAAAACTCCTTATGAACTCCTCAAGGGTAAGCTGCCAAACATTTCTTACTTTAAAATCTTTGGTTCCAAATGTTTCATCCACAATAATGGTAAGAATGGTTTGGATAAGTTTGAAGCAAGAAGCTCTCCTGGAATCTTTCTCGGATATTCAGAAACCTCTAGGGCTTACAGAGTCTTCAATAAAGATGAGCAAACTGTTGAAGAAACACCTCATGTAGTGTTTGATGAGAATGTTCTATCTGACAAAAAGATAAATGATGACAGGGAGCCATCTGATGAGGGAGATTTCTTGGAGAAAATTGAAGAAGAAGAGATGCAGCAAACTGCTCAACCAGAAAACCTACAACAAGAAGAAGCAACTGAGGTAGGTGAACCCTCAGGTGAGGTAATCTTTCACAAAGACCACCCTAGTGAAAATGTCATAGGTAATTTGCATGACCCCACTAGGACAAGGTCTCATTTTAGAAATGTCCAAGAACAGGACTTAGCTGCCTTGACATCTCAGGTAGAACCCAAGACTGTGGAAGAGGCTTTAAAGCATGACTCTTGGGTATCCTCCATGGGTGAGGAATTAAATCAATTTGAGAAAAATAATGTATGGAAACTAGTTCCTAGACCTGAAAACACTCATGTCATTGGCACTAAATGGGTTTTCAAAAATAAGATTGATGAAAATAGAGCTATCACTAGAAACAAAGCAAGACTTGTAGCTCAAGGCTACAGTCAGGAATTTGGTGTGGATTTTGATGAATCCTATGCACCAGTAGCTAGGATGGAAGCTATAAGAATTCTGTTTGCATTTGCATGCTCTAGAAACATTCGGCTACAGCAAATGGATGTCAAAAGCGCATTCTTAAATGGGCTATTGAAGGAAGAGGTATATGTTGAACAACCTCCTGGGTTTAATTTCTCTGTTCAGCCTAACATGGTTTTTAGGTTGAATAAAGCCCTTTATGGATTGAAGCAGGCTCCCCGAGCCTGGTATGAGAGACTTTCTGAGTTCCTTGTGAGCAAGGGCTACATTCGAGGTAAGGTTGACCAAACCCTCTTCACTAAAAGTCTCAGAAAGGAGTTAATTGTAGTCCAGGTATATGTTGATGATATCATTTTCGGATCTAACAATTCAAAATTATGTAAAGATTTTTCTGAGTCTATGTCCCAAGAATTTGAAATGAGTCTAGTTGGCGAACTAAAATACTTTCTTGGGCTGCAGGTCAAACAAATGGAGGATGGTTGTTTCATAAATCAAACCAAGTATACTCTGGAGATGCTGAAAAGGTTTGGAATGACCAACCTCAAGACAATCTCAACACCCATGGGCACCAGCTCCTCACTGGATTCAGACGAAAAAGGTAAAGAGGTGGATGCTAAACTATATAGAGGTATGATCGGTTCACTCCTCTACTTAACTGCATCCAGGCCCGACATTCAATTTAGTGTAGGGATGTGTGCCAGATACCAGGCTAGGCCTACTGAATTGCATCTGGCAGCTGTAAAGAGAATTTTTAGATACTTATCTGCCACCCATGATCTAGGTCTCTGGTATCCTGCATCATGTAGTTTAGATCTCATTGCATACACTGATGCAGATTATGCAGGATGTAAATTGGACAGGAAGAGCACTAGTGGTCACTGCGAATTTCTAGGAGGGTGCTTAGTCTCTTGGGGATCCAAGAAGCAACACTCTGTGGCTCTCTCTACTGCTGAAGCTGAGTATGTGGCAGCAGGGAGCTGTGGCACACAGGTTATATGGATAAAACACCAGCTTCTAGACTACTCGGTTGAGCTAGGTTGTACTTCTATCTTTTGTGACAATACTAGTGCAATAAATATTGCAAAGAATCCTGTACTTCATTCCCGAACCAAACATATTGAAATCAGGCATCATTTTATTCGAGATGAAGTAGCTAGGAGGACTTTTGAGTTGATCCATGTTGGCACTAACTCACAAATTGCAGATATCTTTACTAAGCCACTGGATACTGAAAAATTTAGCACTCTGCGCAGAGAACTAGGTATTTACAGAATTTCATGATTGAAAAAAATTGATTTCTGAATACCATGTCATGTGTTATTATGCTTATCATATTCATCATCTGTTGCTGAAGAAATAACTTCATTATGAGTGTTTGGTGACTCACTCCATTTTGATTGAATAGTCTGTCCAAACTTCATGGCGTTCTCTTTGAAGTATTTTGAGGGTTGTCTTGGTTAAGTTTGTGTTGGGGTCAAGGTCTCAGGGGGAGCTGATTTATAATAGGTGTTTTGATCCTTGACCTAATTTGAACATACTCCGAACGACATTTTGCTGACATCAAAAGAGAATCAGGTTGATGAGGTGTATAAAAGAAAGAGTTGGATGCTTTATCCTTTAAGACTGTTCATCTAATTTCTTGTTGGAATTTCAGCTGTTAGTCCCACTGAGATCAAAATCTGAATTCAAAGATTATCTTCCTACACGGTAACTGTCTTCTGATCTAGTCAGTACTGCATACCTACTTAGTCAATGTTGAGTCCGAAATGAGGTATTTTGTGCTTTAGTCTGTATCACCTTGGATCTGGTGTATTGTTCTCAAACGGACTCAAGCTTCATTAACAAGGTTTTAAGAGCTGGTTAATAAAAAAAAATTTCATAAAATTGTTATCAACTTTGTTAACTGCTCATTGAGAAACTGGGATTTTCATCAATGAAGTGAATGTTTCCCATGTCATGAGATGGCAGTAATTATCTGGTCTTAGTAGTTGTCTTGATCATACAGAGCTATGGTACATATCTGGTTAGTAACTGGGGTGTCTGGCCTCAGATAAAGGTGTCACCTTAATGTCAACACCAGCTAGAATACTATCTCTGTCCTCTTATCTGAAGGGGTAATGTGGTCCTGCCACCGAGTAACTGGGGATTCTTGCCTCTAAACAAGGTGTCTCCCTAATGTCAAAGGTGTACTTGACAGACTTACCTTTGATCTTGACCATCTTTAAAGATCCTGCTCACTTGAAGTATAGCTTTTGATTTGTTTGTTCTCAATACCACAGGTCTTTGTCTTCTGACTGTCTTACATAATACTCTCTCAGTAAAGACTTATTTTGATCAAACTGGTATCTTGTACCTCACTTGCTTAGAATCTGGTTCTGTGTATGGAGCGAATCCTTATTCACAGTTTTTGCACAGTCTGACTAACTGATCCTCAAAAATCCTCACATAAAATTAATGGCTTTCTTAATTGACTAAACATCTCAATAGTCTCCATTTATCTGCCTTACTCTGTCCTGTTTTTCTCTCTATAGTCAGCAATTTTCCTTTCTCTGTATCTTCAGATTTGCCCCTAGTTTTGATGATGTCAAAGGGGGAGAGAATTGTGTCGGGGGTTCAGAGTTTGTTGAGGGGGAGTTAGTTATCAAGTTTGAGGTAAACTGTTGCTGTGTTCAGGGGGAGTGTTCAGGTTTCTCAGGGGTGGTAAGGAAGCAAGTATGCTTTAAGTTGTCTGCATCATATATCCTGAATTGATCTCTTTTGAACTTATCTCTCATATTTAATATAGTGTTGCCATCATCAAAAAGGGGGAGATTGTTGGCTTGTGTGTCTTCCCTAAGTGTTTTGATGATGAGCAACACTATGTTAATTATTCTTGTTATTTTTCAGATATCCTGCACTTGAGTTATCCATGGTCTTATATGAATTAGCTGCTAAGAGGTAACACTGCGTGTGTTCGTTCATGTTCTGTCTTCGTGCTGTTTTCCTCAAACATCATGTAGTTCTTGCTTCGCGTTTTCACCTCGTGTCGAGCTAGCCATGTTGTCGTCTGATTGAGTGTTGTCTTTCACCTCGTGCAGTATTTGTTTACTGTGTTGGTTCCATGTCATCCTTTGTATTCCTGTCTTCGAGTCCATTCGCTGAGTCTCTAAGTCAGTCTAAGTTCAAGTGTTCGTTTCACTTTGTGATTGTTTTCTCTTCTCATGACTTCGTGTCGTGTTCCTGAAGCTGCTCTAAAAGTTCTGATGAACTTCGAGTAGTTTTCCTGTAGACCTCGTGTCGTTCCTACTTAGTAACCACACTTCGTGACGGTTACTATAGTCCACGTCTTCGTGTTGGTTTTATGCACTCCGTGTCGTCTTCTTTGTTTCATTCTGTTCTCATCTCACTTCGAGTCGTTTCTCTGCATACTGTCTTCGTGTTGATTGGCACTTCTTCTTGGTTACAACACCTCGTGTTGTACTGTTTGACTTCGTGTCGGTTTCGGTTGCTAGTCCATGTTGTTTTCATGTCGTTCTCCTTATTGCCACCTCGTGTCGTCTTAAGTCTTCGTGTAGTTTTACCTCGTGCAGTCTGATCCCGTGTTATTTACTGTTTCGACTTCGTGTCGTTATCAGCCCGTCTTGTTTTCATCTCGTGCTGTTCTTACTGGCTTCGTGTCGTTTTCTATATATAGTGTGTGTTTGTCACCACTATACTTCGTGTCGTTGCTTTTTACTTCGTGTCAAACTTCACCTCGTGTTGTTTTCACCTCGAGTCGTTTCGTTATATTCTGTCCTCGTGTTGGTTTCTCGCTTTAGTCTTCATGTCGGTCTCTGTCGTTAGCCCGTGTTGTCCTCGTGTTGTTTTTGCATTCGTGACCTCGTGTCTCTTTTGCTTATAACCTCTCCTCGTGTCATTTTCTTCTGTGTATCTGACCTGTTACAGAGTATCTCGTGTCATTTTCTTCTGTGTATCTGACCTGTTACAGAGTATCTCGTGTCGTTCTTGTGTCATCTCGAGTAATAGTCACGTCGTGTTGTTACTATACCTCATGCAGTTTTGGTTTTAATGGCCATGCAGCGTATTAAAGGACTTACTCTCATTACAGGTCCGAGGAAGAACATTCCACACTCCAGGGCTGCACGTGATCAGAGACAAGAGGAACCAATCTGATAAAGGCACGTGGCAGGAAGATTCTGGATCGAGCGTGGGAGGCATACGCATTTTGTGCCCTATCCACCTGCTGTTCAGCTATAAATAGAATCCTTCGTCCTCAGATGAAGGTGATCGAAGAAGAGAGGCATATAAGAAAAAACAAGAAAATTGAGAGCCCTTCGATCCAGGAGAAGAAAAGAAAGAAGAAAGAATAGCAGAGAAAGAAAAAGAGAGAGAGAGCAGAAGAGTGATCAGAAGAGTTATTCTGACTTGCAGATCAAATCCGAAGTCTATTGCTCTGTGTTGAGCTACATTGTTTCCATTTTCTGGCATTTGATTTTCTTCATTCGTATTTTTCCGTTTATTGTTCTTATCTTTCTTCCACTGTCCTTGTTTGTGTTTCCGATCCTCTGGATTGAGGTCGGGGTCCTCCTGTGAGATCAGGAGAAGGGAGATTCATTCTCCTGTTTGCAAGCAGCAGGTGAGCTGCTTGTAGGTTCCCTCCGGGTTGGGAGGAAGAGGGGTCTTCGACCTCTGGTTCACTAGTAGCAGGGTTGCTACTAGTGGGGTTCCCTCTTGGTAAAGAGGAAGAGAGACGTAAGTCTCTGGGTTCTAGTGACTGCAGGTCGCTAGAGGTTCCCTCCGGGTAGGAGGAAGAGGAGAGGTTGTTCTCCTGGGAAGCTGTGTATCAGCAGTTGTCTGGCAAGCTGTGTTGCCCAGCCTTTAGTGAAGCCACACTCGGTTTGAGTGTGGGGTGGATGTAGGTCTGAAGGACCGAACCACCTTAAAATCCTCTGAGCCCTTGTGCGATCGATTGTGGTACTATCATGATATGCCTTCTATTTGCTTGAGCTATTAACTGCACTGCATCATATTCGTTAGCCTGAGCTCAAGGTTATTTGCATTTAGCAATATACTCTGCAGAATTTTTTTTATTCTTTAAAAACAGTGATCTATTCATCCCCTCCCCTTCTAGATCACTTCATATTGTACTTATCAATATATACTCGATATGCGCAGACTGCTATGGGCTAAAGGTGGTCACTCCGAAGGGGCACTCTCAAAAGGGAAGAAAATAGCTCGAAGACTCACTAGGAATCACCGCTGAGTCCCTATAGGTAACTGATCCGGGTATAGATGTGGAACCGATCCCATACTCATCAAGTGAGTCCACTCGCCTCTTACTCATAAGAGAACGACAACGAGCTTGCACAAAACGCATGCAGACAAACAAACGACACACAAACCAAACAAACCACACAAATAAGAAACCGACTCATGCATGACTCTAGACACACCTATTGTTAGTCCAACCCGTACATAGGTGACGGCAGACCAGGACACCCGAATGTGTGCCATGCATGCATGTTATGTAACCGGAGATGGGTGGTATGGGGAACACCTAAACATCCAAGTATGACCCAGTCATGCATGGACAGCCCTTTAGATTTAGGAGACTTGAGTGGGCTAGGAAAGCCGGGTGTGGAAGAGCCGGGTGTAGGTGTATCGTGGACGGGCTTGGTGGGTATGGAGGACCCGACCCGTAGGAAAGGGGTATGAAGGTGGACTTCCCCGAAGAAGTGAAGGGAATATGAAGGGTCTAGGGATCCACTAGGGAAGGGGTCAAAGGGATCAAAGAAGGTATGACCCCTTATGGTGGGTTCCAACAGGACATGGTCCCAATCGTGAAATTCTTGAAGGTACGGGTGGTCACCTTCCTCCGTCATGGTAAATGGGACCGTGTATAGGAAATATGACTCCTCCCTCGGAAGCAAAGTCATGAAGTCGGGCTCATCCGGTAGCGGGAGAAGTAGAAGAACCTCCGTGGTGACACAACCCACGGTGCACTCGGAGGTAATGGACCCGAAGGCCAGATGGGTGAAGCTACGACTGGTGGGTTGGTCGAAACCTCGGGCCAACATATGTGTCAACTGCCATTGCCAACCTAAACCAAGGATAATGTCACCCAATGTGTCAACATGGTGACGAGATCGGAACGTAGTATGGTAGGAGTTGGCGGGCACTAAAGGTAGGGTAGGGTCCATAGACGGGTAAGGGAGTGGGACAAAGCCATCCTTGAGCCAACTAAGAAGCGGCTCCGCTATGTATAATGTACCTGTTAGAAATACGGGTGGCTCGGGATGAGGTGGCTCCAAGCGCGAATCCGAAGGTGGAGTGGGCCGCTGGGGCTGGGTGGTTGGACATACGGGGTCCCTAAGGGTGATCTTACCGGGTAGGTAAGGTGGGCATAAGGTGCAAGTCCTCTTGTCCCAGTCAAGATTGGCCCTTCTCTCTCCTAACCACTTTTGCCCTAAAATGATGCATGAACCAGCAAGTGTGCCGATCCTGCACCATGCACCATCGGTGTAGAGAACAGATCCGATCCTCTTATAGAACTCAACAAAAGCAAAATCACCATCGTGGACAATCTCGCCTGTCTTGGAGAGAGACTCCACGATGTCAAGAGAAACCCAATTACCCGACTCCCTATCAGTGAAATGGAGTTCCGTTGTGGACCCGTTGGGTAGAGCGACTTTCATAGTGAGAGGGGTAAAACCAAGGGCTCGGTCCATGAGGACATTGACTTTGGCCACAAAGGTTGACCACTCGGACGTATGGTCTTGGGGAACGGCCATGGGTAGCGGACATGGACATGCATACACACGGTGACAAGACACTAGACCGACTATGCAAGTTTGGAATGCATGCACACTAAGGACCCTAGACGTAAACCAAGACTCGGTACGTGGCGGAGATAAGCGATCTGAAGACCACTCGCGCAAGTGTGTGGCCTTCCCGATAGGCGTAGCCTAGCGTTCGGACAACACCTTTTTATATACCGAGTAAAGGGATGCGATGCAAAAAGACACTTTTTTTTTATTTTTAACACGACTAGACGTAAATGACTAATGACTAGACGTAAATGACACCCCTTTTTTTTTCTTTTTGACACCCTAGACTCAACTCGCTCTGATACCAAATTGATGCGGGACGAGACACGAACACGACAAGCTCGCGATCATCCCTTAACGAGGGAAGTGTCGAACGTGCATGGTTGAGAAACCGACAGTGAGCTAGGGTGGTCGGCTCTCACTTGTGCCCGGATCGGGTCGCGGGATAGTCTCACACTCTCTCGCAGCAGCGGTGAATGATAATATAGCGAGCTAACGGACCTAAAGCATGCTCTCTAGCAGCGGCATAAACAAGTATATATGAAAATAAGCAAATGCCGAGTGTAGGGAGCGAGAACGATACCTCCACGTGCTCGGCGTGGGGAAGACGGACCCGGCCGAAAACTCGTACTCCCGGGAAACTTAACACACAATAATTACAGCAATGGGAACATGCCCACTCCACGCAGGGAGGTAAAGGGCTATACAAATGGGCCCGGGAGGACCGAATTCGGGTTGACGGGGAGCTTCGTGTGTTGATTCGGCTACACGCGTGTTCACGACCGTGGGGCCCACGTGCTGTCCGGAGGGGCCGTGTGGGACCCGATGGTACCGCTGTAGTGGAGACACTTGGAGAAGCGCTCCCTGGGCTGGCGGCACGCTGGTTCGCCGGCCGGAGGCCGGGCGGCTCCGTTCGGCATCGGTCGGAAAAACCGATCGAAAATCTGCCAGTTCTGTATTTCAGCACGCGCTCCGTCGAGAACGGACACTGCGATCAGCACCGATGTTGGAATGCGACGAGATCAGAGCCGTTGGAAAACTGCTTCGAAGTACTACATTCTAGTGGCCTTCATAAAAATTCACCAGATTTGTACTTTGTGTTGGCAAATTTTATATGCTGCTGTTGTACAGTAACCGAAGACTCAGATCTGCAGAGAACTTTCCTGAGAACTGCCTTTGACCGCTATGAAGACCTCGGATTCAGCCCTTGACCTCTTCATAAAAGTTGTAGGAAATTAAGTAAGAAAACTAAGACTATTTTTGGATCTGGATTTGGAGGTGGTGATGATTTGTTCTGATTTTGGAAGTGGAGGGTGGTCGGATATGGAATCTGACTGAAAATACTGTAGCATAGGAAGAACACGAATTTCTAAAAATAGATAGAAGGCTGATAAAAAATTAAGAAAATTTATGGAGGTAGGGAGTGATGGACGGAACTCCCAGTAAAATTGGGAGGGTTTGGACAAATCAAAAAGATGGTCAGAGGGGGAGAACTTAGAGGTTCTGTCACTATAGACAGAAACCTGGCAGATCTGGGATGACAGGTTGGACGAAAATGTAAAAATACTAAACGGTAGATTTTGGGCGTGAAAATTTAGGTGGCACTTGGGATGCAAGGGTAGAACACACCATAAAAAATTTAGATCAATTAAAACTTGTGGCTGAGACAGACAATTCGTGGAAGCTACTGTGATCGGACGAAGACAGCTTTGCAGAGGCGGCTCGATGGCGGCGTGATGGCGGCACGAACGGCGGCGGCGGCGGCACCGATGATCACCGGAGATAGAGGGGAGGGGATTGAAGATAGAACCACTCTAGAATTTGGGGTTGGAGAAGGAAGAACACCAGGGGAGAGAGGGAGAGAGGGCACACCCTTCTTGCTTCAAGTAATTTTCACATAATTTCTTCATTAATCTCTAATGACACTATACATAGGCTTATATAGAAAAATGCAAGGGGTGGGGGGCTGGGAATTTCATGGGAAATAAGTCATTTTCTTCCCCCATGTGGTCAAAACTCAAAAAAAAATAAATTACATATGAATGGAGCACTCCTTTGAGTAGGTAGGTAAGGTAGGTGGCCAACCTTTGAAATTTTAACCCCTTTGTCTCTCATGTGGTCAATTAGCATTCAAACCTTCTAGATGGCCACCTAGGATGGTTGACTAGCCCCACATGGATGAGGTGGACCAATGGGGAAGGGGAGGGGGCCCCCTAACTGGACCTACTACACATTTGCACAAAAACCCACACAATCCTAGGGAATGACACATTGGCTTACAAAGCCTTACAATTGTACATATACTTTTCCAAGGATATAAAAGTAAATAAAAGGACTCAAATGTAAAAATAAAAGTTAATGCTCGGCGTCGATTCCCATCACATATTTTTCTTCCCCACTGCATCCTTTCACTCACCCCAGTCATCGGCATAAAAAACCCACACAACAGAGAGGATGGCACGCCCGGTGGGACGTCTCCCGCCTTCCTTCTTTTTACTGAAGAAAAGTTTGTGCCAGTCCTGAAGCCCGGTGCTCTTTCCCTGTCCTTGTAGGAGAGGCAGAGGAGGGTACTTGTGCGCATTCTCCAGCGGCTCCCGGTTTGCGTTCTGATCGTCGGGCTGTTCTTGGTGACTGTCAACGACCATCGTCTCCGCAACACTCAACATTCCGGCAACCATGGTGGCCGTCACTTACGGCCCAACGTCATTGCCGCTCATGCCCAGGTGGGCTACTTGGCGACGCCGATTGCTTTCGGCAGCTTCGCCCCAGTTATCGGATCACCCTACTTCCTGGGTGTGGTCCCTGTGGCTACTTCTCACCCAACTCCAGTCTCTCTAGTGGCCCCCACTCCATGCGCACCTCCAGCTCCAGTGTCCCGCCCAAGTGTCGGGCGCCAGACTGTCACTGTAGGCCCCTACAGGGCACCCATATCAGTGCCGGTCGAGGTGAACATCAGCTCCCGAGGCCAGCCTCATCTGATATCCAACACGGGCCCCGTGCCCCGGACTTCGGTCACCATCTCAGTACCTCCCTCGGGTCCTCAGCCCCGAGCCGCAACCAAGCCGGCACCCAACACGGGCTCCCTGCCCCGGGTCCACGGCTCCTCAGCATTTTCCTCGGGTCTTTAACCCCGAGCCGCATCCAAGCTGGCACCCAACACGGGCTCCGTGCCCCTGGTCCATGGCTTCCCATCACCTGCCTCGGGTCCTCAACCCCGAGCCGCAGCCAAGCCGGCACCCAACACGGGCTCCCTGCCCCGAGTCCATGGCTCCTTAGCATCCTCCTCGGGTCTTCAACCCCGAGCCGCAGCCAAGCCGGCACCCAACACGGGCTCCCTGACCCGGGTCCACGGCTTCCCAGCATCCTCCTCCGGTATTCAACCCCAAGCCGCAGCTAAGCCGGCACCCAACATGGGCTCCCTGCCCCTGGTCCGTGGCTTCCCAGCATCTTCCTCTGGTCCTCAACCTCGAGTCGCAGTCAAGCTGGCACCCAACACGGGCTCGCTGCCCCGGGTCCATGGCTTCCTAGCACCTTCCTCGGGTCCTCAGCCCTGAGCCGCAGCCAAGCCGGCACCCAACACTGGCTCCCTGCCCTGGGTCCACGGCTTCCCAGCATCTCCCTCGGGTCCTCAATCCCGAGATCCAGCAAAGCCGGCACCCGGCACGGGCTTTCGGCCTCGGGTCTACGGCTCCTCAGCATCTGCATCAGATTTCTGACCCCGAATTTTGGCGAGGCCGACACTCGACCCGGGCTCACAGCCCCGAGTTCACGGCTTCCCGGTAGTGCACTCGGAACCCCGGTCCCGAGCTCTAGTTGAATAGGCTCCCCCCGTGGGTCTTCCACCCAGAGGGCAGCGTTCCTTAGCACTTTCCTCGGGCATCCCGACCCAAGCCTAGACTACGTTGGCACCTACCACGGGTCTTCGACCCAGGGGCGTTGGCACCCCAGTACTACCGACGGCGTCACCTCCCGGTGCAAGAACGTCATCTCGAGCATCGACGACACTCCTATCGGTGCGGGAGAAGGCTTACACTCGAGTCACCCAGCCATCGACTCCCTACGTGGGTTACTTGCCCCGGGGACCGATCCCGGCACTTCGGACTAACGGCTTCACGTTGCCGGTCATTCCGGGCCATGTTTTTTCGGTCCACCATCTTGGGGCGGAGTCTTCCTCAGCTCCTCATAAGAAGCATCGCCATGGCCGCGGAGCCAGGCGACTTGCCGCTGTAACCAGCAACTCTGGAAAGACGGTTGATGATGGCATCACCCACGATTCCCTCTGGCTCGGGACCTCCCTCCCCCTCGACGAGGTCCAGACTTGATCTCCATGGCATCTAGTTCACTACAGTACTCTGGTGGATCACCTTTTGTGCACTTATTGTCTTTATCTTGAGTCATTTTGATGTAATTTTCCTTTTATTTAAGTCCAGTATCAAGGTTATGTGTTTATTTCCCTATGTCTTATGGTCATCATGTAGGTTCGGGCCCAAACACTTGGGCTTGGCCCACTTGCCCCCCCCTTCTTCCCTAGTCATGTGTCATTAGTCTATTTTGCAGGGACTTTTTGTAAATTGGGGATTCCCTATAAATAGGGCCCCAAACCCTCCATTTCAAGGTAATGAAGCATTGAGTAAAATTTGAGCCACTCGCATTGTCTTCCCTCTCTCTCTCTCTAGCTCTTTCTCTCTCTCTCTCTCTCTCTACAGGGGGGCGAACCCCTCTCTCTCCTCTTCTCTCACTCTCTCCCTTGGGCGAACCTGCCCCTTCACCTTCCCCCCCCCCTTGCCACCTCATCAGCCACCTCACTCCCCCACCCTTTCACCTCCCCAAGAACCATAACTCCCATTAACACCTCCATATTCCCAAGCAGCCCTTCCCATTCCCCATACACCCTTTCAACCTCCAAGGCACACTTCCCTCTCCCCCAAACATCCTTTCCACTCTCCCACACACCCATTTACATCCCTAAGGGGAATTGAATCCCATTCCCCCCCACTAGCTGCGACCCCATCAAGCCCATCCCCTCCCCATTACCTTGGCCGACCCCCACCACCAACACCCTCCTAGCTGCGCCCCTTTCACCCCACCTCCCTCTTAGACCTCCTAATCCCCTGCTCCACCCCACTCACCATCTCTGAAACATTCCTCCCCCATCAACCATCAACACCCCCACCACCACCATTGCTAACCCTCCACTTACATCAACCTAGTTCCACCACCATTCTATTCACATTGATCAGCCTGCAGGTGACAGAAGAAAGGGTCGTCTTGCAGAAGCAACCACGGAGTCATACGAAATATCTGAAGGCGTACCATACATTGTTGGAAAGGTCGCCCCATCAGCTTTGCAGGCGAGGTGATCTCGTCCCATTCGCGGCCCGGGGTTGTTCGGGAGGGCCGATCTCCCCCGACCGCGCAGAGCTGCCCATGTAGAGTATCTAAACCAGAATAGAAGCTGCACCACGACGAACCACGGAGGAATCCGGCCACGAGCCCTTCTACAAAGTTCTCCCTCGTCCAGTCTACTTTCAGAATCAAGAAGCTGAACTTCGTTCGGCATCCGTGGGTCAAAGTTACCATTTTCTCCCTTGGCTACGCGGGTCTGCTTCCCACAATCTGCATCGACCTGCCTCCACTATTCAGAGTCCCCCAGTCCTCTCCGACATCACACGGCTTCCCCGTCAGCTTTTCTGCGAAGGGGACTCGTCCACGGTTCCAAAAACTCCAGCGGTTTGTGATTCGGAGTCCGGGAAGCAGCGGGACCATCTCTGCAACCTGCTGTCAGAAACCTGAAGCTGCCTCGCCCAGATTCTGTCACTCTGTTCGGACCTCCACCCGGACCAGCATCGGCATCAGAAGAATTCCACAAAACTCAGAGGCATTCTAGTTCCAGATACGAAGAGCTCCCCACTGGACTCGTCATCAGAAAAATTTCAGATTGGGACCTACGGCCTCAACACCGACTGTCAGTCATCCATCGCAGAGAGCAGGCAGATCCGGCATCGGCTTCCCCTCTTGTGTTTTCAGCAAATCTCCCCTCCCCGCCTGGCCGGCTTACCACCCCTCCCTGCGTGGAGGTAGTGTTTGTGTGTAAATCAATCATCCCCACCCCAAGTCCACCCTCCTGCGAGAGGTGTAGTGAGTGTAATTATCTAAACAGGGTTCAAGCTTCACCAGCGCAGTGTGCGGGGAACCCACACTTCCCCGCTCGCCCATCGTCTCCGACCGGGGTTGGTTTCTTCAAACCAACCAGGTGAGCTTCTGCCCTTGCTCCCCTAATATCTGTCTATTTAATATCCGCCAAGCTAGTCCGCTGACTAGTAAGAGAGTGCCCGTTCCCAGAGCCACCATCTTGAGTGGTCATCGTGGATAATAGTGAGTGAGTGACCTAGTGCCCCCAAGGCACCCGGCCGCCCTTGATTGTGGGCATCATACCTTCGGGAGGGTGAACCTTAGTTGTGCTGGCCCTCTACCAGCAAGGGTCTTTCTCCACCACCTCAAGTCGACATCATCAAGTCACCACGGGTAACGGGTGCGCACGGTGAGACGACATCTTCCAAGTTTGCTCGAATCTTGTGATTGTGTTTGCGAATTAAGTCCAAGGGACCTTAGCCACTTGCTGCATCATTATGTCACATCAATTGGTATCAGAGCAAGTTTTAGACTTGTCTCTACAAGCCTAGGTCCTAGGGTCTTTGCATTACCTTCATCCGTGTGTCGGTCTCCTCCTCTTTGTGCATGTCCACTCGTAGTGGTACCTTTTACCGGGCCGACCCCTCTACCTCGGTTCCCCCTATGAATCCCAATTCCCAAGGTGTCCAAGACATCCCTAAGGAGGCTCCCCAAGCTCCGATGGACAGAATTGAGGCTGCCCTCCAAACCCTCACGGAGCAGTTAAATGGTTTTTCCGTCCGTCTAGAGAGACTCGAGGAAGCTAGGGCCCCCCCTAGGAACCATGCCCAAAGAGCTCCTCCTCCACGAGTTGAACTTGATAGGGAGGACTTAGAGAATGACTTCTACCATGAGAATGAGAGGCCCCGCCCACCTAGACATTTTGAGAGGCAACCACGGGAGGACCCGGATGATTATCTCTTGAGGATGATTAAGGTTGAGGCTCCTAACTTTGATGGGTCCCATAACCCACATGTCTACCTAGAATGGAAAAGTGTCATGGACCAATACTTTGATTGGTACCCTATGACGGAAGATAGGAGAGTTAGGCTTGCAAAAATGCACCTTACCAAACTTGCCAAGACCTACTGGTTGAGTGTGGAAAGTAGGAGGAGGATTAGGCGGGAAGAACCAATTCATACCTGGGAAGACATGAAAGCCCAACTTAGGTTCAAATACCTCCCCAACTCCTACACCCAAACTCTCTTAGATGAATGGCAATGTCTCACCCTAGAGGGAAAAACCGTGGTAGAATACATTGAAGTGTTTGACTCCTACCTTTTAAAGTGTGGAGTACACGAAGAATTAGCCGTCACTCTATCACGATTTAGGAATGGTCTCCACCCACACATCAAGAGAGAGCTAATTATGAGGGATGTGGATTCCCTTGAAATGGCTTATCAAATAGCCCGTGATACGGAGAGATTTTCTAGGAATCCTAAGTTTGCCCCTCCCCGCCCTACTGAACCCAAAAATATGGGTCTCCGACCCAACCTTATTGAAGACCCCTATCCCCAGTGGAGGAACCCCTACTCGGCCTTACCAACAACCAACCAATTCCACTCCTACAAGGGCCACTCCACCCAACCCTCCTCCCCGAAGGGAGAAACCCCCTAAAAGAACAACCCCAGGGAGTAGCACGGTGAAATGCTTTCGGTGTCATGGTTATGGCCACATCGCCTCCCAATGTCCATCCAAAGGATTGTCCAGCCTTATCATTGAGGGAGGGCCTACCCCGCTCCAAGGGGAGCATGAGAGTCTGGTTGAGGAGTATGAGGCTGCCTTAGGTTGTGATGCGGGACGAGACATGGACACGACAAGCTCGCGATCGTCCCTTAACGAGGGAAGCGTCGGATGTGCGCGGTTGAGAAACCGGCTGTGAGCTAGGGTGGTCGACTCTCACTTGTGCCCGGATCGGGTCACGGAACGGTAACGCTCTCTCTCGCAGCAGCGGTGATATAAATAGAAAGCGAGCTAATTACCCTATCATACTCTCTAGCAGTGGCATAAGCAAGTATATATGAAAATTAAGCAAAATGCCAAGTAAGGGAGCGAATGCGATACCTCCACGCGCTCGGCGTGGGGACGACGGGCCCGGCCGAACTCGTGCTCCCGGGATAGTTAATACATGAATATTACAGCAATGGAAATATGCCCACTCCACGCAGGGAGGTAAAGGGTGACACAATGGGCCCGGGAGGGCCGAATTCGGGATGACGGGCAGCTTCGTGTGTTGATTCGGCTACACGCGTGATCACGACCGTGGGGCCCATGTGCTGTCTAGAGGGGCCGTGTGGGACCCAGTGGCGCCGCTGTAGTGTGGACACTTAGGGAGTGTTCCCTGGGCTGGCGGCACACCGGAACGTTGCCCGGTGGTCGGGCGGTTCCGATCGGCACCCGTCGGGTTTGCTGCCCACGGACTGGTGGTTGCTGTTTTGCAGCGCGTGCTCCGGCGAGAATGGACGCTGCGATCAGCCCCGACGTCGGATCGACACGAGACTGGCGCCGTTGGAAAGCTAGCTTGAAGTTCTTAAACCTAGGCCTAAAGATCTGGCCTGGATCTGCTCGGATCTTGACTTATGGAATTTTCAATCTTCTATTGTACAGTTCCTGAAATCACAGGTCAGTAGAGAACTTCCCTGTGGATTGCCTTTGACCGTGAGGGAGACGTTCGAATCAGGAGTTGTGTTCTTCAGAAACGTTGTTGTAATTTGAGCTGGGAAGACATAAAAATTGGTTTGGACCCGTTTGGATGTATCTATGATTTTATGTGATTTGTTTAGTGGACAAAGGTCGGATCTAGGATCAGGGGGATAGAACTGTAGCTTGGACTGAGAACGATTTTTAGAAAATATGAAATGGACGAACCAAAAATTGAGAAAATATTAGATGAAGGGGTGAATGGGTGTAACCTTCAGTAAAATTGGGCCAACCAAAATAAATCAAAACGTGGACCTAAGACATGAAACTCAGGGCTACTATCACTATAGATAGTGACAGAACAGATCTGAGATTGAGAGTTGAACGAAATGGTAAGGATATGAAACGGTGGATTTTGAACCTCAATTATTTTGTGGAGAAGGGGCTAGAAGATAGAAACCAACCCTAAAAATTTCAAATCGATCTGAACTCGTGGCTGGCTTCAGGAATTCATGAACTGCACCTCTATCCAGTAGGATAGAAAACCGAAGATGATCCCGTGGCGGCTCGAAGGCGGCACGAACGGCGGCGGCGGCGGCACAGACGATCACCGGAGGTTGAGAGGAGATGAAGTGAGATAGAAACACTCTAGAAATGGAGGTTGGGATGAAGAAACCAGAGGGAGAGAGGGAGGAGGTCGAAATTCACTCAAGGCATTCAACAAAATTCTGATTTTTCATTGATTTTCTCATGAAAATACATGGTTATATATGACTCCAATCAAATCTAATATGGACCCTTGGATCAAGGGTTGGGGATTGAATGGCTGAGATGAAGTGTGAATAACACACCAAATATAATTTTTTACTCTATCTTAACCATTCCAATTCAAACTTGGACTAATTCCATTCCAACCTCACCTAAATCACACCTAACTAGCCTAATAGAGCCAAAGAAGGGGGCGCCCCCTTCATGGGCCTCCCTTGGGCCAAGTGTGGACAAATGCCTTGTTACAAGCCCACTAACCATGCTAGACTCTTCCACCCTTGGTGGCCCATGAGAGAGAGAAGCCTATTTGGGCCTAAGTGGCTATTAAGGTCCATAATGATGGCCTTAAGACCCAATATGGAATAAGCTCCTAATGGACTCTACTAATGACAACCTAGCCATGGACTCTACATTACAAATGGCCCATTGGCTTGATATAAGCTTTACAAGGAGCCCAAATGAAAGAAATGACACAATTACAATCTCATACAAGCCATAACACACAAATACACTCCACCCGTGTATGGAAATCACCTTTGATGCCCCATCAATTCTCCCCGGGTGGGAGGAATTCGACCCCGTCGAGTAGGGGTATGGCTGCTCCGGTACTCCGACAGATCCGTCACCGTGCCAAGTAGCGCGGGTATGCTCCACTCCAAGTGATCGTCACCTGCTCATTCCATATATACTCGATATGCGAACTACTATGGGCTAAATGTGGTCACTCCGAAGGGGCACTCTCAAAAGGGAAGAAAACAGCTCGAAGACTCACTAGGAATCACCGCTGAGTCCCTATAGGTGACTGATCCGGGTATAGAAGTAAAACCGATCCCATACTCATCAAGTGAGTCCACTCGCCTCTTACTCATAAGAGACCGACAACGAGCTTACACACGACACATGCAGACTCATCATGCACTAACACACGTATGCAAACCACACAAACAAACGACTCAAAACACACCACACAAAATAAACCACACAAGGAAAACACACTGACTCAACTATGACCCTAGACACACCTAATGTTAGTCCGACCCGTACATGGGTGACGGCGGACCAGGACACCCGAATATGTGCCATGCATGCATGTTGTGCAACTGGGAATGGATGGCATGGGGAATACCTATACGTCGGGTGTGGTTATGCGTGGACGGCTTTTGGAATGTGGGCGACTCGGGTGGCTTAGAAGGGCCGGGTGTAGGTGGGTCGGGATTGGTGGATGTAGATGGCCCATCCCGAGGGGAAGGGGCGTAAAAGTGGGCTTCCTTGAAGAAGGGGAGTACGGGTGGTAACTCGGGAAGCCTAATAGTGAAGGGGTCAAAAGGGTCAAAGAAGGTATGACCCCTTGTGGTGGGTTCCAACATGACATGGTCCCAATCGTGAAATTCTTGAAGAGGTGAATGGTCACCTTCATCCGCCATAGTGAACGGGACGATGGTCATGTGAAGAAAATAAACTTCCTCCCTTGGGCAAAAGGGAATGAAGTCGGACTCGGCCGGCATCGGGAGGAGTAGAAGAATCTCCGTGGTGACACACCCCACGGTGCACACGGAGGTAATGGATCCTAAGGCCGGATGGGTGAAGCTAGGACTAGCGGGTTGGTCAAAGCCTCGGGCCAAAAGATGTGTCAACTCCCATTGTGAATCTAATCCCATAATAAGGTCATCCAAAGTATCGACATGGTGACTAGACCGAAAAGTTGTGTGGTAGGAGTTGACGGACACCAAAGGTAGGGTAGGGTCCATAGACGGGTAAGGGAGTGGGACCAAGCCATCCTTGAGCTAACTAAGAAGCGGCTCGGCTATGTATAATATACCCGTTAGAAATACGGGTGGCTCGGGATAAGGTGGCTCCAAGCGCGAATCCGAAGGTGGAGTGGGCCGCTGGGGCTGGGTGGCTGGACATACGGGGTCCCTAAGGGTGATCTTACCGGGTAGGTATGGTGGGCATAAGGTGCAAGTCCTCTTGTCCCAGTCAAGATTGGCCTTCTCTCTCCTAACCACTTTTGCCTTAAAATGATGCATGAACCAGCAAGTGTGTCGATCATGCACCATGCGCCATCGGTGTAGAGAACAGAGCCGATCCTCTTATAGAACTCAACACAAGCAAAATCACCATCGTGGACAATCTCGCCTGTCTTGGAGAGAGACTCCACGATGTCAAGAGAAACCCAATTATCCGACTCCCTATCGGTGAAATGGAGTTCCGTTGTGGACCCGTTGGGTAGAGCGGCTTTCATAATGAGAGGGGCAAAACCAAAGGCTCGGTTCATGAGGACATTCATTTTGGCCACAAAAGTTGACCACTCGGATGTATGGTCTTGGGGATCGGCCATGGGTAGTAGACATGGACATGCATACACACGGTGACAAGACACTAGACCGACTATGCAAGTTTGGAATGCATGCACACTAAGGACCCTAGACGTAAACCAAGACTCGGTACGTGGCGGAGATAACCGATCCGAAGATCACTCGCACAAGTGTGCGGCCTTCCCGATAGGCATGGCCTAACGTTCGGACAACACCTTTTGATATACCGAGTAAAGGGATGCAATGCGAAAAGACACTCTTTTTTGTGTTTTAAAACAATGATGATCCTAGACTCGACTTAAACTGACTAATGACTCGATGTAAATGACACTCTTTTTTTTTCATTTTTGACACCCTAGACTCAAACTCGCTCTGATACCAAATTGATGCGGGACGAGACACGGACACGACAAGCTCGCGATCGTCCCTTAACGAGGGAAGCGTCGGATGTGCGCGGTTGAGAAACCGGCTGTGAGCTAGGGTGGTCGACTCTCACTTGTGCCCGGATCGGGTCACGGGACGGTAACGCTCTCTCTCGCAGCAGCGGTGATATAAATAGAAAGTGAGCTAATTACCCTATCATGATCTCTAGCAGTGGCATAAGCAAGTATATATGAAAATTAAGCAAAATGCCAAGTAAGGGAGCGAATGCGATACCTCCACGCGCTCGGCGTGGGGACGACGGGCCCGGCCGAACTCGTGCTCCCGGGATAGTTAATACATGAATATTACAGCAATGGAAATATGCCCACTCCACGCAGGGAGGTAAAGGGTGACACAATGGGCCCGGGAGGGCCGAATTCGGGATGACGGGCAGCTTCGTGTGTTGATTCGGCTACACGCGTGATCACGACCGTGGGGCCCACATGCTGTCTGGAGGGGCCGTGTGGGACCCGGTTTCGCCGCTGTAGTGTGGACACTTAGGGAAGTGTTCCCTGGGCTGGCGGCACACCGGAACGTCGCCCGGGGGTCGGGCGGTTCTGATCGGCACCCGTCGGGTTTGCTGCCCACGGACTGGTGGTTGCTGTTTTGCAGCGCGCGCTCCGGCGAGAATGGACGCTGCGATCAGCCCCGACGTCGGATCGACACGAGACTGGAGCCGTTGGAAATCTAGCTTGAAGTTCTTCAACCTAAGTTTAAAGATCTGGCCTGGATCTGCTCGGATCTTGACTTATGGAATTTTCAATCTTCTGTTGTACAGTTCCTGAAATCACAGGTCAGCAGAGAACTTCCCTGTGGATTACCTTTGACCGCGAGGGAGAAGTTCGAATCAGGGGTTGTGTTCTTCAGAAACGTTGTTGGAATTTGAGCTGGAAAGACAGAAAAATTGCTTTGGACCCGTTTGGATGTATCTATGATTTTCTGTGATTTGTTTAGTGGACAAAGGTCGGATCTGGGATCAGGGGGACAGAACTGTAGCTGGGACTGAGAATGATTTTTAGAAAATATGAAATGGATGAACCAAAAATGGAGAAAAATTGTGGATGAAGGGGTGGATGGGTGTAACCTCCAGTAAACTTGGGAGAACCAA
Organism: Amorphophallus konjac; assembly: GCA_022559845.1. Classification (NCBI taxonomy): domain Eukaryota; kingdom Viridiplantae; phylum Streptophyta; class Magnoliopsida; order Alismatales; family Araceae; genus Amorphophallus; species Amorphophallus konjac. Next base: position 70,099,901 of record CM040125.1, read on the forward strand.
AATAAATCAAAACGTGGACCTAAGACATGAAACTCAGGGCTACTATCACTGTAGACAGTGACAGAACAGATTTGAGATTGAGAGTTGAACGAAATGGTAAGGATATGAAACGGTGGATTTTGAAACTCAAGTGTTTTTTGGAGAAGGGGATAGAAGATAGGAACCAACCCTCAAAATTTCAAATCGATCGGAACTCGTGGCTGGCTTCAGGAATTCACGAACTGTACCTCTGTCCAGCAGGATAGAAAACTAAAGACGATCCCGTGGCGGCTCGAAGGCGGCACGAACGGCGGCGGCGGCGGCACAGACGATCACCGGAGGTTGAGAGGAGATGAAGTGAGATAGAAACACTCTAGAAATGGAGGTTGGGATGAAGAAACCAGAGGGAGAGAGGGAGGAGGTCGAAATTCACTCAAGGCATTCAACAAAATTCTGATTTTTCATTGATTTTCTCATGAAAATACATGGTTATATATGACTCCAATCAAATCTAATATGGACCCTTGGATCAAGGGTTGGGGATTGAATGGCTGAGATGAAGTGTGAATAACACACCAAATACAATTTTTTACTCTATCTTGACCATTCCAATTCAAACTTGGACTAATTCCATTCCAACCTCACCTAAATCACACCTAACTAGCCTAATAGAGCCAAAGAAGGGGGCGCCCCCTTCACGGGCCTCCCTTGGGCCAAGTGTGGTCAAATGCCATGTTACAAGCCCACTAACCATGCTAGACTCTTCCACCCTTGGTGGCCCATGAGAGAGAGAAGCCTATTTGGGCCTAAGTGGCTATTAAGGTCCATAATGATGGCCTTAAGACCCAATATGGAATAAGCTCCTAATGGACTCTACTAATGGCAACCTAGCCATGGACTCTACATTACAAATGTCCCATTGGCTTGATATAATCCTTACAAGGAGCCCAAATGAAAGAAATGACACAATTACAATCTCATACAAGCCATAACACACAAATACACTCCACCCGTGTATGGAAATCACCTTTGATGCCCCATCAGGTTGGGAAGAGGAGTATGAACAACTCTATGAAGAAGGATTGGACCACGACCCTCCTCCTACCAACTCCCACCTAGGTGTCATTAGGTGCACCCTCACACAACCACAAGAGGAAGATTGGCGTAGGACATCCATTTTTTTCACCTACATCAAGATGGGGGGCTATGTCAGGAAAGTCATCCTAGACAATGGGAGTTGTGTCAACGCCGTGTCACCTGACACTGTCAAGCTTCTTGGGCTTACTATCACACCCCACCCCAAACCATACCGAGTCTCTTGGATAAACAACCACTCCCTCCCGGTCAACACTTGTTGCCTTGTACCCATCACCTTCTCATCATATCAAGGCCAAGTATGGTGTGACATTATACCTATGGAAGTAGGAAGCATCCTACTAGGGAGGTGTGGACACACTTTTTATTTAATAAAATCATTGTTTATTTGTTTATTGGCATTTATTAAGTGCGTGGGCGTGCCAGTCACAAAGTGACGATTTATTGTGCGCTCTATCTGACTAATCAGACGATTGTGTGGTTCATGTCGGGACTGAGACCCGCCGCCCCATAAAGGTCACGACGTCATTTACATCCCCTCGGAGAGGGGAACACCCTTGATTAATCACCGGGAATCAGGGGCCTCATGGCCAGAAAATTAGTTCCGTGAAAAGTATATTAGGAAACATTGAAATCCCCGTGCGAGGGTGAGAAGAAAGCATTCGAGATCATGTCGGTCGTGTGTTGACCATTTGATGTTCGGACGAGTGTCCGCTTGTGAATCGCGTAATCGTCATGAGAAAACCGGAGCATATGTATGCCGGGGGTACGGCAAGTTTATTGTTCAAAGGGATAGGAGACATTCGGTTGAATCTCGATTAGAGTGATCGGAAATCAGCGAGTTTATTGGCCCGGTGCGAGATCGAGTAAGGACCATTTCGGGGGCGCCTCCCGCGGTCCAAACGAGGCTTGCGTGGGCATCATTAATATTTCCGGTGCCGAAGGGCAGCGGGAAAGTGTCCCGGGACTATATTCCAAAACAAAGATGTGTACAGAGATGGCCGGCTATAGGCCTACGATGTGGGTCAGGCGATGACCATGGTTGGGGGCGAACCCAAGGTCCAAACGCGACTCACGAAGGTCTTATTGATATTCCCACACGTGTGGTTGGGGGAAGACGAGAGCCGTCTTGTTCCATTCATATTTTGTTGGTCATTCATGGACCATTTTATGTTCGGACAAAGATCCGTATAGAAAACAAGATGGTGACGGAAGCGAATCCGTGCAAATGTCTGCCGTGAGTATGGCAGGTTTAATGCAAGCGCGGGATTAGATCCCGGCATATATATGTCGGTCACTAACGGACCATTCATTATTCGGACGGAAGTCCGTATTAGTAGCGTCAAGGACAACGATAAAACCGTACGGATGTCTGCCGTAGGTGCGGCAAGTTTAATGTGGGTGCGGGATCGGATCCTGATGAAGATGGGTCAAGCTGATGATCCATTGGCCCGAGGTGGTTGCGGACTATGGCCATATCGATGTTTCCAAGGACCACGTCTGATGCCACGGGACGTCATTACTTTTCTCTTCACGCACAGTCTTGGGAAACGAAGGTTCCAAGGTATACGTGCGTGTCGGTCACGGTCGGACCATTCATTGTTCGGATGCGAGTCCACGTTTGAAGCATCAAAGACGATGATAAAATCGTGCAAATGTCTGCCGTAGACACGACAAGTTTAATGTGGGGTTGCGGGATTAGATCCCGGGAGAAGCGGGTCGAGTTAACGAACTATTGGCCCGAGATGTGTTCGGATCATGACCATGTCGGAGGTTCTGAGGTCCACGTCCGATACCATAAGGCATCATTGGTTTTCTCTTTGCACCAAGTCCGGGGGTGTGAATTGTTAAATGCGTAGCCCGAGCTCGCTAACGTGCGCCCTCACAGGCGGATCGACCTGCGCGGTCAGGTCGCGGGGTTCGGCCTGCCCGGTCAGGTCGCGGGGGTCAAGGGGGCAGCGCCCCTTGCGGGGGTTTCCGGGGGCGCTTACAAAAATTTAATTGAAGCACGGGTAATAGAGTTCCTTTCATTTTTTTTGGCATTGATCTTTGCATTCTTCTTTTTATTTGAACCTTCCTCTTTTAGGCACGCTGGTTTAAGGGAGAAGCCAAGGGATGGGCGCGCCGGTTAAGGGAGAGCAAAGGGTTGTGCGCGCCGGAATAAGAACTGCAAGGGGGCGCGCCGGCTCAAGGCCAAGAAAGGGGGGCACGCCGGTTATATGGCAAGAAGGAAGAGGGGCCAGGGGCGCGCCGGAATAGGCTAAAAAAGAGGAGGCGTGCCGCTTTGAGCTCAGGAATTCCGAAGTGGATTTGAGTGTGGAGCTAATCCGGCGCGGGGGGGGGGGGGGGGGGGTAGCGCGCCGGATTAGCCCGCGCCGGATTAGAACCGCGCCGGATTAGCTCCGAAGAGGCTTTCTTTTATTCTGTTGGCTCTGTTTCTTCTTTCTGTCAACTGCAAGTTAATTTGTCGATTGGTTTATTCTCCCAATGGGTGGATTGAGTCTTTGGGGAGGGAGTTTAAGCATTTTAATTGTTTGTTAAGATGAATTAGCATGAGGGTTTGAATGTTTTATTAGGAGGGTTTGTGCAGGAACTCAGAGATTCAGTTTGCTTCAGAGGTGGCTTCAGACATGAGCTATTCTTATCTTCAGAGAACTTAGCTTGTTCGTCTGTTATTATGTGTTCTTTGCCTGGCAACATTTGGGCAGCATCTCCCCCGGACTGAAGCTTGCCAGAGAAAAAGTAGAGGAACACCAAACGGATTGCTCCGGGGTGAACCTCAAAACTCGGAGTGAGGCCTCCGTTAACCCATAAATGAGTGTGGAGACTCGAGGACTAGCCTTCAAGAGTTCCAACAGCTCACGGGCGATGATTTCGTAAGTGGGATGAATTTGTGCCATGAGAGGCGGCCACGAATGTTCACCCTTCTGACGGATTCCTCCGAAGGCTATGCTACGTAGAAGCAAGCTTCGAAGGGCCCTGGGTGAGCAGAAGATAAGGAGAAAGGGGAGGGAACCAAAATGAGCGGAACACCATATACTGCAACGCCTTTTATTTTATTCACCCGCAAGAGAAGGAGGAATGAAATACACAAGGGGATCTATCCCAGAACAAAGGAGAATACATCTCGAGGAAAAGAAAGATAGCAGGGGGAAGAAGTGAATACATCGGTGCCGGAGGGGGGGAACAGAGCTCAAGCCCCTCCCCCTGGCTCACCTCTCACTCTCACGCTTAATCTCTCTTCTTCTTCACCTCACGGGCGTAGGGGAAATGGAGCTTCTCTTCTCTTCTTTTTCTTCCTCTCTTCAATGGCCAGCCAGGGGGTTCCTTCTTTTCTCTTCTCTTTTCAATAGCCCATCCTCTTCTCTCTGTCGAACATGCAGAGTATATATAGCCGGCTGCCCTTTCTTCGCTCGGACGGAAGGAACTCCCGCCATCTTCCTCCTCGTTCGTTGAGGCATCCGGAGTTGACATGCCATGGTGTCGTCCGTTGATTTGTGCAGTACGCTGGCATTTATCTGAGGAAGGGATGTTCGCAGATTTGCCGGGGCCTGCTTCGCCATTATCGCTTCTGTGCTGTCGAACGGAGGCAGAGACAGAACGTCGGGCATTCAATGTTCTCTGCATGCCATAATGGTGCAAAACAGAGCATCGGCATGCCGACGGGACAGGATGGGGTTAAACCGGCGTGGGGGGTGAGCGCGCCGGATTAGCATCAGGATGAGGAGGAAAGGCTTAAAGCCCAAGGAATAGTAGCGTGCCGTATTAAGGCAACCTCAAGGGCAAATGGGAAATGGGGCGCGCCGGTTTATGGGGGCGCCGGATTAAGATGTTGAGGGGGCGCGCCAGTTTAGAGCGTGCCGGTTTAAGGCCCTTCCGCGCCGTTTTAAGCCTCAAATAGATTCTTTTCAAAGTCGCAGCCATTTATTCGAGTGTTGGCGCTCCTGGAATGTTCTAGTTGCAATGCATGGCCTCTATAATATTCCATTTACAGCCTTTGGGGCTTGGTCCCAGACTCTGCGTAACTTTCGGTGCATGCCGAGACTGTGCCGGAGTTCCCGACTTTTCTTTGATTCAGCTCTCGACATGGCCGGTCGGAGTGTTGTAGCTGTATCTTCCGCTTGGGGGGCTTCCTCAGCGGGTAGTAGACCACCAAGCGAGTTCTCGTCCTGATCGGGTGAGGCGTGAGGTTTATTCGACATTTCCGTCTTCGGCTTGCCCTCGAGTGTCGAGACGTGCATGACGTATGATCGACACCGTATTTTTTGATGTCCACAGGAGGCCGTGGATCTATGACGTCAATGCAACCATACTAGGAAAGCCAAACACTTGCACCTTCGAACATGAGGGAAAAACCATCCGCCTCAACCCATCTCTACCCCGGAAGGAACCACCCTCCAAAGGGATTCTCCCTAAACCATCTCAAAGCCCCGGGGTCTCATCCCCACCAACCCAATCAACTAACCAAGAGTCCACCCCAGAAACACCAACAGGGCTAGTCAAGGGCCTACATCTCATCACAAGAAAAGAACTTGAGGAAGAGGTAGCTCAAGGAACACCCTTGTGTGCGGTAAACATCTGCTTAGGAGAGGCCACTACCTCAAACCCACATCCTGTGGAAATACACCCTCTCCTAGAAGAATTTAAGGATGTCTTCCCTGATGAGCTCCCTGACCAACTTCCACCTATGAGGGATGTTCAACATGCTATTGATCTCGTCCCAGGAGTCACCCTCCCAAACCTTCCCCACTATCGCCTCAACCCCACAGAGCATACTGAATTGAGGAGGCAAGTGGAGAAACTCATTAGAAAAGGCTTTCTCCGTCTTAGCAAAAGTCCGTACGCTGTCCTGGCCCTTCTCACACCCAAGAAGGATGAGACATGACGAATGTGTGTCGATAGCAGGGCCATCAACAAGATTACCGTCAAATATAGGTTCCCCATACCTAGGCTTGACGATATGCTCGACATGCTAGCCGGAGTCACCATTTTTTCCAAAATAGATCTTAAGAGTGGCTACCATCAGGTTAGGACAAGGCCAGGAGATGAATGGAAAACGGCCTTTAAAACCAAAAATGGACTCTATGAATGGCTTGTGATGCCTTTTGGGCTATCAAATGCCCCAAGCACCTTCATGCGCCTTATGACAGAGGTCCTTAGACCCTACATTGGAGTCTTCCTAGTGGTCTATTTTGACGATATCCTTATCTACAGCCAGTCCAAGGAAGCCCACCTCAACCACCTTAGGCAAATCTGTACTACCCTTAGGAAAGAGAGTCTCTTTGCCAACTTGGGAAAATGTCATTTCATGACCGAATCCATCACTTTCCTTGGGTATGTGGTCTCCACCAAGGGAGTATCCATGGACCCCGAAAAGGTCCAAGCTATCCTTGATTAGCCAGAGCCCCGCACTCTCCATGAGGTCCGGAGTTTCCATGGGTTGGCCACTTTCTATCGGAGATTTATCCGTGGGTTCAGCATGGTCACAGCCCCCATCACAGATTGCCTTAAAAAGGGGACGTTTGTGTGGACCAAGTCTGCTTCTAGGGCCTTCCAAGAGCTCAAAGAAAGGATGACCCGAGCTCCGGTATTATGCCTCCCTGACTTTTCCAAAGTCTTTGAGGTGACTTGTGATGCCTCCGGGGTAGGGATTGGCGGGATCCTCAGCCAAGAGGGACATCCAGTGGCCTACTTTAGTGAAAAATTGTGTGACGCTAGGATGAAGTACTCCACCTATGACAAAGAATTCTATGCGGTGGTTCAATCCCTCAGGCATTGGATCAATCCCTCAGGCATTGGAGACATTATCTCCTGCCTAAAGAATTTATCATCTTCTCTGACCACGAGGCCCTAAAATATCTCAACTCCCAACAGAAACTGAACTCCCGTCATGCTCGCTGGGTCGAATACATCCAATCCTACACATTCGTGATTAAGCATAAGGCCGGGAGTGAGAATCGTGCCGCAGATGCACTCAGCAGGAGGGTCTCGTTGTTGGCTACCATACAGGTAGAAGTCATAGGATTTGAGAGAATCAAGGATGAGTACCATGATTGTCCGGACTTTGGGCAGATTCATACCACCCTGACCACCCAATCACCTAGGGAATACCAAGGATTCATCCTAGAGGACGGGTTCCTCTTCAAAGGTCATAAGCTGTGTGTACCTAGAACCTCTCTGCGGGATTTCTTAATCCAGGAGTTGCATGTTGGAGGCCTGGCTGGCAATTTTGGGGTACATAAAACCATTGCCTTGGTTGAGGGTCAGTTCTACTAGCCGAGCCTCAAGAGAGATGTGGCTAAAATTGTGGGTCAGTGTCGCATATGCGCAACAGCAAAATAAGTGAAACAGAACACGGGCCTATACACCCCACTCCCTGTCCCTGATCGTCCATGGCAGGATTTGAGCATGGACTTTGTCTTAGGCCTACCCAGAACCCAAAGAAAACATGATTCAATCTTCGTTGTAGTGGACAGGTTTTCCAAAATGTCTCATTTTATCCCTTGTTCAAAAACTTCGAATGCCTCCCACGTGGCCCGCCTATTCTTCGATGAAGTGGTTCGCCTCCATGGTCTGCCCAAGACCATCATTTCTGACCGGGATGTTAAGTTCACCAGCTACTTCTGGAAAACCCTCTGGCACCTAATGGGGACCCTCCTCAAATTTTCCACGGCCTATCACCCCTAAACGGATGGGCAAACCGAGGTCGTCAATCGGAGCCTCGGGAATCTCCTTCAGTGCCTTGTGGCGGATCGCCCAGGGAATTGGGATCTCATTCTGCCTCTCGCTGAATTTGCATACAACAATTCAACAAATAGGTCTATAGGCATGAGTCCTTTCGAAGCTGTGCATAGATACAAACCCAGAAAACCTTCAGACCTCATTCCCCTACCCCCACATGCTAGGGTGTCTATCACTACTGAGTCTTTTGCACAACACCTTAGAGAGTTGCATGAAGCCATTCGCAAACACATCAACAAGAGCAACGAGATTTATAAGAAGTCAGCCGATTCCCACAGCCGCCACCAGGAATTCCAAGTTGGTGATTTTGTGATGGTGAGAACTGAGAGGCTATTCCCTGGGAATGTCTCAAAGTTGAAGTCGCGTGGAGCCGGCCCCTTTCAGGTGTTGAGGCGCCTTGCAGAAATGCTTATGTGTTGGACCTCCCCGAAGAGTACAGAGTAAGCCCCACTTTCAATGTGGCTGACCTGGTGCCCTACAAGGGTCCCACGGTGACACCCAGTGAGGAGATCCAGCCTATCCCACCCCTTGAGAGAGCCCCCACACCAACGAGAACTCCATCTGGCCAGAGAAACCAGCGTGATCAAGTGGAGCGGATATTAGATGAACAGATCACCAACACACGGAGCAAGGTGTATGAGTGATATCTGGTTAGGTGGAAGGGACGGCCACCTTCGGATGATGCCTGGGTGAGTCGGGAGGACCTCCAGCGGCTGGACCCCGACCTCTTGGAGCAGTATCACAGCAGGGAGGGCCTCTACTCGATAGAGTCGAGCTCTTCGCGGCCCGAGGGAAATGATGAGGGCATCACCCATGATTCCCTCTGGCTCGGGACCTCCCTCCCCCTCCACGAGGTCCAGACTTGAGCTCCATGGCATCCAGTTCACTGCAGTACTCTGGTGGATCACCTTTTGTGCACTTATTGTCTTTATCTTGAGTCATTTTGATGTAATTTGCATTTTATTTAAGTCCAGTATCAAGGTCATGTGTTTATTTCCCTATGTCTTGTGGTCATCATGTATGTTCGGGCCCAAACACTTGGGCTTGGCCCACTTGCCCCCCCCTTCTTCCCTAGTCATGTGTCATTAGTCTATTTTACAGGGACTTTTTGTAAATTGGGGATTCCCTATAAATAGGGCCCCAAACCCTCCATTTCAAGGTAATGAAGCATTGAGTAAAATTTGAGCCACTAGCATTGTCTTCCCTCTCTCTCTCTAGCTCTTTCTCTCTCTCTCTCTCTCTCTCTCTCTCTCTACAGGGGGGCGAACCCCTCTCTCTCCTCTTCTCTCTCTCTCTCTCCCTTGGGCGAACCTGCCCCTTCACCTTCCCCCCCTTGCCACCTCATCAGCCACCTCACTCCCCCACCCTTTCACCTCCCCAAGAACCATAACTCCCATTAACACCTCCATATTCCCAAGCAGCCCTTCCCATTCCCCATACACCCTTTCAACCTCCAAGGCACCCTTCCCTCTCCCCCAAACATCCTTTCCACTCCCCCACACACCCATTTACATCCCTAAGGGGAATTGAATCCTATTCCCCCCCCCACTAGCTGCGACCCCATCAAGCCCATCCCCTCTCCATTACCTTGGCCGACCACCACCACCAACACCCTCCTAGCAGCGCCCCTTTCACCCCACCTCCCTCTTAGACCTTCTAATCCCCTGCTCCACCCCACTCACCATCTCTAAAACATTCCTCCCCCATCAACCATCAACACCTCCACCACCACCATTGCTAACCCTCCACTTACATCAACCTAGTTCCACCACCATTCTCTTCACATTGATCAGCCTGCAGGTGACAGAAGAAAGGGTCATCTTGCAGAAGCAACCACGGAGTCATACGGCAATATCTGAAGGCGTACCATACATTGCTGGAAAGGTCGCCCCATCAGCTTTGCAGGCGAGGTGATCCCGTCCCATTCGCGGCCCGGGGTTGTCCGGGAGGGCCGATCTCCCCCGACCGCGCAGAGCTGCCCCTGCAGAGTATCTGAACCAGAATAGAAGCTGCACCACGATGAACCACGGAGGAATCCGGCCACGAGCCCTTCTACAAAGTTCTCCCTCGTCCAATCTAATTTCAGAATCAAGAAGCGGAACTTTGTTCGGCGTCTGTGGGTCAAAGTTACCATTTTTTCTCCCTTGGCTACGCCGGTCTGCTTCCCACAATCTGCATCGACCTGCCTCCACTATTCAGAGTCCCCCAGTTCTCTCCGACATCACACGGCTTCCCCGTCAGTTTTTCTGCGAAGGGGACTCGTCCACGGTTCCAAAAACTCCAGCGGTTTGTGATTCGGAGTCCGGCAGCCAGTGGGACCATCTCTGCAACCTGCTGTCAGAAACCTGAAGCTGCCTCACCCAGATTCTATCACTCTGTTCGGACCTCCACCCGGACCAGCATCGGCATCAGAAGAATTCCATAAAACTCAGAGGCATTCTAGTTCCAGATACGAAGAGCTCCCCGCTGGACTCGTCATCAGCAAAATTCCAGATTGGGACCTACGGCCTCAACACCGACTGTCAGTCATCCATCGCAGAGAGCAGGCAGATCCGGCATCGGCTTCCCCTCTCGTGTTTTCAGCAAATCTCCCCTCCCCGCCTGGCCAGCTTACCGCCCCTCCCTACGTGGAGGTAGTGTTTGTGTGTAAATCAATCATCCCCACCCCAAGTCCACCCTCCTGCGAGAGGTGTAGTGAGTGTAATTATCTAAACAGGGTTCAAGCTTCACCGGTGCAGTGTGCGGGGAACCCACACTTCCCCGCTCGCCCATCGTCTCCGACCGGGGTTGGTTTCTTCAAACCAACCAGGTGAGCTTCTGCCCTTGCTCCCCTAATATCTGTCTATTTAATATCCGCCAAGCTAGTTCGCTGACTAGTAAGAGAGTGCCCGTTCCCAGAGCCACCATCTTGAGTGGTCATCGTGGATAATCGTGAGTGAGTGACCTAGTGCCCCCAAGGCACCCGGCCGCCCTTGATTGTGGGCATCATACCTTCGGGAGGGTGAACCTTAGTTGTGCTGGCCCTCTACCAGCAAGGGTCTTTCTCCACCACCTCAACTCGACATCATCGAGTCACCACGGGTAACGGGTGCACACGGTGAGACGGCGTCTTCCAAGTTTGCTCGAATCTTGTGATTGTGTTTGCGAATTAAGTCCAAGGGACCTTAGCCACTTGCTGCATCATTGTGTCACATCAATTGGTATCAGAGCAAGTTTTAGACTTGTCTCTACAAGCCTAGGTCCTAGGGTCTTTGCATTACCTTCATCCGTGTGTCGGTCTCCTCCTCTTTGTGCATGTCCACTCGTAGTGGTACCTTGTACCGGGCCGACCCCTCTACCTCGGTTCCCCCTATGAATCCCAATTCCCAAGATGTCTAAGACATCCCTAGGGAGGCTCCCCAAGCTCCGATGGACAGAATTGAGGCTGCCCTCTAAACCCTCACGGAGCAGTTAAATGGTTTTTCCGTCCGTCTGGAGAGACTCGAGGAAGCTAGGGCCCCCCCTAGGAACCATGCCCAAAGAGCTCCTCCTCCACGAGTTGAACTTGATAGGGAGGACTTAGAGAATGACTTCTACCATGAGAATAAGAGGCCCCGCCCACCTAGACATTTTGAGAGGCAACCACGGGAGGACCCGGATGATTATCTCTTGAGGATGATTAAGGTTGAGGCTCCTAACTTTGATGGGTCCCATAACCCACATGTCTACCTAGAATGGGAAAGTGCCATGGACCAATACTTTGATTGGTACCCTATGACAGAAGATAGGAGAGTTAGGCTTGCAAAAATGCACCTTACCAAACTTGCCAAGACCTACTGGTTGAGTGTGGAAAGTAGGAGGAGGATTAGGCGGGAAGAACCAATTCATACCTGGGAAGACATGAAAGCCCAACTTAGGTTCAAATACCTCCCCAACTCCTACACCCAAACTCTCTTAGATGAATGGCAATGTCTCACCCAAGAGGGAAAAACCGTGGTAGAATACATTTAAGTGTTTGACTCCTACCTTTTAAAGTGTGGAGTACACGAAGAATTGGCCGTCACTCTATCATGATTTAGGAATGGTCTCCGCCCACACATCAAGAGAGAGATAATTATGAGGGATGTGGTTTCCCTTGAAATGGCTTATCAAATAGCCCGTGATACGGAGAGATTTTCTAGGAATCCTAAGTTTGCCTCTCCCCGCCCAACTGAACCCAAAAATATGGGTCTCCGACCCAACCTTATTGAAGACCCCTATCCCCAGTGGAGGAACCCCTACTCGGCCTTACCAACAACCAACCAATTCCACTCCTACAAGGGCCACTCCACCCAACCCTCCTCCCCGAAGGGAGGAAGCCCCCAAAAGAACAACCCCAGGGAGTAGCACGGTGAAATGCTTTCGGTGTCATGGTTATGGCCACATCGCCTCCCAATGTCTTTCCAAAGGATTGTCCAGCCTTATCATTGAGGGAGGGCCTACCCCGCTCCAAGGGGAGCATGAGAGTCCGGTTGAGGAGTATGAGGCTGCCTTAGGTTGGGAAGAGGAGTATGAACAACTCTATGAAGAAGGATTGGACCACGACCCTCCTCCTACCAACTCCCACCTAGGTGTCATTAGGTGCACCCTCACACAACCACAAGAGGAAGATTGGCGTAGGACATCCATTTTTTTCACCTACATCAAGATGGGGGGCTATGTCAGGAAAGTCATCCTAGACAATGGGAGTTGTGTCAACGCCGTGTCACCTGACACTGTCAAGCTTCTTGGGCTTACTATCACACCCCACCCCAAACCATACCGAGTCTCTTGGATAAACAACCACTCCCTCCCGGTCAACACTTGTTGCCTTGTACCCATCACCTTCTCATCATATCAAGGCCAAGTATGGTGTGACATTATACCTATGGAAGTAGGAAGCATCCTACTAGGGAGGCCGTGGATCTATGACGTCAATGCAACCATACTAGGAAAGCCAAACACTTACACCTTCGAACATGAGGGAAAAACCATCCGCCTCAACCCATCTCCACCCCGGAAGGAACCACCCTCCAAAGGGATTCTCTCTAAACCATCTCAAAGCCCCGGGGTCTCATCCCCACCAACCCAATCAACTAACCAAGAGTCCACCCCAGAAACACCAACAGGGCTAGTCAAGGGCCTACATCTCATCACAAGAAAAGAACTTGAGGAAGAGGTAGCTCAAGGAACACCCTTGTGTGCGGTAATCATCTGCTTAGGAGAGGCCACTACCTCCAACCCACATCCTGTGGAAATACACCCTCTCCTAGAAGAATTTAAGGATGTCTTCCCTGATGAGCTCCCTGACCAACTTCCACCTATGAGGAATGTTCAACATGCTATTGATCTCGTCCCAGGAGCCACCCTCCCAAACCTTCCCCACTATCGCCTCAACCCCACAGAGCATGCTGAATTGAGGAGGCAAGTGGAGGAACTCATTAGAAAAGGCTTTCTCCGTCTTAGCAAAAGTCCGTGCGCTGTCCCGGCCCTTCTCACACCCAAGAAGGATGGGACATGGCGAATGCGTGTCGATAGCAGGGCCATCAACAAGATTACCGTCAAATATAGGTTCCCCATACCTAGGCTTGACGATATGCTCGACATGCTAGCCGGAGCCACCATTTTTTCTCAAATAGATCTTAAGAGTGGCTACCATCAGGTTAGGGTAAGGCCAGGAGATGAATAGAAAACGACCTTTAAAACCAAAGATGGACTCTATGAATGGCTTATGATGCCTTTTGGGCTATCAAATACCGCAAGCACCTTCATGCACCTTATGACAGAGGTCCTTAGACCCTACATTGGAGTCTTCCTAGTGGTCTATTTTGACGATATCCTTATCTATAGCCAGTCCAAGGAAGCCCACCTCAACCACCTTAGGCAAATCTGCACTACCCTTAGGAAAGAGAGTCTCTTTGCCAACTTGGGAAAATGTCATTTCATGACCGAATCCATCACTTTCCTTGGGTATGTGGTCTCCACCAAGGGAGTATCCATGGACCCCGAAAAGGTCCAAGCTATCCTTGACTGGCCAGAGCCCCGCACTCTCCATGAGGTCCGGAGTTTCCATGGGTTGGCCACTTTCTATCGGAGATTTATCCGTGGGTTCAGCATGGTCACAGCCCCCATCACAGATTGCCTTAAAAAGGGGACGTTTGTGTGGACCAAGTCTGCTTCTAGGGCCTTCCAAGAGCTCAAAGAAAGGATGACCTGAGCTCCGGTATTATGCCTCCCTGACTTTTCCAAAGTCTTTGAGGTGACTTGTGATGCCTCCGGGGTAGGGATTGGCGGGATCCTCAGCCAAGAGGGACATCCAGTGGCCTACTTTAGTGAAAAATTGTGTGATACTAGGATGAAGTACTCCACCTATGACAAAGAATTCTATGCGGTGGTTAAATCCCTCCGGCATTAGAGACATTATCTCCTGCCTAAAGAATTTGTCATCTTCTCTGACCACAAGGCCCTAAAATATCTCAACTCCCAACAGAAACTGAACTCCCGTCATGCTCGCTGGGTCGAATACATCCAATCCTACACATTCGTGATTAAGCATAAGGCCGGGAGTGAGAATCGTGCCGCAGATGCACTCAGCAGGAGGGTCTCGTTGTTGGCTACCATACACGTAGAAGTCATAGGATTTGAGAGAATCAAGGATGAGTACCATGATTGTCCAGACTTTGGGCAGATTCATACCACCCTGACCACCCAATCACCTAGGGAATACCAAGGATTCATCCTAGAGGACGGGTTCCTCTTCAAAGGTCATAAGCTGTGTGTACCTAGAACCTCTCTGCGGGATTTCCTAATCCAGGAGTTGCATGCTGGAGGACTGGCCGGCCAATTTGGGGTACATAAAACCATTGCCTTGGTTGAGGGTCAGTTCTACTGGCCGAGCCTCAAGAGAGATGTGGCTAAAATTGTAGGTCAGTGTCGCATATGCGCAACAGCAAAACAAGTGAAACAGAACACGGGCCTATACACCCCACTCCCTGTCCCTGATCGTCCATGGCCAGATTTGAGCATGGACTTTGTCTTAGGCCTACCTAGAACCCAAACAAAACATGATTCAATCTTCGTTGTAGTGGACAGGTTTTCCAAAATGGCTCATTTTATCCCTTGTTCAAAAACTTCGGATGCCTCCCATGTGGCCCGCCTATTCTTCGATGAAGTGGTTCGCCTCCATGGTCTGCCCAAGACCATCATTTCTGACCGGGATGTTAAGTTCACCAGCTACTTCTGGAAAACCCTCTGGCACCTAATGGGGACCCTCCTCAAATTTTCCACGGCCTATCACCCCCAAACGGATGGGCAAACCGAGGTCGTCAATCGGAGCCTCGGGAATCTCCTTCGGTGCCTTGTGGCGGATCGCCCAAGGAATTGGGATCTCATTCTGCCTCACGCTGAATTTGCATACAACAATTCAACAAATAGGTCTATAGGCATGAGTCCCTTTGAAGCTGTGCATGGATACAAACCCAGAAAACCTTCAGACCTCATTCCCCTACCCCCACATGCTAGGGTGTCTATCACTGCTGAGTCTTTTGCACAACACCTTAGAGAGTTGCATGAAGACATTCGCAAACACATCAACAAGAGCAACGAGATTTATAAGAAGTCAGCCGATTCCCACAGCCGCCACCAGGAATTCCAAGTTGGTGATTTTGTGATGGTGAGAACTGAGAGGCTATTCCCTGGGAATGTCTCAAAGTTGAAGTCGCGTGGAGCCGGCCCCTTTCAGGTGTTGAGGCGCCTTGGCACAAATGCTTATGTGTTGGACCTCCCCGAAGAGTACGGAGTAAGCCCCACTTTCAATGTGGCTGACCTGGTGCCCTACAAGGGTACCACGGTGACACCCAGTGAGGAGATCCAGCCTATCCCACCCCTTGAGAGAGCCCCCACACCAATGAGAACTCCATCTGGCCAGAGAAACCAGCGTGATCAAGTGGAGCGGATATTAGATGAACAGATCACCAACACACGAAGCAAGGTGTATGTGTTAGGGTGCTAGGCCCGGAGACAGAGGGGGGTGAATGTATCCTTCTATGTATAATGGCCAAATAAAACTTGGATGCTAGAGATAGACACAGAATGGAACCAATTTGATTCAACTCAATTACAAACACTTGGAGCGTGCCTATCCAAGCATCTAGCGGAAGCAAATCAAGCAATCTGATGAACCAGTTGAAAATCCTTTTAAACAAAAGAGCAAATATGTAACTGGCCCCCCAAATGACCAACTAGCGGAAGCAGCATAAATGAGAATAAGAAATCTCAAGACAATCTGTGAAGGGTGGTAGGAGATATGGAAGAACACACTACAAGCAAACCACTACTCAAAGATTTTAAGGTGGTTCGGTCCTCCAGACCTACATCCACCTCTCACTCCCAACCGGAGTGAGGCTTCACTAGCAAACGCTAGAACCAAGCAGACTCAGTCTGCAAACAGTTGCTGCCACACAGCTTGACCAGGGGAACAACCTCCCCTCTTCCTCCCAACCAGAGGGACACCCAAGTGACTCCCAGCCACTTGGAAACTAGAGGTCGAAGACCTCTCTTCCTCCAGACCAGGAGGGACCACTGGACTTGCAACCACAAGCCCAGAACCGGAGGACTAGCCTCCCTTCCTCTAACCAGAGGGCAACCCACAAGTGACAACCTGTCACTTGCAACCTGGAGATCAGATCTCTCTTCTCCTGAACCAACAGGAGGAACCCGATCCCCAACAGGGCAATCGGAAGAACAAAGATGATCAGAAAACAAAGAAAAAATAATAAAGGAAAATAACACAGCAATCAGAAAGTTGTAAAACGAAATGCACAATGTGGCTCTCAATGGAGCTGACTGGCCTGGATCTGATCCACGGTCCAGTGAAGACAGATCTTCAAGCAGCTTCTTCCTTCTTCTCCACGAGCTCTCTCGCTCACTCTCTTTCTCTCTTTCTTTCTCTTCTGCTCTCCAAGTCTCTCACTCTCTATCTCTCTTTCTTTCTCTTCTGCTCTCCAAATCTCTCACTCTCTATCTCTCTTTCTTTCTCTTCTACTCTCCTAATCTCTCACTCACCGCTCTCTCTTCACGGCTTCTCTCTTCTATTTCTTCTTCCTCTCTTTTCCTTCTTTTTCTCTTTTTCTGGATCGAAGGGCTTTCTGCTCTTCAGGCTTCTGCTTCGATCTTTCTTCTTCTGTGGAAGAAGGCTCATATATATAGCAGCAGCAGCATCATCACCCCCGACGTGTGACCTCCACATTTCCAGCCCTAAGTATTCGGACCACGTGGCAGTCTCTCAGCCAGCTTCATTTCAACCTCGGATCACGTGCTACCCAGTCACTGGGGAATATTTCCTCGGACCACCTTCTTCTTCTCCTGCAAGGAATTAACACGATTAACACTCAGGGCCACAATAACTAAAACTGCATGAGGTATACGAAAGCAATACAAGATGCACTGTACTGAGATGACACGAGATACACAAGATTACTTCAGTACGAAATAAATGGAGAATGACACCAGGTCAGATGAAAACAGCACGAGGTAAAAAAGAGAACAACACGAGATACACAATTAACACAACAACGAAGACGACACGAAGTCAGATGAAGACAACATGAGGTGAGAAGAAGATAACACAGAGTGAAGCAATAGAAAGACACGCGATCAGAAGAGACCTGGACGAGGTTAGAACGAAACAACACGAACTAACAAACGGCAACAAAAAGACACGTAGTGAAACAACACTTGAAAACACAAAAAAAACAACTCGAGCACAAAATAGCTCGAATGAATGACTCGAAGATGAGGTGACACGGGCTGACCACGACACGAAGACAAATAACAGAAACCGTCATGAGTTGAAGACAACACGAAGATGAAAACAGAAACCGACACGAGTTGAAAACAACACGAAGATGAAACACAGGAATTGACACGGAGTGTGGTCAAGGCGAGAAGGACACGAAGTCTAAAGAGAAAAATAGCACAAAGACAGAAGAGTGACACGGCTATCACGACACGTGATGAAGCAGTGACACTAGTAAAAAATGACTCGAGGAACAACAGTAAGTGACACGAAATTAAACAAGCAGACATAAAAGATGACACGAGATGAGGTCACAAAGTGACAAAGACACGAGGTCTAGAAAACACGACACGAAGACATGAGATAGACACGTCTTCAACAACACGTGATGAAACGGTGGAAGCAGAAGAACAACTCGAGGAACTACAGTAATTGACACGAAGACACAAGAGCAAACATAGAGGACTAACTCGAGATGAGCAACTAAGTGCTAACGACACGAGGTTCATACAGAAGCAACTCGATGTTCATCAGAACAATTCGATCTGCTTCAGAAGAATCAGCACGAAGTCAATCAGCACATAACTTAAAGTAACACGAGGTACGAAAGGATGACACGGCGTGTTGAAAACACAAACAGTACTAAAACTAATACGACACGAGGTAAGAAAGAAATAACACGGACATAAACACAAGAATAACCCGAAGTATGACAGAAATAGTACGGACATACAATGTACTACCTCATAGCAGATTTCCTGTTAATCAATATGCATCAGACGACTGTGTATGGACTTGAAGACCCTTAGCCAATGTATAGACTTCAAAGTAGAGACCGATGTGTAGACTTCACGTGAAAGCCCAATGTGCAGACTTGACGTTGTACAGACTTTCCAAAGAGAACGTAACGCTGTACAGACTTGAACTGAAGACCAATGTATGGACTTCAAAATAGATGCTAAGGCCAAGAGGAGTGTATAGACTTTCACGATGTATGGACTTGATGATCTTCAAAGCACAATGTCCAGACTTTGCCACTGTATGGACTTGAAGAAACAGTGCAACGTATGGACTTGATCTCAAGAAATGTAAGCGATGTACACACTTAGCCAATGTGTAGACTTTGCCTTAGATGCTAAATGAGACGCTAAAGTCTGTATAGACTTAGCCTAAGACAATGTATGAACATATCAGCAGAGAAGCAATGCACAGAACAGAAATCAAGAACAGAAATCAAGCACAAGCCAATATATCACAGCATGACTCAAGCATACACATGCGTTCTTCACAATTCAGACATGGCACACTTATGCAATCTCCCACAGAAAAGGTCAGACATATTCAAGACAATGTGGTGACTCATTCATGTTGCTATCATTAAAACATCACATCATCAACAAAGCACAAGGGGCACAACAATCTCCCCCTTTTTGATGATGGCAACATAATGAGTCACACTGACTCATCAAACTATTCTCCCCCTTTGACATAATCAAAAAGAAGGGAAATGGTTTGATAGTCAAATGCAGCACAACAATGCAGAGAATGAGTCAAGGTTCTTTTAAATGAAGATCTCCCTTATGACCATGAATCAGTTCTCCCCCTATCAACATGCATGATTGACTACTCTCCCCTTAGATGAAAATAAGCCATAACTCCCCCTGAGGCACAGGAATGGACTCTAGTTATCCAATAAATCAATCTGAAATCAGCCATTACAAAGAATCTGAATTCTGGTGAAGATACCACAGAATCAGAACTTATTGCAGAACAAGATGGAAAATTCCAACAGTGTAGAGAGAAATACATCTCAGGAATCAATCTGAAATCCACCATCATAAAGATTCTGAGGTTCAGAAGGCTGCAAGTGAACAAGGTAATAATGGGAGTGGCACCTCACATTTGTATGGTCAGAAAAATACAGATGGAATCAGTCAACTGATAAGAAAGGAGTTGACTATACAGTTTTTGTTGATCATGCATCAATCTGATCATGAGGGATTTGAATGTAAGGTCACAAATGATATGAACATGATTCAGTATGACAAGGAATGCTCCCCCTGAATAGATGCCACTTGATATGCAAGTGATGCATGACATGGAAGCTCCCCCTCAATAAGTGGAATCTTATGAGATAGATGAGAAGGAGACCACAAGGGCAGACAAGGAGAAGTTCAGGTCAATGATCTAAGGAAAGTGAGCAGAAAGATTTTCAAAGAGATATCAATCTCATAAATCCAAAATATAATTTTTCAAGGTCTTCCATTATAGGGACTTATGAATGAGCCTTTTGAACAGCATGGTTTAAACATGATGTATGCAGAGTTTATCAATAAAATTCTGTATTGATATCTAAAACCATGTTTTAATAAAGATGAACCAAACCCTCATATTTATCTTGATTAATCTCCCTTTCTCTTACACAATCAAATCTATTGACTTCTTTCAGAATTACATGCACTAGTATTAAAGTCAAGCAATTATGAAGTCATATGATTTTGTCTAGGGTTGTAGCAATTTGATTTTAGCATCAATATTCAGATATGAAGATACGTTCAACAATTTTTCATGCTACAAATTTTACGAGTAGTCTAGTTCAGTTCACACCTTGTAACTAGAGGATATACCTTGATCAGAGGCCAATATCCCTAAGCACTTAGTGTGACTAACTGTCATGCTATATATGAACAGAGATAGCATTTACACATCATGACACACTCCAAATCATTTCTTGATGAGTGAGTTATATTTCTCAGTGTGCATGCCATTGCTCTGCCTGAATTTCAATGAATTCTTAATCAGAGTTAACTAAGGCACCTCATGACACAGTCCTTCGGACATGTGTTTCTCAGTGACCAATGTCATTGCTCTGACAGATATTACCCTTTAGACATTTCAGAAAAGTTCATTTGCTTCAAATCAATAATAATTTCATGTACTTAATCAGTTGAAGTCATGTATTCAAAAGTGCAGATTTCAGAAGATTTCAAGACACAGCATGAAACATATGGTTAATGTTTATTAAACATGCTTCAGATATTTTTAAGAGATTTTAAAGTCAAACCTTGAGTACATTAAACTTAAACCACCTGAGTTATTTCAGATATTCATAAAAACGTATAATAGAAGAGTTCTAGTTCAAGATGTTTCAGATTTATGATCGAGATAGCCCATTGAAATCTTCATGAAGGACTGAAATAATTCTGATATCAAATGATACCAATTGTATACCAATTTTGAAGCTCAGTGTTTTCAAATTATGATCACGGTTTGGTCAAATAGAATCAATGAAAGGGATATGCACACAAGGCAAGATATCAGGAGGTCAGGCAAGTTCCAGGATGTTCAAAGTTAACATGCAATGAACTCTGACATAAATATATGCACATGACTACCTTCATGCAATGTATTGACTCCTCCTGACACTATGCATTCAATTACCCTTTTTGGTATTTTCAATGCAGTAAAGTGCAATGCAATTAACTACATGCATGCAAGGACTCAACACTGAATGCTATGCAACATAACGCAGTCCTACATGCATTGAACAACTTCATTGACAGTCATGCAAATGATGTATGCAGACATTTGACACATGCATTGACTGTATACATTAAAGAACCGTTTAGCTTAGTGCAAAATGCAGTGCATCTAGCATCTTATTCATTTAGTGCAAACAACAGCATGAGAAGAGCATCAAATATATTCAGAATTGAATTCAGTGAAGAGATCATCAAAATTCAGACAAGCAGATCAACATGAAATTCACATTTTTTCATACTCACAAATTCAGATAATGAATTTAAAACAGATTTCAGAACTGACCTGAATTGAGTCCTGGGATTTTCTTTTTGAGTGCCTTGGTTAACCCCTTTTATTTCTCCTTCCAAGGCACACCTGCAGCAAGTCAATCAATTTGATCTTGCAGGAACCCAAGCTGCCTTGGGTCCTGTAGAAGCCCTAACAGGTGTTCTAAATAATTTCTTAGCAGTATTATCATCATGATCCATCAGGTAATAGTTATCCATGAGATGACCAAATTTTCCACAATCTCTACATGATGTAGCAAACCTTGAATTCTTTTTGTGGACATTATTATCATCATGGAATCTATGTGAATTTGTATGAAAATTTTTATTACTTGCATGAGGTTTTGATTTAGCATTGCCTGCCCACAAGCATTCAGAAGCTCGGTGGCCAGGTTTTTCACATTCAAAACATACAAGAATCTTTTCTGTAAAAATAGGTTCATTTCTGCCAATAAAATTTCTATTTTCAGGGAATTTATCAAATTTGGAATTAAGATGTTTTCCCTGAGCATACCAGCAGTCCTTGACTGCATGCCCATACTTGTCACATTCAGAACACCTTAGGTGCTTACCTCTTGAGCCATTATATCCCCATGAAGTCCTAAACCAACACTCAACAGCTTTATGACCACGTTTGTTACAGTTATAACAAATGATGTGTTGGTTTGAAGCATACATGTTTCTTTTGGGGTGATGATGAACAGAAGACCTAGCATGCATTTTATCATCTTGTTTCATGATGAAACAGGCATCCAGGAAATGACCATGCCTACCACAGTAATGACAAGATGTATCAGACTTCCTAGTAGCATGATTTCTACCAAATGAATTTCTCGAATGCAATGTTTCACTTGCATGCCCATCTTCAGTCAATAATCTGCAATCATCCATTACATGGCCTACCTTGCCACAATAATGGCATGAAACACTCTTATCAGATGCATACGGATAATTAATTGAGCTATGAGTGGTATGCATTGAGTCATCAGATGCAGTATGGGTAGCAGATTTAAAGACACAAGTAGGGACATGTTTATCCTTGTTTTTATTACCATTTTTGCTCATTTGTTTACCCTTGTTCACAACTTTTATTTGTTCTTCATTTTTCTGGGCCTTGAATTGGAAAACAGATGATGTAGATGTTTTAGGAGGCCCAGAGCAGCTTGCAATGTCAGAGCTGCGAGCAAGAGTAGTGTACAACCTTTTCTTAACAGATTTTTCAATTTGGGATTTGCATTCTTGCTCTCCACTTGATTTAGTGGCGTTATCACACAAAGGAACATTCATTTTCTCTTTTCCCTGGATAGATTTAGACATGGAACGAACAAGTTTACTTATTTCAGATTGGAGAGAATAAATTTTTAACTATTTCTAGTTCCTGTTTCAGTTTCAATTCATTCTCAAATTGAATTTCTTATCAGCAGATTTTCCTTTTTCAAATGACAACCATTTTTCAGAAAAGATAGTATTAAGAACCATTAGCCTTTTATTTTGATCTTTTAGATGAGAGTTTTCTTCAATCAACTTGTTTTCAAATTCTTCTTTCAATTTCATTTCAGTTTTTAGATTTTCATTTTCAGCCTTTAGACTTGTGATTTCAGCATTTTTCTCTTTTCTTAATTTTCTCTTTCCTGATTTGACTCTTTCATATTTATCTAGAAGATGCTCATGCATGGCAACTAACTCATCATGGCTAATATCCTCGGTCTCAGAGATTACCTGGGATGAGGACTCATCTGATTGATCACTCCTTCTTGCCATGAGACATTCTTCTTCCTGTTCCACGTGTGTTGTAGTCACTCTATCAAACATTTCCTTTGTAGTGCTACAATCTGAGAAGGAGGAAAAATCATCAGAACCGATTGCAGCCTTCATTAAATTTAGAGCTCTCACATTATCATCATTTTTCAACTTGTGAACATGAGTCCACTTGGACTTATCCTTAGGAAGTTCATGTGGACTGTGAGAGATAACCTTCCACAATTGTGGATTAATAGAGTTAACATGCTTGTGCATACGATATAGCCAGAATTTAATATTTGAACCACTGAATAGTGGAGGATGAGCCATGACAGCACAACAGATTAATGCAACAGGAATATTGATGCACTAAAAACAAATTAGCACCGAAAACCAGAGATCGAATCTGCAGGTCGTTGGACCTTGTATGCAGACACACGCTCTGATACCAACTGTTAGGGTGCTAGGCCCGGATACAGAGGGGGGTGAATGTATCCTTCTATGTATAATGGCCAAATAAAACTTGGATGCTAGAGATAGACACATAATAGAACCAATTTGATTCAACTCAATTACAAACACTTGGAGCGTGCCTATCCAAGCATTTAGCGGAAGCAAATCAAGCAATCTGATGAACCAGTTGAAAATCCTTTTAAACAAAAGAGCAAATATGTAACTGGCCCCCCAAATGACCAACTAGCGGAAGCAGCACAAATGAGAATAAGAAATCTCAAGACAATCTGTGAAGGGTGGTAGGAGATATGGAAGAACACACTACAAGCAAACCACTACTCAAAGATTTTAAGGTGGTTCGGTCCTCCAGACCTACATCCACCCCTCACTCCCAATCGGAGTGAGGCTTCACTAGCAAACGCTAGAACCAAGCAGACTCAATCTGCAAACAGTTGCTGCCACACAGCTTGACCAAGGGAACAACCTCCCCTCTTCCTCCCAACCGGAGGGACACCCAAGTGACTCCCAGCCACTTGGAAACTAGAGGTCGAAGACCTCTCTTCCTCCAGACCAGGAGGGACCACTGGACTTGCAACCACAAGCCCATAACCGGAGGACTAGCCTCCCTTCCTCTAACCAGAGGGCAACCCACAAGTGACAACCTGTCACTTGCAACCTGGAGATCAGATCTCCCTTCTCCTGAACCAACAGGAGGAACCCGATCCCCAACAGGGCAATCGGAAGAACAAAGATGATCAGAAAACAAAGAAAAAATAATAAAGGAAAATAACACAGCAATCAGAAAGCTGTAAAACGAAATGCACAATGTGGCTCTCAACGGAGCTGACTGGCCTGGATCTGATCCACGGTCCAGTGAAGACAGATCTTCAAGCAGCTTCTTCCTTCTTCTCCACGAGCTCTCTCGCACACTCTCTTTCTCTCTTTCTTTCTCTTCTGCTCTCCAAGTCTCTCACTCTCTATCTCTCTTTCTTTCTCTTCTGCTCTCCAAATCTCTCACTCTCTATCTCTCTTTCTTTCTCTTCTACTCTCCTAATCTCTCACTCACCGCTCTCTCTTCACGGCTTCTCTCTTCTATTTCTTCTTCCTCTCTTTTCCTTCTTTTTCTCTTTTTCTGGATCGAAGGGCTTTCTGCTCTTCAGGCTTCTGCTTCGATCTTTCTTCTTCTGTGGAAGAAGGCTCATATATATAGCAGCAGCAGCAGCATCACCCCCGACGTGTGACCTCCACATTTCCAGCCCTAAGTATTCGGACCATGTGGCAGTCTCTCAGCCAGCTTCATTTCAGCCTCGGATCACGTGCTGCCCAGTCACTGGGGAATATTTCCTTGGACCACCTTCTTCTTCTTCTACAAGGAATTAACACGATTAACACTCAGGGCCACAATAACTAAAACTGCATGAGGTATATGAAAGCAATACAAGATGCACTATACTGAGAATGACACGAGATACACAAGATTACTTCAGTACGAAATAAATGGAGAATGACACGAGGTCAGATGAAAATAGCACGAGGTAAAAAAGAGAACAACACGAGATACACAATTAACACAACAACGAAGACGACACGAAGTCAGATGAAGACAGCATGAGGTGAGAAGAAGATAACACAGAGTGAAGCAATAGAAAGACACGCGATCAGAAGAGACCTGGACGAGGTTAGAACGAAACAACACGAACTAACAAACGGCAACAAAAAGACACGTAGTAAAACAACACTTGAAAACATAAGAAAAACAACTCGAGCATAAAATAGCTCGAATGAATGACTCGAAGACGAGGCGACACGGGCTGACCACGACACGAAGACAAATAACAGAAACCGTCACGAGTTGAAGATAACACAAAGATGAAAATAGAAACCGACACGAGTTGAAAACAACACGAAGACGAAACACAGGAATTGACACGGAGTGTGGTCAAGGCGAGAAGGACACGAAGTCTAAAGAGAAAAATAGCACGAAGACAGAAGAGTGACACGGCTATCACGACACGTGATGAAGCAGTGACACTAGTAAAAAACGACTCGAGGAACAACAGTAAGTGACACGAAATTAAACAAGCAGACATAAAAGATGACACGAGATGAGGTCACAAAGTGACAAAGACACGAGGTCTAGAAAACACGACACGAAGACATGAGATAGACACGTCTTCAACAACACGTGATGAAACGGTGGAAGCAGAAGAACAACTCGAGGAACTACAGTAATTGACACGAAGACACAAGAGCAAACATAGAGGACTGACTCGAGATGATCAACTAAGTGCTAACGACACGAGGTTCATACAGAAGCAACTCGAAGTTCATCAGAACAATTCGATCTGCTTCAGAAGAATCAGCACGAAGTCAATCAGCACACAACTTAAAGTAACACGAGGTACGAAAGACGACACGGCGTGTTGAAAACACAAACAGTACTAAAACTAAAACGACACGAGGTAAGAAAGAAATAACATGGACATAAACACAAGAATAACACGAAGTATGACAGAAACAGTACGGACATACAATGTACTACCTCATAGCAGATTTCCTGTTAATCAATATGCATCAGATGACTGTGTGTGGACTTGAAGACCCTTAGCCAATGTATAGACTTCAAAGTAGAGACCGATGTGTAGACTTCACGTGAAAGCCCAATGTGCAGACTTGACGTTGTACAGACTTTCCAAAGAGAACGTAACGCTATACAGACTTGAACTGAAGACCAATGTATGGACTTCAAAATAGATGCTAAGGCCAAGAGGAGTGTATAGACTTTCACGATGTATGGACTTGATGATCTTCAAAGCACAATGTCTAGACTTTGCCACTGTATGGACTTGAAGAAACAGTGCAACGTATGGACTTGATCTCAAGAAATGTAAGCGATGTACACACTTAGCCAATGTGTAGACTTTGCCTTAGATGCTAAATGAGATGCTAAAGTCTGTATAGACTTAGCCTAAGACAATGTATGAACATATCAGCAGAGAAGCAATGCACAGAACAGAAATCAAGCACAAGCCAATATATCACAGCATGACTCAAGCATACACATGCGTTCTTCACAATTCAGACATGGCACACTTATGCAATCTCCCACAGGAAAGGTCAGACATATTCAAGACAATGTGGTGACTCATTCATGTTGCTATCATTAAAACATCACATCATCAACAAAGCACAAGGGGCACAACAGTATGAGCGATCTCTGGTTAGGTGGAAGGGACGGCCACCTTCGGATGATGCCTAGGTGAGTTGGGAGGACCTCCAGCGGCTGGACCCCGACCTCTTGGAGCAGTATCATAGCAGGGAGGGCCTCTACTCGACAGAGTCTAGCTCTTCGCGGCCCGAGGGAAATGATGAGGGCATCACCCACGATTCCCTCTGGCTCGGGACCTCCCTCCCCCTCGACGAGGTCCAGACTTGAGCTCCATGGCATCCAGTTCACTGCAGTACTCTGGTGGATCACCTTTTGTGCACTTATTATCTTTATCTTGAGTCATTTTGATGTAATTTGCCTTTTATTTAAGTCCAGTATCTAGGTTATGTGTTTATTTCCCTATGTCTTGTGGTCATCATGTAGGTTCGGGCCCAAACACTTGGGCTTGGCCCACTTGCCCCCCCCCTTCTTCCCTAGTCATGTGTCATTAGTCTATTTTGCAGGGACTTTTTGTAAATTGGGGATTCCCTATAAATAGGGCCTCAAACCCTCCATTTCAAGGTAATGAAGCATTGAGTAAAATTTGAGCCACTAGCATTGTCTTCCCTCTCTCTCTCTAGCTCTTTCTCTCTCTCTCTCTCTCTCTCTCTCTCTCTGTACAGGGGGGCGAACCCCACTCTCTCCTCTTCTCTCTCTCTCTCTCCCTTGGGCGAACCTGCCCCTTCACCTTCCCCCCCTTGCCACCTCATCAGCCACCTCACTCCCCCACCCTTTCACCTCCCCAAGAACCATAACTCCCATTAACACCTCCATATTCCCAAGCATCTCTTCCCATTCCCCATACACCCTTTCAACCTCCAAGGCACCCTTCCCTCTCCCCCAAACATCCTTTCCACTCCCCCACACACCCATTTACATCCCTAAGGGGAATTGAATCCCATTCCCCCCCACTAGCTGCGACCCCATCAAGCCCATCCCCTCCCCATTACCTTGGCCGACCCCCACCACCAACACCCTCCTAGCTGCGCCCCTTTCACCCCACCTCCCTCTTAGACCTCCTAATCCCCTGCTCCACCCCACTCACCATCTCTGAAACATTCCTCCCCCATCAACCATCAACACCTCCACCACCACCATTTCTAACCCTCCACTTACATCAACCTAGTTCCACCACCATTCTCTTCACATTGATCAGCCTGCAAGTGACAGAAGAAAGGGTCGTCTTGCAGAAGCAACCACGGAGTCATACGGCAATATCTGAAGGCGTACCATACATTGCTGGAAAGGTCGCTCCATGAGCGTTGCAGGCGAGGTGATCCTGTCCCATTCGCGGCCCAGGGTTGTCCGGGAGGGCCGATCTCCCCCGACCGCGTAGAGCTGCCCCTGCAGAGTATCTGAACCAGAATAGAAGCTGCACCATGATGAACCATGGAGGAATCCGGCCACGAGCCCTTCTACAATGTTCTCCCTCGTCCAGTCTAATTTCAGAATCAAGAAGCAGAACTTCGTTCGTCATCCGTGGGTCAAAGTTACCATTTTTCTCCCTTGGCTTAGCGGGTCTGCTTCCCACAATCTGCATCGACCTGCCTCCACTCTTCAGAGTCCCATAGACCTCTCCGACATCACACAGCTTCCCTGTCAGTTTTGATGCGAAGGGAACTCGTCCACGGTTCCAAAAACTTCAGCGGTTCGTGATTCGGTGTCCGGGAGCACGTGGGACCATCTCTGCAACCTACTGTCAGAAACCTGAAGCTGCCTCACCCAGATTCTGTCACTCTGTTCGGACCTCCACCCGGACCAGCATCGGCATCAAAAGAATTCCACAAAACTCAGAGGCATTCTAGTTCCAGATACGAAGAGCTCCCCGTTGGACTCGTCATCAGAAAAATTCCAGATTGGGACCTACGGCCTCAACACCGACTGTCAGTCATCCATCGCAGAGAGCAGGCAGATCCGGCATCGGCTTCCCCTCTCGTGTTTTCAGCAAATCTCCCCTCCCCGCCTGGCCGGCTTACCGCCCCTCCCTGCGTGGAGGTAGTGTTTGTGTGTAAATCAATCATCCCCACCCCAAGTCCACCCTCCTGCGAGAGGTGTAGTGAGTGTGATTATCTAAACAGGGTTCAAGCTTCACCGGCGCAGTGTGTGGGGAACCCACACTTCCCCGCTCACCCATCGTCTTCGACCGGGGTTGGTTTCTTCAAACCAACCAGGTGAGCTTCTGCCCTTGCTCCCCTAATATCTGTCTATTTAATATCCGCCAAGCTAGTCTGCTGACTAGTAAGAGAGTTCCCGTTCCCAGAGCCACCATCTTGAGTGGTCATCGTGGATAATCGTGAGTGAGTGACCTAGTGCCCCCAAGGCACCCGGCCGCCCTTGATTGTGGGCATCATACCTTCGGGAGGGTGAACCTTAGTTGTGCTGGCCCTCTACCAGCAAGGGTCTGTCTCCACCACCTCAACTCGACATCATCGAGTCACCACGGGTAACGGGTGCGCACAGTGAGACGGCGTCTTCCAAGTTTGCTCGAATCTTGTGATTGTGTTTGCGAATTAAGTCCAAGGAACCTTAGCCACTTGCTGCATCATTGTGTCACATCAACGGTCCTTGTCGGCGACTTGCGGATTCGTCTCGACGGGGGTGAACCAATCATACCACAGGAACGGACCATTCCTACCATCCCCACCTCCAATCCTTTTGACCTCTTGCGTCAAACACGAGAGGACGCGGCGAAGCTCAAAGGTGCGGGGTCCTCGGCGGCAGCTCGGGGGCACCCACCGCAGCTAGATACACGACCTCCCAAGACAACTCGTCGGAAAAATGGCGACAAGGGAGACTAGCAATCGGACTTGAGGAGAATCTGGGTCACCCCAGAAGAAGCTCAAGCTATTCGAAGGGCGCGTATCACCAACCCCCTACGAGCACTCAGACGCGGCATCAGACGGGATGCGGCGGGTCTCACAGTAGCATCGTCTGACGACGCCCAGTCGTCCAATGTCCCCCACGCAAGCAAGCGGAGGCAAAGGCGAGCCCATCCTCGGGCCCTCCAGCAACCTGTCCCGGACTCTACTCCGGTAAACATCGGGAGTGAGCCCCCTCCGCAACACATCTCGGTCTTTGATAGACTAGGGACACCTGTTCGCCCCGAGCCACACCCGCGGAGGAAGCGGACGGCCGGTTCATCAATGATGCGGTTCGAGTGTTCGTGTGCTACACCATCGGACACCAGCCAGACACCCAGTCTGACAAATTGAACCAATCTCTGTCTCACTTTAGGAGGCCGTGCCACCAGGATCCGCCGCCTCCCTCAACAGGTCATATCAGCACTTCTACCGGACCGCAGGCGTCGGAACGCGTGGAAGAGGTCCCTGTGGAAGATCGCGGCCCTCCTATCAACGCAGAGCCGGTCAATAACGACCCTCCTGCGAACGAGGTTCAAGAAGTGACCCTCGACACTCTCATGAAGGATAACCAACACCTAAAGGCCCTCCTGCAGGACCTCCTCTAGGAGCGAGACCTTCATCCGCAGCAACCTGATAGGCGTCAGGCCGAGGCACCGGCAGCCATGGCAGCCCGCGATGCTTCCAACACCTCAGTGGCGATTGCCCGAACTCCGTTGGCAACTGGGTTTGGCACGCCTCCGGTTGATACTCAACCGCGAGCCTCCAACACGCTAGTGCCGGAGGATCTCTTGGCGCAATGCCAGATGATCGAGCGCATTATCGAGACAAAGCTCACCCAGTATGGTGAAGGGACAGTCACGGTGGATCTCTACAGTGTACCTTACCCGCTTCACCACCAGTTGAAGAAGCCTCCTCCAGAATACTCCAAACCCCTGAAGCTGCAAAAGTTTGATGGGCAGGGGTCGCCATATGAACACTTGGCCTACTATGTCATGGCCATGGGTGAGTTAGCATTGGATGAATCATATCTCCTCCACTACTTCGCCACTTCGCTCATAGGAACGGCCTTCCAATGATACTCCTGCCTGAAGCCCGGCTCAGTCATCAACTGGGCCGACCTCCAGAAGAAATTCCTCGACCGACTTCAAACGGCCGAGCGAAAGGTCTCCCTAGCTGAACTCTGCTCCCTTCGACAGAAAAAGGGCAAGGGCGCCCTCGACTTCATCAAGAAGTGGCGAGACCTCAGCATGAGGTGTGTCAATCCACCCGTCCAGGAGGATGCCATCACCATATGTCATCGGGGTCTAGCGGCCAAAGTCAGCGAAGAGCTTCTCGGCACCAATATCAAAGGCTTAGACCAACTCAACTCGGCGATCGCCGAAATAGAGATGTTCTTCGCCGACAACCCGAGCTATACTGCAGCAAAGGGAAAATAAGCGCAAGAACGCCAGCCTGGTAAGGAGGTGAATATCATAGAAATCACCCCTACCGCCAAAGCCAGTAAAGAGGCCGAGTCTAGTGGCTCTTACAAAAAGCCAACGGATAAGCCAGCTGCTCCTTCCTTCTCGGAGCGCATGAAGACACCCTTCTCCTTTAAGAAGGAACACACGAAGATGCTCTTCGACCTCTGCATGGCCTAGAAGATCGTCGAGCTCCCAAAAATCTGCAAGCCGGACGAGGCCCTAAAGACTGATGATCCCAGTTACTGCCTGTACCATCGCATGTTGGGTCACTCAATTGAAGATTGCTACGTCTTCAAGACTCAGGCGCAGAAGCTAATCTGAGACGGCCTTGTCAAGATGAAGAGCGGTCTTGTCGATCCTCCGCAACCACACACGTGGGCCAGGCTGGCTAAGGCCGCACGCATGGCTCACCCCTCAGCCAATGTAGTCCACATGATGGCCGCATTCTCTCTCTCTGATGACGAGTCAGAGGAGCCCAGGGCTAATCGAAGGGAACGTTCGATCTGGTATCCAGGGTGGAGGCCTTGGCATGATCAGAGACCTCTCCCCTTCCCCAGGGAGAGAACCCGGCAACTCTTCAACATCCTCATCGAGACTGGGCAAATCATGCCCCGCGACTCGCCTCCTGGCTACACCCATTGGGATCGTAGTCACCCCCAGTATTGCCGCTTCCACGCCAGAATCTGTCACCCGATCGAGTCCTGTGAGGAAGTTCAACACCTCATCCAGGAACAGATCCAATGGGAGTAGATCGATGAGAAAGGAAACTCCATGTCGCTCGTCAGGCTTCGGCAAGTTGTCGAAGAGACCCTGAGCATCGCCAGGGATGCACCAGAGCGGCCAGACTCTCCCCAAGAAAATGGGCACGGGCTGCCTTACCAGCATCTTCCAGAATGGCTCGAGTTCCGAACGGATAATCAAGAGGCGCTCGAGCGATTGTGAAGGCATAGGGTGCAGGATGCCAGTCAAGAGGCGGAGCCGACTAACTTTTCGGTTAGCGTCATCTATTCTCCTGCTCCTCCGGCCCTTGAGGACTCCCAGACATTAGCACCTAGCCAGCCAATCCCGGCCACTTTGGCCGTGCAGTGGCGGTCCTAGCAGGAGCTAAAGTCTCTCCCTTTCCCTAAAGAAGACACTGCCAGGCTCCTCCGAGTCCTTCTCGGCGTAGAGGATGTTCTGGTGGGCGAGATAACTACATGCTCTTCGGCTCTTCCTCGTCCTCCTCCCGCCCTATCTTCATCACCGACAGCCGCGGACAGGAAGGGAAACTAAAAATAGGGTGAGTCCCCGCCTCAGCCTCGATGTACCTCCCCAGCGGAGGGGCCGTCCGGTCCTCTCTGCCTACCTATTGAAACAATATGGAGTACGAAGAAGACATCTTCGGAGTCTTCAGTGGCTTCGCTTAAAGTGGCGGGCCCACCGCCACAAGGCTCCTTCATGCTGCAAAGCCGGGATAACTGTGCAGAGCGACAATGTCCAAAAACACTGTCATTGGTCGCCAGGCCTAGCCCTTAGCATGGTTGTAAAGGAAAGGCTAAGGAGCAGGATGACCAGTGCCCTTCTCTGCCCGCTTCTCAACAAAAGCCGCCGCCACTACGGGTAAGGCATCAAACCGCACATATGTCCCCCAACACCGGTTCCAATGTACCGGCTCGGCGGAAGACATCTCCATCGCCACCGCGGTTAAGGCATCAAACCGCGCACACGTCTTCAGACGCTAGCACCAGCCTACCGACTCCTCGTAGGCTCCCGTCGCCACCGCGGTTAAGGAATCAAACCGCGCACACGTCTTCGGACGCCAGCACCAGCCTACCGACTCCTCATAGGCTCCCGTCGCTACCGCGGGTAAGGCAACAAACTGCGAACACGTCTTCGGACGCCATTCCCAGTATTCTGGCATACCAGGAATTGCCGCTCAAGGTGATCGAGCATGCGATCAACGCCACCTTCCAGATACAACAAGCGGAAGGCGCCTGGATCGAAATCCGGGCGAGGAAGAGTCATCGACCTCGCCCCACAAGGGCGTCAGCTCGGAGATATCCTCATCAGGATTTGTCAACTCTGGCTCCAGCACCACTCCCTCCTACTCCCTTGGAGACGGCTATCACCAAGAGACATGAGAATAACAGGAGGAAGAACCTCAGAAGGTGACTCAAGCAACAAGCTGAACAAGCAGCCGCCCTGTAATCCCCGGTCGAGCCAATGCCTCTCCAAAGGCTCCAGCGGCTCATTGATGACTTGGAGGAATACGTTCCTCCTCGTCCTACCGGGGCTCTCCCACTCGACAGCTACATCCCGTGGGAAGAAATGCAGAAACGAGCCCGCCTCAGAAATTGGGTCCAAGAAATGATCTAAAAGCTAAAGAACGGCGAAAGACTCGTGATCCCTGACGAGCTCTCCTTGTGCTATAAAGACAAGGAGATCACCCCAGAGCAGCTGGAAGAAATGCTCCAGCGCTGCACCTGTAACATGGTGGCCATCCCACCTCCCGACAATATCAATGCTTCTCGGCGGGGCGAGCCAGTAGCCTCCCAGATGAGACAAAGGGCTAATGCCCCGCTTGGGCTATGGCTAGCTCTAGAGCACACCGGATGCAGCTGAGGTCATGGCCGGGGACGCGGTAGAGGCTGTGGGAGAACTCTCGAGTTACCCCTCTCTCCGTCCACTTTCGACCCGGAGCGAATCATCCTCTTCCGAGGAGAGGAACTGGCTCCCATTCCGAAAGTAAAGATTTGGGGCGGACCTGGTATCTTTGATCCTTCCGGCGTTGAAGAGGCTACTGCCAGCCTCCTAGCCTCTGCACTAGTACCAGCTTCTGCAGCAGAGCAAGCGGGACCGTCCGGCAAGGACGAGCCATCCCACCAGCCACCCCCAGAAGAGCTGTCATTGGCGTCCCTATTCCAGAAGCCCGCTGGCGATCAAAGTCAATCTGATCCCGATGGTAAGGGCAAGGCAATGCAACTTCCCGATGGTGAACTGCACGGCAGCTCGCAGAAGGCCTAGCCTAACATACTACCCTCTCTGGAGGATGCTCGAGCCTGAGCTGACCTGAAGGTCCTCCACCAGATGAAGCGCTTCCCAGCCAGCATTTCAATCTGGGAAGCCATCACTTGGAGTAAGGATCTAAGGGAAACCCTTATCAAAATACTCTAAGAGCCAGAAGTTTATGAAGCGCATGTCGCGAAAATGAAGGCGGCTGCTTATGGAGCCTTCGCAGCCACCATCACCTTCACGGAGAAAGACATGCTGCTGTCCCCTCCGTGCCACAATCGTCCTCTTTACATGAAAGGGAAGATCAACGGGCATGATGTGAACCGGATCCTAGTGGATGCCGGTGCCGTAGTTAACATCATGCCGCTCAAGACATTCAAGTCTCTATATCTGACCCCATACCTCCAGAAGGTCCAGGCGGTCAAGATATCCGGCTTCAACCAGAACATCGAGGACGTCCTCGGCCATGTGGACGTCGATCTGGTGCTTGATGATTTCGCCTCCAAGGTGACATTCTACATTATCGACTCCAACACATCTTATAAGATGCTATTGGGCAGACCCTGGCTCCATGAAAACTGGGTCGTCCCGTCGACTCTCCACCAATGCATCAAGTATGCCAAGGACCGAGAGCAACATAAGGTCTTTGCAGACCTATCACCGTTCACACCAGCAGAATGCAACCTAGCCGACGCTGCGCTCTACTTCAAGGGGATTAGCCCATACCCCATGATCAAGAGAAAAAGCAACTGTTGGCTCTCAGAGGAAGATGACGATGATCGCTTCTCTGTCGACAAGGAGAAGGCCAAGCTTCACCGGCTGTGCCTCGACTCCAAGTCAACCCCAGATCGCCCTGAGAGGTGCCGGATTGACTTCGAGGCTAATCTCATTAGCCGGGCTATTGGCAAGAGTATATGCTTGCCACCAGACTGCATCAAGCTCCCATGTGCATCCGAGGAGCACAACGTCAAGTCACTGACGACATTCATCGTCACCTTCAAGCGACAATGCTGAAACAAGAAGAAGGCTAACAGGGACAAACCCATTGTCTTCTATAAAGGAGACATGGTCCCTCAAGCCTCACCAGATGATGACTTCGGCTAGGCTAGGCAAGCCGATAACACCCCTGAAGTAGTGCAGGTGTGGGGCGACCTGTCGCCGCATATTCAAGAGATGTGTTTGAAACAACACATTCTCCTGTGGCAAACTTCTACCCAACAAAGATACTTCCGTCAACTGTGGGACCCTTCCCAGGTTCGGGGGCAACCCCCGTCCTTCCATAAGGATACCAGGGGGCTTGGTTACAACCAGGACCCGAACTTCCGCGTCCAACATAGTCAACGTCGTAGGCTTGGCGCAACCAGCCGACGATCAAGCTAGAGTCGAAGCCAAATTCGACAGCTCCAGGGATGAGGGAGAGGAAATTCTGATCCCGATATCCGCCAAAGCCAGAACCCCAGCTCAAGCCATTGGGGAACCTTCTTCGCCTCCCTGCCAAGATAAAGGGGTGGGAGAGGCTTCTCCGGTCTCTCAGCCAGTCGAGGGACCCAGTACAGTAAACCTTCCTAAGGGGGGGGATCTTGCTGGTCCAAGCTGCGAAAGATTGTCAGCTTCGCCGGGCAACCCCAGTTGATGACTGTTGGCCACAAGCCGGCGGCCCAGATCGATCCCTAGCATGTCCCAGCAACAACTGCTCTTCGGTCCCTTCAGCATCAATTGGTGGCTTCGAGAACCAAGAAATACACGAAGCCGACACTGATGATGACAATTTCATTGACCTCCAACCCGCTCCTCCCGAGCTGGAGGACGGCGGTCAGGTGACCGTCGACGATCTCATGGAGATCAACTTGGGCGAAGATGAAGCCCCTCAGGCTACATTCGTCAGTGCCCTCCTCACCGAGGCAGAGAAGCAGAACTACAAGCAACTCCTGCTCGAGTTCAAGGACTGCTTCGCCTGGACGTACAAGAAGATGCCAGGGCTAGACCCCTCCATTGCGGAGCACGACCTAGCCATTTCTCCCTCAGTCACTCCGGTCAAGCAACCACAACGGCGCATGCGCCTCGAGCTGGAGCTCCAGGTTTCGGCCGAAGTCCACAAAATGGCGGAGGTCGACTTCATCGAGCCGTGCATCTACCCGATCTGGCTCGCCAATATAGTTCCGGTCAAGAAGAAGAATGGTCAAGTTTGCATCTGCGTTGACTTCCGAGACCTCAACAAAGCTTGTCCGAAGGACAACTTCCCAGTCCCAATTGTAGAAACGATGGTCGACATGACCACCAGTCACGAAGCCTTGTCTTTCATGGATGGTGTTGTGCCCTCCTTGGTTTTGATGATGACAAAGTTCTTTAATAGATTGAATAAAACATCGTGAGTGGCCATATGCTTCACATTCATTCATTCCATCTTTGATACACTCTACATTCACAATGATCAACTATCTTCTGAGATGCCAATTCATTGATCAAATCTTTATCTCACTAACTATTTGATGAGAATGAATAATGCTGACAGCAAGCTCACTCTTTCTCCATGGTGAAATTCAGAAATCTGGAAGAAGGAAGACAAGGTAAGTGAAATGAAGAATCTCCATGAAAGGTGATTAGAATTGATTCATTCAGATCAAACATGGTAAGAATTTCCCCTAGAATAACTTTGTTTAAGTTTGACCAAAAATCCCTTGAATTGGTTGTGCTTAATGTCTTTTTCTGTTTTAACCTGAAGTGGGTCGACCCCCCCAGACAGATGGGTCGACCCCTGTTGCAACAGATGCCACTCTTTTGGCTCTGGCACAAATGGGTCGACCCAGCTGATAAAGGGGGTCGACCCCTGTGATCTCACAGAACCAGTTTTTGGCCCCTGTGAAGAAGTGGGACGTCCCACCTATCAAAGGGGGTCGACCCCTGTAACAAGCAGAACCTGGAAACAGGATCTGTTTGATACATGGGTCGACCCACTTGGCAGATGGGTCAACCCACTCTTGAATTTTCTTATTTTCTCCGATTTACGCTATATATTTCATCTATTAATTGTGTGGGCCATACTTCACGTGCAAATCACTTGTTAGTCATTGGGATTAACTAGTAATCATGTGGTTTAGACTATTAAACCTAATTAACATCATTTGATTAAGTCTAACACTGATTTCACTTATTTCGTGCAGGTTTCGAACAGGATAAAGAAATGGCCACGTCGGATTTGCAGAACCAATCAAAAGAGAGAATAATCTCCTCCTTCCTCCAGCTAGGAGTGCCATCCCCCAGGATATAAATGCCCATGATTAGGGCGTCCCAAGGACACACGACCAGAGCTGCAAACGGTGCCACACGAGTGTTGGGCATCTTCATCCTCGGGAGCAGAGGCGCACCTGCGTGTGGAAGAGAAGGTCGTGGTTCGAAGAGCAGCTTCATCGATCTTCATCTGAGCAACTTTGTTCAGCAATCAAGACATCATCCCGCTGCGTGGATCATCTTTCCAAGCCTCAGCGTCTTCAGGAACCCATCAACCCACGGACGTCTCTGTTGAAGCATAGCTCGCCATCATTCCAATAGACAGGGGGAGTTGTCCTTAATGTTCTTCATCAGTCTTAGGCTTAATGTTCATGTGATTCTCTTTATTTTCAAACTCAGATATAGTGTGTGAGAGATTGGAGATTTGATCTCCGTGGAATGCCCTTGTTGGGCGTGTGTGTGTGTGTGGATAGAGGTCCTTGACCTCGTGTTTGTGTGTGTGTGTTATTCAGTGTAGCTCTCTATAGTGGAATCCTCTCAAGTTGAGAGGGGTGGATGTAGGATCGCACTTGGGTGCGTCCGAACCACCTAAAATTGCTCGTCTCCTGTGGTTGTGCTCTTGTGCGTTTGGTTTATCTTGTAGGTGTGTGTGGTTGCTGCGTTTTTTATTTGTGGTTTGCTTGCTCGTGCGCGGTTGATAATTTTTAATTTCCCGTCAATCAATTCACCCCCTCTTGATTGCCATTCCAACGGGCCAACAATTGGTATCAGAGCCTCGGCTCTTCTATTCTGAACCCCACGGTTCATAGAGTGATCCTTTGAAATGGCAAACAAAGGGATGATGCCCGAAGGGCATTCGATTCATCGACCGCCATTCTTTGACGGTACGAACTACAGTTATTGGAAAAATCGAATGACTGTATTTCTTCGCGCTCAAAGTCATAAGACCTGGACCGTTGTCAACAAAGGTCCACATGCTCTACCTCCTGATGAAGGGAAATGGTCTGATGAATACATTAAACATGCTACTGTTAATTTTAATGCCTTGAATATTATCCAATGCGCCATTCATCCTAACGAGTATGCTCGTGTTTCTATGTGTAACAGCGCTAAAGAGATGTGGGACAAATTGAAGCTGATTTATGAAGGCACGTCTGAAGTTAAGGAGACTAAGGCAAACCTGTTGATCCGAGACTACGAGCTATTCCAGATGAAGCCAGAGGAGACCATATCAGAAATGTTCGCAAGGCTTGTAGAAATTACAAATGGGCTGAAAGCTTTAGGAAAGGACTACTCCAACTCAGAATTGGTTCGCAAGGTGTTGAGATCCTTATCACCGGCGTGGCACACTAAAGCCACGGTGATTGAAGATTCTAAGGACTTGTCAGTTTTGACTTTGGATGAGTTGATTGGGTCACTTATGACCTACAAAATCAATGTTAAAAGGTCTGAAGAAGAAGGCAAGAAAAAGAAGACAGTTGCTCTAAAAGCAAGTCCAGAACAAATCAGCACAAGTGATGAAGACTCAACGGAGGATAGCACTGAGGAGGAAGACATTGCTATGCTAACCAGGAAAGTGAGGAGATTCTTGAGAGCAAGAAAGAAATTTCCCGGGAAATCTAAAAAGCCATGGAAGAAACAGTCTAAGTGGAAGACGGAAGGAAGCAAATTGAAGGATGTGATATGCTATGAGTGCAAAAAGCCAGGCCACATGCGTGGCGAGTGTCCAGAGATGAAAAAGAGATTTAAGAAGGACAAAGAGAAGAAGCCCAAGGCAATGGTTGCTACTTGGAGCGACGATGAAGAGGACGAAGATGATGAAGATGATGCGGAGCTGGAGGAGCTAATGAAGAGCATGTGTCTAATGGCACATGAGGAAGACTCAGAGGAGGTAAATTCTGACTCAGAAACCCTTACAGTAGAACAGTGGGAGTCCGAGTATGTAGCTCTGTATGCTAAATTTAAGAAGATAAGGTCTGAAAATAAACAGCTGAAAAGGAAAGTAGAGTCCATGAGTCATGCTGATGCTACAAGTGAAAAAATTGTTGAACTAACGGAAACTTGTGCAATTATGAAAAGTGAAATGAAGTCATGGCTGAGAAGATTAAAAGTTACGAAGAAATTGAGTAGCACCTCAAGAGTGAGTTAGAAAACATAAAGAATATTCAACTCCACAACATCGAAAAAGAAGGCCACAGTGAAGAAAAGGATGATGGGATTCATGCTCTTGAGAATGAGAATGAGAAAATGAGAAATGACAATAAAATCTTAAGGGATCAAATCTCCATATGTCATGAGAAATTAGATCAATCAAATCAAAGGATTCTCACTCTCAACCAAGAAATTGACAAATTAAAAGATGCTTTGGCAAAATTTGTGAGAGGAAAGGATAACCTAGAGAAAGTTCTGGGAACTAAAGTAAATTTTCAAAGAGAAGGAATCGGTTATGAACCGACTAAAAAGAAATCTTTTGGAAGCACATTAATGACATCATTTGTATCCTTTGTGCCTGCCTCAAGTAGCAAATCCTCTTCTCAAGAAAAAATGAAAGATAGCTCGGCTAAGCATCAACATGAATTTTCAGACTCTAGGAAAAGAAAATCAAGAGGAAAGAGAGTCTTCTGTCACTATTGTGGTCGCGCTGGCCATGTCATGTCATATTGCAATATTATGAGTCAGGATGATGAATATTTTGCTCATAAGTCAAGAAATTCCTTCATGTTTAACAGATCTCACAAGAATGGACCCAACCTTATGTGGGTGCCAAAAGTTGTTCCTTGAGCTTATGTTCTGATGTAGGGATGTCTCAAGGCCGAAGAATCACATTGGTTTCTAGACAGCGGCTGTTCGAGGCATATGACTGGGAACAAGAAGATTTTTGCTGATTTCAAGGAAAAAGAAGGAGGTCTTGTTGCATTTGGAGGAAGCGACAAAGGTAAGATCGTTGGTATTGGCAAGGTAAGTGTAAATAACTCCAATACCATCGACAATGTGCTGTTAGTTGATGGACTAAATCATAATCTTCTAAGCATTAGTCAGTTATGTGATAGTGGTCTAAAAGTCACTTTTGAATCCTCATTTTGCACAATTGTAGATAGTCATACAAATGAAATAAAGTTTTTAGGACATAGGAAAAATAATGTCTATACAATTGACATGAATGAAATTCCATGCAATCTTTTGTGTTTAGTTGCCAAAGATACCGACGGTTTTTGGGTTTGGCATCGGAGGCTTGGACATGCTAGCAGTAGTGTTATTTCAAAACTGTGCAGAAATAATCTTGTCATAGGTCTTCCCAGAATAAAACTAGATGTAAATAAAGTTTGTGAAGCATGCGCCAAAGGGAAGTAGACTAGATCTTCATTTAAATCCAAAAACATCATTTCCACATCTCGCCCCTTAGAATTATTGCATTTTGATCTTTTTGGTCCTACTCGGACACATAGCTTAGGGGGCAAGTCCTATGGTTTTGTCATTGTTGATGATTTTTCACGTTTCACGTGGGTTCTATTTCTTAGCAATAAAAGTGATGTTTTGCAGGAGTTCCAAGTTTTTTGCAAGAAGGTCCAGAACGAGAAAGGATACATGATTACTAGTTTACGAAGTGACCATGGACGTGAATTTGATAATGCAAATTTTGATGACTTTTGCAGGAGTGAAGGGTACACTCATAACTTCTCGGCACCAAGGACACCGGAACAAAATGGCGT
Organism: Amorphophallus konjac; assembly: GCA_022559845.1. Lineage (NCBI taxonomy): Eukaryota > Viridiplantae > Streptophyta > Magnoliopsida > Alismatales > Araceae > Amorphophallus > Amorphophallus konjac. The sequence goes on from CM040125.1 coordinate 70,140,972, forward strand.
GGTTGAAAGGAAGAACCGCACGCTAATAGATATGGCGAGAACCATGCTAAGTGAGCGGAATCTTTCTCGATATTTTTGGGCTGAAGCGGTGAATACGGCATGTCACATTGTCAACCGTGCAATGATAAGGCCGTTTGTAAGTAAAACACCCTATGAACTCTACAAAGGTAAGAAACCGAATATCTCATACTTTAAGACCTTTGGGAGTACTTGTTACATATTGAATAATGGTAAGGACGATCTAGAAAAATTTGATGCAAAGAGTGATGTTGGAATTTTTCTGGGCTACTCTAACAACTCACGGGCTTATCGAGTTTTTAATAAAAGAACCTTAGTAATCGAAGAAACTCCACATGTGATTGTTGATGAGAATACTTCCAAAAATTTCACTTCACCTAATGAAGAATCAGATTTCTTGCAGGATAAAACTCAAGGGGACACAAACCAGGGAAACAAGAAGATCCATCCACTTCTGGAACCAAAACTGATAAGAACCATGAAGCTGAGGAAAATAGCACAGAACAATTGAAGGATGCACCTCCAACTCATCCAGATCTGCCTCCCTCATGGAAATATCTTAAAGACCATCCAGCAGCAAACATTCTGGGTAAGGTAGATGAAGGTATAAAAACTCGCTCATCCTTAAAACTCTTGCTCACTCTGAATGCCTTTGCACACACGTCACAAGTTGAACCCAAATGTGTTGATGATGCATTAAAAGATGATTTCTGGGTAATGGCAATGCACGAAGAACTACACCAATTCCAACGGAATGAAGTGTGGAAACTAGTGCCCCGTCCTAATAACCACAACGTGATCGGAACGAAATGGGTTTTCCGAAACAAATTAAACGATCAAGGTGTGGTTGTAAGGAATAAGGCCCGTCTTGTGGCCAAGGGATATTGCCAAGAGCTCGGAATCGATTTTGATGAATCATTCGCACCGGTTGCTCGCCTTGAAGCCGTGCGCATCATTCTATCTTTTGCATGCTCAAAAAATTTTAAACTTTATCAAATGGATGTTAAGAGCACATTTCTAAACGGCTTCATTAAAGAAGAAGTTTTCGTTGAGCAACCTCCGGGTTTTGAGGATTTAAAAAACCCGGACCATGTGTTCAAACTAGAAAAAGCTTTGTACGGTCTAAAACAAGCCCCAAGGGCTTGGTATGAACGTCTAAGCTCCTTCTTGATTGAACATGGTTTCAAAAGAGGTTCTGTTGATCAGACTTTATTTTCTAAGCATTCTAGAAATGATTTGCTTCTGGTTCAAGTTTATGTGGACAATATCATTTTTGGGTCTACTAATAAGAAATTGTGCAAGGAGTTTTCTGAGTTGATGCAGGCTGAATTCAAGATGAGTCTAATGGGCGAGCTAAATTTTTTCTTGGGGCTACAAATTCAACAAAGGGAGGATGGAATTTTCATCAATCAAAAGAAATATCTGCTGGAACTTCTAAAGAAGTATGATTTTGAGGGTGCAAAATCCTATGCAACACCAATGTCAACAAGCATAAAACTGGAGAAAGACTGCAAAGGTAAACAGGTTGAACAAAAGCTGTTTAGAGGTATGATCGGTTCACTTTTATATCTAACAGCTAGTAGGCCTGACATACACTTTGCAGTTTGTCTGTGTGCTAGGCATCAAGCTAGTCCTCGTGAGTCTCATTTGAGTGCCGTTAAAAGGATTTTTCGTTATCTTGCTGGTACTCCTGATCTAGGACTGTGGTTTCCTCGTAGATGTGATTTTAAACTTGTGGCTTTCACTGATGCCGACTATGCTGGGTGCCTTCTTGATCGTAAAAGTACAAGTGGCACATGCCAATTTCTTGGAGGTTGCCTAGTCTCTTGGGCCTCCAAGAAACAAAATTCCGTGGCATTGTCAACGGCCGAAGCCGAATACATGGCTGCCGGCAGTTGTGGTGCACAGGTCCTTTGGATCAAACACCAGCTAGTCGATTATGATGTGTTTCCGAATTGTGTTCCGATCATGTGTGATAATAAAAGTGCAATTGATCTGTCTAAAAATCCAACTCATCACTCAAGGTCCAAACATATAGATATCCGGCATCATTTTCTGAGGGACCATGTAAATAAAAAGGACTTTGAGCTGAAATACATTGAAACTGATAAACAATTAGCGGACATCTTTACAAAACCTCTTAGCAAAGAAAAGTTCATCTCCTTAAGAAGAGAGCTAGGAATATGCATAGTGGAGAGCACTTAGATAGACTTACAAGTCTGCATTCTACTCAATCCATGAAATACTCTTTTTGTCCTGCCTTCAACTAATACATTTTAATAACCTTCATCACCCATTTCACTGCATTGAGCTTTTCAGACTTACTCCCCACTTGGTACTCATCTATTTCATTTGACTCACATCACTATTCACATCATTTTTTTTCTCATGCATATGCATAATTGTGTGCCACACTCATTTATCAATAAAACCTCTACTAGTATTATTGTCTGAACTCATCTTGCCTGAAATAACCTAAATTTGCATTTCTTTCTTACTTGGGCCTGTTTAGATCCTTGCTAAATAAAGTGCAGCTTCAATCGAAAATGATGGTCAGGTACAGTTCCTGCTAGACAAAATTGGTAAGTCTTTAAAACAAAAATCCTCGATTGTGCTGTAGTATTTCTCACTCGGACCCATTCTTTTGAGTGAACCCATCCACTTATATCAAATACTCATCGGGTCCAGTGGGTTAACTTTTACCAACTTCCCAACATTCCATATGTTTTTATTTTGGGATGCCCAAATGGGTCGTCCCTTATGGATGAGCCCAATACCCATTTTTGTCTAAATACTCACCAAAACTTCAACCGGTCAACACATCTTTTCAACCCTATTTGACCGGTCCAAGTTAAAAACCACGGGCTTCCCCTCCTCAAGCCAGCCGCAAACCCTCCTACACCGCAAAACTTTTTCCTTCCCGCTCAGCACACCATCGCTCCGGCGGACACACCAGCGGCTACCGCCAATACCTCCATTCCGGGCATCAAGATCTTCTCCTTCTACTCCCTGCGAAGGTGCAAGAGAACCCTGATAGGTGGAGGGAAGCTCACTTCGACAGCTTGCTGTTCCTCCCCTTCTCAAGGAGAGACGGACGAGTACCTGCAGCTTCAATCTAGGCTCTTCTGATGGCTCCACGCTACAAAAGCATGTCCAAACGTCCACGGAGGAAAGCTGCGGCAAAGGTCTCCTCATATGCCATTGATCCTCCCACCTCCAACTCAGAGGACGAAGCTCCCCAGGCCATCCCTATTCCTCCAGCCCAACAAAGAGAAATTCGGTCCAAGCGTTTTCATGAAGAGGTACTGCTACACGCCCAGTCTACTAATCTCTATCCTCGAACTATCATGCATCCCAGAGCAGTGGCTCTTGAAGATGTCACCAATTTGGTCCCTGAACTATTTGATTTGCTGAACACCCAACCAAATTGGATAAAATTTATGTCTGAGCATCGGAAAGTTTATCCCACACTAGTTCTGCAATTTTATCAAAATCTGGTGATAAAGAACAACAAGCTCTACACTGCAGTAAACAACAAATCTGTCATGGTTTCTGCCGGGCTATTCAGTATAGTTTTTGGTTTTCCAAGTCGTCACACCACCATCATGGCAAATACAAAATTGAATGCAGTGTCTGTTTACAGCATAATGATGGGTTTTGATGACTCAGTAGTCATATATGAAAATGACATTCCAAAGAATTTGAATGCCAATGTTTTTCCTCCTGCTCAGCGCATTCTAAATCATCTCTTCACCACCATTTTCTATCCCAGGGGAGGCAGCAGGAACAAAGTCAACAAAGTTCATAAATTTTTGTTCCACTGCATTTATAATGATATAATTGCTGATTTCTCAAGTCTCATGTACGACTTAATATTCCTTTGTTACAAAGAGAAAAGACGTAGTCTTCCATATGCTTCACAGTTAACATCGGTTTTTATGCATCTTCGTATCGACTTGGATAAGGAAATCTGTGAAGAGTTATTGGACAAGGATGTCTATACCGCCCGCAGTCTTTGCCGCAACATGGGTTACAAAAGAAATGCAGCTGGCCACCTAGTTCGAGTTTCGAAAAATGTTAAAGGCAAGAATGTGCAATCTGCAGAAAACAGTGCCAGTGGTGAAGAAGCAGAAGAAGAAGATGCTACTGCCTCACATGATGATCAGCCACCAACCAGTCCCTCTCAAGCCGGAGGAAGTAGCTCTAGACCAGAGTCACATGTTTCTCGTCCTGATCGAATTGACCAACGGCTGGACAAGCTAACTGAAGATGTGAGTGACCTGAAGCTACATCAAGAGATGTTCCTGCACCACTTCGAATCCATATCGAAGACTCTTGATGCCCACACCCAAATGCTTCAGCACATTAGGGATTCTGTTTCCGGATCACCCAACTAGTCTGGCTAGGAGTAACTTTGCTGTCAGCTTTTTGATGAGAAGCTGCCCTTTTTTTGTTTAAACCCTACTTAGCAGCACCTTTGCTTACTTATGTTATATGTTAAGCTGCATGTCTGGATGCTTGCGTGCTCATTTCAATTTCTTTCTCCTTGGTCATCTTCTTTCTATCTACCTTGTTCCTTCTTTAAATCCACCATCTACTCAGCTTATCTTTGTGCACCTGCTCTGCACATCTCCTTTTTGCTCATGAAAAAAAAAGGGGGGAGAACTAGCAATTTGCTGACAGTAATATTTTGTGATCATGTCCTACTATGTCTTGTTTTGAAGTTGCTATGTTTTTGACGTTCCAGTCTTGATATGCTCATGGTTCAGTAAGTAAATGGATATGCTGTTGAATTCTGGAGTGATGTTCCTTGACACTCATTGGAAAATAAGTGTTATGCTTTCATGTCTGTTTGGCTGACATAGTAGTGAAAATTGTCTCAGTTCTCTCTATATTACTCTATCTTCCCTTTATTAGCTTAAATTGCTTGGGTTGTTTTGTGTTTTTTTGTCATCATCAAAAAGGGGGAGATTGTTGTGCCCTCCTTGATTTTGATGATGACAAAGTTCTTTAATAGATTGAATAAAACATCGTGAGTGGCCATATGCTTCACATTCATTCATTCCATCTTTGATACACTCTACATTCACAATGATCAACTATCTTCTGAGATGCCAATTCATTGATCAAATCTTTATCTCACTAACTATTTGATGAGAATGAATAATGCTGACAGCAAGCTCAGTCTTTCTCCAGGGTGAAATTCAGAAATTTGGAAGAAGGAAGACAAGGTAAGTGAAATGAAGAATCTCCATGAAAGGTGAGTAGAATTGATTCATTCAGATCAAACATGGTAAGAATTTCTCCTAGAATAACTTTGTTTAAGTTTGACCAAAAATCCCTTGAATTGGTTGTGCTTAATGTCTTTTTCTGTTTTAACCTGAAGTGGGTCGACCCCCCCAGACAGATGGGTCGACCCCTGTTGCAACAGATGCCACTCTTTTGGCTCTGGCACAAATGGGTCGACCCAGCTGATAAAGGGGGTCGACCCCTGTGATCTCACAGAACCAATTTTTGGCCCCTGTGAAGAAGTGGGACGTCCCACCTATCAAAGGGGGTCGACCCCTGTAACAAGCAGAACCTGGAAACAGGATCTGTTTGATACATGGGTCGACCCACTTGGCAGATGGGTCGACCCACTCTTGAATTTTCTTATTTTCTCCGATTTACGCTATATATTTCATCTATTAATTGTGTGGGCCATACTTCACGTGCAAATCACTTGTTAGTCATTGGGATTAACTAGTAATCATGTGGCTTAGACTATTAAACCTAATTAACATCATTTGATTAAGTCTAACATTGATTTCACTTATTTCGTGCAGGTTTCGAACAGGATAAAGAAATGGCCACATCGGATTTGCAGAACCAATCAAAAGAGAGAATAATCTCCTCCTTCCTCCAGCTAGGAGTGCCATCCCTCAGGATATAAATGCCCATGATTAGGGCGTCCCAAGGACACACGACCAGAGCTGCAAATGGTGCCACACGAGTGTTGGGCGTCTTCATCCTCGGGAGCAGAGGCGCACCTGTGTGTGGAAGAGAAGGTCGTGGTTCGAAGAGCAGCTTCATCGATCTTCATCTGAGCAACTTCGTTCAGCAATCAAGACATCATCCCGCTGCGTGGATCATCTTCCCAAGCCTCAGCGTCTTCAGGAACCCATCAACCCACGGACGTCTCTGTTGAAGCATAGCTCGCCATCATTCCAATAGACAGGGGGAGTTGTCCTTAATGTTCTTCATCAGTCTTAGGCTTAATGTTCATGTGATTCTCTTTATTTTCAAACTCAGATATAGTGTGTGAGAGATTGGAGATTTGATCTCCGTGGAATGCCCTTGTTGGGCGTGTGTGTGTGTGTGGATAGAGGTCCTTGACCTCGTGTTTGTGTGTGTGTGTTATTCAGTGTAGCTCTCTATAGTGGAATCCTCTCAAGTTGAGAGGGGTGGATGTAGGATCGCACTTGGGTGCGTCCGAACCACCTAAAATTGCTCGTCTCCTGTGGTTGTGCTCTTGTGCGTTTGGTTTATCTTGTAGGTGTGTGTGGTTGCTGCGTTTTTTATTTGTGGTTTGCTTGCTCGTGCACGGTTGATAATTTTCAATTTCCCGTCAATCAATTCACCCCCTCTTGATTGCCATTCCAATGGGCCAACTGACAGGTCGTCCGGTTATAATCAAATACGGATGTCCCTCAAAGACAAGAACCACACAGCCTTCAGATCCCTCTAGGGGATTTTCAATTACAAACGCATGCCCTTCGGTTTGAAGAATGCTGGTGCTACTTACCAAAGGGCCATGACTAAAATATTTGATGAGATGTTGCACAACATCGTCGAATGCTATGTCGACAACCTCGTCGTCAAGACCAAAAGGCGTGAAGACCATTTGCGCGACCTTCGCCAAGTCTTCGAGTGTCTCCGGCAATATGGGCTCAAGATGAACCCCATGAAATGCACCTTTGGCGTATCCAGCGGCAAATTTCTCAGCTTCGTCGTCAGGTACCGAGGAATCGAGGTGGATCCCAGCAAGATCAAAGCGATCCGAGAACTTCCACCACCCAGCAACATCACTGAACTTAGGTCCTTCCAAGGGAGGCTGACCTATATTTGGAGGTTTATCTCTAACGTCTTCGGTCGATGTGCGCCTTTCAGCAAGCTGATGAAGAAAGACGCCCTACTCACATGGGACTCGGAATGCCAGGCAGCTTTCGAGCAAATCAAGGAGTACCTCCTCACTCCCCCAGTTTTGGGAGCACCAGTCAAGGGTAAACCCCTCATCCTTTACATTGCTGCCATGGATGCTTTGCTAGGAGCTCTGTTGGCGCAGATCAATGAAGAAGGTAAAGAGCAGCCCCTCTATTACCTCAGCCGGAAGCTAATCGGTGCTGAGTACCGCTACTCCCTTATGGAGAAGGTCTGCTTGGCATTAGTGTTTGCAGTCAAAAAGTTGCGGCATTACCTCCTGTCTCATCGAGTCTAGCTTATATCCAAGCACGACCCTATAAAGTATCTCCTTCGACGACCTGTCCTCTCGGGCAGACTGGGGAGGTGGGCTCTCATGTTGATGGAGTATGACATTACCTATGTCCCCAGAAAAGTAATCAAAGGACAGGGTATGGCTGAATTCTTGGCAGCCCATCCAATGCCAGACAGTTCACCCTTCAGCTCGGAGCTCCCGGACGAGGAGTCCCTTGCTACCCAATAGCAACAACCAGTTGGACGGAGCGGAGATGTCTTGCATTATTGGTAGCCAAGCACTCTCACGACCAGCGTACCTTGCTGGGAGCTCTACTTCGACGGTGCTTCCCGAGGGATCACCCGGAACAACCAGGATCCAGCCACTACGGCAGGTACCGGCATTGTTTTCCTGACTCCTCAGGGCGGAGTTTTGTACAACTCCTGCGCCCTCATGAAGTCTCTAACCAACAATGAAGCCGAGTATGAAGCTCTACTTATTGGGCTCCAGATGGCTCTCCACATGGGCATTAAATGCCTCAAAGCCTACGGGGACTCCCAGCTGATAGTTCGGCAGGTCCTCGACATCTATGATGTTCGGAAGCCAGAGTTGGTTCCATACCACACCGCCGTCACCAGAGTAACCCAGAAGTTCTATTTCTTCGAAATAGATCACATTCCCAGAGGCAACAACGCTCAGGTGGATGCCTTAGCAAAATTGGCCGCGGCCATCAAGCTCCCGCCTGAGGGCGAGGTCGACATCATCATCAAGCACCGAAGACTGATGCCGAGCTCACTCGAAGGCAACATCAGGCTCACCATTTATGAGGTCCATGACCTTGACCAAAGCACACCACTAGAAGAGGATGATTAGCGTGCGCCCATCATCAAGTTCAAGAAAGGGTGGCTTCCCCCTGACTGAGCTCAAAGAGTCCAGCTACTCCACCGAGCAACCTCTTACGAGTTGATTGGTGACTCCCTGTATCGGCTCGTCCATGAGAAGGATAAGTCAATTCTCCTGAGATGTGTCTCCCTAGCAGAAGATCGAGCCATCATGCAGGAGGTCCACTCTGGATTGTGCGGTGCGCACCAAGCCAGAGATCGGATGAAACACAACATCAAGCTCAAAGGCTTCTACTGGCCAACCATGTACGCGGATTGTATCCAGTATGCCCGTGCATGCCATCAATGCCAAGCCTTTGGCCCAGTACCCAGGAAACCTCCTAACCCATTACGTCCTACGGCCCCCACCTGGCCATTCGCTGAGTGGGGCAAGGACATCGTGGGGCCTTTCCCACCATCTTCCAAGGGCCATAAATACATCTTGGCCACCACTGATTACTTCTCCCGCTGGGCGGAGGCTCTACCCTTGCGAGAGGTCACCGGCGAAGTCGTTGCTAGATTCGTCTGGCATAACATTATATATCGATTCGGTACTCCCAGTCACATAGTGTCTGACAACGGGACACCCTTCAAGAATAAGGCCGTATACCAGTTAGCGGCCAAACTCCACATCGACTGGAGAACTTCTTCGGTCTACAACCCTCAGACTAACGGCTTAGCGGAAGCCTTCAACAAAACCCTCTGCAAGCTCCTGGCTAAGATGGTTAGCCACTGGAAACGCGATTGGGGTGAAAAGGTCTTCAAAGCATTGTGGGCCTATCGACGGTCTACAAAACCCCCACGGGGTGCTCTCCGTTCTCCCTTGCTTACGGGGCAGAAGTAGTTATCCCCATCGAAGTCCAGTTAGCCTCTTATAGTGTGGCCATTCACACCGGCCTTCCCGGCCCTGACGAAAACGAGTACCAGCAAAGGCTAGAAGAGCTCGCCTATCTAGAAGGCAAGCGACTCGAAGTGTACAAACACCTGCAAGCATATCAGGCTCGCATGGTCCGGGCCTATGACAAGCTCGTCAGGCAGCGAGCTTTCAAGCAAGGAGACCTTGTCATGATCAAGGAAAAAGAGGTCATGGCAGGGCGCTCCTATGGAAAACTCTAGCCAAATTGGCGAGGTCCATACATCATCCAGAATGTCTATGAGGGTGGGGCCTGCACGGTTGTTGATCATAAAGGACACAGACCGTTCCCGCATCTCAACGGCAAACACATGAAGCTATACTATGTGCCAGAGCATGAGTTCGCGCACCAGCCAGACTAAGGTGCACGCACCAGCTACTACCAATAAGGCCGGTCCTCCCCCGTGGTGGATCCCACCGGCCAGTCCTCCTGGTCTTCAATTCCCAGTCAACCAGCCAGTTCAGCTCCTCAGAATAGTCACCACGCATCCGCGAGAACCGGTCCCCTGCCCTCGTTCCCGTCACTATGGGAGCGCGGGCGCTTCTGCACCAGCGCCAGTCTAGCTGTCATGCTCACATGTAAGTCAAAAGAAACAATAATAAAATAATGGGGTTAAAAATAGAGATGTCCCGGCAGACCCAGTCATCCTCACCACAATAGGGTGGGTGGGGGCAAAAAGGCCAGTGACCCGGCTGAGGTGAAAACCTGAAAGGGAACCTCAGGCAAAATCAGGAAACCCCTCGACGTGAAAACCCGCAAGGGAGTGTCGAAAAAAGATAAAGGGGGTCGGCTGTAGCGAAAACCCGAAAGGGCGGTAGAGTCGATAATGAGAAAATCTTCTTCTCCCTACCAGTCAACACGGCCTTCCACCTGTCCCTTGGTGGGCCGTTAGTCTCACCCAGGACCAGTCTCCAATACACTTGCATTGCTACATCGCAAGCCCTCTAATCTCCAGTTAATCTTGCGTTACTCCCGCTCAGCTCGGCCAACCTTTGGCCCTCACCTCAATGTCACAGTTCAACCAGTCCCTATGACAGTCAAACTTCCAGTCACCGTCTCGGTAAACTTGCATCCCGATACATTCCCCAGATATTTATCATCCTCTGCCCCTACATCCCACATATCCAGCAAATCCAGAGCCCTCCAGTTCAGTATAATCCCAGTTTCCCCCATACAATCCCAGATCCACTAGTTACAACTCCAGTCATACCTTCCCATGGCAAAGTAATGGCCCTTCGCCATCATGGCTTAAGGATTTCAAAAAAACCATTATGAATGGTTGAACAATATTCGGCTATCCTCACCTTCCAGTCTCCGGTTATGTCCCCTGACAGCAACATGCTATGGACGACAGTCTCAAAAAAAAGTGGGGTTAAAAATAAGGATACCCCGGCGGCCTCAGTCAACTCTCTCTACGAGACGACTGGGGGCAAAAATTGCCACCAACCCAGCTGAGGTGAGAACCCGAAAGGGCACCTCAGGCAAAATCGGGTAACCCCTCGGTGTGAAAACCCGCAAGGGCACACCGAAAAAAGCTAAAGGGGGCCAGCTCTGGCGAAAACCCGCAAAGGCGGTTGAGCTGGTAAAGAGAAAAAAAAACTCTCTCCCTCTCCACTTTTCACTTACAAAGCCATCGGCCATGACACGTCCCGATGGCGAGCTCAACATCACTCCATGACAATGGTGGGCACTACACCCCCGAGGGTCGGTCATCGCCAGCTTCCAGTTTCCAATTTCGGCTACAATGCCTTCACAGGCCAGTTGCCAGTCTCCAGCTTCCAGTTTCGGCTACAACGCCTTCACAAGCCAGCCACCAGTCTCCAGTCCCAGCCTCAGCTACAACGCCTTCACAGGCTAGCCACCCAGCCTCCAGTCCCAGTACCTCGGCTACAACACCTTCACAGGCCAGCCTCCAGTCTCCAATCCCAGCCTCAGCTACGATGCCTTCGCAGGCTAGCCACCCCTCTTCCAGTCCCAGCCTCGGTTACAACGCCTTCACAGGCCTAGCCGCCAGTTTTCAACTCCAGCCTCGGCTACGACACCTTCACAGGCTAGCCTCTAGCTCCCGATTCCAGTTTTGGCTATAACGCCTTCCTAGGCTAGCCATCCGACCTGGTTCCAGTTCCCAACCATTGCACCTTTCTATGTCGCCCAGCTGGCTTTAGCTCCAGCCCCTCTTCCCAGTCACAGTCCCAGCTTCAATTTCCAGTCCGTCTCCCAGTTCCGGTCTTGGTTGCCATGTCCGCCTAGGCCGTCCAGCTAGCTCAATCTTAGTTTCCCAGACACATACGAATCCCGTTCTTTGGCCAACGGCACAATGTTAGCCAATATTCCACTATCCATCTCAAGGTCAATATACACCCTCCAGAATCACCTCTACAACCCTAAATCACGCAAGTGTTCCCGTTCTTACGGGCCTATGTTGGTTCCCCAGTATGTGGGCTTTCATCCCCCAGGAGGATTGGCCCCACATATAGCCTTTCTTTCCTCTACTACCCAGTACTCAACCTCCATCTTCTAACACCAAGTTCCTTAAACCCAGTCCCTGTTATCACTCATGACAATGCGTCGTAGGACAAGCAAGCACGACTAACAATAAGTGGTCATCAGTTCACGCGCATCATTCCATTCCATCAAAGAAGGAACGGAACAACCCAGTAAACAAATGATCTGGAGTTTATTAATACTCTGTAAAAGGAGCCCAAGACATGCCCTTGGGGTAACAAAATCCATACACTCCAGACATCAAAAAAAAAGAGAGAAGGAGAAGAAGGGGAAGATACAATTAGGGCTCCGGCTCAGTCCCCTCTAGCGCCGCAAGGTGAGAGTCCACCGCTGCAACCTCGCCTCCAGGGTGGAAAAGAGCTGGGCACTGGCTCCGACTGTAGCCTCAGCCACCTGCCACTCGGCTCGGATGCACTCAGCAACTACCTGCCGCTCCTCCCAGGCCTTCCTCAAGGCCTCGGCCTGGCTCTCCACCTCCCTCAGCTGTGCGCCTCGCTCCTGAGATGCTGACGTGGTCGCTTCGGCGTGACTCCTCTGCTCGGCTACGGCTGACACAAGCCGAGCCCGCTGTTCCTACGCCTCCCGGATTGTCGCTAGTCTCTGAGACCTCTGCTCCTGCACCTCGCGGAGTCGCAGGTATTCGGCCCAGATCCCAGCCAACCCGGACATCCAGAGCTCACGTGGGAATCCAAGTGCGTGATTGCCCTGGGTGCACTCCCGCAGTCACTGCCTCAGGTACTCTGGAGAAGGGAGGGGCTCGCTCTATGAGTAGCCTCGCGCCCGCTGGAGTAGGGAGGCACCTACACTCCCCTCCAGCAACAGCTCCGGCGGAGAAGCGAATGGAGGCCACTCCACCCCTAAATCTAGGGAGAGGTCTCCGGACGCAGCCAGCACTCTAGTGGAACCTGCATAGTTCCAACAAACACCAAAGGAAGTAAGTGATACATAAAAGGCTTCCTTCGACAAACAAGGTGAAAAACCAGACAAAGAGAAGGCGACAACTCTTGACTCCTTACATGTAGGAAGTCCAGCCGGCTCTGTGGCATCACCTGTCGGGGTCGGGGAAGGCAACTACACCTCCGCCTCCATAGCATCACCTACCGGGGTTGGAGAGGGCAATGGTTCCTCCACCATCCGGTCATCTCCAGCAAGCACAGGTGGGACAGGAGGCTCCTCCTACCCGCCTTCATCAGGAGCCGACGCATGCTCCTCCCCAGGATCCGATGCTGCAAGTAAGTCAAGAACTTCAGCACTCTGCCTTATAGAGCATACAAGCACTAAATAAAGGCAGAGAGGACCACTGCATACCTCCAGAAGTGGTCCTCGTCGGAACCTCCCTACCAGCCGAGGCACCGGAGGATGAAGAGCTCGAGCTCGAACTCTCCTCTGTCTCCATCTCTGAGCCACCGTCATCTGAAGAGCTCGACGAGGTCTCCGACAGACTCCCAGAGGTGGCCGAACCTAAAGCTCCTACAAGCCAATGCAGCAAACAAGGTCATCACCAGACCCAGCTCCATACAAGAGTGGTTCTCCAGCTAAGAGTTGCAAACGGAAAACTCACCGACCGGAGCACCCCCCTCCGAAACCTTTTCGATATCGATGATCTCCTCGTCGCCCTCAGCAGAGGCCACTTCTGTGGGCCCCTCCTCCACCATCTCAGCCCCGTTGCAGGGCAGCTCACCTTCTTCTAGGGGTGAAGGTACACCTGTAAACAATATCGACAAGACTTCAGCATCAAAAGACAATCAACAATAAAAGGCTTAACAGAAGTGGTTAAGTCTTCAGTTACGCACCTGAGGGTCCCATGCTCGAAGACCCAAACAGCCCCATAGTGCAGGCCGACACCATAGCAGACAGGGAAGCTTGCTCCACCCCCGCCAATAACTGCGGCAACAATCTAGACACTTCCTCGGTCATGGGCGGCATTGAAGCACTCCTCCCCTCAGGCTCCCCCCGAAAGGAGGGAAGAGACACTGAAGGGCCTGTGTGGACCAGCTCCTGAATCATCTCCATAGTGGCGGCTGGATCCTCACCTGGAAAATGACATCATAAAGTCAGTTAGTATTGGCATCCCCGTAACTCTATAATGAAAGGGCAATACTTTCCGTAACAGTTCGATACTTACCCAGGCCATCCTGGGTTGCAGCGGGCTCCTGCCCGTCAACAGATGGGGGCACCTCGCCTCGCATCTCAAGAGAAGCTGCGGTCTCTGATGCCCCGGCCACCTCTACCCGACACCAGCAACTATGTCAACTCCGAGAAACATATACATCCATAAACACGACACGCTCGGTTCAAAATTATTTACCTGGCTGGGCATCTTTTGAAGCCTTCCATGGCTCAAAATCGGGAAAGGTCTCAGCATTGGGGGCAATTTCGTCCATCATACGAAGAAGCCCCTCCATATCTATCTCATGATCAACCCCCTCGTCAGGAATTGGGTCGACCTCCTGAGGTGGCGAGAAGGCCACATCAGCCCCGGTCTCCAATGGCGCTGTAGAAAGCAAATCCAATTACACAAGGTCAGCCAATCGTCAAGGCTAAATCAATATAAAGCAAGTAGGCAAATATGGCACTTACTCAGAGCCGGCTCTGCTTCGATATGCTCCCTGGTAGTGGGTCCCCAAGAGGACTCACCAACCTCCCTGACTCCGGTCTCCACCCGGGGGCGCTTCCTCCGGGGCTGAAGGGCCCTGTCACCATCCCGAGAAGATGTCCCTGTGGAGAGGGGATCCCTTTCCACCGCGGAACTTGCCAAACACAGCCACACAAGATCTCTCAGCCATACGCCCTAGAAAACAACAAAGCAGGGCTAGCAGGCTAATGAAGAGGTCTTACCTGAAGTCAGGAAGGGGGTCAGTGGCAGAGGAACTAGCTGCTCTGGCTTCAAACCCACAACCCGTGCGGCCTTCGTGACTACCTCCTTCACGTCCCTCAGGGTGTAGGTGCACTCAATTAGGGACACAAGCTCTACAAGTCCAGCTGACCCTATCGCATGGGCGATATGACGCCTCCAGTAGTCAGCCTCCGTATCTTCAAAGCTCCCCTCAGGGAGCACTTGGTCCAGCGAGCCCCGCTGCTCAAACCCGCAGTCCCCCAGAAACTGGGTCCACCAAGTCCTCGACATCTCGGGTCGAGGTGCCCTGACTCTGGTACCTCCAGGCGCCGCCCGCACCTGCTTGAGGGGATTCAGTGCCCCGTTGCCGCTCTGCCCCGTCGACAAAGAGCCTCGGCTCCCCTGGGGCGCCTGCTGCGCCAGCCTCTCTACCTCTTGGCGGATCCGAGAAAAGTGAGTCCGCAGATACCCATCATCCAGTGCGATGAGAGGTAGGTCTTCCCTCAAGAGAGGGGTCTCCTCGACTTTCTGGATTGCCGAGGCCTTCTATCGGTACTGGTGACTATGCTCGAACCACCATCTGGCGTAGTGGACGTCGAACCGTCCCTTGCGTCCCGGCACAGGCGTCGACAGTCGCTCCGGCTCTCGGCGGCAGTATAAGTCCCACCACGCCATGGCTAGCAGATGTGTGTCCCAACCTTTGTACTGTCGACCCGCCAAAGGGAACTCCTGGTTTGGCAGGATCCCCTGGTCGTACGCGAAGTTCCGAGCTAACCTGTGCGGGTAGTACGGCTCCAAGAAGCTCGTCACGGACCGGTGTAAAGGCAGCACCGCTGGCCGGGTGCTCATCACCCACTCTGTGTACAATGACGCGTCCGGCTCTGGCTGGTACGGTAGGGTGCAGGCCGCCCCACCATTCAAAGGCACCATGATCAGGTGTGAGTCCCTAGTAGCACCGTCAAAAGGAAAACCCTCCTCGCCCCTGCCGGGCTAGTAACACAAAACTCTCCTAGCTTCCACCAGCTGCATCACTGTGTCCCCATCAGGTTGTCCGGTGAAGCTAAACAACAATGGTGCCGCCTGGTTCGTCACAGACCCACGAGACACCAACCCTAGGAACAGTAACCCAGCCCATGCACTAAGGTTGTGAGTCGGCAGAAGCAAGCTCCGCTCACGTGGCGCCGGGTGCGCCGCCAGTACTCCCAGTCCCTGGTAAACATTGACCAAAGTCGCTGGGGCTAAGTCCAGCCTTCGTCCCTCTGCCAATTGGCACGTAGGCCACAACAGCTCTACTCGCAGCTGGCCATCCTCCCCGTAGGGGACCACGAACATCGCCAGCCAGTACGCCAAGTACGCGGCCAAGTGCGTCACGTCTGGCAGTCTATGGGGGTTCCACCGCTCCTGTGGCGCGTAGATATACCTGCTATATGTCCGAAAATGCAGCTCCACCTCTGTGTACTCCTCCCAGGGGGTCTGGTCCCTCGTGAACTCCTGGTGAAAGCAAAAGGGGCCGTCATAAAAGTGGTGAATCCACGCATTCAGTGACACCCTGGGAGTCTGCACCGCTCTTTCCTTCCCAGCTAGGGCCAAGTCCCTCCAGGTCTTCAGCAAATATCGGTAGCTGTAAGGAACCCGGTATCGTCCATGCCCGTCAGTGTGGCTACGATGGAGGTCATCCAACACTATCTCCTCCTACCCCTCGCCGTTGATCGGCAACCCAGAGATCCTCCACAGAGACCACAAGTCTAATGAGGTCTCTCCCTCAGCCGTTGCCACGGTGTTCCACCTGCGGATGAAACGCTCTGTCAACGCCTGTAAAAGCCATGTATAGCAAGGATACCCATACAGAGCCCCAGTCACAGCATATCTGATGTCAGCTCGGTCTAGCAGCATCCGGTAGTGGTGTACTATGCCCATCAACCACTCGATAGCTCCCTGGCGATATCTGTGTGACGAAACCACCGCCCATCGGCCATACCAGCTAACGACGGTCTGTCGCAGAATCTTGGACAAAAGGTTGTGGTCGTCATAGCCTTCCCCGGCATACTCCAGCCCTGATGGCTCCAATACCAATCCCGGACTGCCCTCTGTCTCCGCTCGGTTGTGTCCATGCAAATCCCAGAAGGCGGGACCCATCACTCCAGCACGAACTTCGAACTGGTCTGCTCTACTGAAGAAGCCCAGGCACTCTGCACTAGGAAACTGACTCTACCTCCAGTAATCCACAGAGAAACTCGGGAAGCCGCAAAGGACAATTCCGTGCAAGCTGTCTCGACCGACCAAGATCGCCCGCTCCAGTCGGCGGCAGGCTCCAGCAACCCGTGGGTCACTCTCCTCCATGCATGGCGGGACAAAGTGCCTGATAAACTCAAACAAGTGTCGGACCAAAGCAAACTCCACTGGATAGCCACCGCGGAGGTCATAAGTGTAGAGCCTGCCCGGCTCCGACGCACGGGCCAGCTCCATAACCCCAACCCCAACCCCGTTGTCGCGCTCACTAACGGGGCCCTCAGCCACAACTGTCTGCCCACCATCAAGCTGCTCTACGCTGGCCGCGGTGATGACTGGCGGGCCCAAAGGGGGCATGGGCCACTCGGTCCTCCTCACCCAGTGGTCCTCCTCCCAGACCACACGCCTCGGGGCCCTCTCGTCCCTGCCAAATCGGGCCATAGCTGCAAGACGTAGCACAAAAATGGTCAGTATGCCAGAAATTCAACACATACAATACAGCAAATCACAAGTATATGAAGCGTCAAAATGCAACTACAACAACTTAAAAGGAGAGGTTCACGGGCCACCCCGTGATTCTAGTACACCAATTGGGTCCTACAACGACCCCCCAACAAGTCGGGGCCACCCCCGACCCTCAGACACGTGGCATCAAGCCACTGAACTTAGCTCTCGGGCCAACCCGAGGCTACCCTGCCAACCCGTCGTGCAACATGGCATGTAGCATGAGGCAAGGCCCATCAGCCTAAGGTGCCTCCTTCTAGCCCCTACGGACTTCTACCCTTGACCCTTAGCCAAATTCAAGGCCTGTCGGCCACCTACGCGGCTCGTTCGGCAACCCGGGGTGTGTCGGGCATTCGCCCGAACACCTTACGAGCGGCCACTACAACTTGAAGAACAATGGCTCCCATGGGCCATTTCAATACCCCGAAACTTCATATCCCCCAAGGGATATCCCCAGACGACAAAGGAAGACCCCCGGGGGCCATCCCTCGTGGTTACGGCTTTGCCCGGGGCCCGTGCGCCGCAGGGCGTGGCCGCGCCCCCGGAGAGGGTGAACTCCCCGGGGGCCGCACCCTCCCCTCAGCTCGGAGGCCCGACGGCCCTCCCCAGTCCCAGTTCGTGGAAATTCCTAACTTCACGGTCCGAGGTTCATGCAAAGTTCATTCATCATACCCGTGTGTCGAAGGATTCACGAAGACGGAGTCCCGGGATTACGCTGAGTCACACACGTCAATCCCTCGATCTTTGCGCACAAGTAGCCAGTCCACCAGTGTATCCTCCCAGTATCCTTTATCCTCTTTCTTCTTAATCAATTTGGGAAGAAAACAACTAAAAAAATTGTGTTTTATAGAGGTGGGACCACTCCCCCTCTCTCTGTTCTACCTGGTCCGCCCAAACCCCCCCTTGGGGAGGGGTATAGGCGGACCAGCTTGGGCCTCCAAGCTGGTCCGCCTAAACCCCCCAAGGGGGGGGGGGGGGGTTTAGGCGGACCAGCCTGGACCCCCAGGCTGGTCCGCCTAAACCCTTGAATAATAATAAAAAGATTTTTAAAACAAAAAAAGAAAGGGACTTTGGTCCGCCTAAACCCCCTAGGAGAGGGGGTTTAGGCGGACTAGCTTGGACCTCAAGCTGGTCCGCCTAAACCTCTCCAAAAACAAAAAAAAAGTTTTTTCCCCTCCGAAGAGGGGTTTAGTCGGACCAGACCAGCCCATGGGGCTGGTCCGCCTAAACCCCATCCCTTCCACTCCGACACACACACACAAAATGCACAAATAAAATACAAATAAAAACACTATTGAGGGGTTTACCCGGACCAAGTTGGACCCCCAACTTGGTCCGCCTAAACCCCACCCCTTAAACTTCTATAAATTGCCCCCCTTACTAAAGCACAAAAAAAAAGAGAAAGGCACATGGTATGTGAAGCATAGACGCACGGACGGACGAGCAAACTTCCCCGGCCTATTTGTCGCACCCTCGGATTCCCGGGGATTTCGGCAAGGGTCGGGAACGCGAGAAGACAAGTGCGTGCGCGGTTGGGTTGCTAGTCGGCTCACACACGCCGAGGGTATGTCGCACGTACTCCCCTCATGCGGTGTCTAGCCGTCTCATGCCAAGTCCATCCCCGCCACATGTAAGACGACCGTACCAACGGCAAATACGCCCGCACGCCTGGCCTGCCCATGTACGACAACTTACGACGGTGATGAAGGGTACTTCATAGCGCCATGTCGGCCCTCGACACGGAACCATGTGCCCACCGTTCACCTCCCAATAGGCCGTCGGCCCCTCAGATCGACAAATCAAGTCTAGTCGGACCTCTAGCTTGGGAATCATAGTCC
Organism: Amorphophallus konjac; assembly: GCA_022559845.1. Classification (NCBI taxonomy): domain Eukaryota; kingdom Viridiplantae; phylum Streptophyta; class Magnoliopsida; order Alismatales; family Araceae; genus Amorphophallus; species Amorphophallus konjac. The sequence continues at coordinate 70,160,150 of CM040125.1, forward strand.
CGGGGCCGACCTCGACTCCCCAGCATGACAACACTCATCCTCCGAGACCCAGACCCGACTGCTCACCTCGAGCCACGTTCGACCTCCGCCAGGCGCCAGCCCGTGTCTGTTCTGGCCACCAAGGCAGTCGGACCTACACCAACCCCTCTATAAAGAGTTCCAGTAAAACACGCGGACATCCGCTTTGTCACGTAATGACCCGGGGACCGACTCACATGTCAGAATTATCCCGCGGCTTGCTCTAGTTGTACTTCGGCCCATTAAGGCCCGCTTGTAAAGTCCATGTGGCTCATCATAAAACCAGTGAAATACATACGTCCGTATTTGGGCCTCCAGCTTCCTACCCACTCCACTCGACATCCGTGCCCAACACCCTGACCCCAGTTAACACCCCTCGGTCTTACGCTTACCCCGGGCTGCTGGACGCCTCCGACCCTCTACCCACGGCTTCAGACACATATATAAACTTTTCTTCAGCATAGAACGAAGGTATTCGGATTCAATCCGATGTAAATAAACACCGATTGCTTGCGGCCGGTGGGGAAAGATGTCATGTACACGATTCCCGCAATTGCCTATGCACTCGCACCCATGGAACCCCTTCTCTCCACGTGTCGCCCGATCGCCCGAGCCCACGTGCCGCGCCCTGGTGGCACTTCCCCGGTCAAACCTTAGTTTCATGAGTGATTGTCGAGAGATCGACTGGCACGCCCGCATCTTGTCCGGTTAACCCTTATCCTGACACTTCTGTGCCATTCGACCCGACCCTTTCTGACTTTCCGTAAAAAGGAGAGTGCCTGGTACTACCGTGAGAGGCATGCACCCATGAGAAGGATACCCGGGATAGATCAAAATCCTGTATTTTCCTTCCCCGCTGCATCCCTTCACTCACCCCGGTCATCGGCATAAAAAACCCACGCAACACCCATATACCCTTAGGGTTTCTACCCTTGGTTGGGTGTGGGTTTGAGAGGGTTTTAGCATGGGGTTTTATGTCATTGATGCTTCCTTGCCTTGAGTATATAGAAGCTAACATCTCCAATCGTAGGAGATAACTCCAGCGGCTAACATTTGTGTTCTTCATGTAGGTGAGAAAGGAAGGAGCTGGAGAGGACTTCCACGCAATATCTGATCTATTTCCATCAAGATTTGAAGCTCGTTGATGAAGAGAGTTGCAAGCGGAATGAAGCGGCGAATCTGAAGACGTCTTCATCGCAAGCAACGGCTCACATCAACCTGGAGATCAAAGGAGTTTGCAAAAAGGGGAAAATCTCTATATCTGTCCCTTGTCTATTTGAGATGTTTGTCATGCTCCGTTTTATACCTGAATGCCCTTGAGATCATATCTTGATCCCTTGTTTAGCAATATTTTGCCCCATATAATGCTGTGATTTCTATCTTCTGAAATAGAGGAGAGCTAATACATTCCATCCTTTTGCAAGGGGCTTTGTTAACAAGGAAGAGATGTTGTGCACCTTGAAGGAAGAGGAAGAAAGGGAGGACGCCATTAGCAAGTTTTTGTAGTTCGGAACCTGCGTGAATGTCACTGCTATACACTCTACCAGGGCGACTCCTACGGTGTTGGCTGGCTTCCATGTCATGAACATAAGTGTCCAGCGCACCTATCTATGGGATTCATTGCAGATTTGAGGGAGATTTCCTAGTCATTCATTTCCACTCTCTTTATTTGATCATAGATCAATTTCGTGTGGTTATTGTATATCCTTTGTGTTTATTAAACTCTGAATATCATTGTGTATGTTGACGGAGCTGCGTCTCCATGTGGTCTAAGTGTCCGGGGCGTGTTCCCCGTCGTTGTATGTGTGTGTGCTGCAGTGGCAGCATTTTGGGGCTTGTCCCCATGTGGATAGTGCTGCGAAAGCAGCGTGTGTGGTTGGGGTTCGTCCCCGTGTTGCTACGTTTCGTAGCGTGGAGTGAAGCCTCACCCGGTTGGGTGAGGGGTGGACGTAGGGAGCCCATCGTGGTCCCGAACCACCTAAAAATCCTTGTGTCTTGTGTGATTGCCTGTGTGATTGTCATTTCCTCTATCTTCATTCACAGGTCCATTATACAGGTTTTTAATTCACTACACTGTCACACACTGCTACCTCTATTATCTGTGTTGAGCTTAATTTCTGTGATTAGTTGCATTAACTATCCGTGTGAGATCGGAAAGTTTGAGAGAACATTGTAATCTCACCTGAGTTTTAGTTAATCAACGCTATAGGTTTTACTTCCGTTGTAATTAGTTAAGAATATTTTTAAAATCCGCCATCTCGGTAAAGGGGACAATTCAACCCCCCTTCTTGTCCGCCATCTCTCTGGGCCAACACTTGGTATCAGAGCCTAGTCTCTGATTTTTTAGCGGACCTCACGGTCTAGAAGTAAAGATCATTTTCATGATGGGTAGCTTGAATTCTATTCCTGTTTTCAATGGTTTTGATTATGCTTCATGGCTAGGAAAATTTTATGTTTGGATTACTGGCTTTGATCCGAAACTCATGAAATTAAACTCTCATGGTCCACATGTCTTACCCAAAAATGAATTAAGGTGGACTGGGTTCTAGGTCATCTCCTCTCTCCTAAATCCCGTTTCCCCCCCTTTCCGTTCTATACGCAGGGTTTCCCGCCCGTGACCCCGGCCATGGTCGGTCGCGGGAGGGGCAAGGTGGCCTCCCGCCGGCCTGGCCCTGGACTCGGCAATGCCTCATCCTCGCCTTCGCCAACTGACGGCGTCCCTGCTCCGCTCTCAGTCCCCTCCGACCGCATAGAGCCTCTTCCAGGTCGCCACGTTGGTACGGCTGTTGACGTGCTTCCCACGTTTGGTTCCGCTGCAGGCCTTGCGAGACCAGGTGATCCCTGCCTTGCGGACCCTTCTCCGTCCACCATCCCGGGAGGTGATGCTACCCCTTCGTCCAACCTCGCATCGTCTTCCGGTGGGCTGGATGCTGTGTTCGTGGCAGCCCGCCACCATGCCTCTGTTCTTCATGGGCCTGGCCTCCAACCTCAGATCGTTGCTGGTTTGGACGTCCCCGTCCCCTTGACTTCCGTCGCGGTTGGCGGCGCTGTGAACAACCTGAGCCTCCTTGGCCCTGCTCCTATCTCCCCCCTGGCGGAAGCTCCATGCTCGCAAGCTACAGCGAACTCATAGATTGCGAGCATTGTTCATGATGGGATAGCTCCCAACTGCGGTACTCTATTTTTGGCCACTCCCAGCCCCTCTCCCATGGCCACCTCTAAGCCTTCTTCGGAAGCGGCTGGTACCCTCCCCACCACTTCACCTGTTCATGGTGAGGCCACGGTCCCCCCCCTCGGGTGCAGCCCCCGCCGTAGCCTCACCGGCTGCTGTTGCGCGTGTCCCTACACCTCTGCCTTTGTCGCTGACCAAGATCGTGGCAGGGAGGACTATTGCGCCGCCCTCTAAACCTGGTCCTTCTCCATCTCCCTGGGCTCGCGCCCCGGGTGCCACCATCGCCGAGGCTCCACCTCCGCTCCAGTCCCATCATTTGCACAAGTCGTCAGCCAATCGGTTGGACTGCCCAAGCTAAACATGGCAGTTCATGCGCCGGCTTCTCTGACTCTGGAGAACCGGCAGCGTTCTTCTCCAATGATGAGGTCCAGCAGTCTTGTGAAGCCCTACAGTTCGCCATCATCGCACGCACCGCTCGGGGCCGCCCGCCCTTCGAAGCCATCCGATACCATCTCGTACAGAGGTTCAGGTTCAACAAGGATTTTGTCATAAGCTCGTTGGACCCAAGGCACCTTCTTCTGCGCTTCCAAACCCAGAAAGATTACCTGCAGGTGCTGCTTAAGGAAACCTTGTACATTCAAGGCAAACCTTTCTATTTCTTCAAATGGACGCTAGATTTCTCAAGAACGGCCGATTTGCCATTGGTCCCCGTCTGGCTGGAGCTGCCAGATCTACCCGTCAACTTCTACCATGAAGAAATGCTGCTCTCCATTGCGGGTAGCATCGGCCCCCCCTTGCAAATAGACCTGAACACTAAGTGTCTTACACGATCTCTAGCTGCTTGTGTTTGTGTGCAGTTGGATGTCTCAAACCACTCCCTTTGCGAGTGCTCATCAACTATGGCTCCAACAGTTACTGGCAACCCATTCATTACAGGAATCCCCCACACTACTGTTCTTCCTGCAAGCGCCTAGGGTATCTACCTGCCAAATGCAAAAAGCCCTCTGATGTCCCTTTGGCGGTTGCTGCCCCTCGGCCGGTCAGAGGAGGTCGCACCACCATGACGACCCCTGGCGCTCGGCCTTCATCTCCTTCCAATGGCCACACTCCTACCGCCGTGGATGCCCAAGGCCACTCTTCTTGTGCCATCGCTGCTGCTACACATCCTCTTCACAATGATGTGAGCTGTGGGTAGTCCTTTCGTCCACGGGCTTCAACGTGCTCAGACCACTCTCCCCGTGGTGGGTGTTGATGCCTCACCCCACTCCTCGGGTGATCATCTTTGCCCATCCCTTGCTGCGGTTGATCCCGCCCCTGCTCAGGTCGCCCCCGTGGGCCCTGCGCCGGACCCTCTGATGCTCCGGCCACCGTTATGCCAACCTGCTTTTGATGGCTCGGGCCATCCCCCTGCTGTGCCTCCGGACGGGCCCTCTGCCGGCAAGGGCAACCCCACCCAGTTGGCTTCCCCTGCAGTGGATGCTGCCGCCCTGGCCCTCGCCTCTTCGGTGGTTGCTGTTGGTCCTCTTCTTCCCACTCCCTGCCAGCCTCTCTCTGTTGTGGGAACTGGCGTCTTGGATGGCCCTATGTGTTTGCAGGGCGCTCTGGCCCCTCTACCAGCCGTTGCCCCGCATGGTACTCCCCCCTTGCTTGCTGTCTACAGGGATGCTCTTATAGAGCTTCGTGCCTCCCAGCTGCTTGGGGCTGTGGCCCAGGATGCCACCGCTCTGTCTCCAACCACAGCGCCGCCCCCGGTCATTCTTCAGGCTCCCCTGTGGGCCTCTGGTGCTCAGTCGCCTTCTACCTCTACTCGGCCATTGGTCAACGCGGCAGCTCACTCCCACTTCCTGGGAGTTGACTCATCCCCTGCAACCATCCACCCGAGTGTGGGACTTGCTACGGATGTCCCTCAGCGGCCGGCTCTGGAGCTACTTCCTACGGTTGCCTTCCTCCAGGCTGCTGCCTCCAAGGTCTCTACGGCCTCTCCTCTTCCTGGGACTGAGCTATCTGCTTTGGGCTCGGTCACAGTCACCACTGCTGCTCTTCCTCCGATGGTAGTCCTCCACTGCACCTCTCCACCAGCAGCTAGCAGTTGCTCCTCGGCTGAGCTCCATCCCCTTACTGCAAGTCCCACTAGGGATGTCTCTGGTGCTGTTCTTCACCCCCCCGCCCAGGGGGGAGAGACTTGTCTCATTGGGGCGGCCCCATCGAACCCGCAGCCGGCAGCTCCTCTCCTTCGGGAGGACTCTCTCTCTCCATGCCCAACTCTGTCCGCGGCTGTCCCTGCCGCTGCCCGGGTGTCTTCTTCGCTGGTCTTTGGGCTCCCGGCTCCGGATGCTCACCCCTTTGGAGGCCCTCCTGCTGGTCTCAATGCCGCTGCGGCCGCTTGGTCTCCTGGGCCGCAACCCTCCTCCCAGCCGGCTACCGTTCTTGGTTCTTTGCCTTCTTCCACTACTACTTCGGCCGCCCCACGCCTCTCTTTCGCCCAAGCTCTGAAGAAGAAAATCAACCGGGAACTGCCTGGTCCGATTGTTGTCTCCACCCCGCCTACTATTCCAATGCGTTCGGCATGCACCTTGCCATCAGCGGGCCTTGGTTCTGGTATCAAGTTACCTCAGCTTCAGGTTCTATCTATCCCCGGGCTTGAACCGGCGTCGGGCTTCATAGACTTTGCGGCGGCTCATGCGGCCTTCGTGGGCAACCCTGTACTGGACCGTTCGCGAATGGGCTCAAGGTTGGAGCGCGACGCCCCACTGCGTTCCTACCGGCGCTCCAACTCCACTTCCTCCTCGCGCGATCGGCAATGTGTTTTCGAGGACGCTCCTCCTGCTCCCCGTCGCTCACTTCATCTCCAGTCAGCTTCTACGGCACTGCTCCAGCCGGTCCACTCCTCCCTCTCCGAGGAGCTCGATCCTGATGCCTCGGACCGCGACCCTCTTGGCTCACCAGGTTCCCCGGTCCTTCTGCGCGGAATCCGTTCGGTGTTCTCGTCCGACTTTGAAGGGGTCTTCGATGAAGATTCCTATTTGTAGGGGCTATGTTTCTTCTGTGGGTTCTTGGGCCTTTGTTTCTGCCCTCGCCTGGGTTATTTTGGGCTTTTTTCGCTTTCTTGGGCCTTTGGCATTGTACCCTTCTTGCCCCTTTTCGGGCCTCCCCCTTCCCCCCCCTTTGTACCCCTCTTCTTTTACTGCTTTCCTTAATGAAAACACTTGCCTGGCGGTCGGGGTAGTGTGTTCATCTTCTTCCGCAATGAAGGGATGAACCCCCTCCCCTATCTACCACCTTGCAAGGATTGACTTGAGTTAAAAAAAAAATTAAGGTGGACTGATGAACATAAGAAAATGAATTCGGATAATGTGTTTGTTTTGAATGCTCTTAAGGCTGCCTTGGACACTAATCAATTTTCATTTATTTTGTCTTGTAGGACAGCTAAAGAAATTTGGGACGGGCTGAGCGAAGCCCAAAAAGAAAGCTGCAACGACGGTGACTGCTTAGTTGCAAACAATGAAATTGAGCATCAAAGCGAGGAGAGTTCGAAGGTAAACTCTAACTCCAACTCTGATAAGGAAGATGAATTGAGTTATGATGAATTGATGGATGCTTACGATGAGTTAGTTGAAAGATATAAAACCATGAAATCTGAAAATTGAAAGTTGAAAAAGAAACTTGATGACTGTTCACATGTTAACACTACTTGTGTCAAGTGTTCCACAATTGAAAATTTGTGTGTTGATAACTCCCTTTATGAAAAATGCACTGAACTTGCTAAGGAGAACGAAGCGTTGAAGCATCTAAACAAAGCAATGTCTAAAAAATTGCATATCCTTGAAAAAGAAAAATGCATGTCTATTGACAAATCGGAATGGTTAAAGGAACTAAGAAAGGAAATAGAAAGCTTTAGAAATCTGAATGATAAATTTGAATGTAATGAAACCATGAATGCAATGACTAATGAAAAAGTGAGTTTTCAAAAGAATGAACCTGCACATACCTCCATGACTGGAATTTCATTTGAAAAACTTCAAAATGAAAAATTTACTGAAGAGATTTAGAAATTGAAAGATCAAAATAGTTCATTGGTTGATAAACTCCATATGTTTGAAAAATGAAAACATGTTGTAGCACCCCGAAAATTTAAGTAGAGAATAAAGAAAAATAACTAGAATTATTAGTCATAGAAAATTTGAGGAAAAAAAATTCGATAAAGGAAAAGTGAAAACTAGCTAAATAGTTAAATTAGTCTAAATATTAACGAGTATTAATAAAGGTATAAATAAATAATTGTGAATAAATCCTCTAATCTATTTAAGACTTAACTTGAAAATATAATTCAAGTATTTAGAAGGGAAACTCATTCCAAAAATATATCTACGCACATACATATGTATAAAGAGGCATAGGATCGAACCAACTGTAAATCTAATAAGTTAGATTGATAAATAGATGTGATAAAGAAAATAAGATCCATATATATATATATTTACCTCAACTAAATAATTTTTAACATTTATTATAACTTCAACATAAATAATGAGTGGGTCTTAATAATGGTTTAAAGCTTAACCATGGACCTAAGCAGAATGCTAAATGGACTAGGATATATGCGTATAACTAATGGGCCATGTATACCCAAACTAAGTGGGCATATAGATTATAAGAAGTTTGGGGAATATAAATATAATACCTATATACATAAGGCTACCTACAATTCCCAAACCCAATATCACCTTCTAACAATCCACATGACAACCACAGCATGAGATAACCCATGAACGTGGGCCTTACACTCATTGAGGTGAAGAAAGTACCCACATATATATGTGTACGTACATATTTATAATACAATATGCATATAAAACCCATATATACACAAATGGGTCTACATAATTCAAGGTTATAAAATTCAAGCCCAGTTAAAGAACTAGGACTTAATGGGCCTCGATAGAGATACACATAAATAATCGATCAAAAGGATTGAACCTGACTCTGATACCCTAGATAAAATGGTAAAACCCAGTAAATTGGATAAATAGTTAAGCTATAAGAAATAAGACCCTTATATATATATGAAGCATACTATTAAATAAATTTAGTTAAAGCTTATTATAAATTTAGCAAATATGATTAGTGGGCCTTAATAAAGGATAAGATCACATGTTAATATAAAGCCTAAACCACCTATATACAGACAAAGCCCAAAAACAGATAAAGCCCACGTACATAACCGCTCACATGCACCCCCATGTGTATACACACACATTTAAACTCAACACTCTCGTAAGCCAACCCAAAAACCCACAAATTGTTGTATATCTATCTCAGTGTTTTTGATGATAACAAAACCAAGGACCTTTGGTGGCTCTCCTGTTTGGAATCCTTGACCCAAGTGTTTTTCACACGTTTTCAAGGCCGGATTTTTTCATGCTTTTGCTTAAGGTTTTAGCCTTCCGAATGGGCTTTCTAAGATCTCAAATGAACTTGACATTTCCCATAAACATGCATCCAATTCATGTCTCGATCTTATGGATATGGTTCTCTGGGCTAAACTCTTATTTTTCAGGTTTTTTGATATTCCGGTCGACCTCCAGCATGACCCCGGTCGACCTGAAATAACAGAATGCAATTCTCTACAGTCTGTCACAGTGGCGGTCGACCGCCGCTCAAATCCCGGTCGACCGGATTTCCCAGGGACCGGCCACCTGCAGGTTTCTCAGTGACGGTCGACCGCCAGCCCCGAGCTGCCAACAATTGTTGACTTTTTAACCTTTTGAGATAAGCCACTCTCATGGGAATTGTTTAATCCCTAAGCTACCAAACTCTCCAGATTTTGTGGATCTGGTCTGGGGGAGGCCTTGGACCATTCAAGAACCTATATAACTTATACAAGAGGGTTTGGAAAACCCTAATGCTCAAGGAAGATCAAAGGGAGGCTGCCAAGAGGAAGAGAAGGGATTTGGCACTGTAGACGTGAACAGTGCTCCGAGAGAAGTTCTTCATCCTTCTTCATCAAGTCAAGTGAAGATCAGCACAAGGATTCAAGCTGCATCCAAAGCATCCAACCATCTATTAAGGGGGAGCAAATCAAGATTCTTCTATTGTGTTCTAAATTCTTTTTGCCTTCTTAAGCTTCATATGTGGATCTTGTAGTTGTTAAAATATTTCGGTGTGTGTGGATCTTCCTAGATCCGTGTGTGTGTGTTTGTGTGTGTCCTCCGGTGTAGCTGTGTGTGTATTAAGGTGTTCTTACACCTTCGCGGGAACTCCTCTTCCCAGTGTGTAAGTGTTGTGTGTGGTTGATCTTGTAACTTTTTACAAGATAGTGTGTTGATCCTCACAGTCCGTGAGGGGTGGACGTAGGTTGCCGTTGTGGCATCTGAATCACCTAAAAATCATTGTCGCCGTGTGGTTTGTTCCTTTTCTTCTATCCCCATTCTGTGCAAATTGCATGTGTGATTTCCAGTTCAGTTTTATTCTCGTTTATCCTGAATAATCCGTTTATCACCTTTTAGATCTTGCCTTGTTTTTTGGTTTCTGTTAACCTTGTCTCTCATATAGCATTCTATCACATATTTCATACAAAAAGAAAAAAATCTTCATTAATTTTTTAACACCCAATTCACCCCCCTCTTGGGTGCCATTTAAACTCGGGACTTCAATTGGTATCAGAGCGAGGGCTCTTTCCTTCACAGATCTAACGATCTAGAGTAAGATCCGATTAAATGGCAAACAAGGGTATGATACCCGAGGGTCACTCCATCAACCGTCCTCCATTTTTTGACGGCTCAAACTACTGTTACTGGAAAAATAGAATGCATGTTTTTCTGAGGGCGCAAGAGCACGAAGTTTGGAGAGTTGTCGACAAGGGTCCTCATAAACTCGGGGCTGATGAAGAAAAATGGACACCCGAGGAAATTAAGAAATGCACTGCTAATTTTAATGCCATGAATATTATGCAATGTGCAATACACCCTAGTGAATTCTCTCGTGTTTCTATGTGCAGCTCAGCCAAAGAAATGTGGGACAAGCTTCGACTCATATACGAGGGAACTTCAGAGGTCAAAGAAACCAAGGCAAATCTCCTAGTCACTGACTATGAGCTGTTCAAAATGAAACCTGAAGAAACCATCTCCGAGATGTTTGTAAGGTTAACAGAGATCACAAATGGTCTCAAAGGTCTCGGGAAGGAATACTCAAATTCCGAGCTTGTGAGGAAGGTGTTAAGGTCCCTACCGTCAGCTTGGCACACAAAGGCCACGGTAATTGAAGACTCAAAGAACTTGTCAACTCTCACCTTGGACGAACTCATAGGATCACTCATGACCTATGAGATAAATATAAAGAGAACAGCTGACGAAGACATCAAAAAGAAAAAGGTCATTGGACTGAAAGCTCACCAATCCGATGACGAATTTCAAGAAGGTGAATCAAGTGACGGAAGCAATGAAGAGGAAGAATTGGCGATGATAACTCGCCAAGTGAGGAAATTTATAAGGAAGAAGAGAAACTTTCAGGGAAGCTTTAGAAAGGGGCCAAGAAGGCCCACGCAAGCCAAAGGCGAATCGAGCAAGCCAAGTAGTATCATATGCTACGAATGCAAGAAGCCTGGGCATATGAGAGGTGAATGTCCAGATCTAAAAAAGAAATTCAAGAAGGATAATTTCAAGAAACCCAAAGCCATGGTCGCCACTTGGAGCGACGAAGAAGATGAACCATCTGATGAAGAGATTCAAGAACTTGTGGAAAGCTTGTGCCTCATGGCACATGAAGATGAATCCACGGAGGTAAATTCTGACCATGAATTCATTTCCAATGAACAATGGGAATCTGAATATGAAAAGTTGTACACTAAGTACAAGAAAACCATATCTGAAAATAAAACTCTCAAAAAGAAACTTGATGACTTGTCACGCGAAGATATCTTTGCTAAATTTGAGAAACTGGAACAGGAATGGTTTGAGGCTACGGAAGAAAAGGAAAATCTACTGCAAACAATTATAGAATGTGATAAGACCAAAAAGGAACTATCATGTAAGATAACTAAAATGGAGGAAGCATGTGAAAGGATCAAAATTCAAGAACAAATTTTGAAATCCACCAATTCAGAACTCGAAAGGAGAAATGGGTCTTTGACTGAAAAAGTTGCTGAACTTCAGCTCACCTTGACTAGGTTTGTTAAGGGGAAACAAAACCTGGATAACCTACTGGGAGTTAAAGTCAACTTCCAAAAGGAAGGCTCGGGGTACACACCTCAAAATAAAAAATCTTTTGAGCATAAGATCACCACATCCTTTATTCATGAAAAGGACTATAATCATCCTTCATGTTCTGATTCTCAATCCCAACATGTTCAGCCTAAATCACAAAAAAATCAAAGAACCTTCTCACATGCTAATTGCTTTCATTGTGGTAGATTTGGTCATGTGATGTCCAACTGCTGGTTCAGACAAAGCACACCTAAATATCATGTTCCATGGACCAAGAAAACATCCACAAGAAGTTGGACTAACTCCTATGGACCCAAACTTGTTTGGGTACCAAAAACAATTGCATGAGAAGTTTTTTCTTGCAGATATGTCTTGAAGCCAGGGGGAGCAAATGGTACTTGGATAGCGGCTGTTCAAGGCATATGATAGGGGACAAGGAATTGTTCTCTACACTACAAGATAAGGATGGAGGGTCAGTTGTCTTTGGAGGTCAAGATAAAGGTAAAATCATTGAAACTGGCAACATTGGCAAGAATTCTGAAATCCTTATTGAAGATGTGCTTTTGATGAAAGGTTTAAATCATAACTTGCTAAGCATTAGCCAATTGTGCGATAAGGGTTTTAAAGTTGTTTTTGATGAAACTCACTGCATTGTCTTAAACAAAAATTCAAATGAGATCAAATTTCTTGGAAAAAGGAATAACAATGTCTACACTGTTGATATTGATAATGTTTCATGCGATAACTTCTGCTTGGTTGCGAACAATCATGAAAATGCATGGTTATGGCACCGAAGATTAGGTCATGCTAGTTTTGGAGTAATCTCTAAGCTGTCTAGACATGACTTGGTGAATGGACTGCCAAAATTAAAATTTGAAAGTGATAGGATATGTGAAGCTTGTACTAAAGGCAAGCAAACACGAACCTCTTTCAAAAATAAAAACATTGTTTCATCTGCTAGGCCTTTGGAACTGTTGCATCTTGATCTTTTTGGTCCCACTAGAACATCTAGCCTAGGAGGTAAATCCTACGGCTTTGTGATTGTTGATGATTTCTCCAGATTCACATGGGTGTTATTTTTAGCTAATAAAAGTGATGCTCTGATGGAGTTTCAAGTGTTTTACAGAAAAATCCAAAATGAAAAAGGTTACCTCATCACCACCATCCAGAGTGATCATGGTGGTGAATTTGAAAATCATGATTTCAGCATCTTCTGTGAAGAGCAGGGGTATACACACAATTTTTCATCACCAAGGACGCCCCAGCAAAATGGAGTAGTGGAAAGGAAGAACAGAACATTAATAGACATGGACCGGACCATGCTAAGTGAGAATTCTCTGCCTAAGTATTTTTGGGCTGAGGCGGTGAGTACAGCTTGCTACATCATCAACAGGGCAATGGTAAGGCCCATTCTGATGAAAACTCCTTATGAGCTCTACAAGGGTAAGAAACCCAACATCTCTTATCTTAAACCATTTGGATGCCCCTGCTATATTTTGAATAATGGTAAGTCCAACCTGAGTAAGTTTGATGAAAAGAGTGATAAAGGAATCTTCCTAGGTTATGCACTTAATTCTAGAGCTTACCGTCTATTTAATAAAAGGACTTTGGTTGTTGAAGAAAGTCCTCATGTCATCTTTGATGAATCTGAATCAAAACTGATATACCAAACTTCTTCTACCTTGGATGCATATGAAGATCCTAAGAACTCAATAAGTGTCAAGGCTAAGGATGAATCGTTGGAAGCAACCTCAAGCAATAGTGAAAAAGATGAAGATCCTATACTCGAGACACTACAAGAATCACAAGTGCAGCATCCTGATCTACCCAGCTCCTCCACCCGTCTAAAGGATCATCCAGCTGTGAACATCATAGGCAATTTGGAGGATGGGGTAAGAACTAGGTCCTCTCTAAGGCAAGTTGAAGAGGAAGACTTGATAGCCTTGCTATCACAAGAAGAACCCAAGGACTTTCGTGAAGCTCTTCAAAATGAATCCTGGATTCAGGCTATGCATGAAGAACTGCACCAGTTTGAAAGAAACGAGGTGTGGACTCTCGTGCCGCGTCCTACGAACCATCCCACTATTGGAACTCGTTGGGTTTTTAGAAACAAGTTAAATGATGCGGGATTGGTGGTTAGGAATAAGGCCCGGCTTGTGGCCAAGGGGTATAGCCAGGAGATGGGCATTGATTTTGATGAGTCTTTTGCACCAGTTGCCAGACTTGAAGCTGTTCGAATCTTATTGTCCTATGCTTGTTCTTTGAACTTTAAGTTATTTCAAATGGATGTTAAATCTGCATTTCTTAACGGCTATATCAAGGAGGATGTCTTTGTAGAGCAGCCTCCAGGTTTCGAAGATTCTAAACATCCACAACATGTGTATAAACTCCAAAAGGCCCTATATGGACTAAAGCAAGCACCAAGGGCGTGGTATGAACGGCTTACCTCATTTTTGGTTGAAAATGGTTTCAAGAGAGGCAACACTTTTCACCAAGAGATCAGGTAAAGACATTTTGGTGGTTCAAGTGTATGTAGATGACATCATCTTTGGGGCTACTAACAATGTCTTATGCAATGAATTTGCAAAAATCATGCAAGGAGAATTCGAGACGAGTTTAATGGGGGAGCTAACCTTCTTTCTTGGATTACAGGTGAAACAAACTTTAGAAGGAATCTTCAACAATCAAACCAAATATACTATTGAACTGTTGAAGAAATATGGGATGGCGGAAGCAAAACCTATATCAACTCCCATGGCTACCACCACAAAGCTGGATAAAGATGAAAATGGTAAAACAGTAGATCCTACACTGTTTCGAGGTATGATCGGATCGCTACTGTACCTTACAGTATGTCGCCCTGACATTCAATTCAGTGTATGTCTCTGTGCCCGTTTTTAGTCATGCCCCAAGGAATCTCATTTATCAGCCGTGAAACGTATTTTCAGATTTCTCATTGGATCCTTAAACTTTGGCTTGTGGTTTCCTATCGGTGGTTCCTTTGATTTAATTGCTTATACCGATGCGGATTATGCTGGGTGCATTGTAGATCGTAAAAGTACAAGTGGATACTGTCAGTTTCTTGGTGGTTGCCTAGTCTCATGGGCCTCCAAGAAACAACATTCAGTAGCTCTCTCAACAGCCGAGGCTGAATATGTAGCCGCCGAAAGTTGTGGAGCCCAAGTACTTTGGATCAAAAATCAACTGCTTGATTTAGATGTTGAAATGAAAACTGTTCCAATTCTGTGTGATAATACCAATGCAATAAATTTGTCTAAAAACCCTGTTCAGCACTCCAGGACCAAACACATAGATATTAGTCATCATTTTCTGAGGGATCATGTAGGAAAAGGGGTCTTTGAATTGAACTTCATTGACACACACAATCAGCTAGCTGATATTTTCACCAAACCTCTAAACCAGGATTAGTTTAATAAGATAAGAAGAGAACTTGGGATGTGCAAGGGTGAGAGCATACATGCATAGGTTTGCATCTAAGGTATGGGGTTGCATTTGTAGAAAAATCATGTGCACCGAGGGTAGAAAACATGCATTTTGCCTCTTCTCTTTCTTATGTGTTGTTACTCACCTTGTATGCCTGATTGTAACTACTTATATCCAACCCTTCTTGAATAATTCTTCTATGGCTTAATATTCCTTGCTCAAACATCTGTGGACTCAGTGTGCTGGTACTAAAGGTACTTACTAGGGAAAATAAGAACCTCTTCTCAGTTATGCATCTTGCTCTTTTCACGTCCCTTGTCCTGATTAGTGGCCCCTCTCAGGCAGTCCGTTGCCTATCCCCCAATAGAGAAAAGAAAAAGAAAATAAAAAAAAAGAAAGAAAAAGAGAAAAAGAAAGAAACAAAAAAAGGAAGAATATCTAGTTTTTGGGATTTTGGTCCTGGCGGTCGACCGCCAGGCCCGCGCCGGATGACCGCCGACGGCGGACCGGCCCGACTTAGGGGTCAACCGACCCTTCATATATGGGTCTTTTTTCTTCCTTTCTCTCTCCTTCACTTCCACTCACTCTCTACCACCAAACCCTAACCCCAACACTCCTCATCTCCACCATCCAAGCCTCCACAACCCTTCTTCCTCCATGCGCACATTGATTCGGTCGTCCCGGCATCACTTCGGGACCTCTTCCATTTTGTCGGTTGTGCGTTCGTGGAGATCTCTCTCAACTTCTTCTCTGTGGAAAGGTTCCTCCAAGCCGTAGAAGTGTCCCTTGTGCTTCATCCACGTTCCCGGGGTTGAGATCGATTGCTCAGGAGTTTCCCGGTGGGATTTTCAAGTTCAGAATGCCGCCAAGACGGAGTTCTCGACGTTCTACCCAAGGTGAAGCTAGCCGTCAACGGCAAGCGGCCCCGGCTCCTCCATCTCAGCAAGCTCCTCCTCTGCCTCGAGCACCTTTACCTCCACGTCCTATTATCGACCCTCGCTTGGTTGACTTTGATGAGGTGAATGAGCTCTTCCCGAATTTGTGCGCTCTTTTTGAGGTTCAGGACGGTTGGATGGATTTTGTTACCCGGTACAATAGGTATTATCCTCGCTTGGTGCAACAGTTCTATGGCTTTTTAGCTGTGAGAAATGACCAGTTATACACCACGGTTGAGGGTGTGGAGCTTCATATCACTCCGGAGTTATTTCAGCAGGCCCTAGGAGTATCCGCCATGGGTGCAGATAGGACATATGGTTTTGGTGAAGTTCCAGCAACATTTACTGCTATGACTAGCTGTGAGTATGTACACGGTTTGAGCAATTTGATCAAGCTAAATGTAAATCATTTTCCTCCAATACAGCGAGTCCTGCACCACATGTTTACATCATTGATTTATCCCAAAGTGGGCGGTCGGGATGAGGTTACAGAGGTTCAGTGATTTCTATTCTATCATGTTATAATGGTATTCAAATCAATATGGGTCGGCTCATGACTGATCTGATTGGAACCTGTCGTACCTACCTCCGGCGGTCTCTTCCCTATGCTTCGTAGTTGACCGGAGTCTTTATTCATGCCGGGATTAATGTGGCAAATGAGCAGTTCATCTATGTTCGGCAGGATGATGTGTACAATAAGCATAAAATTTTCACAGATTTTGGCTACTACTTTGGTCCCGACGGCGAGCTTGTGCGGGACATTCCAGTTTATGGGGAAGATGAGATCCGTGAGGAAGATGATGAGCCAGCGCAGCAGCAAGGCGACGGGGATGTCCCCCCTCCAGTTCCAGCTGAGGAGAAGCCTCCTCCCTCGTCCCCGTTTCACCCAGATCTTGAGATGCCTCCTCCACCCCAGTTTCACCATGGGGAATCTTCCACTCAGGGGGCCAGACAGCGCCCTTCGGTGGACTACGGGGCTCTTGACGGGCGGCTTACCGGCTTGGAGACTCGTGTGGATAACCTTGGGGATCGTCTCTCTACCCTTGGAGACAATATGGGCACTACGTTTGACACCCTATCAGGCGCTTGGACACCTTCTCTACTGCTTTTGAGACTCTCTCTACTCAGATGGCCACTCTTACCACCCACATGACTTCTCTCCGCACAGATTTCGCTGAGTCTGGCCAATCCTGTACCCTCTTGCAGCTCTCCCTTATTGGCATGTGGCGCCAGGATGCGGCTCGTGATGTATCCATTGGTCATATTCTTGATCTTCTTCACAGTCATGGCCACCAACTTAGCGACATTCGTCGGCACCTTGGCCTTCCACCTACACCTCCCGCTGATCAGCCCCCTCCTGCAGATGCTCCATGAGGCTTTGTTTTGCTTTCACCTCTAGCATGTTCTCTTTTGATCCAGTGCTGCTTGAGTCCCTCCTTCATCCATCCCATCCCTTTTTGCTGTTGACAAACGGGGAGAAGTAGTAGGGCAGGCTTATTATTTACTTATGTATGTCGTTGTGTGGTTGGGTTGCTTGCTTGCATGTCATGTGAGGGCTGTCCGTAGTGTTAGTCTTTTGCTTAGACTTTGGTTTTAGAGTCGTGCATTCACTCGCACTAATGTATCTTGTAATGAAACTATGATGAATTGAATGCACTGGTGTTTGAATTCATTTGTTGGCTTTGGTGTCTCATTTCATATTTTTGTTGCCTATCTAGTGATCTGTGTTACATCGTGTTGATTGGTTTGGTTTGGTGAATGACATTTCTAGCACAACGTTCAATCTGAATTTTTACAACATAAACCTTGGTGTGTAAGCCTACCGTTTTGTCATCATCAAAAAGGGGGAGATTGTTGTATATCTATCTCAGTGTTTTTGATGATAACAAAACCAAGGACCTTTGGTGGCTCTTCTGTTTGGAATCCTTGACCCAAGTGTTTTTCACACGTTTTCAAGGCCGGATTTTTTCATGCTTTTGCTTAAGGTTTTAGCCTTCCGAATGGGCTTTCTAAGATCTCAAATGAACTTGATATTTCCCATAAACATGCATCCAATTCATGTCTCGATCTTATGGATATGGTTCTCTGGGCTAAACTCTTATTTTTCAGGTTTTTTGATAGTCCGGTCGACCTCTAGCATGACCCCGGTCGACCTGAAATAACAGAATGCAATTCTCTACAGTATGTCACAGTGGCGGTCGACCGCCCCTCAAATCCCGGTCGACCGGATTTCCCAGGGACCGGCCACCGGCAGTTTTCTCAGTGGCGGTCGACCGCCAGCCCCTGCAGGTCGACTGCCAGCCCCGAGCTGCAAACAATTGTTGACTTTTTAACCTTTCGAGATAAGCCACTCTCATGGGAATTGTTTAATCCCTAAGCTACCAAACTCTCCAGATATTGTGGATCTGGTCTGGGGGAGGCCTTGGACCATTCAAGAACCTATATAACTTATACAATAGGGTTTGGAAAACCCTAATGCTCAAGGAAGATCAAAGGGAGGCTGCCAAGAGGAAGAGAAGGGATTTGGCACTGTAGACGTGAACAGTGCTCCGAGAGAAATTCTTCATCCTTCTTCATCAAGTCAAGTGAAGATCAGCCCAAGGATTCAAGCTGCATCCAACCATCTATTAAGGGGGAGCAAATCAAGATTCTTCTATTGTGTTCTAAATTCTTTTTGCCTTCTTAAGCTTCATATGTGGATCTTGTAGTTGTTAAAATATTTCGGTGTGTGTGGATCTTCCTAGATCCGTGTGTGTGTGTTTGTGTGTGTCCTCCGGTGTAGTTGTGTGTGTATTAAGGTGTTCTTACACCTTCGCGGGAACTCCTCTTCCCAGTGTGTAAGTGTTGTGTGTGGTTGATCTTGTAACTTTTTACAAGATAGTGTGTGGATCCTCACAGTCCGTGAGGGGTGGACGTAGGTTGCCGTTGTGGCATCCGAACCACCTAAAAATCGTTGTCGCCATGTGGTTTGTTTCTTTTCTTCTATCCCCATTCTGTGCAAATTGCATGTGTGATTTCTAGTTCAGTTTTATTCTCGTTTATCCTGAATAATCCGTTTATCACCTTTTAGATCTTGCCTTGTTTTTTGGTTTCTGTTAACCTTGTCTCTCATATGGCATTCTATCACATATTTTATACAAAAAGAAAAAAATCTTCATTAATTTTTTAAGACCCAATTCACCCCCCTCTTGGGCGCCATTTAAACTCGGGACTTCACAAATATGTATGCATGTTATAAAGCCCAACATGCAACCCATAACCAACCCATGTTCTCAAGCCCATGTGCCACAAACCATTAAGCCACATGATCATCGTAGCTCAACTAAACTCAAATCCAGTAGACCAAACCACAAAACCCACGTGAGCCTTTTTACAAACTAACCATGTAACCCACGTATGCAACCCAAAATGCATGCTCAAACGTGCATAGCACTGATTGTTAGGGCTTCAGAATCAAAATATGGTTAGCGACTGCTAACCAGGAAGGAAGAAAAATGAGATTTAGTAGGTTTTAAAACCTTGCCATCCTCGAACGGAGAACCCTCTAGAAAACCCTCGCCGCTATATATTGACTCCCCCATCGAACGTAGATGCTCTTGCTGTGTTCGAACGTAACCTCGTCATCCTGCAGCCTATGCCTCCCTCGTCTTCTTCTACAATCGGGAAGGATACGTGAAGAAGGCGGGGCTCTTCTTCCCCTTCTTCATCTCTTGATCTTCCTCCTGCTGGTCGCTGGCAGCAAGGAGCATATAGAGCCCAACCTCTTCTTCCTGTGTGGTGAACGTGAGGAAGCTGCAGAAGCTTCTTCCCTTTTCTTTTTCCTCTACGTGAAGAACTCTTCTTCTCTGCTATTGTGCTGTGTAGAAGCTTGACTCTTCTTCTTCTCCTTTATTCCGGTCAAAGCAACGTCAAGGTAGGCAATCTCCCAAGCAAAACAACAAGTTAATAAATTTTTTTGCATCATGTTCAATCTCTCCTTCTTGTAGTTTTAATCGCTTTACATATTTTATTTTAGTTAATTAATAACTACAACATGCTTAGGAAATTTTTATGTGTGTAATCAAGTATCTAAAAATCATAAAATATATATGACTAGAATCTCCATATTTTCTCTAAATTTTCATATCTTGATATGAGTATTAACTAGTAACATTAACTAGCTAATTAATTTAATGAAATTTTCTGAATTACACGGCGAATCACCCATGGTTACTGTACACCGTAGTTATAAGTTTTTGCTTCCATAATCTTTTTCATGGGCACCGTAATATCCTTTGGCCATGAAATTTTATGGGTGCGTTATTAGGGTGGAGACCAAGATAGTGAGAGTGGTTGCACCATTTTTTGTGCCCCCTATCTCAAGATCCCCCGTCTCTCAACGAAAAATTATTTTAAACATTCGGTCAAGTAGAGTTTTTCGAGCCCGTCATTTTGATTTATAGAACGCCTGATTCCGACGTGTGTACGTCGAGAACCGGAGCCTTGAACATCGAACTTTTTTTTAAAATGACGACATTTAACATGTCGTCAAATGTTTTGACGCCACAGTGCAATGGCGTCAATTCTTATATTATATATATATATATATATATATATATAACTTGTGATTATATCTTCAAAAATCCATATCTATTAAATTATGCCACATAACATTATAAAAAATATATTTTTGGAATCCTTGAATTTTTCTCCTAATTATCATATATTCTATTTTTATAAATTATTTTATATAAATAAATATGTCTTTGAATGTATGTTTTAAAATTATTCAATTAAATAGATATTTACGTGAATTATTGTTAAATAAATTAAGTTAAAAATCATAGAATTAACGTCCCTCCAAGTTGATGTTAATTAATAAATGACACTACTCACAGACGTCAATTAATATAAATTTAGTTAATTATAGAATTGGATGGACATAAATTTTATAATTAATGCATTCATGTTCTCGCCGTTTTCTTCCGATTATGACTCATACCTTGGGTCTTTTGGCACTCTCATCTCACGTCCGTAGATGGAGTCCCCATTTCATGATTGGTTCACGTTATACACCTCAACTCTCGGTGACATATGAGCCCTCCGTCGGACATTCCGTTCCTTCGGACCGGCAAGTTAGTCATTGGGACCTCCGTAAGTATCCTCGCAGCTTTGGATTCCCTCAAGGCCGACTGAGCTGGTTGTACCACAAGAACCCTGGAACCCTGTTAGTTATTTGATTAGCGACTACATTGGTTATCACCGTTTTCTGTCGATAGCATGTTGAAGGGGTGACCTTATTGGCGGGCGCTTAGTGTAAGAGCAACCGTATTGTGGAGGCACCAATTCTTCAATGCTTTGTTCAGAGAATGAGTGACCACCACTGTGGGCGTGACTTCTTAAATATATGGCACTCTAACGAGACGCCAATCTCCCAGATTTCTCGAATTCTCTCAAATTTTTTGTGTGCCACCGTTCTAGACTTGTCGAGGTCTATCTTGAATCTCAGTTCAATGAAATCTACCCTATTGTTCGTACATGCTTGATCCTTGAAATTCTTGGCCATTAATATGGAATTAGTCTAGACTAAATGTTAGGGGCTATGGGTCCCACTAAAATGATATTTTAAATGCTACGGGTCCTGATCTGACCCTATTGGGCGAGGTAAAGTCCAAACGTTACCGGTATACGATGATCGGGTGCTGGCATTCACCAACTCGGTTATTGGCATTTAGGGGCAATCATACAGTCGTGAGAACTCCTAAGTGTGCGACCAAATACTACCTAGTGCTATTTCCATGAGGGGTGGTCATATCGTCGTGATTTTCCCCTTTGTGCATTGGCCAATCCTATATAGTGCTAGATGTGCAAATGCTCTCGTGATAGTGATGATCGGGAGTAATTTCCATCATAGTACACCTTTCTACAACTTATTGTTCGTCATGAAAAGATCTTGATTTGCCTTATTGGAGGGGTTATCATATCGTCGTGATATTCCCTTAGTGTCTTGGCAAATGCTATAGAGTGCTTATAGAAGTAATTGTTCTACTTCTATATCGATCATCATAAATGTTCTTGAATTATCCCATTGATAGTACTCGTTATCTTGTCGCAAAGATCCTTCACAACAATGGATACATTGAAGCTCTCGTGATAGTGTTCGTCATAGAGAGATGAATGTTATATTTCCTCATGAATGCTCTTGACCTAACTTGAGAAAGTACTTGTTAAGATCTTGCTATACTCTCTTGATTGTCATTGTCCTTTACTCTTCATGAGTGTATCTAGCATCTTGCTTACTCGTTTGTTTATTATAGTTCTTGAATTTATCTCGTGTTATTATAGTTCTCGATTTCTATATCTTGCATGACCTGCATGAGCATCTTAAACTGTAATTGACTTAAAACTAGCTTGAAAGCATGAGATATTAAGTCCTACTGAGCGTTCGCTCACCCTGCGTTTTCCAATATTTTTCAGGTAATGACCTTAGTGACGACGAGACCGAACATGATGGGCAAGGGCAAGAGTGAAGAGAACTCTGACATCTAGATAAACTGTCTAGTCTGGTTATCTTGCGTCTTATGTCTGATTGTAATTTTTCTTTATTAAGTCTTTTACTTTATTATGGGTCCGAATATGTAAAGAACTTATATTTGAAATGAAATTTTTTATTTGTCCAAATTATGTTTTGTGGAAATGACTATGCTCTAGTTGACATGACTGTTTAACTACCACGTTCCGAGCAAATGACACGTTCCGCTGCTATCGGTTCGGGGCGTGACAGAAGGTGGTATTAGAGCCTAGCTTTCTAAATCCCTAGGTCATCAAGTTCAAGTCCTAGATTGAGTCATCCTTGTCAATTATCCTATAGGAATCTTGTGAGATTTTGGGTAGAGCCATGGGTGAAATAATAAAATATGTCACATCCGCGTTAGATAATCTCAAGATAAGAGTAATCATTAATTCTAAATCTTGTTCTTGTAGGCTAAGATGGCCGCCGAAAGAGCCCAATGGAGGGAAATGCAACGTACGGTTCAAGGATTAACACAAGCTCTACAACAAGTTGCACAAGGTGGAGCTCAACACGGAGCTGGGGATCTGCATCGAAAATTTTAAAAGATGAATCCCCCTAAGTTTAGTGGGTCTACCGACCCGGATGAAGCGGAGAATTGGGTGCAAGAAATAGAAAGAACATTTAGGGTCATGCAATGCACCAACGAAGAAAAGGTATTACTGGGAACCTACCAACTAGAGAAAGATGCTCGAGTCTGGTGGGGATCCGTGGAGACAATCTTGCCCAATAATCAAGTTACTTGGGTGGAATTCTTAGAACACTTTAATGAGAAAGATTTCTCAGAAAGAATTCGAGAGAAGAAAGCTATGGAATTTGCGGCTTTGAAGCAACGTAGTCTGTCAGTCGCCGAGTATGAAGCGAGATTTTCTAGATTGGCCTGATATGCACCACACTTGGTTTGCACGGAGAAAATGAGAGCAAAGAGATTTATGAATGGCTTGAAGGTGGGACTTATACCTCAACTAGCTCCACTAGAAATTCAAACATATACGAAGATGGTTAGAAAAGCTCAACTTTTGGAAGATGCTATGGATATGATGGAAAGAATCAAAGGAAAGGCCGCCAAGAAGGACTCACCAAATGGATACAAGAACAAGGAAAACGTGAACGGCAAGAAGAGATTTAGTGGAGGCAATAAATTCTATGAAAATAAGAAACCCCGGAATAATGATCGACAAATTATTCCAGTCAAGGGGAAATGCGAGCATTGCAAGAAAGGAAGGCACAATCCGGACGAGTGTTGGTATAGACTTGGAAAATGCATCCGTTGCGGAAGCGGAGATCACAAAATTGCTCATTCTCCACTCTTAAAAGAAGAAACACCACAAGTACTGGAAGGTAACCTGATAAATCTATTTGACCCATAAATTGCATTAATTAGGTATTGTAATCTTAGCACTTAGCATGTATGTGAATGATCTAGTTAGAATACATTATTTTGGACATGGTGATTTTACCGCACTACTATGAAAGGAAATCATGTGAATTTGGGGATCAAATTCTTTTAAGTGGGGGAGAGTGTAGCACCCCGAAAATTTAAGTAGAGAATAAAGAAAAATAACTAGAATTATTAGTCATAGAAAATTTGAGGAAAAAAAATTCGATAAAGGAAAAGTGAAAACTAGCTAAATAGTTAAATGAGTCTAAATATTAACGAGTATTAATAAAGGTATAAATAAATAATTGTGAATAAATCCTCTAATCTATTTAAGGCTTAAATTGAAAATATAATTCAAGTATTTAGAAGGGAAACTCATTCCAAAAATATATCTACGCACATACATATGTATAAAGAGGCATAGGATCGAACCAACTGTAAATCTAATAAGTTAGATTGATAAATAGATGTGATAAAGAAAATAAGATCCATATATATATATATTTACCTCAACTAAATAATTTTTAACATTTATTATAACTTCAACATAAATAATGAGTGGGTCTTAATAATGGTTTAAAGCTTAACCATGGACCTAAGCAGAATGCTAAATGGACTAGGATATATGTGTATAACTAATGGGCCATGTATACCTAAACTAAGTGGGCATATAGATTATAAGAAGTTTGGGGAATATAAATATAATACCTATATACATAAGGCTGCCTACAATTCCCAAACCCAATATCACCTTCTAACCATCCACATGATAGCCACAGCATGATATAACCCATGAACGTGGGCCTTACACTCATTGAGGTGAAGAAAGTACCCACATATATATGTGTACGTACATATTTATAATACAATATGCATATAAAACCCATATATACACAAATGGGTCTACATAATTCAAGGTTATAAAATTCAAGCCCAATTAAAGAACTAGGACTTAATGGGCCTCCATAGAGATACACATAAATAATCGATCAAAAGGATTGAACCAGACTCTGATACCCTAGACAAAATGGTAAAACCCAGTAAATTGGATAAATAGTTAAGCTATAAGAAATAAGACCCTTATATATATATGAAGCATACTATTAAATAAATTTAGTTAAAGCTTATTATAAATTTAGCAAATATGATTAGTGGGCCTTAATAAAGGATAAGAACACATGTTAATATAAAGCCTAAACCACCTATATAAAGACAAAGCCCAAAAACAGATAAAGCCCACGTACATAACCGCTCACGTGCACCCCCATGTGTATACACACACATTTAAACTCAACACTCTCGTAAGCCAACCCAAAAACCCACAAATATGTATGCATGTTATAAAGCCCAACATGCAACCCATAACCAACCCATGTTCTCAAGC
Source organism: Amorphophallus konjac (assembly GCA_022559845.1). NCBI lineage: Eukaryota > Viridiplantae > Streptophyta > Magnoliopsida > Alismatales > Araceae > Amorphophallus > Amorphophallus konjac. The sequence continues at coordinate 70,185,235 of CM040125.1, forward strand.
CCATGTGCCACAAACCATTAAGCCACATGATCACCATAGCTCAAATAAACTCAAAGCCAGCAGACCAAACCACAAAACCCACGTGAGCCTTTTTACAAACTAACCATGTAACCCACGTATGCAACCCAAAATGCATGCTCAAACGTGCATAGCACTGATTGTTAGGGCTTCAGAATCAAAATATGGTTAGCGGCTACTAACCAGGAAGGAAGAAAAATGAGATTTAGTAGGTTTTAAAACCGTGCCAACCTCGAATGGAGAACCCTCTAGAAAACCCTCGCCGCTATATATTGACTCCCCCATCGAACGTAGATGCTCTTGCTGTGTTCGAACGTAACCTCGTCATCCTGCTGCCTATGCCTCCCTCGTCTTCTTCTACAATCGGGAAGGATACGTGAAGAAGGCGGGGCTCTTCTTCCCCTTCTTCATCTCTTGATCTTCCTCCTGCTAGTCGCTGGCAGCAAGGAGCATATAGAGCCCAACCTCTTCTTCCTGTGTGGTGAACGTGAGGAAGCTGCAGAAGCTTCTTCCCTTTTCTTTTTCCTCTACGTGAAGAACTCTTCTTCTCTGCTGTTGTGCTGTGTAGAAGCTTGACTCTTCTTCTTCTCCTTTATTCCGGTCAAAGCAACGTCAAGGTAGGCAATCTCCCAAGCAAAACAACAAGTTAATAAATTTTTTTGCATCATGTTCAATCTCTCCTTCTTGTAGTTTTAATCGCTTTACATATTTTATTTTAGTTAATTAATAACTACAACATGCTTAGGAAATTTTTATGTGTGTAATCAAGTATCTAAAAATCATAAAATATATATGACTAGAATCTCCATATTTTCTCTAAATTTTCATATCTTGATATGAGTATTAACTAGTAACATTAACTAGCTAATTAATTTAATGAAATTTTCTGAATTACACGGCGAATCACCCATGGTTACTGTACACCGTAGTTATAAGTTTTTGCTTCCATAATCTTTTTCATGGGCACGTAATATCCTTTGGCCATGAAATTTTATGGGTGCGTTATTAGGGTGGAGACCAAGATAGTGAGAGTGGTTGCACCATTTTTTGTGCCCCCTATCTCAAGATCCCCCGTCTCTCAACGAAAAATTATTTTGAACATCCGGTCAAGTAGAGTTTTTCGAGCCCGTCATTTTGATTTATAGAACGCCTGATTCCGACATGTGTACGTCGAGAACCGGAGCCTTGAACATCGAACTTTTTTTTTTTTAAATGACGACATTTAACATGTCGTCAAATGTTTTGACGCCACAGTGCAATGGCGTCAATTCTTATATTATATACATATATATATATATATAACTTGTGATTATATCTTCAAAAATCCATATCTATTAAATTATGCCACATAAAATTATAAAAAATAAATTTTTGGAATCCTTGAATTTTTCTCCTAATTATCATATATTCTATTTTTATAAATTATTTTATATAAATAAATATGTCTTTGAATGTATGTTTTAAAATTATTCAATTAAATAGATATTTACGTGAATTATTGTTAAATAAATTAAGTTAAAAATCATAGAATTAACGTCCCTCCAAGTGGATGTTAATTAATAAATGACACTAATCACAGATGTCAATTAATATAAATTTAGTTAATTATAGAATTGGATGGACATAAATTTTATAATTAATGCATTCATGTTCTCGCCGTTTTCTTCCGATTATGACTCATACCTTGGGTCTTTTGGCACTCTCATCTCACGTCCGTAGATGGAGTCCCCATTTCATGATTGGTTCACGTTATACACCTCAACTCTCGGTGACATATGAGCCCTCCGTCGGACATTCCGTTCCTTCGGACCGGTAAGTTAGTCATTGGGACCTCCGTAAGTATCCTCGCAGCTTTGGATTCCCTCAAGGCCGACTGAGCTGGTTGTACCACAAGAACCCTGGAACCCTGTTAGTTATTTGATTAGCGACTACATTGGTTATCACCGTTTTCTATCGATAGCATGTTGAAGGAGTGACCTTATTGGCGGGCGCTTAGTGTAAGAGCAACCGTATTGTGGAGGCACCAATTCTTCAATGCTTTGTTCAGAGAATGAGTGACCACCACTGTGGGCGTGACTTCTTAAATATATGGCACTCTAACGAGACGCCAATCTCCCAGATTTCTCGAATTCTCTCGAATTTTTTGTGTGCCACCGTTCTAGACTTGTCGAGGTCTATCTTGAATCTCGGTTCAATGAAATCTACCCTATTGTTCGTACATGCTTGATCCTTGAAATTCTTGGCCATTAATATGGAATTAGTCTAGACTAAATGTTAGGGGCTATGGGTCCCACTAAAATGATATTTTAAATGCTACGGGTCCTGATCTGACCCTATTGGGCGAGGTAAAGTCCAAACGTTACCGGTATACGATGATCGGGTGCTGGCATTCACCAACTCGGTTATTGGCATTTAGGGGCAATCATACAGTCGTGAGAACTCCTAAGTGTGCGACCAAATACTACCTAGTGCTATTTCCATGAGGGGTGGTCATATCGTCGTGATTTTCCCCTTTGTGCATTGGCCAATCCTATATAGTGCTAGATGTGCAAACCCTCTCGTGATAGTGATGATCGGGAGTAATTGCCATCATAGTACACCTTTCTACAACTTATTGTTCGTCATGAAAAGATCTTGATTTGCCTTATTGGAGGGGTTATCATATCGTCGTGATATTCCCTTAGTGTCTTGGCAAATGCTATAGAGTGCTTATAGAAGTAATTGTTCTACTTCTATATCGATCATCATAAATGTTCTTGAATTATCCCATTGATAGTACTCGTTATCTTGTCGCAAGGATCCTTCACAACAATGGATACATTGAAGCTCTCGTGATAGTGTTCGTCATAGAGAGATGAATGTTATATTTCCTCATGAATGCTCTTGACCTAACTTGAGAAAGTACTTGTTAAGATCTTGCTATACTCTCTTGATTGTCATTGTCCTTTACTCTTCACGAGTGTATCTAGCATCTTGCTTACTCGTTTGTTTATTATAGTTCTTGAATTTATCTCGTGTTATTATAGTTCTCGATTTCTATATCTTGCATGACCTGCATGAGCATCTTAAACTGTAATTGACTTAAAACTAGCTTGAAAGCATGAGATATTAAGTCCTACTGAGCGTTCGCTCACCCTGCGTTTTCCAATATTTTTCAGGTAATGACCTTAGTGACGACGAGACCGAACATGATGGGCAAGGGCAAGAGTGAAGAGAACTCTGACATCTAGATAAACTGTCTAGTCTGGTTATCTTGCGTCTTATGTCTGATTGTAGTTTTTCTTTATTAAGTCTTTTACTTTATTATGGGCCCGAATATGTAAAGAACTTATATTTGAAATGAAATTTTTTATTTGTCCAAATTATGTTTTGTGGAAATGACTATGCTTTGATTGACATGACTGTTTAACTGCCACGTTCCCATCAAACGGCATGTTCCGCTGCTATCGGTTCGGGGCGTGACACATGTTGTTGATGATCTTGAAAATTCTCATGTTTTATAATAGTAAGTTGCAAGTTACAAATCTATCAATTCTATGTTGAATGATAAAGTTGTATTGTGTTAAGAACAGCTTGCTAATTGTGAACTGCATATTTCATCATTGTAAAATGAAATCAAAATTTTGAATGAATCATTGTCTTTGAGTGATAAAGAAAATGAAAAATAGAAAAATAACGTTGTTTGTCATTGTGAGCATGAAAAATCCCCCAATACTGAGTTTGTTCATGGTTCAAGAAAAAGAAGAAATGTTTCATGCTATTATTGCGGCAAATATGGTCATGACATGTATGACTGTTTCCTGATGAAATCTGATGATGAACATGCATTAAAGTCAAGAATGGAAATGTGTGACAAGTCTAAAAATCTTGAAAAGCCCATGAAGAAAAACTTCAATGTTTATTGCTACTATTGTGGTTTGCGTGTAATGAAAAATTATTTCATGAAGAAAAATGACGATGAATGATTTGTCAACATGAATTTTTCATGTCATTATTGTGGTGAGCTTGGACACATCATGGATAATTACTCTCCAATGAAAAATGATGAAAATTGGTCCATGAAAAGAAAAACTACTCACTACTTTACTGTGGCCTGAATGGACACTCAATGGACGATTGTACCATGATGAGGGCCGATGATGAATGGTATGAGAGGAAAAATAAGAAAAATACATTTGTTCATCTCAACCCTAACCTCTCGGGACCCAAGATGGCTTGGGTACCCAAAACTTTGAAATGAGAATCTATCTTGCAGGGGTCCTTAAGGAGAAGAACTTGATGACAAATAAAGATCATTCAAGGCAAGAAAATGATGAGCTTGTCAGGTAATGAATTTGGTATATTGTTTGCTTTTGGATTACTCAACCTTGGTAAGAACTTGAATCCTGAGAAAAACTTGGTACCTCCATTTGAACAGGTTCTGTTTCACATTTTGTGAATAAATTAAGTTTTTGAATGCCTCACCTTGGACATACATGCCTTTTCTTTCATACACACCTCTTACTTCGTTTTTGCAAATAACAATTTAGGTTTGAATGCTTTTGCATGTGCATAGAGTCCTTCACTCTTTTACTTACGTCATGCAAATAATAATTCATCTTTGCATACACAACACATACTTAGATGCATGATACATACTACACATATTATACACATCTTTGCATACTTGTAAATAAAGAAAATCTTCAATCATCTTTCCTAGTTACATGCACATACTTGCATATATTTCATACTTGTATGCCTAAATGCCATGATTCACCAGTATCTAAAATGACGTCAGTGGAAAGGTGGATTACATCCACCTGAAAGCTTTCCTTATGCTTGAGTAGGGTCTTCGGACCTTCACCTCTGCCACGTACCGATAATCAACCTGTGTGGAAAAACTATTCCAATGCATGCTTGAATGTATATAGTATATCAGCCACTTTTTGACTCCTTCTATGACTCATCCCTTGCTAAATAAAATTACATTGATTTAGACATGTTTGCTAGATGGCATATATTAAGGGGGAGATTTTTTATAACCATACATACATTTAGGGGGAGACATTACTGTGATAAGGCTAATTCATCTTTTACATTCAATACAGTCACCCACACAAAATGCACCTTTTTGAGATAATGATTCAATCTAATAAGGATTACTATTTTCTACTCTACACTTTTGAGGACTATTGATTCTCTACATGGAAATCACATGTCTCGTGAGGAAAGAGCTGTTAACCTCATCAAAAGTCGTATAAGTGGAACGTGGATCCGAGTAGCTGAGAATTCCCCCTGGAATAAAGGAGGAAACTTGCATCGAAAGGAGAAACTAATCCACATTTAAAATAAGTGTGATTTACCACCGAGTAGCCGGGAAGTGTCCCTAAGATAAAGGATATAACTCACGTCGAAAAGTGATAAAATCCATAGTTAAGATAAGTGAGGAAACTGAGTAACTGGGAAGTGTCCCCGAGATAAAGGATACGACTCGTGTCAAAATATTAGTAACATCATTTTTAGTAATTAAAAATTTGGGATCATACGTAGCTACCAATACTCGAGCATTGTGTATGAAAGTGTATGGATGAGAAGTTCTTTTTAGTGTTCTTTAGAAAATCTGATTTTCCATATTGACTTGAACTTCATTGCTCAATCTTCACATATGCACTTTGGGTTTGATTGTGTGAATGTACTTTATGAATAAGTCATCTTTCATTGTTAATGTAGTACTTTATTTATGTAAGCACGACCTTCTTAGTATTGCTCATGCACATCATGTTCTATAATCGATTGTATTATCCTTACACCCGTCCTGAAGGGACTTGCATGAGTCTATAACTTGTTATGCATGCTTGAGTGCCTGACTGCTTGATCCGTCTTGATCATATCATACTTCATTCTATAGTTTGCATCTATAGGTTATACTTGTAAATAACAGGTTAAATAACCCATTGTCAGTTGGTTTTTATTCTTGACAATTGGGAAGAATAATGTGCTTTTTAAGCATAATACACTTTGTGCATAATTTAGTTTTCAGATTTTGCATATATAATTTCTTTATACTACTTGTGCATAATTAGTCACACAAATAGCAAAAACTTACAATAATTGAACATTTGCACTTATTTCACACATCTTCTAATTGCATATAAAATTTCAAATTCCTGCTTGGTTTTGGTCTCCACACCTTCCCTTCATGGGAGGTTAATTGCTGGGTTCGTGCGCTCATGTCTCATTCGTTATTGAAAACTTCACAGTTCTCCTTAGTCCCCCACTTTTTGATAATGCCAAAAGGGGAGAGAGAGAGAGAGAGATTTGAATAGCCATAATATTTGAATAGCCACAATATATTGTCATCATCAAAAAGGGAGAGATCGTTGGGTTCTGGTGCGCCCCTTCGTTGTCTTTGACAATGCTTTTGATGATTCCAATATATTGTGTGTTTTATGTTTAATGGCATCTTCATGATAAACAAGCTAACATGATGATCTTATTTTGCAGGTTGAATTTCAATGGTCCTTCATGAATACATTTCTGATGATGACTCATGCGTGCTGTGCATGAGACTGTTAGGTATTGGTTCTCTGATTGCTCCTGCATGATATTCTGTTGGTTAGTTCATTTGATTACATTGGACTGCTAAGATAGTTTTCCATTCTCCTTGGGATGGGTCGACCCCGTGGGTCGACCCCTGGCTCCTTGAGCCTAGTTCTCATTTTTCATGATTAACTTGATGTTTTTAGTTTGGTATCAATTGCCCCTAAATAACTGAGAAAATCAAGGAATTTCAAATTGATTTCAACTGTGCTTGAGATTGTAAAACTAAACTTGAATGCGCTTCATGCTTTAAGAAATGAATGATTTACGTGTTGGTTTGGCCTTGAACTGAATAGCCATCTAATGGTGGCTAATGTCTGATTGAACTACATTGAAACTGGACTTTGCTGGCTATGAGTCTGAATTCAATTGAACTAATTTCTGAATCTTGTGTCCCTGAACGTGATGGTTGTCGTGCCCTTGAAAATGTCTGAAATGGGGATCACTGGACTGAATTATGATTCTTGGACTGAACTTGGAAGTTTCGGACAGAATTTTGTGTCCTTGAACTTGACAGTTTTGGTAACCTTAAATGTGGTTGAAGTGGCCTTGTGCTAAACATGCTTTTTATGAATCTTGTTTGAACAAGTTTAAATGATGGTTCATAATCCTCTTTATTCATGCCACTAGACTGTATTTGAATAGTGTTGAATGGTTCTCCATGGTTTTGGTTTGAATTGAATTCTAAAGTGATGTTACATGTATAGAGAAATTTTCTGGATTGCAAGTTAATGGCTTAATTGGGATGGATGTATGTGGATGATAGAATGCAAGATAATTATTCTTATCAAATTGCATTGACTTGAATCTGACCTTTCAAGATGTGCAGATTCTATATTGCTATCAATTCCTTCGACTCCATGGTAAGTTTCTACCCTTGTACTTTGCCTTCATTGTTTTCCTATTCCTATGCTTGAAACCGAGATTGAATGACAGGTCTCATACCTTTAATCCATGACACTCCATTGGCTAAGTCATGCCTTCAATTGGGTTGAATATGATTTCTTGAATCACCTTGGCTTAACTCTCATGAATTTGAATTGGTTGAAAGTGCAGGTGTAAATTTGCCCATAAATCTTTGTTATCATGGTAAGAATTCAATTTTGAATGTATTTACATGTGAGTAGATTGGGTTTAATTCATATATCATGTTTCTGCGATTTCAACTGTATTTAACTAAGTTTTCAGATCTGTTAGTAAAAGTGTCGACTCATAGAGTTGACACTTGTGTAAGTTCATTCTGTCTGCTATATTGGTTTATAAGTCCAGACAGAAAGTGTTGACTCTGTGAGCCGACACTTTTCATCTGGGTGTTTTATTTTGTTGAAAACTAAACACGTTGGAAAAAGTGTCGACCCAGTGAGTCGACACTTTTGCCCCGTGTCCTGATTTCTTCATCGGGACAGAATGGCTTGAGAAAAGTGTCGACCCTATGAGTCGACACTTTCTCTGGTTTGTCCGGATCGTGATTTTTGGAATGTTTTCGAACTCCCCATTATATGATCCGATGGCCTTGGCTTTTTACTCATATACCCTTAGGGTTTCTACCCTTGGTTGGGTGTGGGTTCGAGAGGGTTTTAGCATGGGGTTTTATGTCATTTATGCTTCCTTGCCTTGAGTATATAGAAGCTAACATCTCCATTTGTATGAGATAACTCCAGCGGCTAACATTTGTGTTCTTCGTGCAGGTGAGAAAGGAAGGAGCTGAAGAGGACTTCCACGCCATATCTGATCTATTTCCGTCAAGATTCGAAGCTCGTTGATGAAGAGAGTTGCAAGCGGAATGAAGCGACAAATCTGAAGACGTCTTCATCGTAAGCAATGGCTCACATCAACCTGGAGATCAAAGGAGTTTGCAAAAAGGGAAAAATCTCTATATCTGTCCCTTGTCTATTTGAGATGTTTGTCATGCTCCGTTTTATACCTGGATGCCCTTGAGATCATATCTTGATTTCTTGTTTAGCAATATTTTGCCCCATATAATGCTGCAATTTCTATCTTCTGAAATAGAGAAGAGCTAACACATTCCATCCTTTTGCAAGGGGCTTTGTTAACAAGGAAGAGGTGCTGTGCACCTTGAAGGAAGAGGAAGAAAGGGAGGATGCCATTAGCAAGTTTCTGCAGTTCGGAACCTGCGTTAACGTCACTGCTATACACTCTACCAGGGCGACTCCTACGGTGTTGGCTGGCTTCCAGGTCATGAACATAAGTGTCCAGCACACTTATCTATGGGATTCATTACAGATTTGAGGGAGATTTCCTAGTCATTCTTTTCCACTCTCTTTATTTGATCATAGATAAATTTTGTGTGGTTATTGTATATCCTTTGTGTTTATTAAACTCTGAATATCATTGTGTTTGTGGATGGAGCTGCGTCTCCATGTGGTCTAAGTGTCCGGGACGTGTTCCCCGTCGTTGTGTGTGTGTGTGCTGCAGTGGCAGCGTTTTGGGGCTTGTCCCCTTGTGGATATTGCTGCGGAAGCAGCATGTGTGGTTGGGGTTCGTCCCCATGTTGCTACGTTTCGTAGCGTGGAGTGAAGCCTCGCCTGGTTGGGTGAGGGGTGGACGTAGAGAGCCCATCATGGTCCTGAACCACTTAAAAATCCTTGTGTCTTGTGTGATTGCCTGTGTGATTGTCATTTCCTCTATCTTCATTCACAGGTCCATTATATAGGTTTTTAATTCACTACACTGTCACACACTGCTACCTCCGTTATCTGTGTTGAGCTTAATTTTTGTGATTAGTTGCATTAACTATCCGTGTGAGATCGGAAAGTTTGAGAGAACATTGTAATCTCATCTGAGTTTTAGTTAATCAATGCTGTAAGTTTTACTTCTGTTGTAATTAGTTAAGAAAGTTTTTAAAATCTGCCATCTCGGCTAAGGGGACAATTCAACCCCCCTTCTTATCCACCATCTCTCTGGGCCAACATGTTCCTCCCTACACTCCCATACACCGTGCTCGGCTTTTGGTAGCTTCACGTAACCCCAAAATTATTTTTAATATTTTTATTTAAATAACTAAGATGACTAACCTTTTGCCACGAGTCATGCCCTTTGTTTCAGGGGCACTTCCCGGTTACTCGGTATCGTCACTTATGATTATGTGGATATGATACTTTTCAATGCGAGTTTCCTCCTTTATTTCTGGGGAGATTCTCAATTTACTCGATGTCAAATCACACTTATTCACATGTTTGGTGGGGCTGATAACTTTTTCCTCATGAGTCACGTGATTTCTATGTAGGGGATCAAGAGCCCGCAAGTGTGTTGAGTGGAATAAGTGAAATCCTTATAAGATAGATTCATTTAACTCAAAGGTGCAAGTGGTGTGAGAGATTACATAGAATGTAAGAGATGAATTAGCCTATTCATTGTGATGTCTCCCCCTAAGTGTATGCACAATTATAACAAAAATATCCCCCTTAATATGTGCCATGTAACAACATGTCTACGTCAAAGCAATTTTATTTAGCAAGGGAGTAAGGTCATAGGAGATATCAAAACTTAAAGGTTTGTAATCTATATACACTCAAGCATGTGTTAAAATGGAAATTTTCAAGCAAGTTGATTACCGGTTGGTGGCAGAGATAAAGGTCCAAGGACCCTACTCACGCATAAGGAAAACTTCGAAGTGGAAGTAATCCACCTTTCCACTAACGTTATTTTAAGCACCAGTGAATCATGGCATTCATGCACACAAGTATGAAGTTTATACATTTATGTACATGCGGATGCGAGAAGATAAAAGCATGTATGGAAAGCAAATTGTTATTCATTGTGATATGCACAAAAAGCAAAATTTAAACAGTAAACACATGGAAAATCTTCTTATGTGCAAAAGATAAAGCAGTATAAACAGTTTCATTATGAGAAGTGTAAAGTGTGTATGTATAAAGGAACTCAAAAGGATTTAACTATCTAACCTGCACACTCCTAATTCTCTTCTAAGAAAATAAAACTGATCAGAGTTTAAAGGTTTTGTAAAGATATCTACAAGTTGGTATTTTTTGTCAACAAAAAGTAGCTCAAAATCACCTTTATTAATATGATCTCTTATGAAATGATGTCTAACCTCAATGTGTTTAGTACGAGAATGTTGGACAGGATTTTTGGACAAATTTATTGCAGCCGTGTTATCACACATGATGGGAGTGTTTTTCAAACAAAAACCAAAATCAAGCAATTGATGTTGGATCCATAGAACTTGAGCCACGCAACTGCCTGTAGCCACGTACTCGGCTTTGGCAGTTAATAAAGCCACACAATGTTATTTCTTTGAGGCCCATGAGACCATGTAGCCCCTTAGAAACTGACAGTGACCGCTTGTGCTCTTGCGATCCATTTTACATCCAGCATAATCCGAATCAGTGAAAGCATGTAAATCAAAAGAGTTGTCTTTAGGATACCACAAACCAAGGTCAAGTGTTCCATTCAAATACCTGAAGATTCTTTTCACGGCTGACAAATGAGAATCCCTGGGACAAGATTGATATCTTGCACAGAGACAGACACTAAAATGTATGTCAGGCCTACTAGCAGTCAGATATAACAATGAATCTATCATACCCCTAAAAAGTTTTTGATCAACTTTGTTACCTTTCTCTTCTTCCAATTTCAGTGAGGTTGACATGGGTGTAGCAAATGGTTTGGCAGTTTCCAGTTGAAATTTCTTTACTATTTCTTGTGTGTACTTCCTCTGGTTGATGAAGATGTCATCGTCTAGTTGTTTTATTTGAAGTCCCAAGAAGAAGTTCAACTCGCCCATCAAGCTCATCTCGAACTCTCCCTGTATGAGTTGAGCAAATTCATCATTCATTTTCAAATCTGAGGCTCCAAAGATTATGTCGTCTACATAAACTTGAACAATTAAAGCATGTTGATCACAAGTCTTTATAAACAACGTCTGATCTATGTTACCTCGTTTGAAGCCATTATCAATAAGAAATGAACTTAAACGATCATACCATGCCCGGGGAGCCTGTTTTAATCCATACAGTGCCTTGTCCAATTTGTAGACATGGTCCGAAAATCTTTCATCTTCAAAGCCCGGTGGTTGCTCCACGTATACTTCTTCCTTGATTACTCCGTTGAGGAAGGCACTCTTCACGTCCATTTGAAACAGTTTGATGTTCCTGTGACAAGCATAAGCAAGTAAAATTCGTACAACTTCTAATCTAGCCACAGGAGCGAAAGATTCATCAAAATCAATGCCGAATTCTTGAGAATAGCCCTTGGCTACCAACCTTGCATTATTCCTCACAACCACCCCATCTTCACTAAGTTTGTTTCGAAAAACCCACTTAGTTCCGATAATAGGATGGTTATCAGGTCGGGGCACGAGGAACCACACTTGATTCCTTTGGAATTGGTGCAATTCTTCTTGCATGGCGAGAACCCCACGAATTATCATTTAAAGCATCATCTAAAGATTTGGGTTCAATGCTGGAAAGTAAATCTAAGTTATCATGAATTTCAACTTCCCTCATTGAAGCCCACGTTTTCACTCCATCATCCACACCACCGATCACATTCTCCAATGGATGGTCCTTGTGCGTGGTCTATTGGTGTGGAAGGGTCAGATGTACTTGTTCCACTTGTTGCTCTTGCTCCTTTTCTTTTTCCTTCTCTAGATCTTGATTTTCTGCCTCACCTTGTTTGCTTGATTCTACTTTTTCAATTTCACTGTCACCTGTAATCAGAAAATGATCGTTATCATTCGACTTTCTCATGGTGTATTCATCAACTACTACATGTGGACTCTCCTCGACAACAAGTGTTCTAGTGTTATAAACACGGTAGGCTCTAGATGATAGAGAATACCTGAGGAAAATCCCTTTATCACTTTTTGCATCAAACTTTTCAAGATTATCTTTACCATTGTTTAAAATGTAACAAATAGACCCAAATGGCTTAAAATGTGATATGTTGGGTTTCTTACCTTTATACAGCTCGTAAGGAGTTTTCTTAAGGATCGGTCTTACCATTGCTCGATTTGTAATGTAGCAGGTGGTGTTCACTGCCTCTGCCCATAGATACCGTGGAAGACCGTTTTCAGCTAGCATGGTTCGCGCCATCTCCACGAGCGTCCTATTTTTCCTTTCGACTACTCCGTTCTGTTGCGGGGTCCTAAGTGATGAGAATTGATATTCGTACCCCTGCTTCCTGCAAAATTCATCAAACTCACGATTTTCAAATTCTTTTCCATGGTCACTTTGAATTTTTTGAATTGAATAAACTTTTTCATTTTGTACTCTAGCACAAAAATCAATGAATCCATTGCATGCATAACTCTTATTAGCTAAATACAAAACCCATGCATATCACGAAAAATTGCCGACAATCACAAATCCATAAAGCTTCCCTCCAAGACTACGAGTCCTGGTGGGACCAAACAAATCCAGATGCAATAATTGAAGGGGTTTTTTAGTTGAAACAATATTTTTACATTTAAATGATGTTGTGGTTTGTTTTCCTTTATTACATGCTCCACAAACTTTTGAAGTTTCAAAATTTAAACTAGGAAGACCTCTAATTAAGCCATGACGATTCAGCTTCCTAATGACATTAAAACTAGCATGCCCAAGGCGGTGATGCCACAACCAAACATCTTCATTCTTGTTTGCAACTAGACACAAATTTTCAGATGCAATTTCATTAAAGTCAACCTGATATGTGTTGTTACTCGTCACTCCTATGAATTTGATTTTGTGTGAATTGGCATCAACAATTGTGCAGTGAGAAGACTCAAATACGACCTTGTGACCCTTGTCACGGAGTTGACTTATACTCAACAAGTTATGGTGAAGACCTCTAACAAATAGAACATCTTTAATGCAATGGTTGAGATCCTTACCAATTCTCCCAATTCCTATTATCTTACCTCTGTCCTGTCCACCAAAATTTACCGTACCGCCATTTTTCTCTGCAAGGTCTACAAAAAGTTGTTTATTTCCTGTCATGTGCTTGGAGCATCCGCTGTCCAGGTACTATTTATTCTCTGTCATCTTTATGCAGACCTGCATCAATAAGCAAACATGCTCATTTTGATTTGGGTACCCAAGTAAGCTTGGCCCCCTTGATGTTAGCATTTCCAAGACTGTACTTACTGAAGAACATGTCTTCATCATATTTCATTAACTGACATATATACATGTCATGTCATACTCTCCCACAATAAAAACAAGTGGGTCTCTTCCTACCAAAATTTTTCTTGTTATTTACATGTGTAGAAGTATAGGGGAAACGAGAATTAACAGTTGATGAATTGTTATGTGTGTGTGAACATTCTCCATGATGTTGTGAAGTCTTAACAGCATACTGAAAATCATTTTTGTTGCCATGCACAGAATTTGAACTCTTCACAACTTATTTTTCCTTACCCTTCGACATCTTTTCATTAGCATTCTTCATTTCATTCAACTCTGTGATGAGTTTTTCATTTTTCTTCTTCAATTCTTCCTTGACTTTCTCACATTCAGCCAATTTAACATTTAGTTCTTCCAACTCTTTCTTCAACCTTTCATGCTTTTCTTGGATTTCATCTTTGATTTTAAAAGTATTTTTCTTTTCCACTTCTAAGCATGCAATTTCATCTTCAAACAAAAGAAACTTTGATTCCAAAGTGTCATTGGCATTTTTGAAATTTTTAACTTGCATTTCAAACAAACTGCATTTTTCACATGAATTAGATGAATGTATTATTTCATGAATCTTCTTCTTCAAGGTTCTATTCTCATTTTTCATTCTTTTGTATTTTTCATCCAATTCCTCATATGCAAGTTCCCATTGTTCATTTGTGATAAACTCTGAGTCAGAGATTACCTGTTCTTGGTTGCTCCTGGCCATAAGACACATGTTCTTTACCAGCTCTTCAATATCTTCTTCTTCATCGGACGTAGGCTCATCCTCGTCCTCATCGCTCCACGTTGCTTTCATTGCCTTGGGCTTCTTCCCCTTGATCATTTTTCCTTTCTTTTTCTGCAACTCGGGACATTCACCTCTCATGTGCCCCATCTTCTTACACTCAAAGCACATTACTTCAGCCGCTTTAGGTGGTTCATTTCTTTGCTTCGACTGCTTCATTCCTTTCTTGAATTTTTCACCAAATCTTCTCCTTTGGCGCAGAAATTGTCTAACTCTTCTTGTCAACATGGCAACTTCTTCATCGTCTGTGGTTCCCATCGAATCCTCTTGACTTGTGATAGTTTCTGGGTATGCTTTCAAAGCGATTGGCTTTTTCTTCTTTGTGTCCTCTTTCATCCTCTTTATATTAATCTCATAGGCCATCAAAGACCCTATGAGCGCATCCACGGTGAGTGTAGAGAAGTCGTTCGAATCCTCTATCACGGTCGCCTTGGTGTGCCAGCTTGGTGATAGGGACCTCAACACTTTCCTTACCAAATCGGTGTCCTTAAACTCTCTTCTGAGTGATTTCAACCCATTTGTGATCTCCATGAGACGTGCGAACATCTCGGAGATATTTTCTTCCTCTTTCATATGAAACAGCTCGTAATCTCGGATCAACATGTTCGCCTTTGTGTCCTTCACTTCTGTGGTACCTTCATAAATCAACTTGAGCTTGTCCCACATTTCTTTCGTACTGCTGCACATAGAAACACGAGCATATTCATTCGGGTGAATCGCACACTAAATAATATTTAATGCATTAAAATTCACAATGGCCTTTTTGATACTGTCATCATCCCACATATCCTCATCCGGGTGTAAAATGTACCGACCGTTCCTGATGACAGTCCATATTTCATGAGTTTGAGCACGTAGAAAGACATCCATCCTATTCTTCCAATAGGGGTAGTTACTGCCATCAAAGAAAGATGGCCTATGAATAGAATGCCCTTCGGACATTAACCCCTTGTTAAGATTGTTAGCCATCCTAACAGATCTCTCTAAACTGCAAGGTTTCTAGATGAAAATAGAGCCGAGGCTCTGATACCAATTGTTGGCACGGTTAGTAAGGCAATCGAGAGGGGGGGGGTGAATTGATTGCCCACCCTTTAGAACAAAATTAAACTAAATCATGCAGAAGGTAGATAAACACTAGCCCTCTCTTGATAAAATGCAGAGACAATGATATTAAATGATGAAGCTCACTGATTCAAGCTTGATTAAAATATATAAGTGATAAGCAAACAAGCGCTCACAACTCCACAACGCTAAATGATGATCACTCGAATGACAATAAATGAACGGATAGTTGATAAATCTCTCGTCTCACCGAATCACACTTGTTATATGAACGGATATATCAGCAATCACACAGAGCAAACCACGTCACAGTGATTTTTTAGGTGGTTCGGACACACCCAAGTGCCGTCCTACGTCCACCCCTCTCAACTTGAGAGGATTCCACTAAACAACACTGCATGACGGCAGCAACCACCACACACACGGGCACGACGGCCCACCACACGTGGGTTCTCGCACGACGACGAGAGACCTCACACACGGAGCAAGCTTCGAAATCGTTTAAGAAGAAAAGGATATGAAAATACAATGCCCAGTTCAAGATTAACAATCTATGCTCCAAGGTAACTAAGAAAATGGATAGACATGATCTTCCCCTTTGATATTCACGCAAGTAGGAGATCAAATGGAAGGGTGCTATAGAATGGAAGCATAAGAAAGAAAGAAGTCGGCCCCCTTTGATGAAGTCCGCCCAAGCAAGGAGATGGTGGAGAGCAGCAGCGGCTTCCTTCCAGCTTCGAGCTCGGGGATGAAGGGTGCACAGCTTGGCGGTAGATTCTTCCTTCCCCAGTAGAAGCACCGGTCCTCTCCTCCTTCTTCCTGCAAAGATAGAACAAACTTAGCCCACAAGAATGTTATCTACGAATGGGGATCGCAGCATATATATAGCAAGGATAGGCATTTGCAAAAGACCACAAAACCCTTCTCAAAACCCTTAAAAAACACACCCAATAGATGGGTGAAACCCTAAGGGTAATATGATAAAATATCATGGCAATTGGATCACTCAATGGGCATAGCGAAATCAATCCAGAAATCACAATCCGAACAACCCAGAAGAAGTGTCGACTCTTGGAGTTGACACTCTTTTTAAGACGGTCTGTTAACATATAGAAAAACCAATACACAGGCTAAAGAGTCTGTGCATATCAACCCATGGTCAATGCACATATGAAGGGGTCGGTACATACTATGGGTCGGTGCATGTATAGACAGGTCTAAGCAAATGAGCGACCAAGGTCTGTGCTCAATGAAAAAGGGTCGGTGCATGTTTGTAAAGGCTATGTATCGGTGCACAATTTAACAAGCATGCACAGTCTAGAAGATGAGGTCGGTGCATAGTTCGTAAAACAATAAGGACCAAGTCGATGCACTTTTATTAAACTCGGTGAAAGTTTTGTAGCAAGATGGGTCGGTGCAAGTTTTTCAAAATAAGGATATTATTAAACTCGGTGCAAGTTTTATAGCAAGATGGGTCGGTGCAAGTTTTTCAAAACAAGGATATAGGTCAGTACACTTTTGTTAAAACAATAAAGAAGTCTGTGCACATTATGTAAAGCACGAAAGCAAAGTCGGTGCACACTCTTTTGAAGCCTATAGACAGGGTCAGTGCAAGGCATGCACAAGGTCTGTGCATGTGACAAAGATTGCGTCGGTGCAAGGATTGGTACACATGAACAAGTATGCCAGGTCAGTGCAAAGTAGCAAATGCATGGTCGGTGCAAAGTTTTATGCACAGGAACAAACCCAGTGCATATGCCAAGGTCTGTGCACAATCAGCACAATCAGAAAAGATAGGAAAGTAAAACTTGGTGCAAGTTTTTATGCAGCAATAGGATGGGGTCGATGCAAACAATGTAGATAGGGTCGGTGCAAGGAGCAGCAAGGTCCGTGCAATGTTGTGAAGGACCAAAGATTGGGTCGGTGCAAAGCGTGAACATGAGTTAGTGTAATGCAGAATGAGGTCGGTGCAATGTAGCACAAGGTCCATGCAATGATGCACAAGGTCGGTGCAGTTATGAATAAAATATGTGCAATGGACAACAAGGTCCTTGCAAAGAATCAACAAGGTCGGTGCAATGTACAACAATTTGACCTTGGTTTTAACCATTCAGCATGCAATCCAAGATTAAGACTGACAGAACTCAGATACGCCAATCATACAACCAGCAAAATATTCATAGCAAGAAATGTTCAAGCAAAACACACTATGAAACCAAATTCAGTTAAATGAAGCTCACTTCAATTTATGAATAACCTGAACTTGACTCAATTATCCACAAGCTATTCAAAACTCACTTTCATCAAAGATCTATCAATGCAAATCATAGAGAAGATATCAGAAGACTTTTTCACACATGGTCTTCGTCAAAACAGCCCGGGGCACAACAACTATCTAGGCTTAACATATAATAATTAAGGCAATTCTGCACTAAGTCTCGGGCAGAATTTCAGTAAATCGAAAATGGTCAAGTGAACGCCCGCTACTTGCTGTTAGCGGTTTATCGTACAACCGCTACAGTTATGTTAGCGGTCCCAGGTTTAACCGTTTCTTCCTGTGAAAAACCGAGTCTAATAAAAATAATAGAATATGCTTAATCTTTGGCACATCATGTCTGGAAATCAACGTATTCTAACTTCTATGATCATGATAGAACAATTTAAGGCCAACAATATGCATAGGTTTATGTGGTTTACATGGAAAATTCATATTTTTACTTCTTTAGGCTAGTTCATGCATGAAGACTAAACTAAATGCATAGTTCTAAGTAAAACTTGAAATTCACAAAGCATAATGCATGAAAACGTATGAAACAAGATGGCTTTTATTCTTGACATAAGGTTTGAGCCTTTCATGAGATAACCTACCTCAATTAATCCTTCTAAACCTCGAATTTCTGACTGAAATCAAGCCCTAGTTTCTGCACTTCCTTGCTCTAAGTCAGCAATTTCACGTCCCTCTAACTATTGATTCCCATGACCTATGGACGTGAAATTTTGAGGGTAAGTAGATAATATATAGGAGAACATAAAGTTCTAAAGAATCTCTATCTAATTACCTCGCTTAGGGCTCCGAATTCCTTGATCTTCTTGGGTCGGACGCACTATTTCCTGAGTTCTTAATGTAAAATCAGCAACTTTGGACGTCTCTAACTTCCTGTAGGCTTGATCTCCTAGAACAAAAATTGGAGGTTTGCTAGTTCTAAGTATAGTGAACAAATTCCTAGAAGAATCTTACCTCAGAATCGGCCTCCTTACCTGAGTTCTATGCGTGCCAAAAGTAAGGGTCGCACAGGCCAAATCTGGGGTCTATTTATAGGATTTTGCTAGGGATTTGGAGATTAGAATAATGCTAGAGTCCTTATTAAACATTAGGTTGACCTTTGAGAGTCCTAAATATGTCTACAAGTCCAAAAACCTAGGTCTCTAGAATTTACAACGCCAAAAATTCCATCTTTTTGTTCTTTCTTTTACTCACGGAATCAGCAGAGATGTAGCGGTCGATTGTGAGACCGTTTAGAGTTGTAAGCAGTCTTACGATAGACCGCTTACGGTCTGGGCGCCAAATTTGAATTCAATTCAATTTTTTTTGCTTATTTATCCACTTATTTATCTAAACAGGGAGTATTTATCCCCTATATTCCGTAAATAACTAATTAGGCTTCTAGAATATGGGTCAAACTTCATGGGCTTGGTCCTTAAGTCCTTTAAATAGGCTAGGTTAATTGGTTATCATACTTGGGCCTTAACAATAATATATTTAACCCAGAAATTCATTTATTAAGCTATTTTGATCTTCAAAAATTCTTTTAAATTCCTAGAAAATTCTTAAATACTTTAGAAATACTTTATAAATTTTCGGGGCATTACATGACCCACGGTGCACACGGAGGTAATGGACTCTAAGGCTAGATGTGTGAAGCTATGACTATTGGGTTGGTCGAAGCCTCGGGCCAATACGTGCGTCAACTGCAACTGCCAGTCTCATCCCTTAATGAGGTCTTCCAATGTATCGACATGGTGAGAAGATCGAAAAGTGGTGTGGAAGGAGTTGACGGGCACTAGTTGTAGTGTAGGGTCCATGGATGGGTAGCAAGGCGGTCTAGGGACCAAGGCTATCTTGCGACAACTAAGTAGTGGCTCGGTGATGAATAGCTTTCCCGTTAGAAACACGGGTGGCTCCAAAGGAGGTGGCTCCTGTTGTATATGGCTTGCATATGTTTTTGATGATAACTAAACTTTATAGTTTGATGTGTTTGATGAGAACTAAACTTTATTGTATGAGGATGCATGATTGATTGAGTTGGTTTTACAAGAGCAAGAAGTTTCATAACCTCTTGAATGAGTTGGTTTTACAAGAGGCAAGAGGTTTCATAACCTCTTGAATGTGAACAAGCTTGGTATTAAACCCTGTCTATCTTGATTGCAGGATCAAACATCATGACGATCGCTTGGAAGGTAAAACAAACATGTGGATAAGCACTTTGCTATCTACAGTCTAAAACAAGTGGTAAACCATGTCTAAACTCTTCAAGAACCCTTGGTAAGGCTATAGAATTCTTAATTCTATTAAAGCAAGTAAAGCCGAATTGGGAAGTTGATTTGATCTAATGTGAAAAGGTTCTCTATGCTTGAACATATGAATTTGTTTGTTGGTGGATGTATTGACTTAACCTTGATCAATCAATTGGATGAACTAGTTTTCAAACATTTCATGTGCTCCTGTGGACGTCAAAAAATGTCGATGATGATCATACGGCATGCACGTCTCGACACTCGAGAGCAAGCCGAAGATGAAAATACCAAATAAACCTCATGCCTCGCCCGATCAGGATGAGGACTCGCTTGGTGGTCCGCTAGCCGATGAGGGAGCCCCTCGGGCGGAAGATACGGCCACAACTCTATAGCCGGCCGTGCCGAGAGCCGAATCAAAGAAGAGTCGGGGACTCCGACACAGCCCGACGTGCACCGAAAGTCACGCAGAGTCTGGGACCGGGCCCCAAAGGCTGCGAATGGAACATTGTAGAGGTCATACATAGCAACCGGAACCTTCCGGGAATGTCGACATTCACATAAAATGGCCGCGACTTCGAGAAGAATCCGTTTAGTGCTTAAAACGGCACGCGGGGGCTTTAAAACGGCGCACCTTAAAACGGCGCGCCCCCCTCTTAAAACGGCGTGCCCCTCTTCTTTTGTTTGGCTACACGGCATGCCCCTTCTTTGGTTTAGCTACACGGCACGCTCGAGGCCTCCCCCTTCATCTTTGCTTAAAACGGCGCCCCTTTGAATATGGCGCCGTTTTAACCCCTGAACCTATTCTCTGAAGTGCTTCCGGCGTGCAGTGAAGCCATCCCGTCATTAATACGGTCCCCTGTTTCCTACGAACAGCACGTCGACGAACTGCCTAAAATGGCTAAATGTCTGCTTCGATCCGTTGGGCAGCCAAGCACGTTCTTCAAATGGAAATCCTCGAGCCCTGCACCGCCGAACACTCATCCCGTCGATCGGCCGCCCATTCTCCTGCAAATGATGAAAGCAACGTGGCTCGAGGTGGATGTGCCAGCGAAGGAGGAGGCCATGCCTCTGCCCCTCTCCCGGTCACACTGTAGCCGCGGCGGAGGTGACGTCCACGACAGCGGCACTCGACACGGCGACATGGCAGAGGCGTTGTGGGCAAAGTAAGATGGAAAGAAGAAGAAATAAAGAAGAGAAATAAGGGGGGGGGGCTCTCCCTTCGACAGGGCCATTGGCCCCTATAAAAAGCCCACCACGGGGAACTTTGATCGGTGGGAGAAGAGGGACAACTCTTGGAAGCTTGAAAGGCAGAAGCTTTTCTTCTGAGAGAAACCCCTTGAAGCCCGAAGCCTGTGTGAAGAAGAAGAGAAAAAGAGTGGGAGAGAGAGGGGAGGAAGAGTGAGAGCCAACCGTGTGAGGGTGGGTCATTGTCTTTCTCCTCTTCCCTTGTATTCTGCTCGGCGACGTCCAGCCCCGATGTAGCTCTTCTGTTTAAATGGAAATGAAGCATGGGGCCTTCAACCCCGATCCTCACTTATCTCCCTCATGAAACCCGATTTTGATGCTCGCTCATCCCTTCCCTTTTGCAAGTCCATATGTTTTCATCGGATCATATATGAATAGATATGTACATATGTATCTGTAGATAGATATATATGTATGCATGCATTCACTTCTCTTTACAATAGATATATACGTATGCATGCATTCACTTCTCTTTACTGCTATCCCCTGGATCTCCCCTCCGCCATGTTCATGTGTCGGCTTCGGCCCTCACGCTGTGTTCGGCCACGATCGGATGACTCCTGGGTCACCGGAATCCCTTGTAGGCTTGCTCTCGGGACCTCCGGCCCCATACGGGAGAAGTCTACATGATCGCAATAACCCATGGGTCACCGGTTTCCCTTGTAGGCTAGCCCACGGGATCTCCGGCCCCAAATGGGTAATCTTACTGGTGTCGTTGCTTATGCACACACTGGGATGTTTCGGGGCCGTCGGAGTTCTCTCCGCATGGCGCGCCCCATTTTTTTTCCCCCAGACCCTTCGGGTCTAGGGGAGGTGCTGCCCGATTTTCGTGAGGGTCAAGAACATACAAGAACACCAAGAACAATGAATAAATGTATCATAGAACTTGCCCACGGGTGAAAGAAGAGAAACGCACAGTAAACTCTGTGAACTGAACCCCCTGAACAAAACACTTGAATCATCACGCTAATCCGCCTAAACAAACGATTAAAACACTTAAATCTTCTTTCCGTAAACATAATCCATCCATAAGGTGAACAACTAATCAATAAACCGACTTACAGTTCAAAGAAACAAGAAACAGAGCATAAAAGGGTTGAAATAAAATCTCTTTGAAGCTCTCTCGGCGTCGCCCAATCCGGCGCGGTCACCCCTCACCGCGCCGATTTAACACCACTCTCGTAACCCCCCATTTCCTTTGAACGCTAAAACGGCGCGCCCCCATGGGAGCCTCTCTACCCGGCGCGCCCTCCTACCTTGTTTAACCATTAAAACGGCGCGCCCCCGTGGAAGCCTCTACCCGGCGCGCCCCATGGCACCTTCCCCCCTTGTTCAACCCTTAAAACGGCGTGGCCACAAAACCGGCGCCCCCCCCCTAACGTCCTTAAAACGGCGCGCCTCCTCTCCATCTCTTTCACTGTTCACCTTAAAACGGCGCCCCCATTTCCTCCCTTGGACCCTAAAATAGCGCCCTCCTATTGATACTAATCCGGCGCGCCCCGTCCCCGTTGCTTCCTTAAACCGGCACGCCTGAAAGGGAGAAAATGCTTAATCAAATGAGATAAAAGAATTAAAGCTAATGAATAAAACTAATCAAAAGTTTCCCCTCCACCATAATCCAAATTTTGTTCCGGGGGCGCTGCCCCAGGAAACCCCCGCAAGGGGCGCTGCCCCCTTGACCCCCGCGACCTGACCGGGCAGGTCGAACCCCGCGACCTGACCCCGCAGGTTGATCCGTGTACGAGGGCGCACGTTGTCGAGTTTTGGCTTTACACTTAACAACCCGCTCCCCCGGATTGTGTAATGATGCCCCGTGGTGTTGGACGTGGACCTCGGGATCCCCGACATGGTCATGATCCGTGCACCTCTTGGGCCGATAGTCCATCAGCTTGGCCCACTTCTTCCGGGATCCGATCCCGCACCCACATGAAACGTGCCGTACCTACGGTAGATATCCGAATGTCTTTGTGGTTACCTTCGATGCTTCGAATATGGACTCTCGACCGAACACTGGATGGTCCGTTAGTGACTGATATATATATATATACCGGGATCTAATCCCGCACTTGCATTAAAGTTGCCGCACTCGCAGCAAGCAAATGTGAGTGTTTTCATGAGGAATTTGTCTCACAGGTTTGAAAATCAAGTTCTTGTATCTTGCCTTTGCATATTGCATTGCATTCTTATATGCTCATAGGTTGCATCGCATTAGAACTCATGCATTAACTGCATTTAGTTCACTCAAATTGGTATCCATTTAATTGGTATCAACAATTTTGCATCACATTGCATATTTGCATTGCATATTACATACATTCCCTTTGCGTGCTTGCCTGCTATTATATGCTATTCACCTCCACCCTTTGGAATTTCTATGACCTTATGTCTTCTTGATAAATAATGTTACATTTGAGTCATTATTGATGTGTTTCGTGTACACTATGGGGAGTAAAAGTGCATCTATTTAGGGAGAGTTGCACTGTATACGTTCATGATATTTTTGATATACATGCTGAATCAAATTCATACACATCTTGCACATAATGTGAAAATGAGTGTTAAACATAAGGATATATGAATTTCTTTTCAACACTCTCAAGATATTAAACTTGCTATATGTATGTTGAGGAGATAGTTGAGGAAAAAGCTGCCTACCTATCCTTGTTGAAAAATCTGAAATAAAAATGAAAGGCAGAGCAATGCTCCATCTCACTGAGCAAATTGGGCACATGTCACCTGAGACGTGATGTGGTTCATTTCTAAAAAGTGTTGACTAAAGTACCTTTGTTCAAAATGAGGTGAAGTGGTTCAGTATTTTGAGTAACCGGGGATTCTGACATGATCTCCATGCATCTACTCGCGTAAAAAGGAATTATTTGAATATGATCGTCCTTAGAAAAAATTTGTTTGTCCCTGTGAAATCATTGAAAAAGTGATGTGATATTTTTTGAGGTAGAGCGAAGCCTCCAATATGCTATTCTTAAAATTGAAGTTCAGTCTGTAAAATATCTCCTTGTGTTGATCTGAAAATTTGAATATCCATATTGCAACTATCATTTTTCATGTTACTCACTTATACATCTGAAAATTTGATTCATTATGTATTCAGAAAATTGATTGACTGCCTTAGCAACAGCATGATTATCCTATATGACTGGACAATCTCCTATGTGTTACACATGTGCACTCCGGTTGTCATGACTCTCATGCATCTTTCTTATCCCATTCCCTTCTTAAATTAGTAAGGGGGAGATATGCTTGCATATATATGTATATATATATACATATCTGTCTGGTTGCATTGTAGGGACTTCATGTGTCATCAGTTATATGTATATCGCTTCATGCATATTCATAAGAAAATCAAAAAATTGAAATTCACTGAAAATCCTAAAAAGTTGGACTTCAATTTCTTTACACCTGCAATATGGAGTATTTGCCCTCAATTGGTATCATAAAAATCAACATTTTGTGACCCTCACATAGAAATAATCAACATGGCTTTTGAGCTCAACAATTGGTCTAGTTGGTTTTCATTGTGTCTTATGCTTGCATTCATAGTGCCATCATGCTTGTATTGAGTTTTTATGTATTTCCAGAAAATAAAAAAATTAGAAAATTTGAAAAACAAAGAAAATCATTTTGATGTGCCACCCTGCTCTTGCATGTTGTGAAAATCTGAAATGGGTTCTAACCTTTCAATGCTATCATGATGAACATCTCATCTTGTGAACATCTTCCACCACTGGCTCATATCCTTGAGGCCAATCATTAACTTCAATTGGTATCCATACGTGCTTGAATGTATTTGCCTTGAATGATATAATCTTGAATTGTGAATCCAGGTCTGCCTATTAAGTCTACACACCTTTCTGAACCCAATAATCAACAATTGGCATCACAAAGAATCAACATGGTTTGATCACCGTATCCTTGCCTTGCTATTGCCTCACTCACACTTCTGATGTGGCTCCTAATTGCTTTATGGATCTATTTGCCGAAGTTTAAACTTCATTGTCTTCCTCTCACTTTTTGATCATGTCAAAGAGGGAGAAGAATATGGTCTAAATATGTCAGTCATAAAGTTTGTCATCATCAAAAATGGGGAGATTGTTGTATATGGCTTGCATATGTTTTTGATGATAACTAAACTTTATAGTTTGATGAGTTTGATGAGAACTAAACTTTATGATATCAGGACTCATGATTGATTGAGTTGATTTTACAAGAGGCAAGAGATTTCATAACCTCTTGAATGAGTTGGTTTTATAAGAGGTAAGAGGTTTCATAACCCCTTGAATGTGAACAAGCATGGTATTAAACCCTGTCTATCTTGATTGCAGGATCAAACATTATGACGATCGCTTGGAAGGTAAAACAAACGTCTGGATAAGCACTTTGCTATCTACAGTCTAAAAAAAGTGGTAAACCATGTCTAAACTCTTCAAGAACCCTTGGTAAGGCTATGGAATTCTCAATTCTGTTAAAGCAAGTAAAGCCAAATTGGGAAGTTGATTTGATCTAATGTGAAAAGGTTCTCTATGCTTGAACATATGGATTTGTTTGTTGGTGGATGTATTGACTTAACCTTGATTAATCAATTGGATGAACCAGTTTTCAAACATTTCAGGTGCTCCCTGCTCATGTGCTTTTCATGTATGTACTTCATGCTTTTATCATACGGGTTATTGAGCTAAAGTTCTAATCATTCCTCTTATGGTTTTGCAGGTTAGATCCTTTGTATAAATCCTACAACATCAAAGGAGTTTGTTGTCTCAGACTTGAATGGGTTGCAATGGGGTTAAGTAGACCAAACTACTGAACATCTGGAAAAACCCAGATTTCGGTCGACCGCCCCTGGTCGTCCGGTCGACCGGTTTTTCCAGAAACAAAAGGTCATCTGATTGTAAAATTTCGGTCGACCACCCCTAACTTCCGGTAGACTGCCAGCCCCGATGCAGCCTTATTTGACTTTGTGTTTCAAGCTCGTGGAAAGGTCTTTCTTCCCAATTGTTTAATCCCACTACCCCCAATTAAGCCAGGATTTATGGATCTGGTCTGGGGCATGCCTCTTGACGATTCAAGAGATATAAAAACAACCTAATGGGGTCATAAACCCTAATCAACTAAGAGATCCAAGGGGAGGCTATCCAAGAAGGAGAAGAAGAGGGTATTGTAGCTCTATGAACAGTACTTCGTGCAGCAAGATCTTCATCCATCTCCAAGGTGTTTCAAGTCAAATCTGAAGCTAGCAACCTCCAAGGAAGTGAAGAAGCAAGAAAACATTCAAGGAAGATCAAGGGGAGGCTGTCCAAGGAGGAAGAAGGGAAGAAGAAAGTAAGCAAGCAAGAGATCACGGGAAGACTATCAAAGGGTGAAAGAATAAGGTTTTCACAACCCATCCAAAGCCATTCAAGTGAAGCAGGAAGCATAGTTCAAGGATCTACATCATACATTCAGGGGGAGACCAAATCAAGAGATTTCTAAACTCTGTCTTATTCATCTTGGTGTTTTGAGCTTCAAGTCATTTTCGTTGTACTCTGGAAACATTCGTGTGTGTGTGTGGATCGTTTTGGATCAGTGGTCGTGTGTAGTTGTCTTGTCTGATTAGTGTGTGTGCGTGGATCTTCTTAGATCTACGTGTGTGTGTGTGGATCTATTTAGATCCGGTCGTTTTAGTGTGTGGAGTGCTGCATCTGTCGCAGCGTGTGTATGTATTGTTGATCCGGTTATTGGATCGTGTTGGAGACCTCGTCTCCATGTGTGTGTGTGTGTTGGGGCGCGTCCCCATGTGTGTGTGCAGGCGTCGTCCTACGTGTGTGTTTGGAGCGTCGTCTCCGTTTGGGGATTTATCCTCGAGTGAAGCCTCATCGGGTTTGGTAAGGGGTGGACGTAGGATTGCCGTGGTTGCATCTGAAACACCTTAAAATCGCTGTGCATTGTGGCTTGAATTGTGTGGTGTGATTCATTTCTCCTACCTCCATTCTGTGTGAACGTTAGTATATATTGTATTCTATCTTGTGGTTAAATAGATTTAAACTTCATAGTTAGTGTTTTATCACATATTTTAAAAAGGTCAAAAGTTTCCTTAAAATTGGTAAACACCCAATTCACCCCCCTCTTGGGTGTCATTGATCGCGGGACTTGAATTGGTATCAGAGCTAAGGCTCGAATTTTTCATAGTTTTAACAATCTAGAGAGATCTAGATCAATGACTACCAACATGTACACCCTGAATTCTCCACCAGTGTTTGATGGTTGCAATTTTGATTTGTGGTTAGGAAGAATGTTCAGTCTAGTCAATTCATACGATCCTAAGCTATGGAAGCCTATCTTACATGGACCCTATGAATTGCCTAAAGACAAAACAGTATGGACTGCAAACCATAAACTTAAACATGATCAAAGTTGTTTGGTTTTAAAGTTGCTTACTGTAGTAGTTAATTCATCATTTTTCCTTTGTCTCCCATTGCAGATCTGCGAAGGATATATTGGATGGCTTAACTGGTTTCCAGGAAGAGTATCAAGACCAATGTCTTTTGGTAGGCACAAGTGATCAAGGGAGTGATCAGCAAATTGGATCAAGCTCAATGGTAAATTCTGATTCTGATAATGAAGATGAGTGTAGCTATGAAGATTTGTTGATTGTATATGATGATCTTGCTGATAAATACAAGAAGGTAAAATCGAAAAATAAAAAATTAAAAAAGAATGCAGAACAAAATAATTGTAATTCCTCTTGTAAAAAATGCTCACATTTAGTGGAATTGATTGATGCTTATGTGTTTGACATTGAATTCTATAAAGATCAAATTTCTTCCTTGAGAAATGAAAATAAAGAGCTGAGAGAGAGAATAAGTTCAATGGACAATGGTCAGACTGAATTTGTTCATGATAAGAAACTTGAAAAAGAAAATGAGAAACTGAAGTAATTGAATAGAGCCATTTCTAAAAGATTGCTTACTTTTGAAAAAGGGAAATCTGTGAATGTTGATGAATCTAAAAGAGTGCATGCTTTGTTGCAAGAAATCAAAAACCATAAAACCATCAATGCCACTCTACATGAACAAGTCAATTCTTGTGAAAATAAGATGGTTTCCCATGAATTGCACATTGCATCTCTTAAATCTGAAATCATTGATTTGAAAAACTCTTTGTCCAAGTTTGTTGATGGGAAAGGTAATCTAGACAAAATCTTGGGGACTAAAGTCAATTTCTAAAGAGAAGGGCTAGGTTATAATCATGTGAACAAAAATAAGTTTGAAAATAAAGTTTATACATCCTTTGTGCACAGTTTAAACATAGTGAGCACATCAAATGGGTCTCCTAATCAATCTTCTCCACAGACAACAAAAATATCAAATGAAAATTTGAAAAAGAAAAATCATGTTGCACACACACATGCATCCATAAAGAAAATCAATTTGCATCAAAAATTTAAAAATACTGCTAGCACAACCACACATGTTAAACATACTTCTGCCACACACACACATCTACCTAGAAAGAAACTCACATGTTTTTACTGTGGAAAATATAGACATGCCATGCATGATTATTTTACGATGAAGAATGATGATTTAGAAGCACGTGGGAAAAGAATGAAACCTTTTGCAAAAGAGAAACAAGAGTGGAACAAAAAATCACATGCTTCAAAGAATCCTCACACTTTTAAGTATTCAAAGTCATGCTGTGATTACTATGGTAAACCTAGACATATGATGCATGGTTATCTTTTGATGAAAGATGATGAATTAACTATTGTTAAAAATTAGAAATTACATGCCAATGTTGCTGCTAACCCACAAGGACCCAAAAGGATTTGGGTACCTAGGATTGCCAAATGAGAAATATATTTTACAGGTGTGTCATGGAGTGTAAAGTATGAAATCTATTTTCGTCAAGAAGGTAAGCCACACGAGTCAAGTGACTCAAGCAAGGTTAAAAGAAAAATTAAATTTGAAATCTGAACACTCAGGTGATATCCCTCTTATTCTCTCTAGTAAATGTGCTGAATCTTGTGACATTGCATATGTCCGTACATACATTCCATCTATAGTTGTTTGCATATCTGTGTGTATATCACTTAGCATCTTGTTGTAGGGGAGCTTGAAGATTCATCAAATCATGATTTCACTACATACATTGAGTTTGCATACACCTTCATATGCTATCATGTACGAAAGTTGAAGAAACTACTTTTCAACTAGAATGAATTCATGTCATAATGCATTACATTTCTCTTTTCTTTCATGACATCCATGGCAGCATATAGCATTAGGATGTTACTGAACATCTTGCATTCATGCACACACTAAGGGGGAGCAACCACATTCGTCATATGGGCTTAGTGTTTAGGTTCATACCTGAGTCATGCATCAAGTTTGAAGCTATTAAGGGGATATTAGTTGTTAAAGGGAATTTGTAATGTCATTGTTAATAAATTTGAATCAAAATTGACAAATCAAATCTTTTTGCACTTGGATGCAGATTATACTCCCAAAATCCAAATGATGATGGGCTAGTCATGGCCAAGCTTGAATCAACTGGAAGAATACCTTGTAAGGATGAAAAATGATGAAAATTTTCTCAATTTGTACCAGGAGATGGGTAAGGATGTTCTTATAGAACAACCTCCAGGATCGACTCAACATCTGTTATTGTGTACAATTTGTAGAAAGCCTTGTATGTGCTGAAGCAAGTACCCAAGGTATGACAAGAGAGGCTCACATCTGTTTGATTAAAAATGGATTCAATAGGTAAGGTTCATCAAACACCTTTCACGAGGCAATCAGGTAAAGATATTTTAGTGGTTCAAGTATATGTGGTTAGTATCATTTTTTTAAGCTACTAATAATGCTTTATGTGATCAATTTGCAGGGATTGTGCAAGAATATTTTAAAATAAGTTTAATGGATGAACTGAGCTGTACCTTCTTTGGATTGCAGGTGGAAGACTTGAAAGATAATGGATGCTCAAGGCACAAGTATTGAAAATCAACTTCTAAGCTCTCTTTAAAAATAAAAAATATATATTTGTTTTAATTATGTCTTCATGAATGAAAATAAAAAAAATGTTGTTTTTGTCATTAGAATGCATTAGATTTTTCATAAATTACCATTGCATGACTGCATTTTATGAAAATGAAAATTCATTCATTTAGTTATCATTGCATGACTATATGGTATATCAAATGGTGACTTGAGAAAGGGCAAGTCATTCTTGTCTGAAGCTTATCACCATGCATAAAATTGTGCCTCCGCTAGGTACCATGAGTCACGTGTCCATTTAGGTCATAGGATGCATGTCTTTCTGTTGAAATGTCATTTATATAACTCATGCATAATGTGAAGTGAAGCTTTAAGTTGCTTGATAAGTGTTCAAAGCTTATGCCCCATCATTGCTTGGATTATAAGAATTGGGCTTGCAAAATGTTGACCTTCATGACATTAGTGATTCTGGATCTTGAAGGCATGTGGTGATGATTGTTGAACTCATCTATACAACTCTAAAAATTTGACATGTTGCTACTCTAGTTTGATGTGATGAATTTGTCAAATTTGCTCAACCAACTTGAAGATCTTGAAAAATGTGTATGAGGTGATTGGCTATTAAACATTTCTCAATTTGAATTACATGATCACACCAGAATTGAACTGCACATCTGGTATATCAAATGACGTTTGTGGAAGAGTGGATTATGTCCACTTGGAAGCATTCCCTATGCATTGAGCTGGGTCTTCGGACTAAAATCTCCGTCTCGTACCAGATGTTGAAAATTTTGACTGGCTTGTGATTGGTTGATTGTGAATGAATCCTTGAGATGATCTATTTAAATTAAAAAATATGTTTTTGATTAAATGATTTAAACATTTGGCTTCTGGATGATTTCTCATGTCAAAACTTGTGAAAGACTTCTGCAATTCTGATTTTGAACAGTTCTTAAATTTGGGTTGCATTGCTTAATTTTGATCATTCAAGCACCCTTATTCATCAAGGTCATGTCATGAAAAAATGTTGTTGAATCATTAATTGAATGTGAGTGTTTTCATGAGGAATTTGTCTCACAGGTTTGAAAATCAAGTTCTTGTATCTTGCCTTTGCATATTGCATTGCATTCTTATATGCTCATAGGTTGCATCGCATTAGAACTCATGCATTAACTGCATTTAGTTCACTCAAATTGGTATCCATTTAATTGGTATCAACAATTTTGCATCACATTGCATATTTGCATTGCATATTGCATACATTCCCTTTGCGTGCTTGCCTGTTATTATATGCTATTCACCTCCATCCTTTGGAATTTCTATGACCTTATGTCTTCTTGATAAATAATGTTACATTTGAGTCATTATTGATGTGTTTCGTGTACACTATGGGGAGTAAAAGTGCATCTATTTAGGGAGAGTTGCACTGTATACGTTCATGATATTTTTGATATACATGCTGAATCAAATTCATACACATCTTGCATATAATGTGAAAATGAGTGTTAAACATAAAGATATATGAATTTCTTTTCAACACTCTCAAGATATTAAACTTGCTATATGTATGTTGAGGAGATAGTTGAGGAAAAAGCTGCCTACCTATCCTTGTTGAAAAATCTGAAATAAAAATGAAAGGCAGAGCAATGCTCCGTCTCACTGAGGAAATTGGGCACATGTCACCTGAGACGTGATGTGGTTCATTTCTAAAAAGTGTTGACTAAAGTACCTTTGTTCAAAATGAGGTGAAGTGGTTCAGTATTTTGAGTAACCGGGGATTCTGACATGATCTCCATGCATCTACTCGCGTAAAAAGGAATTATTTGAATATGATCGTCCTTAGAAAAATTTTGTTTGTCCCTGTGAAATCATTGAAAAAGTGATGTGATATTTTTTGAGGTAGAGCGAAGCCTCCAATATGCTATTCTTAAAATTGAAGTTCAGTCTGTAAAATATCTCCTTGTGTTGATCTGAAAATTTGAATATCCATATTGCAACTATCATTTTTCATGTTACTCACTTATACATCTGAAAATTTGATTCATTATGTATTCAGAAAATTGATTGACTGCCTTAGCAACAGCATGATTATCCTATATGACTGGACAATCTCCTATGTGTTACACATGTGCACTCCGGTTGTCATGACTCTCATGCATCTTTCTTATCCCATTCCCTTCTTAAATTAGTAAGGGGGAGATATGCTTGCATATATATATATATATATATATATATACATATCTGTCTGGTTGCATTGTAGGGACTTCATGTGTCATCAGTTATATGTATATCGCTTCATGCATATTCATAAGAAAATCAAAAAATTGAAATTCACTGAAAATCCTAAAAATTTGGACTTCAATTTCTTTACACCTGCTATATGGAGTATTTGCCCTCAATTGGTATCATAAAAATCAACATTTTGTGACCCTCACATAGAAATAATCAACATGGCTTTTGAGCTCAACAATTGGTCTAGTTGGTTTTCATTGTGTCTTATGCTTGCATTCATAGTGCCATCATGCTTGTATTGAGTTTTTATGTATTTCCAGAAAATAAAAAAATTAGAAAATTTGAAAAACAAAGAAAATCATTTTGATGTGCCACCCTGCTCTTGCATGTTGTGAAAATCTGAAATGGGTTCTAACCTTTCAATGCTATCATGATGAACATCTCATCTTGTGAACATCTTCCACCACTGGCTCATATCCTTGAGGCCAATCATTAACTTCAATTGGTATCCATACGTGCTTGAATGTATTTGCCTTGAATGATATAATCTTGAATTGTGAATCCAGGTCTGCCTATTAAGTCTACACACCTTTCTGAACCCAATAATCAGCAATTGGCATCACAAAGAATCAACATGGTTTGATCACCGTATCCTTGCCTTGCTATTGCCTCACTCACACTTCTGATGTGGCTCCTCATTACTTTATGGATCTATTTGCCGAAGTTTAAACTTCATTGTCTTCCTCTCACTTTTTGATCATGTCAAAGAGGGAGAAGAATATGGTCTGAATATGTCAGTCATAAAGTTTGTCATCATCAAAAATGGGGAGATTGTTGTATATGGCTTGCATATGTTTTTGATGATAACTAAACTTTATAGTTTGATGAGTTTGATGAGAACTAAACTTTATGATATCAGGACTCATGATTGATTGAGTTGATTTTACAAGAGGCAAGAGATTTCATTACCTCTTGAATGAGTTGGTTTTATAAGAGGTAAGAGGTTTCATAACCCCTTGAATGTGAACAAGCATGGTATTAAACCCTATCTATCTTGATTGCAGGATCAAACATTATGACGATCGCTTGGAAGGTAAAACAAACGTGTGGATAAGCACTTTTCTATCTACAGTCTAAAAAAAGTGGTAAACCATGTCTAAACTCTTCAAGAACCCTTGGTAAGGCTATGGAATTATCAATTCTGTTAAAGCAAGTAAAGCCAAATTGGGAAGTTGATTTGATCTAATGTGAAAAGGTTCTCTATGCTTGAACATATGGATTTGTTTGTTGGTGGATGTATTGACTTAACCTTGATTAATCAATTGGATGAACCAGTTTTCAAACATTTCAGGTGCTCCCTGCTCATGTGCTTTTCATGTATGTACTTCATGCTTTTATCATACGGGTTATTGAGCTAAAGTTCTAATCATTCCTCTTATGGTTTAGCAGGTTAGATCCTTTGTATAAATCCTACAACATCAAAGGAGTTTGTTGTCTCAGACTTGAATGGGTTGCAATGGGGTTAAGTAGACCAAACTGCTGAAAATCTAGAAAAACCTAGATTTCGGTCGACCGCCCCTGGGTGTCCGGTCGACCGGTTTTTCCAGAAACAAATGGTCATCCGACTGTAAAATTCCGGTCGATCGCCCCTAACTTTCGGTCGACCGCCAGCCCCGATGCAGCCTTATTTGACTTTGTGTTTCAAGCTCGTGGAAAGGTCTTTCTTCCTAATTGTTTAATCCAATTAAGCCAGGATTTGTGGATCTGGTTTGGGGCATGCCTCTTGACCATTCAAGAGATATAAAAATAACGTAATGGGGACATAAACCCTAATCAACTAAGAGATCCAAGGGGAGCCTGTCCAAGAAAGAGAAGAAGAGGGTACTGTAGCTCCATGAACAGTACTTCGTGCAGCAAGATCTTCATCCATCTCCAAGGTGTTTCAAGCCAAATCTGAAGCTAGCAACCTCCAAGGAAGTGAAGAAGCAAGCAAGCATTCAAGGAAGATCAAGGGGAGGCTGTCCAAGGAGGAAGAAGGGAAGAAGCAAGTAAGCAAGCGAGAGATCAAGGGAAGACTGCCAAAGGGTGAAAAATAAGATTTTCAGAACCCATCCAAAGCCATTCAAGTGAAGCAGGAAGCATAGTTCAAGGATCTACATCATACATTCATGAGGAGACCAAATCAGGAGATTTCTAAACTCTGTCTTATTCGTCTTGGTGTTTTGAGCTTCAAGTCATTTTCGTTGTATTCTGGAAACATTCGTGTGTGTGTGGATCATTTTGGATCCGTGGTCATTTGTAGTTGTCTTGTCTGATTCGTGTGTGTGCGTGGATCTTCTTAGATTTGCGTGTGTGTGTGTGTGTGTGTGTGTGTGTGTGTGTGTGTGTGTGTGTGTGTGTGTGTGTGTGTGTGTGTGTGTGTGTGTGTGTGTGTGTGTGTGTGTGTGTGTGTGTGTGTGTGTGTGTGGATCTATTTAGATCCGGTCATTTTAGTGTGTGGAGTGCTGCATCTGTCACAGCGTGTGTTTGTATTGTTGATCCGATTGTTGGATCATGTTGGAGACCTTGTCTCAGTGTGTGTGTGTGTGTTGGGGCGCGTTCCTGTGTGTGTGTTTGGAGCGTCATCTCCGTTTGAAGATTTATCCTCGAGTGAAGCCTCACTGGGTTTGGTAAGGGGTGGACGTAGGATTGCAATCGTTGCATCCGAACCACCTTAAAATTGCTGTGCATTATGGCTTGGATTGTGTGGTGTGATTCATTTCTCCTACCTCCATTCTGTGTGAACGTTAGTATATATTGTATTCTAACTTGTGGTTAAATAGATTTCAACTTCCTAGTTAGTGTTTTATCACATATTTTAAAAAGGCCAAAAGTTTCCTTAAAATTGGTAAACACCCAATTCACCCCCCTCTTGGGTGTCATTGATCGTGGGACTTCAGCTCCGAATAAGGATCGGAAGTAGGTGGAAAAGGAGCTCTAGGGGAAGGGTTCCCCGGCTGTGGTGGGTGAGGTCGCAGAGCAGGAGCGTCCTGCCTCGGGGGCTCATGTGGCCGTCCGACCGGTTCGACACTCTGCTGAGAGGTAGATGCTCACTGAAGGGCAGCATCAAACCTTGACTCGAAAGGCTCAACCTCTAGAGCGACCAGATAAGAATACGCCAGAGTGGTCACGTTGCGGCAAAGTAATTCGAACTGGTAGTGAAGCTGCAAACCTCTCCGAAACTGAAATGCAGTAGTGGTGCTCTCCTCTCCAACTCCATATCCCAACCGGTACTCTTCATAGTCCCGAATGTACGTAGACACAGACTTGTTGCCTTGGATGGGTTTGATCGGGGTGCATGGGTTGGCCATAGTTGCACATAAGTGGGCATGCAAGAGACTCTTTTTCTCTTTTTTTTGTTTTAATGCAAGCACCTAGACACGACTCTAAATGGTGAAAAGGGGTAAAATGCGGACTCAAATACAAACATAGACTCATCCCATATCCGATACATGGCGGAGGTTTGATCCGAAGATCGCACTCACGCAAGTGTGCTACCTTCCCGGTAGGTGTAACCTATCATTCCGGGAACACATATTGATATACCGGGTATAGCAATGCAATGTGACACCTTGGACTGACTAATCGACTACCCTAGACTCGACTTAGCTCTGATACCGATTTGATGCGAGATAGGACGCGACTCGAGACAACAAGGGACTCTAGCTCGCGGACGTCCCTAAGCGATGGAAACGCGTGGAACTACGCGGTGGAGAAACCGGCAATGAGTCTCGGGTATTGGCTTTTCCACGTGCTAGGATCGAGTCACGGGACGGGTTCCACTCACTCACTCTTGCAGCGGTGATAAAATTTATAACGAGCTAGAACCTATCACTCATGCAGCGGCATATAGAAATATATACGAGTAAAGCAAATGCCAAAGTAAGAGGGTGGCGAGTGTACCTCCACGCTCCGGGCGTGGGGAAGACGACCCCGGCCGAACTTCGTACTCCCGATACAGTAAATATTTAAATTACAACAATGAATATTACTGCCCACTCCACGCAGGGAGGTAAAGGGCTACATGTGCACCCGAGAGTAACGGGATCGGGTTGACGGGCAGCAAGCCAGAAGGGCTTTCGGGCCGGAGACGGGCTGCTGGTCCGACTCATTACTATTCCAACTCGGTTCAGCAACTCGGTTCAGCCTGCTGGACAGCAAGCAAACTCGGATGCTGTGACGGCGGCTTTCGGTCACCTTCTGGTCACGGCGGCTGGCTGGGACGTCGGTGGAAGACTCCTCTTCGATCCCCGAGATCGGTGGCGGCTGAATCGACGCTGAAGTAATTTTGTAAGAATTAACATGTTACTGCCTTTGCTGGCCTGTTCTCGGGACATGAATGCGCACCTCCACGAAAAGAATTTTTACGCCAAGATCCGGTGTCGGATCGAGGCAAAACTGGTACCGTTGGATAGAGGACTCAAAGGGATACAACATATAATTATTTCAGATCCATCCAGTAGACGGATTAGAAATGAAAATGACTGTTCCCAATATTTTTTTAACTGACTCGGATTACAGACTGTCAGGACAGAACAGGATCTGCCTGAGACTGAATTTTGACTGACATAAAAATGATGGATCTAGACTCTGGGAAAATTATGGGTGGAAGAGGGGGATGTGAGAAACACATATGATTTTTTTGGGAATTGTTAGAGAAGACTAAGTGGGCGGGAAAAATACAACAACAACACACTATCCCGCAGATCTACTGATGGGTAGACTGTCAGGGGTGGAACTAAAATACCAAGAAAAAAATCAAACGGTGGCGGATTGACACGAAATTTAAATTGGGAATGGCTAACAAGGAGGGGGATGATGTATCAAAATTTCAAGATCATCATATAATTGGATTTGGCGTACCAACCTTTTCTTTCAGCTTCTATCCTGGATCTCGGAATCCTGGATAGCAGGGTAAAGAAATGGTTGTGGCGGCTCGACGGCGGCACCAAATGGAGGCGGCGGCGACGGCGGTGGCTGATAATCACATCCAGCAGAGGTGATAGAACTTGGAATCCACCAAGTTTATGGCTTCACACCATAGAAATCAGAGCAGTCCAGCTCTAAGGGGGAGAGGGGAGATAGGGGCGCCCTTGGGCTCTCTTGTGCAAATGTAAAATTTTCTTCTCATTAATTCTCATAAAATGGAAAATACATGGATTATATAGAGAGGTACAAAAGACCTAAACTACCCCTAGATCTAGGGTTAGGGAGGGGTAAACAAGGTATGGGATAATTAATCCCCCATGTGGTCAAATGGCCAAAATTAAAAAAACTACAACATGAATAAACAAGTATTAAAGGGGGGCGCCCCTTTGACAAAGGGATGGAAGTTTGAATTTTCTTCCCCTCCTTTGTCCAACTTTGACAAGTCATGGTCTAAGCCCACCTTGGACTTTGAACCAACCCCACATGGCCCATGATCCTAGGTTGACCAATGTGAAAGAGGGTGGGGGTCCCTGCTGGACCTACTGACATTTTACATAGAAACCCAAAGACTTCTAAAGACTAACAAATTGGCTTATAATGTCTTACAATTGCAAACCCAATTACCCAAGGATATAAATGTAAACAAAAGGATACAAATATAAAATAAAATGTTAGTGCCCGATGTTGATTCCCATCAAGGGCTCCTCCCCATCAACAGGGGCGGTTTGTCGTTCGGGCCTCCTTGTACAATAGGTGCCGAGCTTTGGCGCCTTCGTCGGTTCGGGAGGAATTCTGACGTTGCTCCCCCCCAATGCTCTTCAAAAGAGTCATGGAGGGAGTTTTGTTCATGACCCAGCTAGGGGCTGAGATAATTGATTTCTTCATGCGGCTTGAGAGTGAGTAGAGTGCTCACAATCGGGTCCGCGCTGAGTCCGACTGGAGGATCGGGCGGTTAACCTCCGAGCTTGAAGTTCTTTGAGGAGAGTCGACCTCGCTTCGGGCTCGGGATCGGGCGAGCCAGAAGGAGGCCCGGTCATTGTCCGAGCAATTGTCCCAAGCTCAGTACACGGTCGACCTTAAAAGCAAGCTCCTGGAAGAGGAGTGCCAGGCTCAAGTGGCACGCTCGGGACAATAGGCGGCCGAGCAAGAAGAGCTCGGAGGCCAGCTCTAGGAGGCCGAGTGGGCCAAGAGGGAGGCTGAAGTGGTGCAGTTCGAAGCAGAAGCGAAGTTGACCGAGGCTGAAATAAAAGTGGACTAGCTGGAGGAGAAGGCCGTAGGAGCCGTGGTAGAGGTGATCGAGCGCTATCAGAGCTCGGAGGAGTACCATGAAGCTCTGAAGCAAACCGCCTTCGCCTATTATGAGCCTGGCTACCGGCGAGGGCTGTGGAAGGGCTTCGCCCAAGGCTTCCAGTGGGCGGTCGCTGAGGCCCGGCAGTAAGTACTTGATGAGCTCATCTTAGTTCTCGGGTAACACTACGACTTAAACGAGGAAGGCTCGCATTCTCCTGCCTCGACATCGAGTGACGAAGGAGGAAGCGAAGATATCTCTGCTTTGGTGGAGGAGAGATCACCAACTCCGGCTGCCTTGGGAGGGCGCGCGATCGAGGCAGTTCCCATACGAATGGGGTCAGTGCCCGGACTGGTCGTCGTCGAAGGAGCCGGGGGAAAATCTCCGAGCGCCGAGGGTCCTCCGCCTACCGATCATCAAGAGGGACCACAGGCTTCTCCAAGTTCCCCTATTCCCATAGATTAGGAAGGACAGTACTTGCCTTGTTGGCTCCCTTTCTCCTTTTGCAATTTCTACCT
Organism: Amorphophallus konjac; assembly: GCA_022559845.1. Lineage (NCBI taxonomy): Eukaryota > Viridiplantae > Streptophyta > Magnoliopsida > Alismatales > Araceae > Amorphophallus > Amorphophallus konjac. Next base: position 70,224,579 of record CM040125.1, read on the forward strand.
AGACTTAGCTATGTAATGGTTTTCTTTCTATATAATGGTAATAATATTTAAAACATAATTGACTATTTATTATCACCTTTGACCGAGTATGATTATCGTATCTGTAGTTGCCAGTAAATTGGAGATCTTGTACGATTCGCAGTTGAAAAATCAGTCTTGCGTGTTGATCGGCGAAGTTGTTGGTGCTGTACTGGCACCTTTTCATCTTTCCATGCTTTGAATGACTTGCCGTTTCACATATTACCACGGGAGGGTTCTGTGTGGGAGGTCGCGTAACTACTCCTAGGGAAGGACGTTTGCCTCTTACGTCTTTTCGAGGGGAGAATCAATTAAGGTAAAACTCTCCCCCTTCGGACTATAAAAGGTCCCGAAGGGCGTCTCCTCCTCTCTACGCCTATCACGCCTCGAGCTTTTAATACAAAGGAAGGAATTTTGGGAACGTGAACAGTTGGCATGGTAAGTATCTCGCAAGCAAGAAAATTAGAGCACAAGACTATCACATATAAGTAATTGAACAAGTAATTAATCCAAAAATCTACTTTATTTATAATAATGAATCCAAATGTACATAAGATCTTGACTTTTAACATCCTTACATCCTTTGACTCAAGAAAATAGAAAATTACAATCTGACTCGACTAGACACTTGATAACTAGGCTTATCTTATTCCAATAGACCTTCAATCGCTCTCGAACCCGCTACTTGCATAATCTGAATCCGATTCACTAGTATTTCCTGAAAAGACAAGAAAATAGGTATGAGCACACTTGCCCAGTAGGTATCTTCGTATCAACATGAAGGTAATATTTAAGTGATTAATATTTTAGCTCTAGAATTTGGGTAACAATGAGAATGCGATAAATAAGCAATGTAATCCTAAAATAATAGAGTCAAGACATGATCGAGTATATGAACAACTAAAATTCAACCATGTAGATGTAAGTTGGCCTTTCTTGAACAAGAATGTACGAGCATGTAACTAGAAAGTACTTACACAACCCTATAAAGGCTATGTACAAGAAAGTCATTAACAAGCATGTAAAAGAGCCTTGTGGATTTAACTCATTTATAAGAGAAAGTACTCCCAGCGTAATGCGACACCAGTATCATCATACCCCATGATTTATAGCACGTTTCCGACCATCGGCCGTGGGGGCTAGCATGGAGCCCTTGGACACAATCCGTGCCCGATCTTGCATCTTCAAGTTATAAATCCAGCTACCTCCAAAAATATAACAATAAAGTATGGCCAATAATATAACAAGTTCAATGATAGTTTCATGATACAATATCAAGGTAAGAATACGGGAGTTCAAAGATTTAAGTTAGAACTAGGTTATGCTATGAAGAAAATTCGGTAGCATAACGACATATTCTTTTCTTTCCATAAATTATAATTATCTTAATTGACAAGTGTTAAGTTCCAAGCAATCATCAGACCAGCTAGGAACTTGGAAAACCCAACCCAAAGGTCAAACCTCGGGTTAGACAGGATCAGGAATAAAGCGATCGTTTACTGAACCGTTTCATGCAGAAAGCGGTCAGAGTCTAGACCGTTTCATGAATAGAGTCAACGCATGAAAAATAAGTGTCGACGCAGTGAAACCTTCTGGAGCTTTGCAATCGTAGCAGGGCCGCTTGGTATCTTTTAGCGGTCTGGTGAATGGCCGCTAATAGAATCTGGCGGTCATCCATAGGGTCGCTAAGGTCCAAAACACATAAAACATTGGTAAAGTGCTTTCTAGATAATTGGCTTTGATGATACAACCAGCTCGGCGTCCTAGTGGGAATCCCAGGCTCGCGGAGTCTTACGGAGGCCTTGAAACATAATCCCCTAGTCCGACAGAAGGAATATCCAGCGGAGAGGTTCATAAGTCCAAGAGAGTGTGCCTAAATGCAAAGTGTAACTAATGGTCACATACCGGAGTATATGCCATGTACTTATGAAAATGACTCAAGAGATGAGAGTGGATCGTGTGAAAGCAGCGATCAAACAACGTTCTAAATACCACCATGAATCATGTTTCATAAACACAAGAGGAAATATTTAATTACAAAACTATAACATTTAGGCATGAAATTACATGATAACAAAAATAACGTTTAAAATCATTCACATGCTGAAATATGGTATTTATCAGGAAAATAAGACATGCCTTTTGATGATAAATAATAAAATTATAGAGTTACTAATATGCAATTTCAATTAGGCTCGGACTGGTCCACAGAACCTGAAAACGGCCATGGACTGGTCGTCTATAGGTAAAAAATGGTCTTGCGATAGGCCGCTTGTTGTACTAAGCGGTCACTTCATGGGTCGTTTCTGTCCGATGGACAGAAGTTGTAAAATAGTGAAATATAATGCTAACTTGGGGCATGTTATGCATGGAAATGATGTAAAACATGTAGTAAAGTATGCTAGAAGGTATTTAGGCCATGGACATGCATTGGTTGTGAAAAATAGACAGAAAATTTCTATTATTATTTCATTAGGGCTAGGTGCATGTATGGAATATAAACTTACTGCGCAGTCTCAATGAAACATAAAATACTCCACGTACAATGCATGAAATCGACTGGAAATTGAGGGCTTTTGTTTCTAATACCATGTTTAAACCGTTCATGAGATAACCTACCTCGAATTAGAGCTCTAAACGTCGAATTTAGAGCTGGAAGTTAACCCTAGTTTCTACTCGTTCAGAACCGAACCAGCAACTTCGTGGGCTTCTAACTTTTGATCCTCTTCACCTATGACCACGAAACTTTGAGGGTAAGAAGAGGATACTAAAAGTAACAAATAGTTATAAAGAACCCCTATCTAATTACCTCGTTTAGGGCTTCTATTTTGCTGATCAATCTGGCCCGGTCGCACAGTCTCTTGAGTTTCTTGTACCAAACCAGCGTCTTTGGAAGCCTTGTTCTCCTTGACGGCTTGATCTCCTAAGATGAAATTTTGAGGGCAGTTAGACCTTAGTATTATGAACGAAATATTATAAAGAACCTACCTTAAATTCTTCCTACTTACCTTAGTTCCACGCGAGCGAAATGTAAGGGTTGCGCAGGTTAAACTTAAGGTCTATTTATAGGGTTAGCTAGGGTTTTGGAGATTTGAACGAACCTAGAGTCCTAATTAGGGTTTCAATTCGATCCTCCAGCATTCTAGACTCTTCTAACTAAGGGATAGGATCAATCCTAGGTGATTAGTATGCCAAAGTTTCCATCTTTTCATGCCTTCCTCCATTCACGGAATCTGCAGAGAGTAGCGGTCCAGTTGGGACCGTTTCTTACCTTAAGCGGTCGCCCGATAGACCGTTTATATTCTTTAGCGCCAAATTTCAAATTATTCAAACTCTTTGTTATATATCCATTGATTTATGTGATAATTGGTATATTTATCCTCTAAATTTCATAAATAGCCTATTTTAAGCTTCTAGAATGTGGGTTAAACCTTGTGGGCTTGGTTTTGGGTCATTTTGGGCTTATTTAAAAGGGCTTGATCAACCAATAAGTATTGGGTCTTATTATATTACTTTAATTAACCCAAATTCATTTACTAGTCTATTTATTTCTAAAAAAATCTAAGAAAATCAAATAATATTCTATAAAAAATCTAAAATACTATATATATAATTTTGGGGCATTACACCCTCCCCCACTTAAGAGAATTTGGTCCCCAAATTCAATATATGGATCTTATGGAGAGTGTACTTACAGTTGAATAAATCGGGAAATCTCCTGCGCATGACTTCTTCCGTTTCCCACATTGCATCTTGATCCGATCCTTTATTCCACCGGATTTTTACCATAAGAATGGTTTTATTTCGAAGCTGACGCACCTCTCGATCAATAATTTTGTTAGACTTTTGTTCGTACGTCAAATATTTTTGAATCTCCAAATTATCATAAGAGATAATGTGGAATGGATCATAGACATATTTCTTTAACTTAGAGACATGGAATACATCATGAACTCCTGCTAGCTGTGGAGGTAATGCTAGACGATATGCCACCTCTCCCACTCTTTCAAGAATTTTAAAAGGGCCAATAAATCTTGGCGTGAGCTTGCCTTTAATACCAAACCTGCGAATACCATGACTAGGGGAAACCGTAATAAATACATGATCTCCCGCCTGAAATTCCAAGTCTCACCTTTGGTTATCAGCATAGGACTTTTGCCTATCTTGAGCCACCTTGTCAGTTGTATCTCGAACAAGATAATGGCCTAGAATTTGTCTTTCACCGACCTCATCCCAGCATATTGGTGTACATAAACTTCTTCCATATAATGCCTTAAATGGTGCCATTTGAATGCTAGCTTGGTAGCTATTATTGTAGGAAAGTTCCACTAAAGGTAGATGATTGTGCCAGCTTCCACCGAAATCTATGACACATGCCCTTAGCATATCTTCCATTACTTGATTGGTCCTTTCGGTTTCACCATCAGTTTGTGGATGAAACGCAGTGCTAAAATTCAATCGGGTCCCTAAGGAATATCGTAGCCCCTTCCAGAATTGTGAAGTAAAGCGAGGGTCTCGATCAGAAATAATGGTGATAGGGACACCATGTAATTTAACAATCTCCTTTATGTACAAAGTAGCCAAGATATCCACAGACCATCGACTTTTAATAGGTAAAAAGTGAGTCGATTTTGTTAGACGGTCTATGATCACCCATATTCCATCATGTCCACCTCTTGATTTAGGCATTCCCATGATAAAATTCATTCTTATACTCTCCCATTTCCATTCTGAGATTTCCAAGAGATGTAGTTTTCCAGCAGGCCTTTGATGTTCTGCCTTAATTTGTTGACAAGTAAGACAACATGATACGTAGTCTACTATTTCTCTCTTCATATTGGGCCACCAATAATTTCTTTTAAGATCTTGATACATCTTGGTAGCACCAGGATGAACAGTATACTTAGATTTGTGAGCTTCTTCTAAGATCATCTTCTTAGTATCAGTATGATCCGAAATACAAATACGACCTCGAAACAATAACCTCTCGTCATTTGTAATAGAGAAATCCGGTCGTTATTCCATATCAGCCTTAATCTCCACTAGTATAGGGTCATTCTCTTGTAACTTTACTAGATCTTCAATCAATGTAGGTTGTGTCCGGATATTGGATATAAAATAATCTTCTTTCTTCATATCAACGTCTACATTCAACTGAGAAAATTTAGAAATAAGATTTGTCATACCTTTCAAACTTGATAGCTTTCCCATCAGTTTTCTGCTGAGCGCATCGGCAACAGCATTTGCCTTGCCAGGATGGTATTGAATAGCAAAATCAAAGTCCTTGAGATACTCCAGCCATCGCCTTTGCATCATATTCAACTCCTTTTAAGAAAAGAGGTATTTCAGGCTCTTATGATCAGAATATACAGTAAATTTCTCCCCATAAAGATAATGACGCCAAATTTTTAAAGCGAATATGGCTGCAGCCAGCTCTAGATCATGGATAGGGTAATTCTCCTCCTTCGCTTTAATTGTCTTGAAGCGTAGCAAATTACCTTGCCATTTTGCATGAGTACGCACCCTAGGCCAATACCGGATGCATATGTATAACTTCAAATCCACCACCTTCAACAGGCAAAGCCAGTATAGGTGCCATGGTGAGATGTTCCTTCAGGGCCAAAAAATTTCCTTCGCATTCCTGTGTCCACTCAAAAGGATTTTCCTTTCTACTGAGTCTTGTCTAAGGAGCGGCAATTTTGGAGAAATCTTTGATAAATCGCCTATAGTAACCAGCCAGCCTAATGAAACTCCAAACTTCAGATACAGTGGTCGATCGGCTCTAGTTCTTAACAGCCTCAACTTTATAAGGATCTACTGCAATGCCTTCTTTAGAAATAATGTGGCCAAGGAAAGAGACCTCAAGCCAAAATTCACATTTGTTCAACTTAGCATAGAGTTGGTGTTCTTGTAAGGTTCGCAAAGCAACCCTAAGATGTTCCTTGTGTTCCTCCTTTGTTTTAGAATAAATAAGGATATCATAAATGAACACGACTACGAATTGATCGAGATATGGTCGGAACACGTTGTTCATTAGTTGCATGAATGTAGCCGGGGTATTAGTTAAACCGAACGGCATTACCACAAATTCATAGTGCCCAAATCTGCTTCGGAAAATAGTCTTGTAAATGTCTTCCTCCTTGATCCTCAGTTGATGATAACCCGACTTGAGGTCAATCTTGGAGAAGTAATCCGCGCCAGAAAGTTGAGCAAATAGTTCATGAATGCACGACAATGGGTATTTGTTCTTGATGGTAAGTTGATTCAGCTGCCTGTAGTCGATGCATAACCTGAGGGAACCGTCCTTCTTCTTGACAAATAAGATTGGCGCACCCCAAGGGGATGTGCTGGGTCGAATGAAACCTTTTCTAGTAGCTCTTGAAGTTGCTACTTTAATTCCTTCAACACCGTGGGGAACATCCTGTAAGGAGCTATTGACACAGGTGATGCTACAGGTACGAGTTCAATGGTGAAGTTAACCTCCCTCTCGGGCGGTAAACCATGCAACTCGGAAGGAAAAACATCAGAAAATTCCTGCACTACGGGGATTTCATCTATCTGAATTCCCTTAGACTTGGTAACTACTACGGAGTGTGAGCGACGTCACGCGGAATTGCCAGAGGCGAGCGGAGCGCGGGGGCTCATTTTGCTGCGACATAAAAAAAAGGAGAGAGAAGGGTAGAGACCACCACGAGAGATTGCTCCGGCGGGGTGTGCAGAATAGATACAGCGAAATAAGATCTAGGGATTAAACGTCCATAGCGGGAAATGACTCTCCGTGACCTCGGGGGGATGGGAAAGGTGTAGAATTTAAATGATAGTAATTTAAACAGCCATTGCGGGAAGTGACTCGCCGCGGCCTCGAGAATATGAGAAGATATGAAAACAACACAGGATATAAATGACAGAAATTTAAACGGCCATTGTAGGAAGTGACTCGCGGCGGCCTCGAGAATATGAGAAGATATGAAAACAACACAGGATATAAATGACAAAAATTTAAACGGCCATTGTGGGAAGTGACTCGCCGCGGCCTCGAGAATATAGATATGAGAATAACACAGGATATAAATGATAGAAATTTAAACGGCCAATGTGGGAAGTGACTCACCGCGGCCTCGAGAATATAGATGTGACCGAGAGGGGCCAGAGACCCAAAAATAAGAAGAATGATCGTGCTTACATCAAAAGCGAGAAATGGTGGGTTGCTTCTTCCTCTCCCTTCAGCTGACCGATGGAGGGGGCTTTCCTTGGTTACACTTGCGAAAGAGAAAACAGACAGATAACAAGTGAATCAGAAAAATGGCAGTGTAGTATTAGTCCCTTGTGATGAAAAATGATGAAATCGTGGCAAGACACACACCTGGTTGGTGTTGTTTTTAAACCCCTCTCGGACACGAGTAGGAGGAAAATGCTATGATGAATGGGGGATCGTGCAAACGTGCATAAAAATGGATCTCTCTTATGAAAGGAGATGACAGATGACGGGATGATGCATGCAACGAAAACGACAAAAGAGAGTGGAGAGAATGGCTTATTGAAGATGCCGATAGCGGGATCCGGCGGAGCTTCGGCAGCGTAGGAATGACGTGGAAGCAAAATGGATGGAGCTGGCCTTCCTCTCGCGAGCGCGGGCACCCGAGAAGCCATCAGAACCTCCCCCTGCAAAAACCTACAGGTTAGAAATGGGATACGATAGAGTCTCTCTTTCCTCTGTCGGATCTCAAGCCCCCTCCCTTTGAGGGAGGGGGTCCTCTATTTATAGGGGAAATTTTGATTGGGGCGTCCAGGACCTTGGACGCCTCAACACATATTTTTTATTTTTTTATTTTAATCTATCTATTGAGGCATCCAGGCTCTTGGACTCCTCAATGATGAGGCGTCCGGGGCCCTGGACGCGCCCATCTTGGCCCATCGAATTGCCGCCGTCGAAAGCCATCGATAGTGGAGAAAGCGCGTGGTTTCGGCGGGTAACCGTGACTCTTAAAGGGTGCGTCTAGTCGACAAGACGTTTTTATAATTGGATTTATTCGAAACGTCAAACAAAACGACTGGAGCGACACCACGTGTGCACTGCATGAGACTCTGAAGAAGGCGTCCAGGCTCCTAGACGTCTCAAAGTGAGGCGTCTAAGCAGCTTGACACGTCAAAGACTTTCTACGAAAAAATTCAGAAAAATGTAAAAAAAATCAAAAAAATAGGAAATCACCAAAGTAATTAAAAATGTGAAGGCAACCTTGGGGTATCATGGTGTAATATGAGATTTACTCATGGTAATGTCAAGAACGGCGTGTCTACAGCTGCCCTGCCTTGGCGTCTGCTTTGCAAGGGAGTGGCACGTAGTGGAGTGGCATAGAAGTGAAATGAAATGGAGTGGGAGCAGACTGAAAAGTAGATGCCAAGGTGTGATGAGACACGTTCTGATCATTATGGTTTGGAATGCTTTCAGAGTTTCAATGAGGCGACCTTGAAGAAGGTCTTTCGAATTCAACAATTGCTTGGACGGAAATCAAACATGGAAGGGGAAAATGTGCGCTCAGGCACAAGTAGAAAAGGGGACCAACTTCTATGTGTGGAAGTACCTGGGTTGTAAACCTGCTGGTTTCACCTTTGGGGAGCGATTATCAGCCAATGTGGAAGTGTTGCGGCCAAGGTGGGTCGAATGGAGTAAAAGTAAAGGAATATTTGAGGATCAGTCCGAGCAAGGGTCTCTTGTGGAAGGACAGCCCAGGGCTATCTGAATAAAACTCAGTATTTCATTCGGAATGAAATATCTCGTATTATAAGACTTAAGCACGGCGGCCTTCACAATCAAATTACTTTGAATGATCTTTTGCAATGGAATCAAAGTCCTACATGAATGCATGCTGGGTTTAAAGGAAAACTTAAAACAAACTAAATTAGAAAATAGCCAAGAATAATATTGCCAAGTTGTTAAGAATGGGTCAGGATACCGATCCGGTGAGCTGATACTGAGCCGGGGCCTGTTTATCTACGCACCAACCCACTGAATGGAACCATCGTCCCCACGCTTCCACAACTTGATGGCCTATCCGTACAACTCAAATTCTTTCGAAATCATCACTATTTTTATTGAAGGGGAACTCAAATTCCAGAGTCATTCAGGTCGCAAGGTCCTTGACGTGCTCTAGTAGCGTAACTATCATATATAATACAATGCATGACATGGTGGGACTAGTTACCGAATGGTGGCACATGATGGGACAGTGGTGTCCATTAGTGAAACCTGCACTAAACAACATCATTAAAAGCAGCAGAATTGCACCACAGCGCAAGGGGGGTCAAGACAAAATATCTTTTGCTAAAGTCAAGAACAACGACTCATCATTGATGTGACGCATTTTGGCTTTTACACCCCCCTTCCTAAAAGTACTCCCTCTTGCCTAGTTCAGCCAAATGCATCAAGGAGAGCTTTGAAACTTAAGAGGAGGAGGAGAAGAATCTTGGGTTCTTCTAGATGGAAGGCGAGTCTTCCCGCCCTATGAAGAGGAGCAGGCCTAACAGCGAATTCAGGCGGCTCTCCGACCTCGAAGGGCATCTGAGTGGAATGATCCAGTCGCCTATGGTGAGTTGATTTATTTGAAATTTCCTATACGACCTCTCTTTCACCTCTTTCCTCCTTTGTTTTTCTGCTTCTTTTCCAGCCGTATCCCTTCTTCCCAGGCCCGAGGAAATTTTCCAAACTACCGTGGCTTTCGAAGCTAACTTCCAACCTCTCCATCGGCATGAGGGCCATACTCACGAGGTGGCATCTTCAGGGGCTCCTAGTTCACGCCAAGCATTACGAAAAGATTTGCATGGACTGGGTGGCTATGGGTGTGATGGTTGAGATCTGGCATCCTTAGACTCACACTTTCATTTTCCCTACTTTCGAGGCGACCATTCTTCTTGAGGAGGTGGAACTCCTTCTTGGGTTGAAAAGATTCAAAAGGGATGGCAAGATAAAGATTATGCCGATGCTGAAGAGGGCAACCTCTGAGGATGTCCTCGGAAGTTTCATGCCGTCTGGTGCCGTTAGAAACGTCCAGACTCAGAAGGGAATTAACTTGCGGAAGCTCACGAAATGGGTCATGGATGCCCTGAGAGGATCGCCAAACGATGATCGTTTGGATGAAATTATGAAGGGATTCACAATCTGTTTGGCAGGTGCTCTCTTATTCCCTTATACCGACAACACAGTGGAGGAAGATCAACTGAGTGCCATTTGCGGTATTTGGAATGGCAAAAGGGTGGGACCTGCCGTTCTTGCTTACCTCTACGGTGGCCTTACTGCTTCCAGCATGGGTAGGCCTCCTTTTGGTTGCGCACTTCTTCTGAATTGCTGGGTTGATCTATATTTCAAATTTGATCACCGTGAGGGGATGCCAACTGCTTCGAAGATCTTTCAACAAAGCCCCCTTTACCACATAGCCGATGTGTTAGGCTTTGGTGGTAATATAGTGAACCGCATTCCGTGGCTGAGGAAATGTGAAGACTGGAGGTCTCACTTCAGAACTATGACGCAAAGCTTCTTTACTTGCACACCGGCATGTTTACTCTCGCGCGAACTCCTCACGAGGTCTTCCCCCGAGGCTGAACTCCAACTCATTGGCGCGACTGAGTTTGTTCTCTACAACGCGCATCGGTGCTGCATTCAAATCGGCATTCCCCGCCATTCGTTCCCACCGTTATCGGACATTGCTCCTCTAAGGAAGAGAGAGTTGGGCGCGGAAGATGATGCAAAGGAGGTGAAGGCCATCAAAGTGTCGTGGAAGATGAGCATTCCGGAAAAAGCATTAGTGCATGTAGAGGAAGAACGCGAGCTGTGGAGGGCTTATGTAACCGAACTGGGGAAGTTAAGGCCTGAAGTGTCTAAGCCCCTGATGTAACTCACTTTGCTGTTTTAATGAAATAAATGCGAAGTTATTGTGTGGAAATGCTTTCTTTCTCTTTTTTTATTATTATTTTGATGCGTCCATATACCTAGACGCTTATATATATATATTTTTTTTATTATTATTATTTTTCAATGGGCATGTCTGAAATTCTGGACGCATCCATATATTTTTTTTATATAAATCAATTTGCGTCCCCCTCTCTTTTTATTATTATTTATTTATATTTTTGTTTGACGCATCCAGGCGCCTAGATGCGTCCCTTTTTTTAAAATTATTTTATTATTATTATTTTTTTGCTGACGCGTCCATGCGCCTGGACGCGTCAAGCATTTGGATTTTATTTAAAAAGGCCACCCGTGCGGCCTTTTCTCATTCAAACGACCCCCCCTCTTTCCTAAGGCTCTCCCCCCTCCCATTCGACCCTGAACAACTTATTCTCGGTTCCTAATGGAGCACGGGGGCCCAAGCCAAGGTGGAGAGAAGCGGAAATGAGTTGCCCACCATCTGAGGAGGTCCCGGGATCGCACGGAGGAGGCCGCCGTGGAGGAGGAGGCGCTTCCCTTGGCCGTGGAGGGCCTCGAGGGGCCCGTTCGAGCAGGAGAGGAAGAGCATGACTCGGTAAGTCACCTAGAACTCTTTCTTTTTGCATTATTTTGTGATTTTATGCAAAAAATGGGGCTAGAGACGATGTTCGGTTGGAGGTGGAGGTGGAATGATTGAGGTGTCCAGGTCAGTGGACGCCTCAATATATATAATTTTTTTAAAAGAAATTTTAACGCGTATATATATATATATATATATATATATATATATATTAAGGAGTCCAATCACCATGGCGCATCCATGATTATTTTTTTTATTTTTTTAAATATATATATGCATCGTGTTGTTCTTTATTTGTGGCTCTGATGTAATTTCTTATTTTTGTGGTTTGCAGGGTGTGATGAGGAGCCGGATCAGCTGGTTCCTGGTAGTGGCGGCGTACCGAGCGCTGCCGGACTTTCAGAGGGCCCGAGTGGACGCCATGGGGTTCGGGGCATTCTTGCGGATTGAGCCCTTCCGGCTCGACCTGCCTCTCGTCCAGGCGTTGAGGGAGCGTTGGCATGCGCCGAGTCGAGCGTTCCTGATGTCCTGGGGGCATATGGTGCCAACGCTGGAGGACGTAGTCCGGATCACCGGACTACGGGTGGACGGTGAGGCCGTCAGTGGGGTCACCTACCCGGATTACAGAGAGAGTGCCCTAGAGCTGTTGGGGCTATAGACGAGCTCGACTAATAGAGACAGCATGACAGTCAGCTGGGTAGACATCATGGAGGCGCTCGGATTTGTGGACTCGCGTCAGCACGTCAGTGAGAGCGGAGCAGAGTTCCTAGCGCGGCTAGAGGAGGTAGCTCGGAGGGCTTTCAGCAAGGACGCGGGCGACCGAGAGCGGGCGGACCTGGACCTTCGGAGGTTCCTTTTCTTCCTACTAGGCCCCCTTCTGCTGGGGACGAAGGGGGGCGACATTCACTGTCATTTCCTTGGGATCGTGGCGGGCCTAGACCGAGTGGGGCACTACGTGTGGGGGGCAGCCCTACTCGCCCACTTGATTGCTGATCTTTCTCAGGGGGGAGAGAAAGAGACGGCAGTCGACGGCTTCGCTCCTTTTCTCCAAGTAAACATTTCATTTATGTATTTTACAATGGTTCCTAATTTAAGTCATGCAATCATTGGTACTAATAATGTATGATGGATGTAGGTATGGAGTTATTACTACCTCCCGATGGGGAGAGCCAGGCAATAGAACCGGACAGCCGTACCCTTAGCGCGGCGGTGGAGGCCGGTCATGACTGCGGCACCGCGCAGCTACCAGCTGACGTCGCTTCGACGTGAGCTGACCGAGTACCCTGAGGCCATGGTATGATGTATAAGCTTTTTTTTGTGCATTTTGTTCACTAGAGTGGGGACTGATATGATGCATGTATGGTGATGCAGGTGGTATGGAGGCCTTACCTGGGCATGGCCGATGCTGGCCAGCCTTGGGTTGTAGCGGGGCCGACCTCGTTTCGGGCGGGACTTGTGGGTCCACTGCCTGAACGAGATCAAGCCACTGCAGCTCAGGCTAGTCATGAGGACCCTAGGGCTTGCCCAGGAGTGGGTGGAGGTGGACGAGCCGAGCCATGTCGGGCGGAAGACCCGGGGCAAGGCGAAGCTCGTGGACTGGCATACACGCTTTCCTGCACAGTACCAGGACTGGCAACAGGGTGGCGTTCCGGAGGTGTCCCATGTGTAGGATAGTGCCGACTCCCTGCGACGGTACCGAGACACGTATGTAGGACGCCTCTACCTAGGGAGGCCAGCAGGGGTAAGTATGAAACGTGGATTTCTTTTTGTGTAAATGCATGCATGTGACATTAATCTATATGCTTATGAATGCAGGATGCTCGTGACACTATCATCACTGATCTGCGGGCCCAGCTGGCAGCTGCCAGGCATCAGTTGGCAGCTAATCCTGGTGAGTTTATGCAATGCCTTTTTTTTGTCACCTGGATTCCTGGTTAGTAGCCTCTTACTGTCATTTGTTGTTCTGTGTTTTAGCGTGCCCATCAAGTGGAGACGGCTGAGATGACTGGTGGGGCGGCCTCCAGCTCGCGAGCCCCTCCTCCGGAGGTCTCTCCTCTCCAGGAGCAGTTGGCGGGTGCGGTGGCCCGTGCTGAGGGGGCCAAGCGTGATCAGGTGGCTCGGGTGAGTGTTTGCTGATAACTTCATATTTTCACATATTAATTTCACATGTTTTAGAGAAAATTCAAAGTAAATTGTTGATTATGTGTGAAAATATCGACAAAAATAGGTTTTGATGAATTTTGGAGTTTTCATGAAAAATGATAAATCTTGGGGAAGAATTTGTAAGCAGAATTCAATGCATATATATGAATAAGTTTTTTTTCATTGATTAATATTTTTTGTTACAACATTTTTTATCTTGCTGTCACTTATGCACTCTTTCTAAATGGCAGGTGCATGTATTGGGCCTGCGTCAACATAAAGGCCCAGGTGGGTTGCATGAGGCAGCAAGGTGGCATCAATATAAACATGAAATGCATAAGGTTATAAAGAGCATCACGTAAGGCAATATGCATTACAAGACTCAAAGGCTTGTTGTATGCATGAAACACATGCATAGTGGTATTAGGCTTCCTTCACGTAAGATGACCATAAGAATGGAATTGCAAGAGGCAATGCATAAAGTGGACACCACGTGCATGGCAAGCTGGGTGCGTTGATAATGCAAGAAGAAGGGGCCACTCGTGCTTAACATCAGCTTTAGCAGATGAGGATAATGCGTGGCTAACCATGCATGGCTTATTTGCATGAGCATGAGGGATGCGAAGCCGTCTGCTGCATGCCTACCACGTGAATACCGCCGACGAGATAAGGAAGGTGTGCATGGATAACGCGAAGATGACGGAGGCAGTTCGCTAGCTCCAGGGCTTCAACAGAAGATGCAGTCGACGTGATAAGGTGAAGATGCAGCGAAGAGGAGTTCACTCCGTGTGCGACGGTGGGCAGCGCAGGCTTCGTGAGCCGTTCGCTCGTGGCGAGATGCTCGTGTGGGGAACGGTGGATGACTCCGGCGGGATAGAAAGAATCGACGAAGATAGCGGAGGAGGTTCCGTAGTGAAGCCGGCGTCACCCATGTCCCTATAAAAGGGAGTTTTAGGGAACCGGCGCGGGGTGTGCTTGGTTTTTCTTTTGAGCTTGAGTTCGTGCTTTGCTTTTGGTTTTTGGTTCTCTCTCTTGTTGTTGTTTTTTTTAGTTTTGGGTTGCTGGCCATTCTTTGGGAGGTTCTCGGCTCGCTCCGGGAGACGGCGAATCTCCTCTGCTATGCTTGTGGCGTCTGGGACAGGAGCTAGCCGAACTCCTTTCCTGCATCACCTAACATGCAGACGGTCGAGGAGAGCAGTAGTCGGTGACGCGAGCTTCCTTCTGCAGCGCCCTATCCGCTGCCACGAGACCACAGGGTGCCGTCCGTGAAGGCGACTGCACCTGGGTTCGGCTCCGTGTGCTGCTGCTCTGTTAGCAGCATCCCCGAGTGTTGTCCTCGGCGAGCTTCTTCTGCCGCAGCTGTGTTCCCGGTGCCGCAGCAGGCTTCTCCGAGCGTCCGTCTGTCTCTGGAGAAGGTCCCGTGCTGTCGCGGCTCCTCTGCTGGTTAGCTCCGTGCGTCACGAGCCTCCTTGGCGTGAAGTGCAGCGTCCGTGGAGTCCCCAAGCTGCCGGCCCCTTTGTTGCTGTAGCAGTTTTCCTTGGGTGCTGTTAGGAAGTTCGCTGGGAGCAGAAGCCCTCCATGCTCTTTTATTTATTGTTATTTGCATGTTGATCATTTCAATATTCTGTTATCAATTGGAGCTTTTTGGTTTGATTTAGTTAGTTCATTAGTCTTAATTGTTTCAATGTTGTTAACTACAATACCAGCGCACGTTTACACTTTCATATCGATTTAATGCAAGAGTTTTGTTCATGATCTCTATCTTCCCTCTTCTTTTGACGTGGTGCCTTTCTTTTACTGTTATCCTTGCAATTGATTACATTAATTGGTATCTTAGTTCTAAGTCCATTTACCAAGGTTAGTGAAATCAATTTGTTAACTTTTATTTTAGTGTCCATTTGTCATTATTTATTTAATTATAAAAGCTTAAGATTTTCTACCTTAAAATCTAAATTTCCCTGTGGATTCGACTCGGACTCACTGCTTACCTATTCTCCTTTAATTAATTTGTGAGCCGATAATTAAATTTGGTAGTGAATGTATTAACGGCATGCATTTTAACTATCATTTGCTTGACACGGGTTCCTTTTCTGCGTATTCCCTTTCCTTTACTGACTTCAATATGGGCTTTGACAAGTGGCGGAGATTCGGGATGCACTGGCTCGTGCGGTCCGTGTAGAGCAGGAGTGTAACGCCTGGGCGGCAGAGCGCGATGCCCAGATACCGGAGCTATAGGAGGACCGACGACGACGGGAGGCTGAGGAGCTTCCTCGCGATGTGCTAGAGTTACGGATTGCCCTTGAGGTGTCGAGGAGAGAGGCAGAGAGGGAGAGGGTGGAAAGGAGGGTAGAGAGGGAGAAGGAGAGGGCGGAGAGGAAAGCTTGGGAGGCCCAGACGACGGAGCTCCGAGTGAGTCTCGGTACGGCAGAGGGGAGGCTGCGAGAGAGCGAGCAGCGGTACCAGAGAGCGAAGGAGCGCGGGGCGCGCCTTCGACAGTCTGGTTCCTTTTCTGTAGGTAGCTTCCTAGTTTCTTCGGCCGAGGAGCGGCGCATGCGTTCGAGGCCAGCCAGGCACCACAGGGTGAGGGGAGCACCGCCTCTCAGAGTTCGCGGAGGCCCCCTAGGGATCCACGCCAGAGGAGAGAGGAGAGGGATGATCAGAGAGATGATCAGGAGGGTGGTGGTGAGAGTTAGAGAGTGATTTGTACACCCACCATCCTCACTTATGATGTATATGATAGACAATTTGTTATATGGAATGGTTTCTTTTCTGTCACTTGACTATCTTTTGTGCATGTTCTTTCCCTTACGCCTCTCCTTTACTTATTTTCTCGTGACACGCTTTACAACATCTTACCCCGAAAGTGGAGAAATATGCCTTGTGCGGAGGGTATGCCATCTTCCCCTCCCTCCTTTTGAGGCGTCTAGTTGCGAAGACGCGTTCTAAGCTCGAATTCAAATTTAAATCACCAAGAACTATGGGACGGCCTTTCTCCTTCCTCATTTCGCCCACAAACAACTTCTCCTCTCATCAAGATTTTCTTGCCTAGCTTCATCTTCTTCCACTCTTGATCCATGGAGTACGGTGGGCCAAACCGTGGTGAAGGGAGAGGGGGGCGAGGAACCCCTCGCCCGAGGAGGGTCGTGCAAGAGCATGGAGAGGCGGCCACGGAAGGGGAAGGGCCTCTTCTGGCACTCGAGGGACCCGAGGGCCCGGAAGACATAGAGGGAGGTGAGCATGGCCTGGTAAGCTCCTTGATCTCCACTCCTTTTAGTTCCTTTTAGTTTGGTAGCGAATAAGTAGAGAGGGAGAAGAGGGCTCGGTGAGTGTTGTATGACGAACACGTCTTTGACAGGAGACACGTTTTTTTTGAATGATATGGCCCTTCCTTTTTTTGATGCGCAGGGTATGACAAGGATCCCGGGCTTGGCCGATGAATGGGCGACTGCGGATGAGCCGAACTGCGTCGGGGGAGAGAGACGCGGCAAGGTAAAACTTGAAGACTAGCGCATACGTCTCCCTGCTCAGTTCCCAGACGGGTAGCGAGGTGACGTGCCTATGTAGGGGAGTGCCGACTACCTGCGACAGTGCAGGGAGAGCCATGTGGGGCCCCTTCAGCTCGGGAGACAGACAGAGGTGAAAGCAGAGTCCTATATATTTTTTAACCTGGGGCTTAGCCGATAGCTGTTGTTTGCCTATTCCAGCGTGCCCAGCAGGCAGCGATGGTGGGGATGGCCAGCGGATCATCTTTCAGCTCTCAAGCTCCTTTTCTGGAGATCGCCTCCCTTCGGGAGCAACTTGCCAGTGCAGTGGCCCGTGCGACCCGGTCTGAAGAGGAGTGTGATGCCTGGGCAGCAACCATGGCAGAGCTGCGGCGTCACGATGAAGAGAGGCCGTCTCCAGACATCCTGGAGTTAAGGGTCCTCCTCCATGTGGCGAGGAGGGAGGCAGAGAGGGAGAGAGAGGAGAGGGAGAAAGACAGGGAGGAAAGTAGGGCCAAGCGACAGCAGGATCGGGATGAGAGGAAGGCCTTGGAGGCCCAGGTGAGGGAGCTCCAACTAGGCCTTCGAGTTACGGGGCAGAGGCTAGGAGTCATGGAGACGCGTTATGAGAGAGCACGAGAGTTCGTGGCGCGACTCCGCCAGTCTGGCCACCTTTCTGTCGGTGCCTTCTTCGCCACGCCAGGGGAGCAGCAGCGAGCCACCGCTGCGAAGCAGACATCACAGGGTGAGGCGAGTATTGCTTCATGGAGTTCCAGGAGGCCCCTGAGGGACCCTCACCTTAGGGGAGAGGAGAGGGACGCCTAGAGGGATGAGTGTGAAGATGATGGCGAGAGTTGGTGAGCTAGCATACACGCCTCCTCTCTATGATTGTGATGTTCATGACTGTGATGTTTATGATAGTTTATGTAGACCTATGAATGGAGTGATTTGGTTTCCTGTTGCTTATTTGTTCTCTTGCGCGTTCCTTCTTTCTTATGCTTATTCTCCTTTACATTGTTCCCATGTGATGTGCATGCCGAGACTCTGCCTCAAACTAGGGAATCGCGTCTTGCCTCGACCATCTTTCGCATGAAAATCTGCCACCGAAGTCAACAATGATGGCTCTAGCCAAACCTCCCCGGATGACTTTTACAGCATGACAGGCCATCCCTAGACTACGTAGGGAGTGAATCATCATATCACACCAATCAATTAATTACCCTGCGCGAGCGGTGAAGTGACACATGGAACCGCAGGGCAGGTGCCCTATCGCGAGGGCTATCGTTAAAGGTGATGGAGGCAGCTTCAGCTCGCACTTCCTCCATTTCTATAAATACCTCCCTCGTTCGTTCTCCCAGGGGCATCGAGAGCCAACTCGAAGAGTACAAGTTTCCACGAAAACGGAAGAACTAAGAGTTATAAGGTTCAAAATGGAGGGCGAATCTTCCCACTCCTCGAAGAGAAGCAGGTCCAGCGGTAGTAGTTCAAGGAGACTCTCAGACCTTGAAGGGCACTTCAGTGAAAGGACCCAATCGCAACTTGTAAGATGAGCTTTCTTGCCCCTTTTCTCGTTCTTTCTTCCTTTTTCTCTTTTGACACAAACCCCTCTCCATTCCTTGTGTATGCGCAGAGTGCGATGAAATCACATATTTCATGGGAGTTAGTAATGGCAGCATACAGAGGTCTCCCGAATTTTCAGAAGGCCAGGCTAGATGTGATGGGGCTTCGAGCCTTTCTCCGAATCGAGCCAATCAAGCTTGACCTCGCCCTTGTCCAGGTATTGCGTGAAAGGTGGGATCTAATGAGCCGTACCTTCTTGATGCCTTTGGGGCACATGATGCCCAGCCTGGAAGATGTGGTCCGAATTACGGGCCTCAAAGTGGATGGCAAGGCACTGACTGGCATCACATACTCCGACTATAGAGAGGCTGCTCAGAGGTTACTAGGAGTGGACCTGGATGATCGTAAGAATAGGTTCGTAGCCAAGACGCCTATTATGGAGACGTTGGGGCTTACTGACGTTTGTTCCCGTGATGATGAGTCCTTGGAAGAGTTCATGGAGATGGCAGAAAGAGGATGCCGCGCCATCTACTGCGTAGACACGAGCAATTGGGAGAGAGCCAACATGGATTTGAGGAGATTCCTCTTCTTCCTATTGGGGAAATTGTTACTGGGCTTGAAAGGAGACAACATTCATTGCCACTTCTTAGAGTTCCTAGTGAACCCTGAGAAAGTGGGGCGATACGCCTGGGGAGCAGCCATGCTGGCGCATCGATTCACGGGTCTATCTGAAAGAGCAGACTGGGAGGTAACAGTGAGTGGTTTCACGCCGTTCATCCAGGTATCCCCGCCTCTTTTTGTTTTTTAATGACACACGATGGTGCAGTTGTGGAGCTATTATTACCTCCCAATGGGAAAAGCCCGTCATTGGCGTCCAATGGCGGTGCAACTGGCGAGGCGATGGCAACCCATCACCAGCCCAGCCCCTCTATCCTACCAGCTGATGGTGTTACGACGCGAGTTGCAAGAGTTCCCCGCGGTGATGGTGGTTATTATTTCATCATTCTCTTCTTTTTTTTATTTTTTTCTTCTTCTTCTTCTTTTTATTAAGAAGATATGTGTGACGTGACCTAGGTGGTCTGGAGGCCTTATGCGGGCATGACCGACGCCGATCAGCCATGTGTCATAACTAGCCGTGCCTGGTTCGGACCCGACCTCTGGATGTACTGTTTGAACGAAATCGAGCCACTTCAGCTACGATTGGCCCTGAGGACTTTAGGGCTCGCCCAAGAATGGGTGGACATGACTACAACACCACGTGTGGGGAGGAAAACGCGTGGGCCGGCGACCTCCGTTGATTGGAGAGTGCGGTTCCCCGAGCAATATGAGGACTGGCAACGGGGTGGCACTCCCGTGGAGTCACATGCTCAAGACAGCGAGGATTATCTACGCCTCTATAAGGCGATGTATGCAGAGAGACTCCATCCCGAGGGGACCGTGGAGGTGAACATATTGTTCATCACTTGTTATTTTTTTTGGTCCTTTTGTATGTTAACCTATACCCTGGCCACAGGATGTTTGCGACACTATGATAGCAAACCTGCAAGCTCGCCTGATTGGCATGGAGCGGCAATTACATGATACTCGCGCAGCCTTGAGTTCTTCGGTAAACCTACATACACATGAGCATAGACCAAGATTCCTGGTGCTAGGTCCTCAGTGCCTCCTTATGTGTGTTGCAGCACACCCAGCTTGATGCGGCTTCCTCAAAAATGGGGCATATGGTGTCTCTTCCAATTTATGGATCCCCACTTCCGAACTCGATTTGCTTCATGAGCAGCTTGCTCATACTACGCAGCAAGCCGTGGAGGCAGAAGGAATGCTCTCCACATAGGTGAGAGTCTTACCGTTGAATTTCACTTATTCGTGCCTCCACATATCTAAGATGATGGTTATGGCAGACGAAAGAGATGCAAGATGCACTTTCCCGCACTGCGCAGGGGGATGCCAGAATAGCAGAACTGGAAGAAGAGTTGCGGCATCGTCCAGATGGTAGCTCTTCTCGGGACGCCGTGGAGCTGAGGATTACCCTTCAGCTGGAAAGGGAGGACAGAGAGAGAGAGAGCGCGCAGAAAGGGAAAGAGACACCGAAAGAGAGAGAGAGCTGATAGATTGGCTGAGAGGGAGGAGCGGAGGGCCATGGAGGCCCAACTGTTTGAACTCCGAACCAGTCTCGATCTTGCTGAACAATGGCTGAGAGATGGGGAAGAGCGCTACCGAAGAGCACGAGAGTGTGGCTTTCGTGTTAGTAGCTTCTTTGCCACCCATGTCGATCGACAGGGAGTAGAGATGGGAAGGGGGGTACAGAGTAGTAGAGGCTCCGCCTTGCATGGTTTGGCAACACACTCCAGGGTTCCTCGCCTGGAGAGTGGAGAAAGGGGTAACACTAAGAGAGAGGACGGAACATAATGTACAATTTCTAGAAGGAAATAAAGGAAGGAATGTTCAGTTTCCTATCTCCTGCCTTCGTTCCTACTTTTCAACCCTGTACACATGGCTTAATGAAACAAGTAAGTTTTTCCGTTCTGACTCTGCCCCTTGCTCAACAAGCAAATGTTTGTTTCGACTGTCCTTAAATGATGGGTCAAGGGGCCAAGCCTTTATCAATTAAGGCAAGAGTAAAGATAATGAATGCAACACACGGGCATGCAATTGGGAATAGAATGTAAAAATGTAGCACACAAATGAGATCACACAGATGCAAAAAAATTTTATGCATTTTTTTTGTTAATGATATATATTTTTTATGTTTTTTTGTTTTGTTTTTTTTTGAAAAACACTTGTTATTACAACCGGCATGATTTTTGGACCAGGGGTGTTTAAATCGTTCTTAAGTAGCGTAGCATGTTCCAAGAGAATTCCCACTTGAGGACTCACCTGACGGCGTGTTCCGAGGGCCACTTCATTTCTTTTTTGTTTTTGTTTTTTGAGACAACTAATGCCTAGTGACCATCCTTATGGCATCTGATTCTTATGAAGATAGGGTTTCTTACTAACCTCCCAGGTATCCTGTGTGCACATCTAAATTGATTTGGGTCCCTAGACTCCTCAAATGATAATCCTGCTGGTTAAGACTTAACCTGATGACAAAACCGTCATGCCATCCTTAAGCTCCCAGTTGCTTCCGACCGTAAGGATACACCGAAAGAGCGTTCAAGGTAAAAGATTTGCCCGACTCAGGTCTATTTCCACACAACTCTAGATGGTATAGGATAGAACACCCTGGAACCCTAACGGCCAACCGCGCGACGTTGACCCGGAATCAGACGCCGTCGCACCTATTGGTTACGCGCTTGCATTGACCTAAGCCCGAGGTTGAAGTAAGAATCCACCGAGGCGGTAAATAGAGGTCTTGACCAGCCATAAACACCGAGACTCCTTCGCGGCGGTGGCTTTCACTTTTTGAAGTAGACAGTTACATGTATGTTTTGCTAAAATGAGGTTGCTTGCCTTAGCGGGGCGCGCCTTTCAGGATTTCCATTGGGCTTTCATCTTTGAGGGGAGAAAGAAGAGTGCGGTGGGGTAAACCTTCCGAGAGGACCAGAAAAACTGTTAACCCGACGAGCTAATCGGGGCCTACTCGACCTTTCCCTTTTGGGCGACTTCGGACCAAGCCTTGAACAGGATTGCGTTGCCACTTTTGGAATTTAGCCTTTGTTTTGAGGGGTTTTCGCTTGTCAAAATCAGGCATGGCCACGACCAAGCTCATATTTGACTTTTTTTTTTGAGGGGGACATGGTAATTTGATATGTGGGAATCCCTCTTATATGCCTGCTGGGACACTGCCCTCTTCTCATGCTCTGATTCGGGTTCGAGGAGATGAATCCTACTCTCGCCTTCAAGGTATGGTATTTTGGATCCCTTATGCTTAGCGTTTTAAGGGCGCCGGTGTTGACACCTTGAAAATGAGCAAGGGCGGAAACAGAATTGAAAAGAAGATCAGACCAATAGTGAAAGATCAATGATGAAGTTCGTCAACCATCTACCCGGTCGAAGCCTTTTCCTGGCCAAGCTGATGTCCGATGCCATTGTCAGTCAGACGACGACACTGATGAAATAGCAGTCACCTGGCTGAAGTCTTTTCAGGCTAAAGCTGATGTCCGATCTTGTCACCGTTCAGGTGACGATACCGATGAGATGATGTCCGACTTTGTCATCATTCAGATGGCAATGCCGATGGAACCCCAGTCTACCGACTGATGAAAATCTATGAATGATCTTAATAGAAAATGTGTCACCAGTGGAGGGCCTTCTCGGGTTCTGATATATTTGAAGGACCAATAAAGGTCGAGGTGTATGTGAGGTCTAAAAAGCCCTAAATGGGCCTATAAAAGTGGCGCCGGGATCCCCTTGTCGAAGCCCAAAAGCGGCACCGAGAAGCTGGAGTCCCACGCGCCGGGAAGTCTGCCTACGATTGAGGCACGTCGGGACAGGCCTGCCGATAGGATACCAAGGAGGGATATAAAACCCCTTCATTCGAAGAGAAAGAGGAGAACAACGGAGAAGAAGAATAGATATCCACAAAAGGAGAAGGGAGTGGAGCCTGCAATCTGATCCGAGAGAGGAAGAAGCAGAAGGGCCAAAGAAGAAAAGAGTTCGAAGCCTGATCAAAGGTGGGCAACGGGGAGGGAGAGGAGTCAATGCTCCGCCCTCCCCTCCCCATTTTCTGTAGTTCACTCTTCTAATTTCGATTGCTTCTACTTCTTCCCCCTTCTGATGTATGCTGTGATATCACAGCCGGTTTTACTCCGCTAGGGCAAGGCATAGTCTCCCTGTACCTTCTTTTATGTATTGCCTCTGATGTGCGAATGTAATTGTGATATTCGAATGAATGAACACTACAGGCTGCAGTTGATGCCTGCTGTCTATTTCTCCGAAACTCTATCGCTATCTCCCCATGTTTTCTGTCTGTTCTTAGACTCAGTAGCATGCTATCCCCCTCCCCAGTTCGATTGATCGCCTGCTTATTCGCCTGGTTCTCGAACGCTGCTCGTGCTTACTTCCGAGCCAGGGACAGACTATCCCTTGGCCTCTGAAGCAAAGCAAAGATGCATAGCAACCGCTGCTCGGTTTTAGATGTTATATTCATGCTCATCGGCTCTGCTGAAGTCATCCCCGGGGCCAGAGACAGCCATCTCTTGGCCCCCAGATGATGAAGAGTATATCAAAATCATCCTCAGGGATTATTATGAATGCTGGTGACAGAGATACCCTAAACCATGTTTCCCCCAAATCACTCTCCGCTTCTGGCCTTCCCTTTGAAACCCAAGCCAAAATCAGTTGCAGTCTGATGAATTGATCTCTTTTGACTTCTCAAGGCCCGTCTATCTTGGCCTGAATCACCAGGAAAACCCCTGAATCCTCAACAGACCCAAGAACAGGGTGCCGTAGAGCCTCAGAAACCCGTCTCGGCGGCATCATCCTTCTCGGCCCCATGCACAGTAAAAGGGGTGAATAGCTCCCGGCGTGAACCTTCTGGCGCCGAGAACCCTCACCCTCTGGCATCCTTCTGGCGCCGAGAGCCCTAATTACTTGGCCTCCTTGCCTGTGCCGGGAGCCTAACCCCTTTACCCTTTTGCCTTGGCGCCGTAAGACCCCTTTGCTTTCTTGCCTACCTGCGCCGAGAGCCCTATCCCCCCTAGCTCCACTTTGGCGCCGAGAACTCCACTAACGCCAGCTTCCCGGCGCCCCAAATAGTGCCTTGCAAAGAACCCTTCCCGACGCGGTGGTCTTCGCGCCGGGAACTCATATACCCATTCAAATCCGTGCCGAGAGGCTGCCCTGCCACCCAATGAGCCTCCGACACCTCTATCAAACCCACCTAGGGATGTCCATGAGTCACCAGAACTGTCCCGAGGATAAAATTAAAGGGAGTCAGACTCCCTTATGTTCCACTGATCCGTACCGGGTTTATGAGCAACCCCTTTAGCTAAGGTGAGCTCTGCCACTGCACGAGTGTCACCGGCTTCTGTAAGGGAAGAATCGAACATTGCCCATGGCATACATATGCAATTCGGGAGGTTCGGCCTCTCTTTCTCTCGGCTTTCATCCCGGCACTCCGTGGGTGATAGTCTATTCTCCCCTGGGCATACTCCAGATTATAGAGAGATGCTGCCGAAATGTCGATAGATGTTTTAACCCCCATAAGTCCCGGGAAGTGCACATCATACACCTCCCGTCTGGCTCGATTTTTTGGGGAATATGAATACTGCGAGGCCTTTGGCTGGATGAGAAACATGAAAGGGGATATGTCCCCGATGACTGTCCAGGCTCCGCCCTGCCGCTGCGTGGACGGTGTCCTATCTCTACCTGGCACGACCTACACAGAGGGGTCATGCTGATTTAATAACCTATCGTTTACTCAATTACCTTCTCAGAATAACAATAGCTTCAATATCATGCACTGTCATTTTTCTTAACCGCCCCAAGCGGCCTCCTATTTCGGCGTTTAATCAAGGGTTGTCCTTCTTAAGAAGGGCGTAATTAACGTCATAGCCTTTATGGTATGGCGGACTTTTGGTCCCGACTCGGACTTCACAATCGACTGACCAAGTCAAGTCAAGCGCACAATGAAATCGTCACACATGTGACTGGCACGCCTAATAATAAATAAATACAAATAGGAGAAATCTTTGAAATAATAAACAAAAATGAAAGAAATAAATCTCACGTCCACAAGTCTGGCACGCCCGGTGGGACCTAGTCTCCCTTCATCTCTACGCCAAAATAGGAGGCCCCGTGGGCCCCCCCTCAAATTTCTAATTCTGTGCTTTCTCTATTTTTTTAGGAAGCTACGATGACGGCTGGAATCATGTCCCTTTGCTTTGATCAACAAGCGGTCGATGCCCATGTTCGAGAGGGCTACCTGGCGGTACCTCTTTCGTTCGGATCGATGCCGCCTGCTGTCGGGATGCCCAACTGCCTGGGCCTCGTCTTCACTGACTTGCTCGAAATTGACAACCAGGAGCAAAGGACTGTTGTCGAGACATTGACGCAAGCTACCAGGCCCGAGATGAGCCAGGTGATGCAAGATACTCCTGAGGTCGTGTCCTGCTTCGTCCATCACGAGGTGAAAAGGGGCACATCCTCTGCTGCTGGAAGAAGGAGGAGATCCGACAGGAGAGCCCAATCCACTGCTGCGGGTCATCGGATATCCAGCTCAGGAAAGACAATGCTGATTGGAGATGTCGGGGTAAACCTCAGTGGTTGCCCAAGGGCGGTCAAGCCGGACGTGATCATCCCGATGGTGCCTACTACCAACAGGTTCCGGGTACTAGCTACCAGGAGGGCCGACATGAAAGAGGAGGATAGAAAGCCACTAGCACCAAAGCGGCCCAAGTTCACGCAGATCTGGCAGCCGAAGAAAATCCAGAGCTGGGTCCCAGCTCAAGAGGAAGAGAACATTGCTGATACCACTGTTGCCCGCTTCAGGGCAGGAAGCAGAAGAGGAGAAGGAAAAGACATAAGAAATGCTGTTGCTGTTCACCCCAGGGCTCGGGGTAGGAGAGATGAGAAAGAGAATGATGGAAGAAATCTGACTACTATTCACCCCAGGATGAGGGGCAGAAGATATGAGCAAAAGGAAGACCTCACGGTCACCCACTGTCACGCCCCGAGCGCGGAAGATACCCGGAGATGCGCGACGTGTCTATATCAATCATGTCAATCAGAGTGGTCGTGTATTCGACACAAAGACAGAGATGCGCAAAATAGCAAGAGAACCCAATCCTTTATTTCATAATGGATAGACTATTACAAATCCAATACTCTGTTAAATAAAAAGGAAAAGAATACATAGTTGACTCAAGAAACTATGGAAAAGACTAGACGACACTTGTAGAAGCTCTATCACTTTCACTCTTGACCATTCCCATCCGATTGACTTCCATCGTCGGACTTACCTGAAAAGTAAAAAGGGACAAACGGAATGAGCGAACGCTCAGTAGGAAATTATATCTCAAGTACTAGCAAGTGGTTTAAGTAATTACATTTTCATGGATGCAATAAAGCTATGCATGCTCGCATGAAACGACAAGATAGAGAGAATGTAATATCAAGAAAATAAGATGAACTTAGTCATGAACTTCCAACAAGATAACAAGTTTATTCGAGATATTCAAGCAAGTACATTTAACAAGTCATGTCAAGAACTTTGGCTATCATGTATCAAGCAAGTAAATTACCCTTTTTCGGGCCACGCATTTCATTTCATGTCAAGTACGAGTCAAGTACAAGATGTGTGTGGAATGTCCAATCAAGCAAGTCAAGTACTCGGTATAATGCCAGATACCTTATCATTTTAACTCCCATGGGCACAAGTACTTTCGGGTGCTCCTCCCAGGACCAGATCGGGCCCTATATGCGCAGGCATTTATCATGTGTTTTGACATCCACTCTTGTTTATATAGCCAATATAGAATTTCAATAATCAAGCTTGTAGATACGTATGACAACTTTGATAGAATAGAGTCCAAAATATGACAAAGGACATAGAATGGCGATAATAACGGTATAATCACGAGTTCGATAAAACTAGGTAGAATATGGTTCCCTTAACTTAGGTACCATGACAAATCAATATGGACATTCTTTATATAGAATTGAGGTCCACATGAACATTAGATCAAGCAAGATACCCTCATTCTTATCATAGAATTGGGGTTTACAAGAATGACACGATATGGCATGATATCATCATCCCATCAAGAATTTCTTATGATATACTCTTTGTATAATCATAAGGGCCGGTATACCATGTTTCTTTAGATTGACATGGCAAGGATCGTGTAATGGGTTTTTAGGGTACAACCAGCTCAGTCGGCCTTGAGGGAATCCAAGGCTACGAGGAGTCTTACGGAGGTCTCTATGACTAACTCGCTAGTCCAAAGGAACGGAATGTCCAATGGAGAGCTTGTATGTCAATGAGAGTTGAGTGTGATCGATAAATCAACATGAAACGTGGGACTATACTCACGGAGTGGAGAATAGTGCCGATATATATATATATATGTATAATATGAAACCATCGGTAATAGAATCAGGATAAAATCAGTTTACAGTAAAATAACGACTTAAGTAAAGTCGTGTATTGAATAATTAACGCCTAACAGAAGGGCGTTTACATGTATTGCCAATTTGCAGAATTTCCATTATTTCATTAATTTATCAAAAACACGCCTTTCCTGGGGGCGTTTCTTCAAAGTTGACGACTGCAGAGGCAGGCGTCTCATCATTTACATATTCGACAGGATATAATTATTCTCAGAAATTTATCAAAAACGCGCCCTTGGAAGGGGCGTTACTTTCTAATTCCATTTTACAGAATATGTGAATTTCAGGATTTTAACAGATACACGCCCTAGGAAGGGGCGTTACTTTTCAGATTCACGCCTTGTACTGGGGCGTTAGAATATGGAAAACGACTTTGTCCAAGTCGTGAATTTCAAGGGATTTACGATATTTTAATAAATAATATTTCGAGAGACAGGAGACATGTCATGGCAGTAAAATTTAACAGGAATTCACAGAGTCATGCAAGATATTAAAAATCAATATTTCATATGTATTGTAATTTTTAAACAGGATCAATTATTAATCACATGCGATTCTTATGAAATTAACGCCTGCGTAGAGGGCGTCAAATATTAAATTGACGACCACTAGCATGGTCGTTTCTTTTAAATTAGCGCCCTAATCAAGGGCGTTTCTTTCAAAATATTTCAGAAAACGCATGAAAACTATAATAATCATATGCATGACATGCTTATATATATATATATCTTGCATTAATTTCATTTGGGCTACAGTAACTTGAGAAAACCTACCTTAAGAGTTGATTTGGAGATGACCGTGGGGGGTTTTTGGCTAGCAGAAGATGATGGCTTGATGAAGAACCCTTGTTCTTCGGTTCTGTACTCCTACAGGAACAGAAGAAGAAACATTTATTAATTTCTTCACCTATCAGAACAGAGGAGATTAGAAGAACGTTACCTTGTTCTTCACTTATGCTGCTGCGTCCTCAACCTGTAAGAGGAAAAGAGGATGAAGAACTATTAGTTCTTCATGTAACCGAAGCAAAGAGAAACTTATATGAACTGCTATTTCGTTCATAAGGAAAAGAAGAAGAAGAAGATATGTTCTTCACGTACCTGTGCGGTTCGATCGTCCAAATAGGTTTAGGGTTTGTTCGATCAAGATTATATATAGGATTTTGGACGTCCTGTTAAGGTTAGTGTTCTAGTAGAAGTAATGCTTCCAATATAGAGTCCTTGCCCTATTAAATACTTACTGGATTAACATAATCCTTCCCTGGATAAGCTCCCGTGTCGAACGGAACTCGAATGGAATTAACGCCTTTGGTCAGGGCGTCGATTCTTGAATTGACGACCTAGTTCAGGTCGTTTCTTAAGAAACGTCTTGGATAAGGGCGTTCCTTGTCTTTGAAACACGCCCCATATATGGGCGTTTCTTTTACTTGCCTATTTGGTTGTGAGAGTTGACGACCGCATGTGTGGGCGTCCTTTCTTTAGTCACGCCTTGATAGAGGCGTTTCTTATTGAATTAACGCCTAATAAGAGGCGTTATTTTTAATTTGTTTTATTTCGTCCAATTAACCCTATTCCTTTTATATATATTACTTCTGTAATATATATGTTTTAATTCATTTCAATTATTCATTTATTAGGGTTGCTACACCCTCCCCCACTTAAAAAGAATTTGGTCCCCAAATTCAATATATATATAATTATACACGTGGAGAGTGTAGGACATATACCTCTTAGAATAACTCGGGAAATCGTTTCTTCATAGATTCCTCGGTCTCCCATGTCGCTTCGCGTTCAGGATTCTTATTCCATTGCACCTTGATCATGGGAATAACCTTATTCCTTAGAGCTCGTATTTCTCGATCTAATATCTTCAAGGGCCTCTGTTCATATGTGAGATCTTTCTGGATCACCAGATCTCCATGCTCAATAATATGTGACGGATCGTGCACATACTTCTTCAACATAGATATGTGAAATACATTGTGTACCTCGGACAACTGAGGAGGCAACGCGATGCGATAAGCAACCTCGCCAACTCTTTCGAGTACCTCAAATGGTCCGATGAATCTTGGCGTAAGCTTGCCCTTAACACCAAATCTTCGTATGCCACGTCCAGGGGATATTTTAAGAAATACATGATCTCCGATTTGGAATTCAAGATCTCTTCTTCTTGTATCTGCATAAGTCTTTTGTCTGGTCTGAGCAACTTGTAATCTTTCTCTGATTACCTGTATCTTCTCAGTTGTATCCCTTACCATGTCTGGACCTAATAGTTGTTTCTCTCCAACTTCGTTCCAACATATGGGAGATCGGCAACTCCTTCCGTATAAGGCTTCGAAAGGTGCCATTTGGATACTAGCTTGGTAGCTATTATTATATGCAAATTCAACTAAAGGTAAGTGGTCATGCCAGCTTCCTCCAAAGTCAATAATGCATGCTCTCAGCATATCTTCAACAACTTGATTAGTTCGCTCGGTCTGACCATCCGTTTGTGGGTGAAAAGCAGTACTAAAGTTGAGCCTTGTCCCCAACGAATGTTGTAATCCCTTCCAAAAATGAGAAGTAAAACGGGGATCCCTATCAGACACGATTGAGACAGGAATTCCATGTATCCTGACTATTTCTTTAATGTATAGTGCAGCTAGCACATCAATCGACCATCGGCTTTTGATTGGCAAGAAATGTGCCGATTTAGTCAATCGGTCAATGATAACCCAGATTCCATCATGTCCTCCTTTAGATTTAGACAAACCCATGATGAAGTCCATACCAATATCCTCCCATTTCCACTTAGGAATATCTAGAGGATGTAGTTTTTCCCGCAGGCTTTTGGTGTTCCGCCTTGACCTGTTGGCATGTGAGACAGCGTGATACATAGTCCGCTATTTCTCTTTTCATATTGGGCCACCAAAAGTTCCTCTTTACATCTTGGTACATTTTAGTTGATCCAGGATGAATAGTGTATCTTGATCTGTGAGCTTCATCTAAGATCTTCTTCTTTAATTCCGGACAATCGGGTATACAAGTTCTATCTTTGAACGATAATCTTCCATCAGAAGTTAGTTGAAAATCAGATTGTCCTTCTAATCTGCCTTTGATTTCTATTAACATAGGATCATCATCCTGAAGTGTTTGTATCTCAGATAACAAATCTGACTGTATGCTTACATGGGATAGTGTGACAAATTTGGATTCCGTGTCCAAGCTTATATTGAGCTCGGAGAATTGTTCAAGTAACCTCCATTCTTGTATCATACAATTTGCTATCTTTGCTCTCGGCTTTCGACTAAGGGCATCAGCCACATAATTACCCTTTCCGGGATGGTATTGTATACTGAAGTCGAAGTCCTTGAGATATTCTAGCCAACGTCTTTGTCTCATGTTCAGCTCCTTTTGTGAAAATAGATATTTGAGACTTTTGTGATCGGAGTATACAGTAAACTGTACCCCATAGAGATAGTGTCTCCATATCTTTAGGGCAAATACTACCGCGGCCAATTCCAAGTCATGGACGGGGTAATTCTCCTCATGCTTCTTCAGTTGACGAGAAGAGTATGCTATGACCTTCCCATGTTGCATTAGAACACATCCGAGGCCAATGCCAGAAGCATCAGTGTAGACCTCGAATTTCTCTCCTTCAATTGGTAGGGCTAAGACCGGAGCTGTGGTGAGATGATCCTTGAGAGTTTGGAAACTGCTTTCACATTCCTCACTCCATTCATATCGGATCTCCTTACGAGTTAATCTTGTAAGTGGTACGGCGATCTTAGAGAAATCTTTGATAAATCGCCGATAATAGCCTGCAAGACCTAAGAAACTTCTGATCTCGCTTGCATTAGTGGGTCTCTCCCAGTTTCTCACAGCTTCAACTTTTGACGGATCCACAGATAAACCGTCCTTGGATATGACATGTCCGAGAAAAGCCACTTCTTCAAGCCAGAACTCGCATTTGCTGAGTTTAGCATATAATTGATTTGTCCTCAAGACTTGCAATGCAATCCTCAAATGCTCTTCATGTTCTTCCTTAGTCTTAGAATATATCAATATATCATCGATGAAGACTACTATGAATTGATCCAAGTAAGGCCTGAATATGCTATTCATTAACTGCATAAAGGCAGCAGGGGCATTTGTTAGTCCAAAAGGCATAACAACAAATTCGTAATGGCCATACCTGCTTCTGAATGCGGTCTTGTGAATGTCATCATCCTTGATCCTTAATTGATGATATCCCGACCGGAGATCAATCTTGGAGAAATATTTGGATCCTGAAATCTGATCAAACAATTCATCGATTCTCGGCAGTGGATACTTGTTCTTGATAGTAAGATGATTCAACTGTCGATAGTCAATACACAATCTCATGGATCCATCCTTCTTCTTTACAAATAAGACTGGTGCTCCCCACGGGGAAGTACTTGGTCTAATAAACCCTTTTCGGATTAGTTCCATCAACTGCTCCTTCAACTCCTTGAGTTCAGCAGGGGACATTCTATATGGTGCCTTTGAAACCGGACCAGCACCAGGGACTAAGTCGATGGTAAAGGCCACATCTCTTTGCGGGGGTAATCCCGGCAATTCTTCCGGAAATACGTCTGGGAATTCTCGTACTACTTGAATGTCTTCTATCTTGGTTTCCTTAGCTTCTTTATTAGTGACAAAAGCAAAGAAGGATACACATCCTTTCTTGACGAGCTTGCTTGCTCGAAGAGCCGAAATAAGAGGGGATTTGCTTCGACTCTTAGGACTAGTATAAGTCAGTTCGGAAATTCTTGAAAACAATCTTGCTATCCGGCAATCAACCGTTGCCTGGTACTTAGATAACCAATCTACTCCTAGTATAACATCATATTCTTTTAGATCTAAGCAGATAAGATCAATAGGAAAATTCTTTCCTCGAACCAACACCTCACAGTTTTGGTAATGATGCGTGATATCCGTCTCGTTTCCGAGAGGAGTAGACAACTATTACTTCATCCATTCTGGTTCTAGAGGTAATGGGTCAGCAAACTTCTTGGAAATAATGGAATGCGATGCACCCGTATCAAATAAGACATGTGCATATTTGGAACAAATTTTTAATGTACCTTCCACCAATCCGCCTTCTTCTTCTGGTTCGGTCTCTTGGATTGCATGAAGACGCGCGTTCCTTGTCACTGGGCGTTTACCCTCACCGTCTTGGTCATTCATTAATGGACAATCGGGAATCCGATGTTCACGACTCCCACAACGGAGACATGCTCCTAATTTCCTCCAGCATTCTTCTGTTTTGTGACCAGCCTTGTCACAATGCTTGCATACTACGTTTGAAGGGGTAGTGGTGATAGAGAAAGGCTTGGATTTCTTGTACTTCTGATCTTGAGAGGAAGAACCTCCATTATTGGGCCTCTTCTTAAAGTTGGGTTTAA
Source organism: Amorphophallus konjac (assembly GCA_022559845.1). Taxonomy (NCBI): domain Eukaryota; kingdom Viridiplantae; phylum Streptophyta; class Magnoliopsida; order Alismatales; family Araceae; genus Amorphophallus; species Amorphophallus konjac. The sequence continues at coordinate 70,257,737 of CM040125.1, forward strand.
AAGAACCCGAACTTGTGACTTGCTCCTTTTTGTCTTTCCCACGGATCCTATCAGATAGTTCCGTGGCATCTTCAAGCAACTGAGCTCGGCGCACTATTTCAGTATAAACTTGAATATCCATAGGCGCCAGTTGAGTAATGTAGTGGGGCCTAAGCCCATTAAGAAATCTACGGGCTTTCATCTTTTCCGTGCCAATTAAATGCTTAGCATATCTAGACAGTCTAGAGAACTGTGCTTCATAATCAGCCACCGATAAAGATCTTTGCTTTAATGCGGCAAATTCGGCGGCCTTCCTTTCCTGGACCCTATCAGAGAAATATTTGGCGTTGAAATATTCAACGAATTCACCCCATGTAACTTGAGTTGGGTCAATAGTAGCTTCAATCGACTCCCACCAGCATCTAGCATCCTTTTCTAACTGGAAAGTAGCTAATAAGACTTTGTCCTGATCCGTGCATTGCATGACACGGAATATACGTTCAATCTCCCGAACCCAATGCTCGGCATCGTCTGGATCGGTCGATCCCATGAACTTCGGGGGATTCATATTCTTGAATGCTTGGTGTAAGCTTCCAGCTCGTGGAGCACCACCTTGTGCTACCTGTTGTAGCACTTGGGTCATCCCTTGAAGGGTACGCTGCATGTTGCGCCATTGAGCACGTTCGGCAGCCATTATCCTACAATTACAATAGCTATGTTAGTATTATATCACTATGATCTTATAAAGGACTCATTGATCATTTAACCCTTGGTTCTACCCACTCTCACTTGGTTAAAGGTTTTGAAACCTATCCTTGGACTTGGGTTTCCTAGGAATTGAATACCTTAGGCTCTGATACCACAAAGACTGTCACGCCCCGAGCGCGGAAGATACCCGGAGATGCGCGACGTGTCTATATCAATCATGTCAATCAGAGTGGTCGTGTATTCGACACAAAGACAGAGATGCGCAAAATAGCAAGAGAACCCAATCCTTTATTTCATAATGGATAGACTATTACAAATCCAATACTCTGTTAAATAAAAAGGAAAAGAATACATAGTTGACTCAAGAAACTATGGAAAAGACTAGACGACACTTGTAGAAGCTCTATCACTTTCACTCTTGACCATTCCCATCCGATTGACTTCCATCGTCGGACTTACCTGAAAAGTAAAAAGGGACAAACGGAATGAGCGAACGCTCAGTAGGAAATTATATCTCAAGTACTAGCAAGTGGTTTAAGTAATTACATTTTCATGGATGCAATAAAGCTATGCATGCTCGCATGAAACGACAAGATAGAGAGAATGTAATATCAAGAAAATAAGATGAACTTAGTCATGAACTTCCAACAAGATAACAAGTTTATTCGAGATATTCAAGCAAGTACATTTAACAAGTCATGTCAAGAACTTTGGCTATCATGTATCAAGCAAGTAAATTACCCTTTTTCGGGCCACGCATTTCATTTCATGTCAAGTACGAGTCAAGTACAAGATGTGTGTGGAATGTCCAATCAAGCAAGTCAAGTACTCGGTATAATGCCAGATACCTTATCATTTTAACTCCCATGGGCACAAGTACTTTCGGGTGCTCCTCCCAGGACCAGATCGGGCCCTATATGCGCAGGCATTTATCATGTGTTTTGACATCCACTCTTGTTTATATAGCCAATATAGAATTTCAATAATCAAGCTTGTAGATACGTATGACAACTTTGATAGAATAGAGTCCAAAATATGACAAAGGACATAGAATGGCGATAATAACGGTATAATCACGAGTTCGATAAAACTAGGTAGAATATGGTTCCCTTAACTTAGGTACCATGACAAATCAATATGGACATTCTTTATATAGAATTGAGGTCCACATGAACATTAGATCAAGCAAGATACCCTCATTCTTATCATAGAATTGGGGTTTACAAGAATGACACGATATGGCATGATATCATCATCCCATCAAGAATTTCTTATGATATACTCTTTGTATAATCATAAGGGCCGGTATACCATGTTTCTTTAGATTGACATGGCAAGGATCGTGTAATGGGTTTTTAGGGTACAACCAGCTCAGTCGACCTTGAGGGAATCCAAGGCTACGAGGAGTCTTACGGAGGTCTCTATGACTAACTCGCTAGTCCAAAGGAACGAATGTCCAATGGAGAGCTTGTATGTCAATGAGAGTTGAGTGTGATCGATAAATCAACATGAAACGTGGGACTATACTCACGGAGTGGAGAATAGTGCCGATATATATATATATATGTATAATATGAAACCATCGGTAATAGAATCAGGATAAAATCAGTTTACAGTAAAATAACGACTTAAGTAAAGTCGTGTATTGAATAATTAACGCCTAACAGAAGGGCGTTTACATGTATTGCCAATTTGCAGAATTTCCATTATTTCATTAATTTATCAAAAACACGCCTTTCCTGGGGGCGTTTCTTCAAAGTTGACGACTGCAGAGGCAGGCGTCTCATCATTTACATATTCGACAGGATATAATTATTCTCAGAAATTTATCAAAAACGCGCCCTTGGAAGGGGCGTTACTTTCTAATTCCATTTTACAGAATATGTGAATTTCAGGATTTTAACAGATACACGCCCTAGGAAGGGGCGTTACTTTTCAGATTCACGCCTTGTACTGGGGCGTTAGAATATGGAAAACGACTTTGTCCAAGTCGTGAATTTCAAGGGATTTACGATATTTTAATAAATAATATTTCGAGAGACAGGAGACATGTCATGGCAGTAAACTTTAACAGGAATTCACAGAGTCATGCAAGATATTAAAAATCAATATTTCATATGTATTGTAATTTTTAAACGGGATCAATTATTAATCACATGCGATTCTTATGAAATTAACGCCTGCGTAGAGGGCGTCAAATATTAAATTGACGACCACTAGCATGGTCGTTTCTTTTAAATTAGCGCCCTAATCAAGGGCGTTTCTTTCAAAATATTTCAGAAAACGCATGAAAACTATAATAATCATATGCATGACATGCTTATATATATATATATCTTGCATTAATTTCATTTGGGCTACAGTAACTTGAGAAAACCTACCTTAAGAGTTGATTTGGAGATGACCGTGGGGGGTTTTTGGCTAGCAGAAGATGATGGCTTGATGAAGAACCCTTGTTCTTCGGTTCTGTACTCCTACAGGAACAGAAGAAGAAACATTTATTAATTTCTTCACCTATCAGAACAGAGGAGATTAGAAGAACGTTACCTTGTTCTTCACTTATGCTGCTGCGTCCTCAACCTGTAAGAGGAAAAGAGGATGAAGAACTATTAGTTCTTCATGTAACCGAAGCAAAGAGAAACTTATATGAACTGCTATTTCGTTCATAAGGAAAAGAAGAAGAAGAAGATATGTTCTTCACGTACCTGTGCGGTTCGATCGTCCAAATAGGTTTAGGGTTTGTTCGATCAAGATTATATATAGGATTTTGGACGTCCTGTTAAGGTTAGTGTTCTAGTAGAAGTAATGCTTCCAATATAGAGTCCTTGCCCTATTAAATACTTACTGGATTAACATAATCCTTCCCTGGATAAGCTCCCGTGTCGAACGGAACTTGAATGGAATTAACGCCTTTGGTCAGGGCGTCGATTCTTGAATTGACGACCTAGTTCAGGTCGTTTCTTAAGAAACGTCTTGGATAAGGGCGTTCCTTGTCTTTGAAACACGCCCCATATATGGGCGTTTCTTTTACTTGCCTATTTGGTTGTGAGAGTTGACGACCGCATGTGTGGGCGTCCTTTCTTTAGTCACGCCATGTATAGAGGCGTTTCTTTATAAATTAACGCCTTAATAAGAGGCGTTATTTTTAATTTGTTTTATTTCGTCCAATTAACCCTATTCCTTTTATATATATATTACTTCTGTAATATATATGTTTTAATTCATTTCAATTATTCATTTATTAGGGTTGCTACACCCACCCCATGGCTGGGGGCAAAAGATGGGAAAGGAAGAATTATGCTGCTGCTGCCAACCACTGCCAGGATGGGAGTAGAGGGTTCAGGGAGGAAGAGGAAATGAGCACAAGCGAACCAGTCACTGCTGCCACTCTAAGAAGATCAAGAGCCTGTGCCAGACAGGCCGATATAATCAGATACTCCAAAGCCGAGCATTTGAATGCTCATGTGGCAAGACTGGCTTATCAGCAGAAGAGCCAGGAAAGATTGATGCTCCAACCAGAGCCACGAAGGCACAATCAAGAGGAGATGAAACAAGTGGTTCAAGACTACTTTCACTACCTGGGGAATTCTTCCCTCGGGCAGCAAAGACTATCTCGTGCTTTAGGCACCATAGATGATGAAGAAGAAGCCTTTCAAGAAGCAATGATCGGAGTGTCCTCCTTCGATTCCAATGATTATGAAGAAGGCCATAGAACCAGGTATGGGATAGAAGACCTGCACAGGCAAGAAGCTGAAGAAAGAATATCGGTCTTTGACCGGCTCAAATATCCCGATTAGGTGAGAAGGAAAGTCTACAGGCAGAGGGAAAAGATGCAGATCTTTGCCTGCAATATGGCCGGGCTTGTCAAAGGGCAGGATATGTTACCGATATAGCCAGATGAACTGCTCAGACTAGCAACCAGACCAGGCCCCGTCACAAGAAGAGGCCAGGCGGCAAAAGATAAGACGAAGACTAATGATGAAGCCTGCAAGATCACCACTATGACAGTTAATGTGGTGACAGTGGAAGAGGAAGACAATCCCTTCGTTGATGATGCTGAAGGGACTTCAGAAGATCTACAGATCCCGTCAACCCTGGATCCCATGATCTAGATGATGTTTAGAAGATATCAACAAGAGATCAATGCTCTCAGAAGACAGCTAAATGAGAGGCATGAAGCTACACCGGTCTCCAAGCAAGCCGAGCCTGTGGGGCAGACTGCCAGCTCAACAGAAATGGCTATCCCAACTAATCCTCTCCCGGCCGATAAAGGCAAAGCACCGAGCCAACCCATTCTGCAGCAGACAATAGCTCAGCCCTCTGTATCTCAGACGCAGCCTGCCGTGCCTACCTTGCGCGTAACTATGATGACAACTCCTTACAGTCAGCAACAAGCTCACTTCTTCCCGGAAAACATAGATCCAGCCATAGCCCACAAGCTGATGATTGAAAGAATTGTGGAGATGAAGCTGTCTGAGAAGACTGGTGATGATGCTAGTACCTACGATGTGTACAAGGTACCATATCCTCCCCAGTATGCTGCTAAGAGACTACCTCCAGGCATCAGTAAGCCACCGAAGCTTGAAAAATTTAATGGCCAGGGCTCTCCTAGGGAGCACATAGCTTACTATACCACCATTATGGGTGACTTGGCAGCTGATGAAGCTTATCTACTCAAATTCTTCGGCTCATCCCTCACCGGGATAGCTTTTGAATGGTATTCAAGCCTGCCGGCTGGGTCAGTGGCCGATTGGCCTGATATGCAAAGAAAGTTCCGCGACAGATTTCACGTCACAAAAAGAGAAATTACAATAGCATAACTATATGCAACCAGGCAAAAGCAAGATGAAACAGCACTGGACTACATCAAAAGGTGGAGGAACTTAGCTATGAGATGTAGAAGACCTCCTCATCAAGAAGATGCAGTGCAAATATGTAAGCAGAGTCTCAGGTTAGAGGTACTGGAAAAAATGATTGGTGTAGATGTCAGAACATTTGACCGGCTGAACAATATAGTGGCGGAGGTCGAGACGTTCCTATCCAAGCGTCCGACGGCCAATGCTCCAACTGTGCCGAAAGGGAAATCTAATGATCGACGACCATCGCACTCTGAGGCTAACACCGTCGATTTCAGAACCTTCGAACAACAGAAAGGGAAGAAGGGGGCGGATGAAGCTCCCCCGCCAGCAGACACAGCAGAAAGAAAAGATAAGGTCTCTCTGAGAAACAACATGAGAAAGCCATACTCTTTTCTGAAAGATAAGACAGCCGCACTATTCAACTTGGCATACAAGTTCAACAAGGTAACATTGCCTGAGCCAAAGATACCCGAGGACGCGGCAAAGAAAGGTGATCCACTGTTCTGTCCATATCACCGTGCGCTGGGGCTCGCAATTGAAGATTGCTACGTCTTCAAAGATATTATGGAAGGCATGGCCAAAAAGGGGGAGCTACAGCTGGGAGATTACCAAGTGGAGCCACCCCGTCCACATGAGCCTCCGGCCTTAGGAATGACCGCCAATATGATTTCAGTCTACCAGCAGCTGCCTAAGGAGGCCGTTGAAGAATGTACCAGGCATACTTATGAAGCTTGCTTCCTCACCCCACTGAAGGATCAGGAAGGATGGCAGATGAAACCCATAAAGAATAGAAAGAAGACTCCCGCAGCCAATACCAATGGAGCAGTTATCCGCGGTGTCACACCAAGACCTAAACCGCCTCCAGTAAAGCCAGTTTGGCGCACAGCTGAGACATGGCCAGTCATCCGGATCCCCACTCATAACCGGAGAAGACAAGTCCCCCTACCTGCACATAAGGAAGTAAGTCCTGCAGCCAGGCGTTTACAGCAGTATATTAATGGGCTCGATGATTATGAACAGAAAAAGCCCGGGCACCTGCTGGTGAAAGACTGTATACTCTGGGAACAACTCGAAGAATTAAAAATTAAAGAGCAGTCAGAGGCAGAACAAGAAAAAGCTGAGACTGAACCCTTCTGGGGGCAGGGGCCAATAAAGCCAAATTCCCAGAAAAAGAAGAGACGGCCAAAGTCCAAGAAGGGAAAGAGGGTCGTGACAGTACAATGTAACACCCTGTTGGCACTCTTTACCTCGCCCGGGGAGAATGATGAGGATGAAACATCAAATGCCCCGCTAGAAGCCAACCATGCCGAGGCCTCAACCTCGGCACATGCAACACGCTCCGGAAGAAGGTGGGGGCGCCCACCACCAGCTAATCATAACATTATGTTCAGAGGGGAACAGCCCTACCAGATTCCCGAACCGGAGGTACGATGGTGGAGGCATCACCCACGATTCCCTTTGGCTCGAGTCCACTTCTTCACATTCAGGAGCTGGTTGAGTTTGGGCCTCACTCTATTAAGGCCCCTTATCCATTTTGTAGTTTTCCTTTGTGTCATTTTGATGTATTTTCATTTTATTGGAGTCATTTCCCTAGGTCTAGCACTTACTTTCCTATGTTTTGTATCATCATGTTGTCTAATGAGGCTATTGGGCCCAATTCGTTGGGCTAGGCCCATTGGCACCCCCACCCCCCCTTGGTTATTTGTAGTTGCTTATTTTGTCAGGGACTTATTGTAAAGAGTGGGTTGCCTATAAATAGGACCCCACTCCCCCTCATTTGAAGTTAATGAATGAATGAGTTAAAATTGCCATTTGAGTTCAAATTGGAGTGATTCCTCTAGTTTTTTGGGTGAGAGACCCTAGGGGAGAGATTCCCCACCTATTCCCCTCTTAATCTCTATATTTCACCCCTCTTTCTCTCTCCTCCAACCCCAATTTCAAATTTTCTTCTCTCTCCTCCCTCCCCCTTCAACTCCCAACCACCACCCACCTCATTCATTACCCCTCCACTTCCCCAAGCAACCATTACTCCACCCCTTGTTCCAAGAGGGAATCTCCCCCACTTCCAACACAATCTCCTCCCTTCCAAGGCAATCCCCCTAGTTCCCATACAACCCTACACATTCCAAGACCCTTTCAAATTTGAAACCCATTCCCTCCACTTGTTTTGGCCGCCCCCATCCCTTACCCTCCCCTCAAGCCAAGTTCGCCCCCCTTACTCCCCCATTCCCCCTCTCACACCCTCATCTTCCTCCTCCACCTGCTAGCCCTAGCTTCCAGCCAGTCTCCCACTCATTCCCCATCACCATTAGCTCCCTTCTCCACCCCCACAAGAACCCCCCCTCATCCTTAGGTCGCCCCTACTCCTTCCCTCCACCAAAGAAGCCACCTCTCCCTCTCATTTCTTTTCAGGTTGGAGCTGTGCTGGCCTGCAGATCAGCCCCTAGTTGCAGCATCGACCACGGCTTCCTCCTGGTTCTCCTGAAGGCGTGGCCTACCATTCTGGAAAGTCTTTCCAGTCTATTTCGCAAGCGAGGTGGAATCAACACGATCCGAGGTCGGAGATATCCAAGGGAGCCGTTTCCCTACAGTCGCGTTGTACTGCCCCTGCAGAGGACTAGCACCCACTTTAAGGTTTCACCACGGCGAACCTCGACAGATTAAGCCTTGAAGCTCTTCTACAAATATCTTCCTCCTCCAGTCTTCGTTCAGGATAAACGGAACCTCGTTCGGTTGCCGTAGGACGGAGTTACAAATTTTCTCCCCCAAGCTCTCCAGTCCTGCCTTCTGCAGTCTGCTCCGACCAGTACCCACTCTTCAGGGTACACCGAACCGCCCCGACCTCTGATTGCATCACCGCCACCTCCTGCTGAAAGCTATCTCGACCACGAAGACGTCGCCACCAGTTTCGTGCTGTTCGGAGCTCGGGAGGGCGCACGGTGACCTCTGTAACCTGCTGTTCCAGTCCAGATAGAGCCCGCGGCCAGACAGAGAAGTCTCCTTCCAGTTGCTGGTGCGGCCACCTCCGACCCCCTGAGCATTCCCAAAAATTCTGCAGTCATCCCCTTCAAGTCAGGAAGCTGTAGGAAGTGGTCTCATTCAATTCGGAGTCCAGACGAGTCCGTGGCACCCTCAACCTCATCACCCTGTCCTGCAGGCCAGAACAAGGCTGAAATCGCACCGGACGACCCTTAGTCATTGAAAGCTTTTCTCCCCTCCCCGCTTGGCCGGCTGAAGGCCCCACCCTGCATGGTGGTAGTTTTGGTTGTAAGACTTTAACCCCCACCCCAAGATCCCCCTCCTGCGTGAGGAGTAGTTTTGTACTTCTTTGGGCAGGTCAAGCGACACCGCCGCGGCGTGTGGGGAGCCACCGCCTCCCCGCTCGCCCTCGTCTCCGACCGGGACCGGTTTCCTCAAACCGGTCGAGTAAGTGCCTCATCCTAGCTCATTAGTGTTGCTCTTTCAATATTTTCTTCATGCGCCGCTGAATTTGTGAGGGAGCGCCCGATCCTCAAGTTCATGACTTAGAGTGATCGCCGTGGGGTAGTGTGAACCGGTGCCTTTGCGCACTTTGTCGGCCCCAATTGAATTGGGCATCCAAACCTTGGGGAGTCAAATCTTGGCCTTGCTGGCCCTCTACCAGCAAGGGCCCATTCCCATAATTCACACTTGGTATCGCCAAGTCATTCCGGGAATAGAGTGCGACGGGAGAGCGGTGGCCCATTAAGGCCCATTTGAATGCTATTTGTGAATGCTTGCTTAAGTCCGAGGTTGTGTCACATCAAGTGGTATCAAAGCAAGTCCTTAACTTGTCTCTATCAAGTCTAAGTCCTAGGACCTTTGCATAGTGTGTCCAACCACTTTGGCCCTTTGTCTTGCATGTCCACCCGTAGTGGTGCTAGCTATCAACCCGGTTCATCATCTTCGGCTCCACCTATGGATCCCAATCCTCACCAACTCAACCAAGATGTTCCTAGGGAGGGACCCCAAGGCCACATGGATAGGGTAGATGCTGCCCTCACAACCATCCTTGCCCAACTAGAGTCCATTACCAACCGAATTGCTCGGTTAGAAGACCAAGAGTTCCGCCCAAGGAACAATGAGCCTAGAATTCCCCCTCCGCATGATGAGCCTCATAGAGAAGATCCTCACCCAAGGATCAATGAGCCAAGAGCCCCTCCACCACATGGTGAGTTCCATAGGAATGGTTTTCCCCAAAGGAACCAAGGCCCAAGAGTCCACCCTCCACATGTAGAGCCTCATAGGGATGAGTTCCACCCAAGGAACAACGGCCCAAGAGCCCATCACCCACATGCTGAATTTTATAGGGAGGATATGGACCATGACCGTTATTATGATTATGAGAGGCCTCGCCCCCATCAAAACCATGACCGGCGTCCACGGGATGATCCGGATGACACCCTTTTAAGGATGATCAAGGTAGAGGCCCCAAATTTTGATGGTTCACATGAACCTAGTGTTTACCTAGAATGGGAGACCGCCATGGACCAATACTTTGAATGGTACCCCATGTCCGACCAAAGGAGAGTTAGATTGGCTAAGATGCATCTCACTAAGTTGGCCAAAACTTATTGGCTAAACCAAGAGGGCCTAAGACGGGTTAGGCGGGAAGAGCCTATTGACACTTGGGCGGATATGAAAAACCAACTAAGGAACAAATACCTCCCCCGAACCTACCACCAAATGCTCCTAGATGAATGGCAAAGCCTCACCCAAGAAGGGAAGATCGTGGTAGAGTACATTGAAAAATTTGACTCCTATCTTTTAAAGTGTGGAGTCCATGAGGATCCGGACGTCACCTTATCCCGCTTTAGGAATGGGCTTCAAAGCCACATCAAGAGGGAACTATTCATGAGAGACGTTGACAACCTTGAGCTAGCTTACCAAGTAGCTAGAGATGTGGAAAGGTTTTCTAGAAATTCCCGATTTATCACTCCCCGACCAACCGATCCCAAAAACTTGGGACCACGTCCCATTCCACCCACTCCCATGAGAGCTCCTAGCCCCAGTGGGAATGCCCCTTTAAGGTCCTACAATCCTCCCCCACCCATCACTCCAAACAAGCCCGCTCCTAGTCATCCTCTCCCACGGAAGGATGACAACCCCAAAGGACCAAGTGTAGGAGCCACCCCGGGAAGAGGGCGCCAACAATGCTATAGGTGTCAAGGGTTTGGTCATTTTGCGGGACAATGTCCATCTAAGGGGTTATCTAGTTTGCTTATTGAGGAAGAAGTTCAACCCCAAAAGGAACAAGAAAATGACATTGAGGAACATGAAGCCTCACTAGATTAGGAAGAGGAGTATGAAGCCCAATATCTAGAGTCGGGTCTAGATCACTCCACTCCTTCAAACAACTCCCATCTAGGAGTCATTAGGTGCATCCTCACCCAACCTCAAGAAGAGGATTGGCGTCGGACCTCAATCTTCCACACCTTTATCAAGATAGAGAACCATGTGAGGAAAGTGATCTTGGATAGTGGTAGTTGTGTTAATGCCGTGTCACCCGACACCGTCAAGCTCCTTGGGCTTACTCTCACTCCCCACCCAAGTCCATACCGGGTCTCATGGATCAACAACAACTCCATCCCGGTCAACACCCAATGCCTAGTGCCTCTCACTTTCTCTTCCTACCATGGCCAAATATGGTGTGACGTCATACCCATGGAAGTGGGTAGCATCCTTTTAGGAAGACCTTGGCTCTATGATGTGGATGCCACCATTTTAGGGAGATGCAACATATGCACCTTTGAGCATGAGGGTAAGACTATCCGTCTTAACCCCTCCCCACCTCGACCCATGCCCAAGAAGGACCCTCTCCCTCAAGGATCACACCCCACCACTCCACAAGTCTCGGGGAACTCCACCCCTCCAACCCAAGCCCTTATCCAAACCCCAAAACAAAGTAGAACCACGGGGTTGACCAAAGGTCTTCATCTCATCACTAGGAAAGAGCTTGAAGAGGAAATTGCTCAAGGGGTGCCATTGTGTGCGGTAGTCATATGCTTAGGGGAACCTACCCCTTCTAACCCCAATCCCATAGAAATCCAACAACTTTTGGAAGAATTCCATGATGTGTTCCCGGAAGAGCTCCCGGACCAACTCCCTCCCATGCGTGATGTGCAACACGCAATCGATCTAGTACCGGGAGCCACCCTTCCAAACCTTCCTCATTATCGCCTCAATCCCACGGAACATGCCGAACTTAGGAGGCAAATAGAGGAACTCATTAGGAAGGGCTTCATCCGCATTAGTAAGAGTCCATGTGCCGTCCCGGCCCTCCTTACCCCCAAGAAAGATGGATCATGGCGGATGTGTGTGGATAGCCGGGCCATTAACAAGATTACCGTCAAGTATAGGTTCCCCATCCCTAGGCTTGATGACATGTTGGATATGCTAGCCGGAGCCACCATCTTCTCTAAGATAGATCTCAAGAGTGGCTACCACCAAGTTAGGGTAAGGCCCGGGGATGAGTGGAAAACGGCCTTCAAGACCAAGGATGGTCTCTTTGAGTGGTTAGTCATGCCATTTGGACTTTCTAATGCCCCAAGTACTTTCATGCGTCTTATGACGGAGGTACTTAGGCCTTTCATTGGGAATTTTCTAGTGGTATACTTTGATGATATTCTCATCTATAGCCAAACCCATGAGGCCCACCTTGACCACCTTAGGAAAGTTTGCACCGTCCTCCGGCAAGAAAGCCTATTTGCCAACCTAGGAAAGTGTCATTTCATGACCACTTCCATCACCTTCCTAGGATTTGTGGTGTCAACCAAAGGAGTCTCCATGGACCCCGACAAGGTCCAAGCTATTCTTGATTGGCCGGAGCCCCACACCCTTCATGAGGTTAGGAGTTTCCATGGGTTGGCCACATTCTATAGGAGATTCATTCGAGGGTTTAGCACTATCACCGGCCTAATAACTGATTGTCTCAAGAAGGGAACCTTTGTTTGGACCAAAGCCGCCTCTAAAGCCTTCCTTGAGCTTAAGGAAAAGTTGACCCAAGCCCCGGTCCTATGCCTTCCCGATTTCTCCAAAGTTTTTGAGGTCACTTGTGATGCATCCGGGACAGGGATAGGAGGGATTCTTAGTCAAGAGGGACACCCGGTCGCCTACTTTAGTGAGAAGCTATGTGATGCTAGGACTAGATACTCCACCTATGACAAGGAGTTCTATGCCATGGTCCAATCCCTCCGACACTGGAGACATTACTTGCTTCCCAAAGAGTTTGTCATCTTTTCCGACCATGAGGCCCTCAAATACCTCAATTCCCAACAAAAGTTGAATGCCTGACATGTCCGATGGGTTGAGTTCATCCAATCCTACACCTTTGTCATCAAACACAAGGCCGGGAGTGAGAATAAGGCGGCGGATGCCCTTAGTAGGAAGATGTCCTTGTTATCCACTATCCAAGTGGAAGTGATTAGTTTTGATAAGGTCAAGGATGAGTACCCTGGTTGCCCCGACTTTGGGCAAATCTATGCCAACTTGACCACTCATTCTAGCAAGGAGCATGAGGGATTTATTTTAGAGGATGGGTTCCTCTTCAAGGGGCCAAGGCTTTGCATTCCCCGGACCTCTCTTCGAGATTTCTTGGTTTGGGAATTACATGCCGGAGGGTTAGCCGGTCATTTTGGGGTCCACAAAACCATTGCCTTAGTTGAGGGTCAATTTTATTGGCCGAGCCTCAAGAAAGATGTAGGCAAAATAGTGGGTCAATGTCGCACGTGTGCTTCGGCCAAGTAGGTGAAGCAAAACACCGGCCTATACACCCCACTTCCCATTCCCGACCGACCATGGCAAGATTTGAGCATGGACTTTGTGCTAGGCTTACCCAAGACCTCTAGGAAGCATGACTCCATCTATGTGGTGGTTGATAGATTTTCCAAAATGGCCCACTTCATCCCATGCTCCAAAACATCCGATGCCTCCCATGTAGCCCGATTATTCTTTGATGAGGTAGTCCGCCTCCATGGGCTCCCCAAGACCATAGTCTCCGATAGGGATGTCAAATTCACTAGCTATTTTTGGAAGACCCTTTGGCACATGATGGGTACCCTCCTCAAATTCTCCACTGCCTACCACCCCCAAACGGATGGCCAAACTGAAGTGGTCAACCAGAGTCTAGGGAACCTCCTTAGGAGTCTTGTTGAGGATCGGCTAGGAAATTGGGATCTCATCTTACCAAAGGCTGAGTTTGCATACAACAATTCCATCAATAAGTCAATAGGAATGAGTCCATTTGAAGCCGTGCATGGGTACAAACCAAGAAAGCCATCCGACCTCATTCCCCTTCCCCAGCATGCTAGAGTGTCCATTTCTGCCGAGTCTTTTGCACAACATATTAGGCAATTGCATGAGGAAATTCGCAAGCACATTATCATGAAAAATGAGGCTTATAAAAAGTTGGCCGACTCTCACCGGCGTCACTTAGAGTTCCAAGTGGGTGACTTTGTGATGGTAAGGATGGAGAGGCTCTCCCCAGGAGCCAACTCCAAGTTGAGGCCACGTGGGACTGGGCCCTTCCAGGTCTTGAGGCGCATTGGTGCAAATGCTTATGAGTTAGATCTCCCTGAGGATTATGGGGTAAGTCCTACATTCAATGTCACCGACTTAGTGCCATACAAGGGCCCCACGGTGGGACCTAGTGAGGAGATTGAGCCTACTTCTTCCTTTGAGAGAGTACCCACCCGTGAGGAGAGTCCACTAGCCAAGAGAGCTCAGCGCGATCGCATTGAACGAATATTGGATGAGCAGGTCACTACCACCCGGAGCAAGGTATATGGGCGCTATCTCGTCAGGTGGAAGGATCGGCCTCCGTCGGAAGACTCATGGGTGAGTCGGGAGGACCTCCAGCGATTGGATCTGGACCTCCTCGAGCGGTACCTTAGCCGGATGGATCCTTACTCGACGGAGTCGAGCTCTTCGCGGCCCAGGGGATTTGATGGAGGCATCACCCACGATTCCCTTTGGCTCGGGTCCACTTCTTCACATTCAGGAGCTGGTTGAGTTTGGGCCTCACTCTATTAAGGCCCCTTATCCATTTTGTAGTTTTCCTTTGTGTCATTTTGATGTATTTTCATTTTATTGGAGTCATTTCCCTAGGTCTAGCACTTACTTTCCTATGTTTTGCATCATCATGCTGTCTAATGAGGCTATTGGGCCCAATTCGTTGGGCTAGGCCCATTGGCGCCCCCACCCCCCCTTGGTTATTTGTAGTTGTTTATTTTGTCAGGGACTTATTGTAAAGAGTGGGTTGCCTATAAATAGGACCCCACTCCCCCTCATTTGAAGTTAATGAATGAATGAGTTAAAATTGCCATTTGAGTTCAAATTGGAGTGATTCCTCTAGTTTTTTGGGTGAGAGACCCTAGGGGAGAGATTCCCCACCTATTCCCCTCTTAATCTCTCTATTTCACCCCTCTTTCTCTCTCCTCCAACCCCAATTTCAAATTTTCTTCTCTCTCCTCCCTCCCCCTTCAACTCCCAACCACCACCCACCTCATTCATTACCCCTCCACTTCCCCAAGGAACCATTACTCCACCCCTTGTTCCAAGAGGGAATCTCCCCCACTTCCAACACAATCTCCTCCCTTCCAAGGCAATCCCCCTAGTTCCCATACAAACCTACACATTCCAAGACCCTTTCAAATTTGAAACCCATTCCCTCCACTTGTTTTGGCCGCCCCCATCCCTTACCCTCCCCTCAAGCCAAGTTCGCCCCCCTTACTCCCCCATTCCCCCTCTCACACCCTCATCTTCCTCCTCCACCTGCTAGCCCTAGCTTCCAGCCAGTCTCCCACTCATTCCCCATCACCATTAGCTCCCTTCTCCACCCCCACAAGAACCCCCCCTCATCCTTAGGTCGCCCCTACTCCTTCCCTCCACCAAAGAAGCCACCTCTCCCTCTCATTTCTTTTCAGGTTGGAGCTGTGCTGGCCTGTAGATCAGCCCCTAGTTGCAGCGTCGACCACGGCTTCCTCCTGGTGCTCCTGAAAGCGTGGCCTACCATTCTGGAAAGGCTTTCCAGTCTATTTCGCAAGCGAGGTGGAATCAACATGATCCGAGGTCGGAGCTATCCAAGGGAGCCGTTTCCCTACAGTCGCGCCGTACTGCCCCTGCAGAGGACTAGCACCCACTTGAAGGTTTCACCACGGCGACCCTCGACAGATTCAGCCTTGAATCTCTTCTAAAAATATCTTCCTCCTCCAGTCTTCATTCAGGATCAAGAAACGGAACCTCGTTCGGTTGCCGGAGGACAGAGTTACAAATTTTCTCCCCCAAGCTCTCCAGTCCTGCCTTCTGCAGTCTGCTCCGACTAGTACCCACTCTTCAGAGTACACCGAACCGCCCCAACCTCTGATTGCATGACCGCCACCTCCTGCTGAAAGCTATCTCGACCACGAAGACGTCGCCACCAGGTTCGTGCTGTTCGGAGCTCGGGAGGGCGCATGGTGACCTCTGCAACCTGCTGTTCCAGTCCATACAGAGCCCGCGGCCAGACAGAGAAGTATCCTTCCAGTTGCTGGTGCGGCCACCTCCGACCCCCTGAGCATTCCCAAAAATTCTGCAGTCATCCCCTTCAAGTCAGGAAGCTGTAGGAAGTGGTCTCATTCAATTCGGAGTCCGGACGAGTCCGTGGCGCCCTCAACCTCATCACCCTGTCCTGCAGGCCAGAACAAGGCTGAAATCGCACCGGACGACCCTTAGTCATTGAAAGCTTTTCTCCCCTCCCCGCTTGGCCGGCTGAAGGCCCCACCCTGCGTGGTGGTAGTTTTGGTTGTAAGACTTTAACCCCCACCCCAAGATCCCCCTCCTGCGTGAGGAGTAGTTTTGTACTTCTTTGGGCAGGTCAAGCGACACCGCCGCGGCGTGTGGGGAGCCACCGCCTCCCCGCTCGCCCTCGTCTCCGACCGGGACCGGTTTCCTCAAACCGGTCGAGTAAGTGCCTCATCCTAACTCATTAGTGTTGCTCTTTCAATATATTCTTCATGCGCCGCTGAATTTGTGAAGGAGCGCCCGATCCTCAAGTTCATGACTTAGAGTGATCGCCGTGGGGTAGTGTGAACCGGTGCCTTTGCGCACTTTGTCGGCCCCAATTGAATTGGGCATCCAAACCTTGGGGAGTCAAATCTTGGCCTTGCTGGCCCTCTACCAGCAAGGGCACATTCCCATAATTCACACTTGGTATCGCCAAGTCACTCCGGGAATAGAGTGCCACGGAAGAGCGGTGGCCCATTAAGGCCCATTTGAATGCTATTTGTGAATGCTTGCTTAAGTCCGAGGTTGTGTCACATCATACGAGGTGTCCAGGTTCTTCCCCCTGCCAGCTTGTACCAAGAAAAGAAGAAAGGAGGTCAAACTCCAACATTTCTGGAATTTCTGTCCAGTCTGGAAAATGAGCAGTCAACATAGGTTGGGCCAGATAAAGGCAAGAGACCTCAGCAGCTGGCATTGGTTGCCTGCAAACAGAATGAGAAAGAGGAGGATAACCCTCCAACAACGCCAGGGGCCATTGTTACGTAAGAAGCCTCCCAAGAAATCAGTCCAGAGGATGAAACCAGCACTGGGCAGCAGAGGCCACGGGCACCACATGAACCTCCAAAACCCCGATGGGCGGAAGAAATGAGACTGTCTAATGTCAGGGTGGGCAGCCGGATCATGAAAATGCTAAAGAAGCTCCCTACCAGGTTCTCCATCTGGGAGATTCTCTCTCTGAGTGAAGAAGCTCGCCAAGCGATTGTTGATGCCCTACAGTCACCGGCACAGTATGAGGCACTCTTGGCAGAAGTGAATTCTGGGCCGTCAGTCACATTCACAGAGGATGACATGCTGATTCCGAATTCCTGCCATAACAGACCGCTGTATATGAGGGGCTCCCTGAACTGTCAGCCACTGAGCAGGATACTGATAGATCCCGGGGCTGCCGTGAACATTCTCCCATACCGCATCTACCAAAAATATTACTTTGATCTGCAGCTTACCAAGGTCAGAGACATGAAAATTGCGGGATTCAACCAGAAATGTGAGGCGCCCCTTGGGGTGGCTGATTTTAACCTCACATTGGGGGATCTCACTACCGTGGTACGATTCTATGTAATCGACTCCAACACCACATATAAGGCCCTGCTGGGGAGACCGTGGCTGCATGAATATCAGATAGTGCCGTCCACGCTACATCAGTGCATTAAATACTGCCATGAAGGAAAAGAAGAGAGGGTGTTTGCGGATCTACATCCCTTCGAAGTATTCGAGTGTCATATGCTCGATGCATCCTACTACACTGAGGTGTCGCAAAATTGTGAAGAGAAAGAGGCTGTGGTCAGCCAGAAAAAGCCGGCGACGAAGGCAAGAAACTGGTCTCCACCGCCACCAAAGGGCTATATTAAAAAGCATGAGGTATCTCACATCTCTTATGCTGGTGACTTTGCTCGAATCACCCCTCCTAGCATTCACCCAGATGATATCGATGACGAAATGAAAGAAAAGTACACACAGGTGAAGGTTCTGCAGGGTTTAGTCAAGCCCATCGCCAGCCTAGAGTACCAGACGGTGCTACCGCTGAAGACTATGGAAATCCCTCGCTTCTGCGAGCCTCCTACCATATTCTACACCGGGGAGTCAGTCGAGGAAGATGATCAAGACTGCATGGTCCCTGAAGAAGCTGCAAACCGGATGGTGCCGATTACAGGCTTGGATTATACTACCCAACGGGTTTCGCAGATGTTCTCTAAGATGCAAATGCCGTCATTACAGCCTGCTGCCCAGAAGAAGGCGTTCAAGGAGCTATGGGATCCGCCTCGGGATAATAAAGAACTGAGGAAGATCACTCAGCACCCGGGATTGGGTTATACCCTTCAAGAATACTATGAAGCTAAGGTGGACGTCATCTCTGTCTCCTACCAGCATAAAGACCCTCCCGAGGTGGGATATGACAAGTACCCCTCGGAAGATGAAGAAATCATTTATCAATCCATAATAAACAATGTAGCCCCAGACAGTCAGCCGGAGACGGGGACGTCTTATGAAGCAAAGAAAGATTGGTGCTGGGAAGACCTACCTTGCAAAGAGGATCTGTTCCATGCTGAAGCAAAGTTTGATACGGGAACCCCGGATGAAGACCAAATAGCCAAAGAGCTGGGGGAATGCCTGGAGTTTGAGCGCATCCTAGAAGAAGTCTGGGCTCTACAGAATGATGATCTCTCAAGGGAGTCTGCAGCAGAAGAGCCTCTAAGGGCGGAAGACTCCATTTTTGAGTTTCCTGCTGAGCCAGTCACGTCCTCGGGGCAGACTGAACAGAATCCAACAATATTGGCCGTATATGACGGGCCAGCACCCGCTGATGACCAGTATGATGAAACAGAGAATCATGAAACTGAAGAAGATTATATCCCGGGAGGCTTCATTGACTTGCAAGAAGCCCCGCCCGAGGTCGAAGATGGAGGTCAGGCCACCGTCGATGAGCTTGTGGAAATAAATCTGGGGACTGCAGATGAGCCAAGGCCGACATTCCTCAGTGCACTGCTGGAGCCAGCTGCCAGGGAACAGTATATACAGTTTTTGAAGGAATTTCGAGACTGCTTTGCATGGACATATGATGAAATGCCGGGACTGAGTTCTGATGTGGCACAGCACCGATTGGCAATAAACCCAGAGGCTAGCCCTGTAAAGCATCCTTCCAGGAGAATGCACCCTGAATTAATAAATCAGATTAACAAAGAGGTTGACAAGCTAATCGATGTGGGCTTTGTTGAAGAGAACCAATATACTACATGGCTAGCCAATATAGTGCCCGTAAAGAAGAAGAATGGGCAGATCAGAATATGTGTTGATTTCCGGGACCTTAATAAGGCTTGCCCGAAAGATGACTTCCCAGTGCCAATCACTGAAGTGATGATCGATGCGACTACTGGTCATGAAGCCCTATCATTTATGGATGGGTCATCCGGATACAACCAAATCTGGATTGCTGAGGAAGACAGAGTGCACACTGCATTCCGTACCCCGAAGGGGATATTCCACTACAAAAGGATGCCGTTTAGTCTTAAGAATGCCGGCGCTACCTATCAAAGAGCTATGACAAAAATCTTTGATGATTTGCTCTTCAAGAAAGTAGAGTGCTACATTGATGATCTGGTAGTAAAAACCAGCAGAAGAGAAGACCATTTGCAAGACCTAAGGATAGTATTCCAGAGGCTGCGCAAATATGAGCTCAAGATGAATCCTATGAAGTGCGCCTTTGGCGTGTCCAGTGGAAAATTCCTCGGGTTTATTGTCCGTCATAGGGGCATTGAAATTGACCCATCCAAGATTAAGGCTATCCAGGAGCTCCCTCCACCAAGGAATCTATTCGAGCTGAGATCTCTGCAAGGGCGTCTGGCCTATATCCGACGATTTATATCAAATCTGTCGGGAAGATGCCACCCCTTTCACAAGCTCATGATGAAAGATGTACCGTTCCTCTGGGACGATGGATGTCAGGAAGCCTTTGATAAGCTGAAAGAATATCTCAAGACCCCTCCGGTGCTGGGGGCACCAATTAAGGGTAGGCCCTTGATACTGTATATCGCGGCCACATACTGTTCCCTGGGGGCAATGCTGGCACAGATAAATGAAGAAGGCAAAGAACAAGCCTTGTACTACCTGAGTAGGAGGCTGATTAGAACTGAAGAGAGCTACAGCTACATAGAAAAGACCTGCTTGGCACTAGTCTTTGCTGTCAAGAAGCTCCGACACTATATGTTGTCACATGAAGTCAGATTGATATCTGCGGCAGATCCGCTCAAATACATATTGACTCAGCCAGTACTGAAGGGCCGGTTGGGCAAATGGGCAGTGATCCTGATGGAATTCGATATTACCTATACACCCCAGAGGGCGATAAAAGGACAGGCCGTGGCTAATTTCTTCGCAGAGCATCCTATGCCGGAAAATGATATGCTAGGGACTGAGTTACCCGATGATGAGACACTCGAGGCCTGCCAGGCTCAGTCAGTTATGTGGCAACTATTCTTTGATGGAGCATCTAGAACAGAGATAGACTCTGATGGAAAGACCAGAATAAGGGCTGGAGCCGGTATTGTGCTGAAATCACCAGAAGGGGAGGTCGTGTATACTTCCTGTTCTATAAACAAGCCCTGCACCAATAATGAGGCAGAGTATGAAGCTCTGATAATCGGGCTATATATTAGCCTCAACATGGGTATCCAAATGCTTCAAGTATTCGGGGATTCGATGTTGATAATAAAACAGATCCAAGGGGAGTTCGAAGTGCGGAAGCCAGAACTGAATCCCTACCACCAAAAAGCTGTGCGCCTCATGGCGAAATTCTACCATATTGAGCTCAAGCATGTGGGCCGTGGACACAATGCCCAGGCTGATGCACTGGCGAAGCTGGCCAGCTCACTAGCAGTCCCACCAAATAAGACACTGAACATTGTCGTTATGAACCAGCGGAAAGTCCCCAGTATGCTAGAGGGGTGCCCCGAAGAAGATGAAGTTGCCACCATCAGCACAGAGCAAGCGTCTGATTGGAGGCAGCACTTGCTGCAGCGGTTGGTACACCAACAGCTGCCGCAGAAAAGAGAAGAAAAGATGAAACTCCTGAGAATCAAAGATTCTTATGAACTCAGGAATGGAATTTTGTTCCGAATAATGGCAGATGCACGCAAAAAGATTCTACTCCGCTGTCTGTCCACTGAGGAAGCCTGGCAAGCGATGAAAGAAACACATGCTGGGACAGCAGGTGCCCACCAGGCTGGTCCCAAGATGAAGATAGAAATCAAGAAGCTGGGCTACTATTGGCCCACCATGTTTGAAGACTGCTGTAAATTTGCAAAATCATGCCAGAAATGCCAGGAGCATGCTACTGTGCCTAGAAGGCCTCCTACGACTCTGCACCCTACAGTTCCCAGCTGGCAATTTGCACAATGGGGAACTGATGTAGTCGGGCCACTGCCGACTTCCTCGGCCGGACATAAGTACATAATGGCCATAACATATTACT
The DNA here is from genome assembly GCA_022559845.1 of Amorphophallus konjac. Taxonomy (NCBI): domain Eukaryota; kingdom Viridiplantae; phylum Streptophyta; class Magnoliopsida; order Alismatales; family Araceae; genus Amorphophallus; species Amorphophallus konjac. The sequence continues at coordinate 70,279,307 of CM040125.1, forward strand.
TCTCACGATGGGCGGAGGCTATAGCATTAAGAGAAGTGACTGGTGAACTGGTCGCCAGATTCATCAAATAGAACATTATCTTCCGGTTCGGGATCCCCAGCCGAATAATATCCGACAATGAAAGTCATTTCAGAAATCAGAAGGTCTATCGGCTTACTAAGAAGTATAAGATCGAATGGAGGACTTTCACTCCTTACAATCCGCAGGCAAACGGATTGGCAGAAGCTTTTAACAAGACTCTCTGCACCTTGCTGGCCAAGGTCGTCAGTTCTAATAAGAAGGACTGGGAAGAGAAAATGTATGAAGCTCTGTGGGCATACCGCACTGTCTTCAAGACACCTACAGGGTGCTCACCATACTCGATGGTATACGGCTCAGAGGTAGTGGTTCCGCTAGAACTGGAAGTCCCGTCACTCAGAGTGGCAGTCCAATATGGCCTGGCCTGTGGCGAACAGACCAATGCAGAAAGAAGACTAGAAGAACTGGCTGAATTGGAAGGGAAGCGCCTCCGAGCTCAGAAGAGTATCCAAATGTATCAGGCCCGCATGGCCACTGCATTCAACAAACTCATAAGAGGATGAGAATTCAAGAAAGGTGACCTCGTCATGGTCAAGAAAAAAGAAGTCATGGCGTCCAACCCAAAAGGAAAGCTGAATGCTAATTGGGAAGGTCCTTATGTGATACAGAGGGTCTACGAAGGAGGGGCCTACGTGGTTGTTAACCATCGAGAGGAAATCCAATTCTCGCCACTCAACGGAAGACATCTAAAGCTATATCATACAGCACAACCAACATTCCCCGAGTAATCGGGCAAAATCTACCCTTTTCTTGGTCTAGCGGCACTCCGCCCTAACCGAGCTACCCTTTCCTTGATCTAGCGGTACTCCGCCCTAGCCAGGCTACCCTTTCCTTGGTCTAGTGGCACTCCGCCCTAAACCGAGCTACCCTTTCTTGGTCTAGCGGCACTCCGCCCTAAACCGAGCTACCCCCTCTTGGTCTAGCGGCACTCCGCCCTAACCAAGCCACCCCTTATCTTGATCTAATGGCATCCCGACCTGTCACCCTCTAAAAAAAAGAGGAAGAGAGAATAAAAGATAACAAAATAGGGGCTAAAAATAGAGGTGCCCCGCCAGACTTGTTCAAGCGTTCTGAGCAAGGGCAAAAATGGCCAAAACCCAGCTGTGGTGAAAACCCGAAAGGGCACTGCAGGCAAAATCGGGTACCCCGCCACGTGAAAACCCGAAAGGGCGCGTGGGCAAAAGCAAGAGGGGGCTGGCTCCGGCGAAAACCTGAAAGGGCGCTTGGATCGGTAATGTGGTGATTCCAAAGAAAGCCTCACCTCCCACCATAAAACTCCTCGTCGATCGACCGGCGCCTTGCCCGATCAATGATTAAACCCATCCGGAATGGACCTTACGTCTATTCTGGTGAAGCCTTCATGCATTGCTCAAGAAAAATTCCCTCGATAATAAGCCCACCACCACGAGACCAGCTACTGATCGACCGGCACACGGCCCGATCAGCGATAAAACCTTATCCAGTTTAGACCTTACGTCTATTCCGACTAGATCTACATGTCTATTTACGTCCCGCCGTGATGAAACCTGCTGTTGATCGATTGGCACACTGCTCGATCTATGATGAAACCTATCCAGTTTAGACCTTCCGTCTATCCTGATGAAATCCATGAACTCCTTGCATTGGTATAGATCCAATACCGATGATGAAACCCGCCATTGATCGATCGGCACCTCGCCCAGTATCAATGATAAAACCCTATCCAGTTTAGACCCTACGTCTATCCTGATGAAACATATGAAATCCTTGCATTGGGATGAGCCAATACCAATGATGAAACCTGCTATCGATCGATTGGCACGCTTCCTGATCGACGCTAAAACCCATACAGGGTAGACCCTCCGTCCGCTCTGACATAGCACAACACTGCTCTTTGAATCGATTCAGACCCTCCGTCTGGATAGATCATGAAACCCTATTCCTTTGCGGTAATGTCAGACCCTACATTAACGATGAAACTCACATTTCCGGCAAATGGCTCCATGCCCGAGCTGCTATCTATTCAGACCTTTCGCCTGAATAAGTCATGAAACCATATTTCCCTTTGCATTGATGTTGACACCCACATCAATGATCGTGTGTCCACAATAAACATATGGCGCCATGGTCCATAGGATGAAAGTTCTGGTCCCAGAAAAGACGATGAAAAAAAAAGAGAAAGAATAAAAAAAATATACATATGAAGAATGGGGTTAAAAATAGAGATACCCCGCCAGACTTGTTCAGGCATTCTGGACAAGGGCAAGAATGGCTAAAACCCAGCTGTGGTGAAAACCCAAAAGGGCACTGCAGGCAAAATCGGGTACCCCGCCACGTGAAAACCTGAAAGGGCGCGTGGGCAAAAGCAAGAGGGGGCTGGCTCTGGTGAAAACCCGAAAGGGCGCTTGGGCCAGTAACGTGGTAATTCTGAGAAATTCCATACTTCCTTCCCTTGATATGGCCTTCCGTTAACCGTTTGGCTCCTTGCCCGGTCAACGATGAAACCTTTCCAGGGCAGACCTTACGTTTACCCTGATATAATCTGCATACCCTCTTGCAAATGTCCCACCGGCAATAAAACCCGTCACCATTCTGATAGAGCCTGGCCAGTTCAGACCTTACGTCTGTCCTGATCAAACTCCTAAACCTTCCCTTGATCGATCGGCTCCTTGCCCGGTCAACGATGAAACCCTACCAGGATAGACCCTATGTCTATCCTGATGAAACCTACGTATGTCTTGGCGAAGTCCCACCCGTGATAAAACCTGCTGGAATAGACCTTACATCTGTCCTAACGAGACCTACACCTCTACATACGTCCCACCGTTGATCGACCGACACCTCGCCCGATCAATGATGAAATCCTCTGTCCGGTTTAGACCTTACGTCTATACTGATGAAACCTATGAAACTCCTTGCGTCGATATAAGCCCCATATCGACGATGAAACCAACCACTGATCGACTGGCACCTCGCCCGATCAGTGATGAAACCATGTCCAATTAAAACCTCGCCAGTTTAGACCTTTTGTCTATTCTGATGAAACTTATAACACTTTCTTTGCATCGATATGAACCCAATATCGATGATGAAACTAGCTATTGATCGACCGGCACCTCGCCCGATCAATGATGAGATCCTATCCAGTGCAGACCCTACGTCTGTCCTGATGAAAACCACGCACCCTTCAATGTCCCACCTGCGATAACCTCTACCCAGTCTAGACCTTACGTCTACTCTGATGAAACCTATAAAACTCCTTTGCATCGATATAAACCCAATATCGATGATGAAGTCATATACTGGTCGATTGGCACATTGCCCCGACTAGCTTTGAAACCTGCCCGGGATGGACCATTCGCCCGTTTCGGATAATGCTCTGAGCCTCTTCGTTCACATTCCTGCAAACCGTCTCCCTTGCGGCACGTAGGCCAAGAAGGACGTTTGCTACCACCAACAGAATTCGGTTTAAGCACCCCCCCCGGAGGCCGTCACGCGGTGGAGCGAGTTCCCCATCCTTTCTTTGAAGGGGTGGACGCTCTCCTGCCAGGTACGAGCCATTCGCATGAGGGACTGCTAGAACCACTACCCCACTTCCCAAAGTGATGAAACCACATGGAAAAGACAATGGACACACATGAAGCCAAAGATTCCTTTTCATTAAAAGAGGAGTACATAAAGAGCCCCGAGGGGACACTGTATCACAAAAGAGGGCAGAAGAAAAAGAAAGAAGAGATAATTCATGGCCGCCGGAATATATCTTCGAAGGCCAGAAGACCCACATAGGGAGCAGCTCCTAGCTCATGAAGGCGCGCCTCCTCCTCCTGAAGCCTCACAGACATGTCTTGGAGAGACATCACTCGTCCCTCCAACGAGGCCACCTCCTCGATGGACTGCGGCCGAATAGAGGATAATTGTTGCAGCTCGGCTCGGAGTCCGGTGAGCTCCGCTTCCAGAATGGCTATCCGGTCCTGGACAGCTTCCTCCCGCTGAACAGCACGCTGTAGCTCAGCTCGGCATTCATCAAGTGCGAGCGTCAGCTGCCCCAGCTCAGATTTATATTCTGACCTCTGCAACCTCAGTGCCGTCAGCTTGTCGGCCATGGTCCATGCTAGGAAGTCTCTCCGATGCACGAATTTCAGCAAAAGCAAGACCCGCTGAGCCCATATGTCCAGAGGGCAGCCCATGGCTTGCAGGCCAGCGGTGAAACGATTGGCAATTTCCTTCAGTTGCAGATACGACAAGCCAGGCTGGGATTCTACCAGCTGGCATAGCATGTCCAAATGCTGCCAGACAAAGCTGTCAGAAGAAGCAAAGCCAAAGGAGGCAGATGGGACGACCTCAAAAGTCACCTCGCCGTCAATGTCTGCCCACAGTGCAACATCCGACTGAGAGGACGAAGACGGCAAATCTGCTGGAAGAACTGGCCGATCCCTCTCTGTGCTCTCCTGTTGAGCTGAAGACTCCTCCTCTACCGCTGTCTCGGGAGCTATGGCTTGAACATCCGCGGAGGGAGAACCAATAAATGATGGAGCTATCTCTCTATGAGTCTTCTGAATAAGGGCTTCATCTTCAGCTGCTCTTTCTGATAATGGGGACGAAGGGTCCCTAGTCTGTAGAGGCAGAAATCTAGTCTCTATAGCCACTGTGGCAGGGACTACTGACTCGGGCGCAATTGACATTACGGCGGCCGGTATAAAAGCGGAGCTTCTGGCTGGGTCTGCTTCGGCTCTAAACTCTGAGGCCCTGACAGGGATGGAAATCTCTCCTGATGATCCCAAGTCCAGTGATGTTAAGTCAGTTGAAGATTGTATTCTTACTGGCACAGGGCGAATAACCTCAGAAATTCCCATGCAAGTTGAAGGTAAAGCAGGGATGATGACCAAGTCTACAGATGAGACATCCATAGAAACTGCGGCCGCGTCTGAGCTGGTAATGACAGGGTCCTGAGGACAAAGCAGAATGATCTTCATCAATGAATGAAAGAAAATAAATAGAACAGCAAACAAAAAGAGAAGCTTACCTTTAAAGTGGGGTCTATATCCTCAAAATGAGACAAAAGGGGAGAAAGCTCCGTAGTTGAAGCAACAAACAGAGGGGTTATGTCAACCTCGGTGTCGAGCCCGGAAAACTCCTCTTGTAATTCCTCCTCAGAAGATAGCATCAGCAGCTTGGGAGGCTGAAAAGGCGGAAGGCCTTTTGCAAATACGGGCAAGGCTTCTGATTTTAGGACTTCCTCCTCACTGTCGCTGAAAGTCACTTCCTCCTCATTATCAGGGACGGTCTCAGAGCTGCCCGAGGATACCTCCACACTAGCTATATGCTGCGGGGTCACCTCTAGAGCATGCCGGGATGCGGACCGGGTGATTATGCGTCTGGCCGGGACAGGGCTCCGTTTTGTTTGAATCCTGTGACCCTCCTGCGGCTGAGGCGACTCTCCCGCTGCTATCATGGCCTCAGTCTGCTCCCTAACTGCCACCTCAACAAAAGGGGAACTCTGAGGGATATAACAAAAAAAAAAGAACAACAACGGAAGTATAAAGAAAAGAGATGAGAAAGCACATTTACCCTCCTCCCCGCCAGCCGGGGTAGGAGAAGGCAGTCTCGTGTCCCTTTCCACAGGCACTGCAACCTGCTCCGGGGCTGTATCAAATAAAGAGAAGCTCAGTCTCGAAGGATGCCTTAAAAGATCAGCAAAGAAGACAATGAAGATTGCATCTACAAGCTATTTATTGTCACTCTCGGCAGGTTCCTGAGCGGCCTCCCTCTGAGACCTGAACTCGTCAAAAGAGGGGATGGCTGGAAGAGGGGTTCCGGCATCCGTCGCAACTGAAGCTGACTGCTGGACCTGAACAACCTTGGCCCTCTTGGCCTTGACAACTGCAGCTTTCACCACAGAAGGCTTCCTCTTCTTGCCCGGAGGCAAGGGAGTGGTCGTAGGTGCCGCTGCAGGAATTTCAAAGTAAGCAGGGTTCTCAGCTTGAGCAATGATCTTCCTGTAAAGTCCCTGCCGCTTTATGTCCGATCTATTTGTGCAAGACACAAGAAGGGCAGTCATAGTCGACAGATGCAGAACATAACAATAAAAGAAAGACGCCATGAGCGCACAGGAAGGGTCGTACCTGTTGGGCCATCATAAAAGGTGGAAAGCGGCCAATACAGATAAGCCACCTCCTTCGAACGGGAAGCAGCCTCCTTCACGAGCCAGCATATGTCACCAATGGTCTGGCACTTCTCTGTCAAGACAGCCAAGTCTTTATGCCCGTGGAAGTCGAGGCAATGAAACAGGCCAAGATAATCCATAAACCAACCGTCGGCATAATGAAAAGAAACAAAAAGCGGCTTATTCAGAATGCCAGTTATCGGGTTCTCTACTGATAGCCCGTGAACATTCAGCAGTACAAAAAGCCAAGAAGTGTGCTGATAGTATGTCTGGGTGCGGTCTTCCCTCCGCACAAATGTCCTATAGGGGTGGAACCTGTCCACCGGACCCCGCCAGGGGGTTGCTGTCGGGAGAGGTTCCTCCGGGGGAAACGGATACTGCACCTCCACATGAATACTCCCTATGTGGCCCAACTGCCTCAGGTCCTTTGTAAAAGCGTCTTCATTGATCTCAGAAAAGACAGGAGTGGGTATTTCAGAACCTTCCTCTTTCAAAGACCGACGTCTGGCAATATATGTTTCCGCCTCCTTCTGGTGCTGTGAATAGAGCCTTTTTAGATGAACCTCATCAATTTCAAACACAGGCCCTGATTGCCGCTTTAAGAAAGAGCGCTCGGCCACATCCCAAAAGGCGCCTCTGCCATCTTTATAGAAATTGGTGCGGGTATTCCACCACTTAATGTATTCTGATGTGACACGGGGAATATGATTAGAAACGATCGGGACCCTGAAAGTTACGCCCTCTCGGCGATGAAAGAAATCCCACCATGTTCGACCGTCACTGGTAATGGCGGACCCATGCTTGGCACGGCTGTCCAAAAGAAACTGGGCGACCGATGGAGGAATATGCTGATCATAGCCAAAGTTTCTGCTGAAACGGAATGGATAATAGGGCTCCAAGAGGAGCAAGCCTCCCTTCCTGAAGACCAATACGCTGGGCCGAATAGCCATGGCCCACCTGACCAGTTCTGGTTCTAATATGGGCCGGGTGGCGTTGACCCCCGAAACAGGATGGACATAAGTTTCGACCTCCTCCATTTTGCATTCCCTCTGAGGGTCTACTAAAGGAGCCGAACCTGCTGCCAAGCTCCAAAAATGAATGCTGCCAGGAGCATCTACATGCACTTTTGTCAACCTGCCCCTTATCTTAAACAGCTGCTCTGAGAAAAGACTGGGTTCGGCGCTAGCAAACTCAATCATCCGAGGGAGCAATGTGTCTGACTGCAAAATTCTCGGGGCCAGCTCGGGGAAAATGCTGCAAACCCAAGCATTGAAGAAATGAAATGGACCTACAGTCCTTAAGGAATGGGGAACCCGATGTCTATGCAAATCTCCCAACGATTTGTAAACTAAACACAAAGCCACTGGGAACAGAGACAGTCTCATCCCCCAGGCCATCTGACAGGCCGGATATATAGGCTCCGGTCTGATAGTCGTCTCGTCCCCTTGGGGGAGAGCGAAAGTGCACAGCCAGAAGGTCAGATAAGCTGCACAATGAGTGATGGGGTCAACCCCTGCTGGGTTCGGGCCGTCTGCACCTGCTCGGCGCAGTGAAGCTGGCAATGCTGATTTGTAACGAGGGGCCCTGATCTGCTTACCGGGAGTCGGTCCCACCGAAGGAAAGTCTGCATACTTCAAGGGACCCCCGAAGAAGTACTGTATCCACTGTCCTACACAGACTCTCAATCTGTTGCTCTTTTCCCGAGGTTGATATCCTTTGGAAGATCCCCTGCTGTAGGCCAGACAAATGGTCCGATAAGCTTTCATCAGATACCGGTATGCATAGCCGAAAGAATATCTACCCTCTCCATCAGAGGCGTCCTTTACAGAGTCGTCTAGACAGACCTCCTCATATGGCTCCCCATCTATGGGCAGACCAGAAAGCTGCGAAAGACTCCAGAGGTCGAGGGATGTCTTGCCTTCTGCTGTGTAGAACGTGTTAAACTGTGGGCAGAATACTTCAAGCATGCCGCAACATAATCCCCGAGAGATGGGATAGGGGAATCTAGAGGCAAATACACTATGGTAGACCCCAGCTCTAATCAGTAAAGGGGCATACTCCTTCAGAACAAATTCTGTGAATTCCACTGCGCCTACCCTGAAGAGATGAGCATCTGTCACTTTAGCATCTCCAAAGCAGCCGACAGCTAGGTGATATTTAAATTGAACGGCCAGACAGTTCAGAATAAATGGCTCGTCCCTGTAACCCCACTTCACAGGAGCTAGAAAAAGTCCGAAGTTGGTCTTTTCCCAGTGGACGCGACCGGCTGCATGGTCCCACCTCGCCGGGGTGAACTCTGGAGCTCGGATCAGCATTTTCTTTTTCGGCTCTAATTCAGAAATACCCAGTACGGCATTCCAGTCCCGCTGCTCGCCCAGAAGATATATAGCTCGGGCACGATAAACAGAACCCTTCATACTGTCTCTGTCGGTAAGTATTGCCGCTTCCACAGACCGAGCAAGCAAAAGATCCCTCATTCCGCCTATGGTGAAGGTCCGGATAAACGGCACCAGATGACGATCCTTCGGCAGGTCCGGACGGTAGTCAGCAGCTCTCCTGAAGTCAATACCTTCTGTGGAAGAATAGACTCCGGAAGACGGGACTGTGTCAGTCTCGGAATCAGAGGACTCGTCAATAGTGGCGATCTGGTTATAGCCAAAGCTCAGGCTGCTCACATTCATCCGGTTGACTGAAGCCCGAGATATGTCCGGCTAAGCCGATGAACTCGCTCCCACAGTCATGGAAACCGCAGCAGAAGAGTCGGAAGCCATGTCAGTGCCTGCAACCAAGAAAAGATGAAAAATAAGCATCGGGAAGATGAATGGGCATGTGATGATTAAATAAATAATTCCAGTTAAATTTCGACAGCATCTCCTCTTGTCCGGGGTCTGCCCAAGAAAAATAGGGAGTCACCCACCAAGAGGGAGTGATCCCGAACATAAAATGGGACTCAATCCCGTATGATGAACCTACCTGAGAATGAATGGGTCAAAAAGGGGGGGATGCAATAAGGCTCTCGGAGGGGGGGAGCTCACCGCCGCCGCCGAGATGAAGAGAGAGAAGGGAAAGGTAAGAAATGAGGTAAAAACCCTCTCGGGGGGGAGTTAAAAAGGAGAAGAAGGAGGGACTTCTCGGCGCGAAGCAATGCGCGCCGAGAACCCCCCTTCGACAAAAAGAAAATGCGCGCTGAGAGTGAGGACGCGCCGAGAAGGTCAAGCACCAGTGGCCGCGCCGAGAACCTACATAGGGCCTGCACCGATAACCCTATGAAAGGCGCGCCGAGAAGAGTCCTACCTCGCACCGAGAAGCCCAAGGCAAGGCCAAGAAGGCTCCAAAGTGCTGACAATAAAATCAGAAAATATGGAGATGAAAAACATGAAAATGAAAGATACATGTGCATAATATTGCTACAGCAACATGATTAAGCCGAAGGACAATGTCAAGGAGAGATTGAGGAGGATACCCTCAAATGATGAAGGGCACCTGCGGACCCCATGCCGCTTATTTTGCGCTTACGTCGCCCGCAGGTGGGGGGCATTTGTTGACACCTTGAAAATGAGCAAGGGCGGAAACAAAATTGAAAAGAAGATCAGACCAATAGTGAAAGATCAATGACGAAGTTCATCAACCATCTACCCGGCCGAAGCCTTTTCCTGGCCAAGCTGATGTCCGATGCCATTGTCAGTCAGACGACGGCACTGATGAAATAGCAGTCACCTGGCTGAAGTCTTTTCAGGCTAAAGCTGAGGTCCGGTCTTGTCACCGTTCAGGTGACGATACCGATGAGATGATGTCCGACTTTATCATCATTCAGATGGCAATGCCGATGGAACCCCAGTCTACCGACTGATGAAAATCTATGAATGATCTTAATAGAAACTGTGTCACCAGTGGAGGGCCTTCTCGAGTTCTGATATATTTGAAGGACCAATAAAGGCCGAGGTGTATGTGAGGTCTAAAAAGCCCTAAATGGGCCTATAAAAGTGGCGTCGGGATCCCCTTGTCGAAGCCCAAAAGCGGCGCCGAGAAGCTGGAGTCCCACGCGCCGGGAAGTCTGCCTACGATTGAGACGCGCCGGGACAGGCCTGCCGATAGGATACCAAGGAGGGATATAAAACCCCCTCATTCGAAGAAAAAGAGGAGAACAGCGGAGAAGAAGAATAGATAGCCACAAAAGAGAAGAGAGTGGAGCCTACAATCTGATCCGAGAGAGGAAGAAGCAGAAGGGCCAAAGAAGAAAAGAGTTCGAAGCCTGATCGAAGGTGGGCAACGGGGAGGGAGAGGAGTCAATGCTCCGCCCTCCCCTCCCCATTTTCTGTAGTTCACTCTTCTAATTTCGATTGCTTCTACTTCTTCCCCATTCTGATGTATGCTGTGATATCACAACCGGTTTTACTCCGCTAGGGCAAGGCATAGTCTCCCTGTACCTTCTTTTATGTATTGCCTCTGATGTGCGAATGTAATTGTGATATTCGAATGAATGAACATTGCAGGCTGCAGTTGATGCATGTTGTCTATTTCTCCGAAACTCTATCGCTATCTCCCCATGTTTTCTGTCTCTTCTTAGACTCAGTAGTATGCTATCCCCCTCCCCAGTTCGATTGATCGCCTGCTTATTCGCCTGGTTCTCGAACGCTGCTTGTGCTTACTTCCGAGCCAGGGACAGACTATCCCTTGGCCTCTGAAGCAAAGCATAGATGTATAGCAACCGCTGCTCGGTTTTAGATGTTATATTCATGCTCATCGGCTCTGCTGAAGTCATCCCCGGGGCCAGAGACAGCCATCTCTTGGCCCCCAGATGATGAAGAGTATATCAAAATCATCCTCAGGGATTATTATGAACGCTGGTGACAGAGATACCCTAAACCATGTTTCCCCCAAATCACTCTCCGCTTCTGGCCTTCCCTTTGAAACCCAAGCCAAAATCAGTTGCAGTCTGATGAATTGATCTCTTTTGACTTCTCAAGGCCCGTCTATCTTGGCCTGAATCACCAGGAAAACCCCTGAATCCTCAACAGACCCAAGAACAGGGTGCCGTAGAGCCTCAAAAACCCGTCTCGGCGGCATCATCCTTCTCAGCCCCATGCACAGTAAAAGGGGTGAATAGCTCCCGGCGAGAACCTTCTGTCGCCGAGAACCCTCACCCTCTGGCATCCTTCTGGCGTCGAGAGCCCTAATTACTTGGCCTCCTTGCCTGCGCCGGGAGCCTAACCCCTTCACCCTTTTGCCTTGGCGCCGTAAGACCCCTTTGCTTTCTTGCCTGCCTGCGCCAAGAGCCCTATCCCCCCTAGCTCCACTTTGGCGCCGAGAACTCCACTAACGCCAGCTTCCCGGCGCCCCAAATAGTGCCTTGCAACGAACCCTTCCCGGCGCGGTGGTCTTCGCGCCGGGAACTCATATACCCATTCAAATCCGTGCCGAGAGGCTGCCCTTCCACCCAATGAGCTTCCGACACCTCTATCAAACCCACCTAGGGATGTCCATGAGTCACCAAAACTGTCCCGAGGATAAAATTAAAGGGAGTCAGACTCCCTTATGTTCCACTGATCCGTACCGGGTTTATGAGCAACCCCTTTAGCTAAGGTGAGCTCTGCCACTGCACGAGTGTCACCGGCTTCTGTAAGGGAAGAATCGAACATTGCCCATGGCATACATATGCAATTCGGGAGGTTCGGCCTCTCTTTCTCTTGGCTTTCATCCCCGCACTCCGTGGGTGATAGTCTATTCTCCCCTGGGCATACTCCAGATTATAGAGAGATGCTGCCGAAATGTCGATAGATGTTTTAACCCCGATAAGTCCCGGGAAGTGCACATCATACACCTCCCGTCTGGCTCGATTTTTCGGGGAATATGAATACTGCGAGGCCTTTGGCTGGATGAGAAACATGAAAGGGGATATGTCCCCGATGACTGTCCAGGCTCCGCCCCGCCGCTGCGTGGACGGTGTCCTATCTCTACCCGGCACGACCTACACAGAGGGGTCATGCTGATTTAATAACCTATCATTTACTCAATTACCTTCTCAGAATAACAATAGCTTCAATATCACGCACTGTCATTTTTCTTAACCGCCCTGAGCGGCCTCCTATTTCAGCGTTTAATCAAGGGTTGTCCTTCTTAAGAAGGGCGTAATTAACGTCATAGCCTTTATGGTATGGCGGACTTTTGGTCCCGACTTGGACTTCACAATCGACTGACCAAGTCAAGTCGAGCGCACAATGAAATCGTCACACATGTGACTGGCACGCCTAATAATCAATAAATACAAATAGTAGAAATCTTCGAAATAATAAACAAAAATGAAAGAAATAAATCCCGCGTCCACAGTCGGCTGTCTCATTGGGTCGAGAAAGAAGAGAACAAAGATTACGACTTTCCTAGAGACCTTTGAGTATGGCCCCACAATAAGCAATACCACCAAATTTTCGGCTAAAACAGCTGCGTGTGTGTGTGTTGCCTTCTTTTAGTGGGCGTAAGCCGACATGACCGGACAGGAATCTCCGCAGTTTTGGCAGGCCAAGACTCGAGACCTACCGAGTCTTAATGGGTCCTATCCTACATGAAGGACAGATGCAAAGACTTGACTACATGAAGAACACTAGGCACTCTTTTTTTCTCTCTTTGTTTAGTTTTTTTTTTGAGCTTCCCTTGAGTTTCGCCCCGTTTGATCCCGAAAGCTAGGTGTGGGAGTGTGTGCAGGTTAACCCTGAGTTAGACTACAAAGACCGAAGAGTGAATTTCCAACTCTGATGGTCCTCGTACCATGCCAGTTGTTACAGTTATCTACGGGTAATATTTCTTAAGATAAAGCCCATTCCAAGGGTGGGATAACTCGGTTCCTTCGACATTGACTAACTTGTAGGTGTTGTCGGGGTACGCAGCCTGAACCACATATGGTCCTTCCCAATTGGGTTGGAGTTTGGAACGCAACCCTCCAGGTTTGACAAAAATTCTTTTTACGACCATCTCGCAAACTTTGAATTTTCTCTCAATGACCTTCTTTTGGTAAAAACGAGCGAGTCTATTTTGATAAACACGTGCATGCTCGGCAGCAGACAGTCGCTTCTCATCTAAGAGTTCCAACTGGGCAAGGAGTGAATCACGACGTTCATCGAGGGAAAATTCCTTATCCAATTGTACCCTGAAAGAAGGAATCAGAGTCTCGTACGGGACTACCGCTTCCATCCCATAAGTAAGGGCAAATGGGGTCTGCCAGGTGGGGGTACGGATTGACATGTGGTAGGTCCATAGAGCTTCGACAAGCTTTTTCGGCCAATCTGAAAAGTTACTAGACTCGCAGGTTTTCTTAATGATTTTGATCAATGTTTTGTTGGTGGCCTCTGCCTGGCCATTACCTTGTGGATAATAAGGTGATGAATGATGCAATGCAATTGCGTACCTTTTGCAGAGGTCTTGAAGGTCTTGAGAAATGAACTGTGGCCCATTGTCGATGACGATTGTGGTTGGGATGCCGAACCTGGTGAGGATGTTCTTCATGATGAACTTGTAGACTGTTGACGTCTTGATTTTTGTGTAAGCTTCATCTTCGGCCCATTTGGTGAAATACTCCGTCGCAGTGAGGATGAAGGATTTCTGCTTGGTGATGGAGTTGGGATCACCTAGGGGACCAATGATGTCGAATGCCCACATGGAGAAGGGCCATGGGGAGGATACTGGATGAAGTGTGGAAGATGGTGAATGAATCTTATCGGCGTGAAGTTGACACTTGACACACCTACGGACATAGATAGCACAATCTTCTTCCATGGTGGGCCAGTAAAAGCCTTGCCGAATGATCTTCTTAGCGAGCATTTGGCTATTTACATGGCCACCGCACACACCTGAGTGTGCTTCCTCTACACATTTTCGGACCTCATCGTCATCAAGACACCTTAATAGAACTCCAGTAAGGCTCCTTCTATAGAGTAGACCTCCAACCAATGTGTATTTCTGGGCCACCCTTCTTATGGCTTTCTTATCCTTTGTGATGGCTCCTTGAGGGTAAGACTGATCTTTGTAATATTTGACAATTTCTTAGAACCAAGGCTTCTCCTCATCAACCAGTTCTTCTTCAAATTCTGCCAACATGATTTCCCTTTTCTCAAGAATTTCTCCTTTCTGAACCTTCCGTAAGACTCTTTCTTTAATTTTTAAGAGGTAAGGGTCTTGAACGGCAGGGACGAGACGCTTGTAGATGGTGATGGATTTAGACCATGCACCTAAAGGGAATTTAAAAGATGACGCCAAGGAGGCGAGGGCATCGGCCAGAATGTTCTGTTCACGAGGAACATGGATAAAGATCAGCTTGGTGAACAATTTGGCATAAGCGGAGGCCAGCTCTTGATAAGGCTTGAGTTTGGGATCGAGGGTGCGATATTTGGTGAGCACCTGGCGGAGAACAAGTTGACTATCACCCATAACTCATAATTTGGTGATATAGAAAGAATGGGCTAGTTCCAGACCAGCTAGAAGAGCCTCATATTCAGTAATATTGTTGGTGACTGGGAATGCGAGATGAAATACCTCTGGAATAGTAACGCCTTTGGGCATCAGAAGGACAATGCCAATACCCCTCCCTCGAAAATTCAGAGCTCCATCAAAATATAACGTCCATATTGGCTCATCGGATTGGGCGATGGACATTAGTTCCTCATCTGGAAACTCTGATTGGACAGGATCAAACTTGGGGAGAGGATGGTGAGCGAGATGCTCCACTATAGCATAGCCTTTGATTGCCTTTTGCTAAATGTAGGTGATGTCAAACTGAGATAGGAAACTCTGCCAGTGTGTCAGCCTATCAGTAAGGATGGATTTCTCCGGGAGGAACTTGATAGGGTTCATGTGAGCAATCAAATGGACCTCATAAGCTAGGAAGTAGTGCTTCAATTTCTGCACTACCCAAACGAGGGTAGCACAGGTTTTCTCCATGGCTGTGTACTTCTGTTCACAAGAATTGAGGAGTTTGGACAAGTAATAGGTTGCCCGTTCCTTGCCTTCTTCATCGGCTTGTGCGAGGACGGCTCCTACAGTGTCATCCAAGACTGAGATGTAAAGGATTAGAGGTTTTTCTGGTTTGGGTGGAATGAGAACGGGTGGATTAGCCAGGTACTCCTTTAACTCTTCAAAAGATTTTTGACACTTATAATCCCAATGGAATTCTACTCATGACTTGGTCAACTCATAGAAAGGTCTACACCTTTGTGAGTGCTGAGACACAAACCGACGGATGAATTGCAGCCTCCCAATTAAACCTCAAACTTCCCTCAAATTCTTGGGAGGTGACATATCCCTGATGGCTTTAGCTTTGTTGGGATCTATCTTAATCCCTCTTTTACTTACAATGAAACCCAGTAATTTGCCCGATGATATGCCAAACACACACTTCTTCGGATTCATTTTCAATTGGAACTCCCTTGATCTCTGTAACACCTTAGCCAAAACCTTCAGATGTTCCACCCCGGTTCTTGATTTTACCAATAAATCATCCACATACACCTCTAGATATATATGCATCATGTCATCAAATATGGCCATCATAGCTCTTTGGTAAGGAGCTCCAACATTCTTCAACCCAAATGACATGACCACGTAACAATATGTTCCCCAAGGTGTAGTGAATGACGTCTTCTCATGATCCTCTTCTGCCAAACAAATTTGATTATATCCTGAAAATCCATTCATAAATGAGAGGGTCTCATAACCCGCCGTGTTATCGATTAACACATCAATATGAGGCAAGGGAAAATCATCCTTTGGACACGCGTGGTTAAGGTCCCGGAAGTCAATGCAAATCCTGACTTTCCCATCCTTCTTCATGACCGGGACAATGTTCGCCACCCATTGAGGATAAAGGACGACTCTAATGAACCTGGCTTTGTGGAGCTTGTCGACCTCTTCTTTCTTTTTCAAAGCCATCTGAGGGTGGAAACGCCTTAACCTTTGTTTTACTGAGACGGACCCTGGCTTTAGAGTCAAGCGGTGTTCGACCAAGGTGGAATCCAGCCCCGGCATATCCTCATAGCTCCATACAAACGTGTCCTTATACTCTTTGAGAACCTTAATTAATGCCTCTTCTTCAAAGGATGGCAAATTATCACTTATGAGGATGATTCTAGGGTCTTCCTCAGTTCCCAAGTTAATTTCTTTGGTGGACTCTTCTACGGCGGCTGACGGCTCGTCAAATCTCCTCATCTTACTAGCATATGCGCCGGCCGCGTCCTCATATTCTTCATCCTCATCTCCAGTAGGGTATTCTTCATCGGTGATTTCATAAACCCCATATCCTTCATTAATCGCACAATTGCCCTCGCATTCTATCTCCGGTAGCTGGATGGGATTTTCTAGCAACTGAGGGATGGATAGAAGGGCTTGACACCTAGTGGCTAAATCTAGAAGGAATCGACGGGGGATCTGCCTACCCTTGAATTTCCTTTTGGGTACTACCCTTGACTTATTATTCCTAGGTTGACTGAGCTATCCTATGGATGAAGAAGCTAAAGAAGATGCTGAAGAATGTACAGGGAAGGACCCCTCAGAGGAGGGGTAGAAAAGGTAGCTCATAGGACCTCGGATGAGTGGCCCGCAGGGCGGGACGCACTCGTGGGAGATGTAGGAGGTTTCCTCAACGATGATGTGCTGTTGAGGGGTTTGAAAATTGACATTTTTTTTTCATTTTCATTTTTGATGACAAAGCAATGAAAAGAGATCGGAGGAGGGGGGAAAGTGATTATGGCTAAAGGGTTGGGAGGCTCATAGAGCAGATCATGATTGAAAACCTGGCACGGTTTGAGAAACCCACAGAGGTATGTAAGTAAAGAAGGGGACCTGAGAAGATCATCAGACAACCGTCTGGCCCAGGAAGAAGACAACAACGAGGGCTGAAGTGAGTGAAATGAGAAGATGACGGCTAACGAGCCGTCGATGGCAATGTTGATGACGGATGAGGATTCACCGGTGATAGAGTCCTCTTGACGAGGATGGTTTGGAATTCTGGCAATAGTAGTGATATCCCCTGGTATTTCAGAGATCAATGGCGGCCCTTCCAGCTGCGAGGGTGAGAACATTCTTTCTAGTGCAATGGAAATATCTTATATGTCGAACCATTTGCTCCATTCGCATTCTGGATCCTTAATCTTGCCTCTCTTAGCGGCCCTTGAGCATTTTTCAGTCAAGTATACAACATGCGATCCCTCATGTGTTTCTTGCGGGTAATCCCCTATCTGAACAACGGGCCCCTTCTTGAAGTGAGAGGACAGGGTCCATGTGAGGGGTTTCCACTCTGCCTCAAGCGGTCCTTTAAAGCCTAGTCCAAACCTGTGGCTCAACCTTATTTCCTTTGGCGGTTTCAACCATCCTTGCAATTGCGCGCCCAGGCCTTTGCCTTGTTGATAGCCGATATTCGTCATTATCTCCCATCCTTTAGAATGAGAAGGGAGATGTGACATCGGTACCGAAAGTGGCTTCTTTGGTGTTGGCGGAATGCGGGACGGGTCATACACATCCAGTAGTGACAATATGGGCCGATGAGACGGCGAAACAGATGGCAAAGAGATGTTAACAACATCCACTGTACGAAGGACATGCGTGCTGACCACTTTAATAATCCTCCCATTGTATGAAAACTTTAGGCATTGGTGGTTGGTGGAGGGTACAACATCCATGACTTCAATATAGGGGCGACCCAATATAGCCTTAAATGTGGAATCCATGTCAAGGACATGGAATTCTGTAGAGACTGACGCAGGGCCTAATTCTACTTTCAAGATAATCATTCCCTATGGTGGCCTTTTGCTGTTGTCATATGCTGTGACTGTGATTGAGGACGGTCTTATCTGTTCCTCACCGACCCCACATAACTGGAGGGTGCTCATGGAGATCACATTTATGGACGCGCCCGTGTCCACCAAGCACAGGTGTATGGACACTCCATTGATTTTTATTGAAACATACAACACATACTTTCGAGCTTCCTTGGGGGCGAGCTCGTGGTTGTGGAATACAATGGCCGGTTGTGTGTCTGTCGGCGTCAGAACGGCCGAAATCTTTTCTACAGGGAGGTCTTCATTCACCATGACCCTTTGAAGATATTCCATTAAGGCTGCCTGATGGGATGTGGATCTCTAAAGCAGCTCGAGGATGGAGATCCGAGCAGGTGTCTTGTCCAGGTGTTTTAACAAATCATACTGTGTTCCAGGGATGGATTTTTCTTGATGTTCTTCATTGTCCTTCTTTGGCTGAGACTGCCCGGGGTCCTGACTGTTCTGGGGGAAAACCCTGTGGAAGATCCTTCCACTCCGGAGCACCATTGCCTGCGGCTTTTGTACCTCTATGGAGGTAGCTGTGGGTTTTAGCAGGGGTTTGAGGGGTAGTGTTGGAGGAATGGTTGATGAGGCTGGGGTAATGACGGGAGCAGGGATTCTGATGAGGGGTTTGTTAGGTGGAGGCATGGTGGAGGTAGAGGGGATATCATATGGGCTATGAAGGGTAAGGGGTTTGGAAGGTGGAGGTGGAGGCGAAGTGAAAGTAGAGGGGATCTCATGTGGGCTATGGAGGGAAAGGGGTCCGGAAGGTGGAGGCGGAGGCAAAGTGGAAGTAGAGGCTTGAGATGGATAGTAGCTCTGAGATGGATGGTGGGTGATGAGTGGCTTTGAGGGCGTTAGTGGAGGCATGGTGGAGGTAGGCGGGGTCGCGTACGGTTGACGAATGATGAGAGGTTTGGAAGGCATAGGTGTAGGTGTAGTAGGGGTGGATGACAAAATGGACGGGTGAGAGAAGATGAGAGGGTGAGAGGGCATAGTGGAAGGCGTTAGTTGATAGGTCATTGGTGAGTTAGTGGGAGAGGTGCGGATGAGAGGACGTAATGGCTGTGGAAATGGTGAGGACCGTACTATAGGTTGTGATGCGGGCTGATGAGAGAGAGGTGCCACCCGGGCAAGGTGAGGGGGGTGTCTGATGATAGGGTTGGCGACAGCAAGAACAGAGGTACTTTCTGGGTGCCACACCTGCTCTCTCCCAACTTCCAGAAAGGAGGAGATGAGGTTGACCTGGTGATTGGGCTGTTGGTGCTCCAGTAATGGATTCTGGATTATACCCATGTTGGGTTGTTGTGGTTGTGCTTGTTGAGGCTGTTGTTGTTGTTGTGGTTGTAGCTGCGGCTGCTGTTGTAGTTGCTGTTGTTGTTGGAACTGTGGCCTAGGAGGAGGTCTCCTGGCTTTGAGAGTGGCGATGTATCACCTCATTTCATCCCAATCAATTCCGCCTTCATCATTCATATCGTAGATGTAATCTTTAAACTGAAAGCAGTTCTCTACTGTGTGTTCTGGCTGCCTGTGGTAGACGCAATATCTGGAGGTATCAACATTCAGGGGCCACGCGAGCCTTTCCCTGGGTAGGATGAGTGTGTTTGAGGCCATGAGGGCGCTGAAAATATCCACCAAAGTTTCTGGCAATGGTGGGTAATAGGCTCTCTTGGGACCAATCGGCCTCCTTTGTTGCTGTGTGGGGCCATAATTCCCTGGGGGTGGAACTTGGTGGTACTGAGGTGGTGGTTGTTGTTGCTGGGGTCGGGGTTGTTGCTGGGGTTGAAATGGTTGAGGCATATTGTTCTGGGGTGACTTGTTTTGGGGTGGAGGATGAGAGGGGAAAGGACCTTGTTGGAGGGGAAGTCGGGGCATTTGTGGGGGCCTTGGGTTGGCTGCATAGTTGGCGTTGTTGACTGCACTTACTTGCTCATTTGTTACGACCCCTTCTGTTGCTCCACTTGAGACACCAATGCCTGTCTTTCTGACCACCTTGGGCTTCGGCGGCTCAAACATGTGCATAATGGAGGAGTATTTTAGTTGGGTCTGGATATACTGGACCCTTTCATAGAGCTCTTCCATTGTGGTGAGCTTGTTCATGGCCAGGACGTGCCTGAACTGTGGGGTTGCATTGGACACAATCATCTTTACTTGTTCAGGCTCTGAGAGGGTATCTCTTATCCTTTCTGCTAGGGACCTCCATCTATCGGCATAACGGACAAAATCTTCGTTGGGCTTCATTTTCTCGGCCACTAGGTCAGTAATGGAAAGAGAGGGACCGACCCTATCCCGATACTTTTACAAGAACCTTCATTGGACTGTATCAAAATTCTCAGTCTCGCCGGGTTCCAAAGAATAGAACCACTCTAGCGCATGACCATCCAATGATCTCCGAAAGAGGTATGCCAGGGATCTCTGGTCATTTTGCCAATAGGAGGATTCATACATGAAGTCCTTGAGGTGAATAAAGGGGTTGCCAGTGCCATTGTACCTGCGGTACGTAGGCATTTCGGAGGGAGGAAGATGGATCACCGGAAGGATTGGCAAAGCAACCTCCGGGGTGGATTTTACGTCCACCATTTTCTTCAAATTCTGAAATTGTTCGTCCATTCTATTGAACCTATTGAGGAGCGATTGGGCAAGCTCCTCGGGAGGTGAAGGTGGCACCTGCCACTGGGTAGGAAAATGTCTTCTGGAGACTTGAGGAGGAAACTTCGAATGGGAGGGAGCTGCCGGACTGCCGACAGCTAGCCCTGGCTGGAGTGGCATGTGAGGAACGGCAGGGGTTTGAGATTGTTAAGGGAACTGAAACGAGGGAGGCTGTTGGCTTGCCTGCCCTTGAAGTGAGGGAGAATGGATGGCTTGTGCCAGTAAAGGGGATGGGATGGCCTGCACTGACTCTTGGAGGGGTGCGATGGCCGGAGTTGACTCTTGGGGAGCGGTAGAAACAAATTTCCCTTTTAGAATAGCCTGAAGGCTCTGAGTTGCTCAGAGGTGAACTCCGTGTTGGCAAGGACACCTAGAAAGAGGAGATGTCTTATGGTGGGGATGTGTCCCTCGTGGTAACCTGCACCTCTCATGAGGGCTCGTAAGAAGGGCCCGAGTCCATAGCATGGACACGCGGCTCGACTGACTGACCATGACCAGGGTGGTTCTCTTCAAAAGACTCATGGATCATTTTCAAAGTTCTTCCAGAACGCAAAACATGCATCAACAAACGGAACAAACAAATAGCAGAGATTATCAAACAAGTGGATGCTTTTACGTCCCCTTTATTCGTTTTGATTTTGATAATTTTTTGTGTGTTTTTAACCAGATCTGAGGTTCACACAAAAATGAGGACCCTAGTTAGTTTTTTGTTTCACTGCCGTGTCAACTAGGGTCTCTCGTCTCACCACGAATGGGTCGACTAACTCCAGAGAACTTCAATGGTACAACCAGCCCAGTGAAAGAAGAGGGAATCCTTCACTGTCGGAGACTTACGGAGGTCCCGGTGGAGGAGATCCTAGTCCGTCGAGAGGAATTCCCGAACGGAGAGTCCTTCCTTCACCGAGAGAGGGTGGTCCTTAGAAAAGAAATAAAAATAATAAAAAGGGGGTGGATGTATGTAATGAAGTACTGAGTAGATATACAGAACATAAAAAAACAACAGAGACAACAAAGATATAATCAACACCCAATGAATTACAAGGGATTAGGAGTGAAGTGCACGAGGTGCACGAGGGATAAGAGCTGAAAGTGCTACCGTGAGCACAACTGGAGCGTGCGAGGGCGCAAGGGTGGAGGAGCATACGGCGATGCCGAAATTGCAAGGGTAACCGAGGGAAAGCAAAAGAGGTCCAACCGTGATCGTCAAGATGTGAGCGACGTCACGCAGAATTATCGGAGGTGAGTGGAGCGCGCGGGCTCGTTTTACTACGACACAGAAAAAAGGAGAGAGAAGGGGAGAGACCACCATGGGAGATTACTCCGGCGGGGTGTGCAGAATAGATACAATAAAATAAGATCTGGGGATTAAACGGCCAAAGCGGGAAATGACTCTCCGCTACCTCGGGAGCATGGGAAAGGTGCAGAATTTAAATGACAGTAATTTAAACAGTCATTGCGGGAAGTGACTCGCCGCGGCCTCGAGAATATGAGAATATATGAAAACAACACAGGATATAAATGACAGAAATTTAAACGGCCATTGCGGGAAGTGACTCGCCGCGGCCTTGAGAATATGAGAAGATATGAAAACAACATAGGATATAAATGACAGAAATTTAAACGGCCATTGCGAGAAGTGACTCGCCGCGGCCTCGAGAATATAGATATGAGAATAACACATGATATAAATGACAGAAATTTAAACGGCCATTGCGGGAAGTGACTCGCCGCGGCCTCGAGAATATAGATGTGATCGCCAGGGGCCAGAGACCCAAAAATAAGAAGAATGATCGCGCTTACCTCAAAAGCGGGAAATGGCGGGTTGCTTCTTCCTCTCCCTTCGGCCAGCCGATGGAGGGGGCTTTCCTTGGTTACCCTTGCGAAAGAGAAAACAGACTATTAACAAGTGAATCAAAAAAATGGCAGTGTAGTATTAGTCCCTTGTGATGAAAAATGATGAAATCGTGGTAAGACACACACCTGGTTGGTGTTGTTTTTAAACCCCTCTCGGACACGAGTAGGAGGAAAATGCTATGATGAATGGGGGATCGCGCAAACGTGCATAAAAATGAATCTCTCTTATGAAAGGAGATGACAGATGACGGGATGATGCATGCAATGGAAACGACAAAAGAGAGTGGAGAGAATGACTTATTGAAGATGCCGATGGCAGGATCCGGTGGAGCTTCGGCAGCATAGGGATGACGTGGAACCAGAATGAATGGAGCTGGCCTTCCTCTCGCGAGCGCGGGCACCCGAGAAGCCAGCAGAACCTCCCCCTGTAAAAACCTAAGGGTTAGAAATGGGATCTGGTAGAGTCTCTCCTTCCTATGTCGGATCTGAAGCCCCCTTCCTTCGAGGGAGGGGGTCCTCTATTTATAGGGGAAAATTTGATTGGGGCATCCAGGAGCCTGGACGCCTCAATGTTGAGGCGTCCAGGCTCTTGGACACCTCAATGATGAGGCGTCCGGGGCCCTGGACGCGCCCATCTTGGCCCACCAAATTGCCGTCGTCGAAAGTCATCGATAGTGGAGAGAGCGCATGGTTTCGGCGGGTAACCGTGACTATCGAAGGGCATGTCTAGTTGACAAAACGTCTTTATGATTGGATTTATTCGAAACGTCAAACTAAACGGCCGGAGCGGCGCCACGTGTGTGCTGCACGAGACTCTGAAAAAGGCGTCCAGGCTCCTAGACGCCTCAAAGTGAGGCGTCTAAGCAGTTTGACACGTCAAAGACTTTCCATAAAAAAATTAGAATAATGTAAAAAAAATCAAAAAAATAGCAAATCACCAAAGTAATTAAAAATGTGAAGGCAACCTTGGGGTATCTAGGTGTAATATGAGATTTACTCATGGTAATGTCAAGAACGACGTGTCTACACGGAGGCAAGAAAAGTTTTACATCCTTGCGAAATGAGTTTACAAGCGTGAAGGGATGAAATAATGGTAGGATGTTTCCGATATTTGATACCAAGGAAGGAAAATCTTGGAAGACCTGATTTCTGGAAAGAGATTATCCTATTGGGGAAATTTTTATAGGTGTCATGGTCTACAAGCCAATCTACACCTAGGATAGCATCATAGCCCTCCATATAAAGGCATACTAGGTTTGCTAGAAGATTATGACCTTCTAAAATTACCTCACTATCGGGGAAATAAGTTATAAGTTTAGTTCCATGACCTAAGGGTATGATAATAGCTAGGTCTACTGGTAAAGGAACTGATGAAATTAGCAAAGTGATGTGAAACGGAACTCCAAAGCCCCAGATTTTCTTTTCTTTCCATCATCAATTTTTTATGGAGAGAGAGAGGGGAACTATAGAGAGATAAAGAGAGAGCGTGGGGGGTGGGGAGGTGGAGCTGGTTCGGATCACCCGCAGGCTCCGTGGTGGGGAGGCGCGACAGAGGCGAGTGACTGTGGTTGATGGTTTCCAAAAATTCAAATCACTTTTATTGCCTTAAATAAAGATTACATGACCTTTTATAGACTCCACAAAGAAGACCAAAAGATAACTCACCTAACACCTACTTCCTACCACTCATAACTTTCTTGGGAAGACACTCTCTTGGGAAGACTAAAAGACACAAAATAAAAAAAGACTCTTACATAATTTTTTGTGGACATAATTACTACAAACACAAAACATGACCCATTAAGCCCATACATGTGGCCCAATTAAAAAAAACATCTATTTGATCATTTTGTTGAAGCCACTTGTCAATCCCTTCAAATTCAACCTCGAACTTTGAATCTTGAATCGACGATTCCATCAAACTCCTCCGCTTGGAAGAGGTTCGACCTCGAACCTCGTAGCTCAGGATCTCGATCTGATGAAACATCCCGATTCCCTAAGCTCTGATACCACTTGATGTGAAACGGAACTCCAAAGCCCCAGATTTTTCTTTTCTTTTCATCATCAATTTTTTATGGAGAGAGAGAGGGGAACTATAGAGAGAGAAAGAGAGAGCGTGGGGGGGTGGGGAGGTGGAGCTGGTTCGGATCACCTGCAGGCTCCGTGGTGGGGAGGCGCGACAGCGGCGAGTGACTGTGGTTGATGGTTTCCAAAAATTCTAATCACTTTTATTACCTTAAACAAAGATTACATGACCTTTTATAGACTCCAAAAAGAAGACCAAAAGATAACTCACCTAACACCTACTTCCTACCACTCATAACTTTCTTGGGAAGACACTCTCTTGGGAAGACTAAAAGACACAAAATAAAAAAAAGACTCTTACATAATTTTTTGTAGACATAATTACTACAAACATAAAACATGACCCATTAAGCCCATACATGTGGCCCAATTAAAAAAAACATCTATTTGATCATTTTGTTGAAGCCGCTTGTCAATCCCTTCAAATTCAACCTCGAACTTTGAATCTTGAATCGACAATTCCATCACAAAGTCTTTGCAAAAGTAGTTGATATAAAGGAATAAGAAGCACTAGTATCAAATAACATGAATGCGGGATGTGAATAAAATTGAATGGTACCTTCCATCAACCCATCATCCTTCGATGCTTCATCATCGTCTAGAACAGCATTAAGACGAGCCTGTCGCTAACGTCCACCGCTAGAAGACTGATCCTTCATAAGGGGGAAATTCAGCATGCGGTGCTCCTGACTACCACATCTTAAGTAAGCATCGAGATGCTTCCAGCATTCCTCGGCTGAATGAACAAATTTTTCACAGAAGGAGCAAGCAGTTGTGAGAATCTTTTCTTCTTCTTTAACCTTCTTGTTCTTGCTGTTGCCATGCTTGTTACTATTACGGGATCTCTTCTTGTTATCCTGGGAGTTGTAGGTGATACTGAATTTTTCCTCTTTTCTTCCTCGCCGATTATACTTTCAGCTCGACTCCTCCCCTTTGCCTTTGAGTTTGTCAACCTTCTCCAAGGTTCGTTCACACAAGTGTGCCAGTTGGACCATTTCTTCATAGGTCTGAATATTTTGTGGGCCAAGTTGTTGAATAAATATGGGTCGCAGCCCGTCCATGAAGCGATTTGTTTTTAGAAGATCAGTGCTCACTAGAGGTTAAGCATATGGTGCTAAACGAGAAAATTATAATTCATATTCAGCTACCATCATCATGCCTTGACGTAGCGACGCAAATTCTGCCGCCTTTCTCTCCTTGACATGCTCGGAGAAGTATTTGGCTCGGAAGAGGGTGAGGAATCCCTCCCAAGTGTGTGGAGCATTCGGAGTCGGAACAGACTTCCACCAAGTCCGTGCATCTTGGTTGAGTTGGAACGTGGCAAGACGAACCTTTTCTTGACTGGTGCATTGCATAATGTCAAATATCTGGTTCATCTCGTCAATCCAATTCTCTGGTTCATATGGATAGGAAGAGCCATTAAATCATGGAGGATTTAAACTCCGGAAATTGTTGTGCAAGCTACCCGCGCCAGCCCTTGCACCAGCTTGGGCCACGGTCTACAGGGCTTGGGTAAGTCCCGCAACAGTTTGCTGCATCTCGTCCCAGTTCACACGATGAGCCATTGAGAATTCAAGGTACTTGAAAAAGTGAACCTTTAGTTATTTTCCTTAAAATCAGGAATATTTACCCTAAGATAATTTCTATATAACTATCTCACCCAGGTTTCTACCTAATTATCACATGGGTTCGGAATTCTTTCCTAGTTCATAGGTACGGGTCCTTAAACATTGGACTTAGCCTATGACGTGTTATTTTCTAGGACTTTCTTAGACCTAGACTCTGATACCACTTTAACTGTCATGCCCCGAGCTTTTAATATAGCAGAAGAAATTTCGGGAACGTGAACAGCCGACATGGTAAGCCTCTCGCAAGCAAGAAAATCAGAGCACAAGACAATCACATATAAGTAATTGCACAAGTAAGTAATCAACAAATCTACTTTATTAATAATAATGAATCCAAATGTACATAAGATCATGCCTTTTAACATTCTTACATCCTTTAACTCAAGAAAATAGAAAATTATAATCTGACTCGACTAGACACTTGATAACTAGGCTTCTCTCATTCCAATAGACCTTCAATCACTCTCGGACCTGCTACTTGCATAATCTGAATCTGATTCACTAGTATTTCTTGAAAAGATAAGAAAATAGGTATGAGCACACTTACCCAGTAGGTATCTTCGTATCAACATGAAGGCAATATTTAAGTGATTAATATTTTAGCTCTAGAATTTGGGTAACAATGAGAATGCAGTAAATAAGTAATGTAATCCTAAAATAATAGAGTCAAGACTTGATCGAGTATATGAACAAGTAAAATTCAACCATGTAGATGTAAGTTGGCCTTTCATGAACAAGAATGTACGAGCATGTAACTAGAAAGTACTTACACAGCCCTATAAAGGCTATGTACTAGAACATCATTAACAAGCATGTAAAAGAGCCGTAGA
Source organism: Amorphophallus konjac (assembly GCA_022559845.1). Classification (NCBI taxonomy): domain Eukaryota; kingdom Viridiplantae; phylum Streptophyta; class Magnoliopsida; order Alismatales; family Araceae; genus Amorphophallus; species Amorphophallus konjac. Next base: position 70,306,371 of record CM040125.1, read on the forward strand.
TTTCACTCATTTATAAGAGAAAGTACTCCCAACGCAATGCGATGCTAGTATCATCGTACCCCATGGTTTACAGCATGTTTCCGACCATCGGCCGTGGGGGCTAGCATGAAGCCCTTGGACACAATCCGTGCCCGGTCTTGCATCTTCAACTTATAAATCCAGCTTCTTCCACGAGATATAACAATAAAGTACGGACAATAATATAACAAGTTCAATGATAGTTTCATGATACAATATCAAGGTAAGAATGCTTCTAGTAAGAATATGGAAGTTCAAAGATTTGAGTTAGAACTAGGTTATGCTATGAAGAAAATTCGATAGCAAAACGATATATTCTTTTCTTTCCATAAATTATAATTATCTTAATTGACAAGTGTTAAGTTCCAAGCAATCATCAGACCAGCTAGGAACTTGGAAAACCCAACCTAAAGGTAAAACCTCGGGTTAGAGAGGATCATGAATAACGCGGTTGATTAGGTGTCGTTTGGTAGGGGGATAGGAGGGGGATATCCCTGAATAATCCCTATTATGCATTTGGTACAAAGATTTTTGGTAGGGATATCCTGGGTTAAGCCTTTTGAGTATATCCCCGAAAACGGGGTTGGGAATACCGAAATTGTGGAGTGAGATATTCTCATTCTCCTAACCCCATTTTCTTCATTCTCCTCACGTCCGCTCTATCGATCGTGCCCTCACTCTGCAGCTGCTACCCCTTTGAACCCTCGCGTAGGCGCTCCTTCTCCTCTATCGATCGTCGCTGCAGGTGCTCCTTCTCCCAATCCGACAGGCCCGTCTCTGCACCATCGCTCCTTCCACCATCCATCTTCACGATCGTGCCCCTTCTCCTTCCCTCTCCGGCGGAACCCTCGTCCCTCTTCGGTGCTCGCCTGCTGTCGCCGTCTGTTGTTGTCTGCTCGCTCGTCTGCTGTCGCCTGCGGCCGTCTGCTGTCGCCTGCGCTTGTCTTCCCGATCGATCGTGCCATCCTCAAAAGCCCTTCCAAGCTGATCCCATCGTCTCCTTGCCTGTCGACTGAAGCGCTCATTCTGCATCCAAGAGAAAGGTACACAATCTGTACCCAGGTAAGAGCATTTCTTCCTTATTTTTTCATTCATGTAATATCTTGACTCAACATATGTATTGTGAATCCCCTATCATGTTTTTAGCATTCCTTGGTATACAATAAATATCTATTTTTTGTGGTGTTTAGCATTCTGATAAGCAAGCATCTTTTAGTCATCTAATGATATATTCTCCTCTATCTCGTGCTGCATATGGGCTACCTGAAAGAGAGGAATCAACATCTAGAAAGCGTTCCCCAACCCAGTGATCAACAAGGTGTTTTATCTTAATATTAAAATCCCTTGGACAGTGTGCACAATACAAAAGGCATTCCCTTGTAATACCGTCATCCAATTTGTCAAAACTAAATTTCAAAGTAGAAAGAACCTCTTTCATACCTTGGAGAGTCACGGAGTCTGCTCACGGTCTCCCTCCATTCTCACACTGAGTTGCATATGACAGTGCCCTTCCCATGGTAATTAAGGTGAGTGGCAGGCCACTACATCTCCTCACAACAGTCTTGGCAAGCTCTTGTATGTCTGGATTGTTGTCAAGATCTACTTTGGCATCCAACTTTGATCTGAATAGTTCCCATGTCACTTTCTCACCCAGAAAACCTACTTTGACTTTGGCTTGCTGTACATCCATGTCTGCACACACCTTTGTGGCGAACATAATTTTCTTGCCCCTATTGCTCAAAACATTTGGACAAGGGATCCCCAACTCTTCCAAATCTAAAGCCTCCCACATGTCATCAAGTAATAGTTAGAATCTCTTTTGATTATGAGCCCTATACAAGGTGTCCCTTTGATCATCTTTATCCTCTGGAAGTGGCCAACCCCTTGGATCTCCTCACCGAGGAAAGCCTAAATGGACTCCAATGTCCTCCTAGATTTTGCTAACATTTAGCTCCCTCGAGATAGTGACCCAAATGACCACATTAAAGTCATGGTTTTCATCCCCTATGAACTGGTTGTTAATCTTCTTCAAAAGAGTTGTTTTGCCTACTCTGCCCATGCCATAGAACCCAATGATTCCGACCTTTTCATTCGTTAGATGGCCTCGAATCTCCAACATCATTTTCTCCATGCTCACAATCCCTGCTTGTACTTCACACATATAGTAGGTTTGGCGGCCTAAGGTCTACCCCTTCTTATGATGGGATTTACTATAGGTGATATGGAATGTGACTGTAGCATTTGTACTTCAAGGATATGAATGATAACCATCTGAGCCGAATACCATCACCAATGGAAAATCACTATATTCAATGTGCATAATTATGTTTCAGGGTATCGTGAAAATGGATTCGGTAGCAATGGGTGATGGTAAGTATGATCGTATTCAATGTGAATGTGATAATGGGGAATGTCTTATCAAGTTATCTCGTAGCAGTAGTAATCCACAACGTCGCTATTATTGCTGTCCACTTGGGGTATGTTATTATTACTTAGCCTCATATATGCATGTGTGTTTTTGTTTCTATGTCATTTTCTCTTATATACATGCTCACAGCTTGGGAATGATAAGGCATGTCGATTCTTCATGTGGGTGGATGAATTATTAATATGTCCCTGTGGCAAAGGCCCATGTAGAAGGCATACCTCAAAAGCGAGTAAGAATAAAGGGAAAGTATTATATGTATGCCCAGAATCTGAGGTATGTGTGTGACTATCATTTTCATTAGTGTTATTGTTTATGCCTTCCTCATCAACTGCACATTATCTTATTTTATCTTTTATGTATGTGCAGGCTGGGAAGTCCACATCGGGTTGTGGGTTCTTCAAGTGGGTGGAAGAAATGTCAACGGTATATATATTTTGTTAGATTGCGGTGAATGTGAATGTGTTGTGAATGCACAAGTTCCTTCTATTTTAAAACAGCCGAGTGTGTGCTTTGATGTCGCATGGGTTTCATTTATTTTAAAACAGCCGAGTGTGTGCTGTGATGCCGTATGGGTTTCATTTATTTTAAAATAGTCGAGTGTGTGCTGTGATGCCGTATGGGTTTCATTTATTTTAAAACATTTGAGTGTGTGCTGTGATGCCGCATGAGTTTTCCGTATTTTATTACAGTCGAGTGTGTGCTGTGATGCCGCATGAGTTTCCCGTATTTTATCACAGTCGAGTGTGTGCTGCGATGTCGCATGAGTTTCCCATATTTTATCACAATCGAGTGTATGCTGTGATGCTGCATGTCTCCACTGCATGTCACACACACACACTAGATGAACACACACACACACACACACACCATGTGCTCACTGTTGCCGTTGCCCTCTTCTGCTATTGCTGCTGATGTCACTCCCACTGCCACTGTCACCTTTACTCATGCGCCAGAATCCTCACGTGCTCCTTTAATCTTGTTAATCAGAGCAAACACATTTCGTCAACCACTTTGTAGTCAGCTATTTTAAATGTGCACAGACCTTCTATGCGCCAGAAGTAATGTTCACTGACCTTGTGAAAACTTGCACCGACCGTGTATTTTCCTTAGATAAAGATGTGCACTATGCAAAAACTTGCGCCATGTTTAAGATAGAACTATGATATGGCATGAATGTTTACCTTCAGGGGCTGTGACTTCTATGTGGGAGTTTTCCTTGGGAAGAATTTTAACATGTTACGGTGTTGTGGTTAAGTGAAAGATAAATGCTCATGTTATGGCATTGAGCAGGTGAAAATGGTAAGAATCTTTGTTCATTGTGGCATCCGTGATCCTATCGTTGTTAACAGTTGGTTCATAAGCTGCTGTTTGTAATATTGTCTACTTATGGAAACCTGCTAAAATTTTGTCAGATTCTTTTTGTGTTTGCATATCCAATACAGAGGCTTTGCCTGTTCAAAGTTCAATAATTCTACACGTAGACTATTGCATGCAAAAGTCTTACCCTTTAATTTCTGACCAAATTTGCCATTTACAGTGTGTGTGTGTGTGTGCGCGCGCGCGCGCGTGTGTTCATCCGGTGTGTGTGTGTGACATGCAGTGGAGACAGCCCCAGGGTGTGTGTGTGTGTGTGACAGTGGAGACAGGTCCTTCCCATTATTCAAGTGCTCCCATTGTTCAATGTTGGTATTAAACTCCTTCCCAATATCAAACTCTCGGTCTTACCAGGTATAAACGAGGCAATGATGATTGGGTGGATGGCCTAACGACAACCCCCAACTAATTTGATAGAATATGATCCATGTGATTACATTATGTCATGTTGTTCTGAGCGTCATCTCCCTTATCTAAAAATCAAGTACATATATTTTGCACTCAATGCTTTACTTTGTGATTATATCATTCACCTTTTTCAGGAACATACTTCAAATGAGCGAACAGTAGAAATGTCTAGCATATCTACAATAGGAGGACAGATTGAAGAACATACACTCGTAGAAGATTTAAGAAGAACAATCGAGATGGAGAAATTTGCAGCCCATCGAAGTGTGAAGCTATGTGAAACTTTGTTGGCAAAATTTGATCAATTGAAATTCTGTAATAAAAAGTGATATGGTTTTTTTTTACGACTATCATTTGTGACGCCATGTACAAATGAAACTTTTTTTTGTAAAACTTTATCTTTTTGTAGGATGCTCTCAATTGTTATCATTTATCTCGTCTTAATTTATGTTTGTTAAATATTAGTGTGGATTGTATGTGTACATACATTATTTGAGGCACCCGTACTCCTTACTTAAGTTACACGTGAATTATTCATCTTTTATGTGCACATAAAATTATATATAAAGTATAATTTTTAACCAAAGTAAATAATTTAAATATGATAGTAGTTACATTTTGAGTGACTAAAATGTTAAAAATTAATAAAATGAGTAATCAAATTTTAATTGATTTTGGCCCGATTTAAGATAGAGTTTTAAGTCTCATTTTAGCAGGGGAGAGGGGGAGATGAAGGGGTAAATAAAATTTAAACTTGACACAAATAATGTTTACCATATCTCACTATACTAAAAAATGTTTGTTCATTATTGGATCTTTCTCAAAATGAAATAAAAATGGGGGGATGAAAGAAAGAAAAAAAAAGAAATGGAAAGAATGAAAAATAAACAATGATAAAAAAGATTGTAAAGATTTATTGTATTGATGTACGTTGATGGTGAGGCACAAATAATTAAAATAGAGAATATAATATTAATTATTTAATTTGATTTTAGTTAATAATAATAAATAGTTATCAAGATGTACTATTATTATGAAGTATATTTTTGAAAGAAACAAAATTTAATATCATTACTCGGGCCAATGAAATTCAATGTATAAAAAATTAGATTGATCAAAAGTCTCATTATTACTAACAAATAATGTGAACTAAGAAAATTATTTAGAAGTTTTATTATCACTAATTCTAATTAAAATAATTTTATTTATGCTTTTAATGATATAGTATTCATTATTTAATTTATTAACAAATAATAATCGTTACATTACATAAACATGTTAAAGTTAAGTTATACTATTTACTTACTCACATATTTATGGAAAAATAATTGTTATCATTATTATCATTCGTACTAAATATTTTTAAAAGAATTTTTTTTCAATAATATCTTTATTTGAATTACATTAGATTATTAATAAAATAAATTTTATAATAATTTTATTGCTAATAATAAAATGTATCTATTAAAATCTATTTTACGATCTTCATTAGTCGTAATCCTGATTATAAAGTCTAATTAAGTAAGCAATTTCACTAAATAAATTATTTTAAATCTTCTTATCCCATCCAAAGAAAGAATAACATAATGTGCCTTAACCCGGGATAAGAAGGACAATATGGTCATTTTTCAGCACCTATTCTCATTTGTATCCCCAATTTTTACCAAACGAAGAATAGAAATATTTTAATATTTATCCCTTCGCATACCAAACGTACATGAGAATAAGAATAAGAATAAATTAACCCAGAATGATTTATACCTATTCTTCACTTAAGTTATCCCGATACCAAACGTAACCTTACTGAACCGTTTCATGCCGAAAGCGGTCAGAGTCTAAGACCGTTTCATGAATAGAGCCAACGCATGAAAAAGAAGTGTCGACACAGTGAAACCTTCTGGAGCTTTGCGGTCGTGGCAGGGATGCTTGGTATCTTTTAGCGGTCTGGTGAATGGCCGCAAACAAAATCTTGCGGTCGTCCATAGGGCCGCTAAGGTCCAGAACACATAAAACACCGGTAAAGTACTTTCTAGACAATTGACTTTGATGATACAACCAGCTCAGCGTCCTAGTGAGAATCCTAGGCTCGCGGAGTCTTACGGAGGCCTTGAAACATAATCCCCTAGTCCGACAGAAGGAATATTCGACGGAGAGGTTCATAAGTACAAGAGAGTGTGCCTAAGTGCAAAGTGTAACTAATGGTCACATACCGAAGTATATGCCATGTACTTATGAAAATGACTCAAGAGATGAGAGTGGATCGTGTAAAAGTAGCGATCAAACAAAATTCTAAATACCACCATGAATCATGTTTCAGAAACATAAGAGGAAATATTTAATTACAAAATTATAACATTTAAGCATGAAATTACATGATAACAAAAATAACGTTTAAAATCATGCACATGCTGAAACAGGGTATTTAACAGGAAAATAAGACATGATTTTTGATGATAAATAATAAAATTATAGAGTTACTAATATGTGATTTTAATTGGGCTCGGACTGGTCCACAGAACCTGAAAACAGTCATGGACTGGCCGTCTATAGGTAAAAAAATGGTCTTGCGATGGCCGCTTGTTGTACTAAGCGATCACTTCATGGGCCATTTCTATCTAACGGACATAAGTTGTTAAATAGTGAAATATAACGCTAACCTAGGACATGCCATGCATGGAAACGATGTAAAACATGTAGTAAAATATGCTAGAAGGTATTTAGGCCATGGACATGCATTGGTTGTGAAAAATAGATGAGAAATTTATATTATTTTTTCATTAGGGCTAGGTGCATGTATGGAATATGAACTTATTGGGCAGTCTCAATAAAACATAAAATACTCCACGTACAATGCATAAAATCGACTGGAAATTGAGGGCTTTTGTTCCTAACATCATGTTTAAGCCGTTCATGAGATAACCTACCTCGAATCAGAGCTCTAAATGTTGAATTTATGGCTGGAAGTTAACCATAGTTTCTGCTCGTTCAGAACCGAACCAGCAACTTCGTGGGCTTCTAACTTTTGATCATCTTCACCTATGACCACAAAACTTTGAGCGTAAGAAGAGGGTACTAAAAGGAACAAATAGTTCTAAAGATCCTCTATCTAATTACCTCGTTTATGGCTTCTATTTTGCTGATCAATCTGGCCCGGTCGCACAGTCTCCTGTGTTTCTTGTACCAAACCCACGTCTTTGGAAGCCTTGTTCTCCCTGACGGCTTGATCTCCTAAGACGAAATTTTGAGGGCAGTTAGACGTTAGTATTATGAACGAAATATTCTAAAGAACCTACCTCAAATTCGTCCTACTTACCTTAGTTCCACACGAGCCAAACGTAAGGGTCGCACAGGTTAAACTTAAGGTTTATTTATAGGGTTAGCTAGGGTTTTGGAGATTTGAACGAACCTAGAGTCCTAATTAGGGTTTCAATTCGATCCTCCAGCATTCTGGACTCTTCTAACTAAGGGATATCATCGATCATAAGTGATTAGGATGCCAAAGTTTCCATCTTTTCATGCCTTCCTCCATTCACGGAATCTACAGAGAGTAGCGGTCCAGTTGGGGCCGTTTCTTGCCTTAAGCGGTCGCCCGATAGACCGTTTATATCCTTTAGCATAGAATTTCAAATTAGTCAAACTCTTTTTTATATATCCGTTGATTTATCTGATAATTGGTATACTTATCCTCTAAATTTCGTAAATAGCATATTTTAAGCTTCTAGAATGTGGGCCAAACCTTGTGGGCTTGGTTTTGGGTCATTTTGGGCTTATTTAAAAGGGCTTTGTGAACATGTGTCACATAGACATTTTACGAAAGAAAAAGAGATTTAAACGCTAGGCATGAAATGTAAGAAAAAAAAGGGGAGCATGAGATGCTCTAAGGAGGGTGATCGCCAGAGGGGTTACCTCAAAAATATAAAGATGATCGCATGTACCTTGTATGAAGAAGTGGATGAGATTGCAAGTCCTTCCTTCCTCCTTCTATCGGCCGGCCGATGAAGGGGGTTCTTATGTTGATTACCCTTGCAAGACAAATAAAACAAGCAAATATGTGGATTAGCCAAAGTGTGTGTAGTATCAATGCTCTAGTAAAATATAACCATGCAAAGTGGGCATGAACACACCTTGTATGTTTTGTTTAAACCCCTAAGAGGAGTGAAAGGGATGGAGAATATGGTATGCTATGATATGCAAAGCAAATAAGGTGAATATATGCTGAAGAGTATCTCTAGGAAGAATAACTAGAAGAGAAGATGCACATGTGATGATGATATGATAATAAAAACTAAGGAGGGGAAAGGGTCCTTTTTGCTGTGTGTGCAGCAGCGAAGGAAGAAAAGCAACGAGGGCTCTGGCTGTAGTAGGAAGGAGCGCCGCAGCTAGTAGAGGATCAGCTGTATGAGGGAATCTCTACTGCTGGAAGAAGAATGCCACTAGAAGAAGAAAGTCGTCGGAGGAAGAACCTGCAAGGAAAATGAACTCTCTTCTCTCTGTTTTGTGCAAGTTATCAGTGAAAAAGCTCTCAGCCTCCTTCTTCTTCTCTTCTTCACTCTCACACGCGTGAGGAATACCATGGGTATTTATAGGGGCAAAAGTCCTTATTTCAATAGGATTAAAACATGGATAGACATCCTCCAGCAAGGACCCACCTTCCTAATCGAACACAACGTTAAAATGAGGAAAGGATCATCACGGGAAGGTAGCAGACGAAACGGAGACGGAAGTTGAAATGATGACATGGAGGGGGTTGCTATTTGAAAATGACGATAGCCATGCAGCCATTCATTGCTGGGTTTAATTATAGAAATAAATGACTTTCCATATTTAAAAATGAGAAATGACACCTTCGTAAAATGCCGTTAATTAATCAACGCCCCAGAAGCTGACGTCAATTCATTGAATTTTATTTTGATCAGGATTCGTAAAAAACCAGGAAATAACGCCTGCGTGAACGGTCGTTTAATAATTAAACCATGACACTTCTTCAGCCGTCAGTTAAATGACGCCCGGCCTCCATGCGTTAATCATGGAAAAATTAGAAAAACTTCATATTAAGCCAATATTGAGGTCCACTTTGGGGCATCAGGTAGTGACATGAAATTTACTCATTATAGCATCGATTTTGGCGTGTCTACAGCTGCCCCGCCTTGGCGTCTGCTTTGCAGGGGAGTGAAACGGAATGAAGTGAAAGTGCAACAAGCGGAATGAAGTGAGAACAAACTGATAAGTAGATGCCAAGGTGTGATGTGACACGCCTCCGACTCTAACTATTGGAAATCTTTTCAGAATTTTGAATGAAACAACCTCGGATGATTACAAGAAAGCAATGATTGACTGGATGAAAGAACTAAACTAATGAATGAAATGTGCGCGCGGGCACTGAAGGAAAGACAACATTGGAGAGCGGTTACCAGCCAATGTGGACGTGCTACAACCAAGGTGGATTTGCAGGAAATGAAGTGAGGTGAGATAGGAATCCAGCGAACGAATGCCTTCAAGGAACCAGCCTGAGCGGCCTCAAGGAGAATATAGTACTTGATTTGGAATGGAATATCTCATCTCAACTTAAATTAAGAGCAAGCAGCCCTCATTACTGGCTTAATATGAGGATTTTCATCATTAAAGCTCAAAGTCCTACATGATGCATGCTGGACTAATAAAAAAATTAAAACAAACTAAAAATAGAAAATAATCAAGGATAATATTGCTAAACCATCCAGACTTGGTCAGGAATCCAGATCTCTAAGCTGATACTAAGTCGAAGCCCGTTTGTCCACGCATCAACTCAGAAAGTGGAACTATCGTCCCAAACCTTAGATGACCCAACGGTCTATCCGTGTGATTGAGGCTCCCTTGGAACTATCACTGTTTTTGATGAAGGGGAACTCAAATTCCAGGTTTATCAGAACCACAAGGTCCTTGATATGCTATAATAGAGTAGATACCATATAGTCACAATGCATACAGGAAGATGGTACAAGGATGGAATGATGTTACCAGTGGAAGGAATCCAATCATTTTCAAGACTTTCATAGCATGCTCTTTTTCCTGTGCTCAAAGATCATTAGCTTCAAAAAGATCATTAGCTCCACAAAATTCATAACCTCAACAAGATAATTCACGTACCAAGATATAGAGCACATAAGTTCATCAAAATAACCACAAAATAGTTCAAGATATATACATGCTCAAAAAATGATGACTCTGTGAAGGGGCGCTATAAACATAAATAACGACAGCCATAATGTCGCCAATTACAATCACTGTTTGATTTGGAATTGGACTATAAATGACGCTTGCATGAAAGGGCGTTGGATAAATGACGACACCATACAAGTCGCTATTCGGTGAAATGACGCCAAAGGTTATGTCATCAATTAACTACACATCCTACCGCTCCGTTCCCTGAGTTTTGAGCACTTGTGTACTTGCGTTTGCTTCCTCTTTCTTTTTGTTCTTTTCCTTGCACCTATAGTTCACACTTTAACAAACAGATTAATTTATCTGTCCGGCTCGGCCCCTTGCTCAATAAGCAAGGGGTTGTCACTACTTTGACCTTATTGACGGGTCAAGGGGCCAAGCCTATAATTAATCAAGGCAAATAACAAATATATAAAGAAAATGCAACATGCAAGCAAGCAGATGCAAACTTTGAAATAAAAGATGCCCACACAAGAATGCAGCCAAGCATATGAAATGGGAAAGCAGTGGGCTTATTTTTTTTTTAAATGATGACATATACACGCAATCGTTAATTCTGAAATTGACGCCCACTTGTCGCGGCGTTGATTGGAAAAACTAGTTTTTTAAAAAAAATTATTAAAAATGACGACATACAGAATGTCGCGTATCAGGTGAATGACACCCCTCCACACGTGCGTGAATTGAAAAACCATTTTTTCTTTTTTGTTCTTTTTTTTCAAAATGACGACATATACAGGGACGCTACTTATTGAAATGACACCCCTTGATGGAGGCGTTAATTAAAAAACATTTTTTGTTTGTTGTTTTTTTTTCTTTTTTTCTTTTTAAAATGAGGCCGAGCATAGTACAAGGGTCTTTTAAACCTTACACAATCACCATCTTAAATTCATTAATCTTTCTTAAATGACTTAACAACGTGTCAACGTGCTTAATGACTTGTGCTTTTACTCATATCCTTTCGCGGCCCATCCTTCTTAGTCGGTCTTTGCCGTCCCTTGAGGTTATCACCTACCATAGAGGGAGAAGTGAAGAATAAGTTGAGGAAGCTCACGAGAGGTTTCGGAGAATCGGGAAACTTTCATCCCTTACTCTAATGCCTGTTGGGGTTCGGTCTTTGGCTTAGGGAAATTTTGTTGCTCTTTTGCCCTTATTCATGCATGCTTACGACCAGGGTTTTCCCTGCGGGGACTTTGCCCTCTTGTCATGCTTTCTTTTGTTCGTAACTTTCTTTTTTTTTCTTTTCAAACAAATGAAGACCTAATTGTACTTGGCCTTTTACAGCATTTGTTCCCTTTTGGGACCTGACTTCCACCTACTAGGGCAGCGGGTAGGCTTAGTTAGCATTCCTTAACTCGTACTCCCTCTCGTGAGCCGAAGAGAAGAGAATAGGTAAGGTTTTTACACTCTTAGTTTAGCTCTGACTTTTCTCGAATTTTGAGCCGCTTGAGTTTAAGAGTAAAGCGTGTAGTGTGTGTGGGTACTGACCCCAAGTTAAACCATCAAGACTGAAGGATGAATTAAGGATTTTGATTTTTCGGGTCTTGCGACCTATGCACCATGCCAGCATGTAATTTTTTCCTTTTCTTTTTTTCTTTTTTCTTTTTTCTTTTTTTTTAAAGACTCAAGGGTAGTATTTCTTCAAGTAAAGACAATTCCAAGGGTGAGCCAGTTCTTCCCCTTCGGCGTTGATCAATTTATAAGCATTGCCAGGATATGCTTCTTTTATTACGTAAGGCCCTTCCCAATTCGGTTGGAGTTTCGAGCGAGGTCCACCCGGTTTTACGAAGATTCTTTTAATTACCATTTCACCGATTTTAAATTTTCTCTCGATTACTTTCTTTTGGTAAAAACATGAAAGCCTATTTTGATAAACACGCGCATGCTCGGCGGCGGCCAAACGCTTTTCGTCTAAGAGTTCCAACTAAGCAAGGATAGATTCATGGCGTTCATCAATAGGGAGCAGATTGTCCAATTGTACCCTAAGAGAAGGGATAAGAATCTCATAAGAGACTACCACCTCCATTCCATAAGTGAGGGCGAAAGGGGTTTGCCCAGTAGGAGTACGGATGGAAGTGCGATAGGCCCAAAGAGCCTCAACCAGCTTTTCTGGCCAATCCACAAATGTATTAGCCTTACACGTTTTCTTGATAATTTTGATCAAAGTTTTATTTGTTGCCTCTGCTTGACCATTGCCGTGCGGATAATAAGGAGATGAATGATGCAATGCAATGTTATACCTATTGCAGAGGTCTTGGAGCTCTTGAGAGATGAATTGTGGTCCATTGTCGGTGACGATGGTACTCGGGATACCGAATCTTGCAATGATGTTCTTCATTATGAACTTGCAGACGGTTGACGCTTTGATCTCTGCGTACGCTTTCGCTTCCTCCCACTTGGTGAAGTACTCCGTGGACGTGAGTATAAATGATTTTGACTTTGTAAGGAGGTTTGAATCACCAAGAGGTCCGATGATATCGAAAACCCACATGGAGAAAGGCCATGGGGAGGACATAGGATGGAGTGAAGATGCAGGAGAATGAATTTTATCGGTGTGCAGTTGGCACTTAACACACCTTTGAACATAGATAGAATAATCCTCTTCTAGAGTGGGCCAATAGAAGCCTAATCTAAGGATTTTCTTAGCTAGCATCTGGCTATTGACATGACCCCCACACACCCCTGAATGCACCTCTTCCACGACCTTCCAAGACTTATCATCATCGAGGCATCTAAGCAAAATTCTAGTGAGACCTCTTCTATAGAGCATACCTCCAACTAGGGTGTATCTCTGAGCAACTCTTCTAATGGCTTTCTTCTCTTCAGCCGTGGCCTCTTCAGGATAAGATTGATCTTGGCAATATTTAGCAATTTCATAATACCACGGCTTCTCTTCGTCAACCATCTCTTCCTCTAGATCTAACAACATGATCTCCTTGTTCTCAATGATTCCACCTTCCTTAAACTTCTTGAGCACCTCCTCTTTAACACTAAGGAACGCTGGATCTTTGATAGCAGGAGTAAGACGCTTGTGAACAATGATCGAATGGAAGTCCCTTTCGGGAAGGAAAACCAAAGAGGATGCAAGGGAAGCAAGCGCATCGGCTAGGATGTTCTGATCTCGAGGAACATGGATGAAGATTAGTTTGGTGAAAAGCTTGGCATAAGTAGAATCCAGTTCCTGGTAGGGTTTAAGTTTAGGATTGAGCGTGTGGCATTTGGTAAGCACTTGGCGAAGAATGAGCTGACTATCACCTATAATCCGAAATTGGGTAACACCGAATTGATGGGCGGCCTGCAGACCGGCCAGAAGAGCCTCATACTCAGCTATACTGTTTGTAACTGGAAATGCGAGCTGAGAGGCAAGCGGAATAGTGATACCCTTAGGTGATAGGAGAACAATGCTGATCTCCTTTCCTTGTGAATTCTGAGCTCCATCAAAATGTAATGTCCACATCGAATTGGACTGATTGACGGACATTAGTTCCTCATCTGGAAACTCCGAGCGAATAGGGTCAAATCTAGGGAGAGGGTGATGAGCAAGATGTTCTGCTATGGCATAGCCTTTAATCGCTTTTTGCTGAACGTAGATGATATCGAACTGAGAAAGGAAGCTTTGCCATCGTGCTAATCGGTCAGCGAGGATAGATTTTTCGAGAAGGAACTTAATAGGATTCATACGAGCTATAAGATGAACCTCGTGAGCTAAAAAATAATGCTTAAGTTTCTGAACTACCCAGACTAAAGCAGCACAAGTCTTCTCCATGGTTGAGTACTTCTACTCACAGGGGTTGAGAAGCTTGGACAAGTATTAGGCTGCCCTCTCTTTACCTTCTTAATCAACTTGCGCCAAGACAGCACCTACAGAGTCATCCAGGACAGAAACATAAAGAACAAGCGGTTTACCTGGAATTGGCGGCCTCAGGACAGGAGGATTGGCCAAATAATCCTTTAGTCCGTCAAAAGCTGCCTGACACTTGTCATCCCAGTTAAATTTGACTCATGGTTTAGTAAGCTCATAAAACGGCTTACACCTTTGTGAATGCTGGGAGACAAATCGGTGAATAAACTGTAACCTCCCGATCAATCCTCGAACTTCCTTCAAATTCATGGGAGGAGGCATATCCCTTATTACCCTTGCCTTATTGGGATCAATCTCAATACCCCTCTTACTGACTATGAATCCTAGCAATTTTCCTGACGAAACACCAAATACGCACTTCTTGGGGTTCATCTTCAATTGATACTCACGTGCTCTCTGCAAGACCTTGGCCAGAACCCCGGGATGCTCGATCCTTGTTCTTGATTTCACTACCAAATCATCAACATACACCTCTATAAAAATGTGGATCATGTCATGAAAAATAGCCATCATGGCCCTTTGGTAGGTGGCCCCAGCATTCTTGAGCCCAAACGGCATGACCACATAGCAATAAGTGCCCCAAGGCATAGTAAAGAGGTCTTATCCTGATCTTCCTCAGCCAAGCGAATCTGATTATAACCAGAGAAGCCATCCATAAAAGAGAGGGCCTCATACCCTGCCGTATTATCAATCATCACGTCTATGTGAAGCAGGGGGAAATCATCCTTGGGACACGCACGGTTAAGGTCCCAGAAATCTATGCAAATTCTAACTCTTCCGTCCTTCTTCATAACCTGGATAATGTTAGCCACCCAATTAGGATAGATGACGACTCTAATAAATCTAGCCTTATGAAGCTTATCGACCTCTTCTTTCATCTTTAAATCCATGTGAGGGTGGAAACGTCTTAACCGCTATTTGACCGGGATAGATCCTAGCTTAAGTGTTAGACGGTGTTCAACAAGCGCAGGGTCCAGACCCGGCATGTCTTCATAGCTCCATGTAAATGCATCCTTATAATCTTGAAGAACTTGAATAAGTGCCTCTTTTTCAGAAGGCGGCAAATTTTTACTTATGAGGATAATCCTAGGGTTTCCTCGGTACCGAGATTAATTTCTTTGGTGGGTTCTTCTACTGAGGCTGACGGTTCATCGAATCTTCTCATGGCACTAGCAAAAGCATCAGCCTCGTCCTCATATTCCTTATAATCTTCATCCCCCTCTTCGATAGGGTCTTCATCATTCATAATTTCATAAACGCCGAACCCTTCTCTATAGAGCACATATTCTCACATTCTATATCCAGCAGGAGTATCGGATCCTGTAAAAACTCGGGAAGAGCTAAGCATGCCCGACATCTTCAGTCTAAATCTAGCAAGAACCTATCGCGAATCTGTCTACCCTTGCCTTCTTATGAGAAGCTACCCCAAGACTCTTAGAAGTGGAGGGAGAAGAACAAGATGACAAACTGGACGAACTACGCTATCCTAAAGGAGGAGGAGGAGAAGAGGAAGACGCAATGGATACATGAGGAGATACAGGGGGAGCCTCCTTATCGGAGGAGAAAAGAAGGTCCACTAATGAACCTTGAAAGAGCGGCCCTTGGATCGGGGCACACTCTTGAGCAATATAGGAGGTCTCTTCAATAGAGATGAAAGATTGGAAAGTTTGAATTTTGGCATTTTTTTTCCGTTATCTAGAATAAAGCAGTGGGAAGGAGGAGCAGGAGGTGGTGCTAAAATTGAAATATTTGAGAAAGATTGAATAAGTGATTGCCCTCGTGGGGGCGTGATGAAGAGTTGGGAGAATTGCTCGAGGAGCAAAGGAGGAATTGTTGGATTTTGAAGCAAATTAGGGGAAAAAGAGATTAAGATCGCAGGTGGTCTAGGGATGCTGGGAGTGATCATTTTATCAAACAAATGAATAACAACTGTTGGATGGATGGATTTGAGAGAGAAAAGGCCAGCCCATAGCCTATTCACGGTAAAACCTTCTTCGAACAGCACATCTGGCTTACCAGTATCTGTACAGTTGCTTAGGAGCTGCCTCTTGTCAGTAACCACTACTGGCTTTTCTATCAATTCATGAATCAATGGCTGTCATTCCAGATCAGCAGGCATAAACAACCGGCTCAAGGATATAGCAATATCATCCATGTCAAACCACCTGTATCACTCACACTCCGGATCATCCATCTTTCTTCTTTTATCGGGCCTCAAAGACTCCAGATCTTTATATGTGGCTAACGGGGCTATATGGCGAGCAAACTGCCGTGCATGTACATCTTGACAGTCTAGCATGGAAGTAACCAATGTAGTCTGCTCGTCATGTTGAGTACCCCCTTTTATAAAATGTGTCTGTAGGGTCCATGTGAGAGGCTGCCGATCTGTCTTGAGAGTGGAAGTCATAACAGCCCATGGCCCTTCTTCATCTTTGCTCGGCCCTTTGTAACCCAGGCCGCCTCGGAGAATCAGCTTCTAATGCCTAACGGGCTTGACTCGGCCCTAGAGGTTAGCACCTAGGCCTTTGCCAGTCTTATACCCCATTTTCATTAAAATATTCCACCCTGGGGTATTCATCATATTCTTTTTCTTCTTCCGCTTGGAAAGTAGGGGTGTCATTAAAGCTGATGCAGGTGTTGTGACTGGAGGCCTTAACAAATCCTGCCGCAGGTCGGCAACATCTAACATTGAGAGCAAAGGCCTATTAATAGGCCATATGGAAGGCACTGATGTTGCTGAGTGTATATCTTTTGATGGCAAAATAGGCATGCTTGTAACTTTGATGATGCGCCCTTTATGAGGAAACTTTATGCATTGATGGTTATGGAGGGCACGGCATTAAGATCTTGAATGTAAGGGTGGCCCAAAATGCCATTAAAGGTTGGGTCCATATCCAGGATGTGGAAATCCGCTGTGATTGAGACCGGACCTAAATCGACTTTCAAAGTAATCATGCCTAAATGGGGTTTCTTTGTGTTGTCATAGGCAGTCACTGTAATGGTGGATGGCCGCATCTGATTGTCCGGAATGCCACACATCTTCAAAGTGCTAGGAGGCAACACATTAATGGATGCCCCAGTATCCACTAGGCACTGTTTGACTGCCACTTTATTAATATCAACTGTGATGCATAAGGCATCCTTTCTTACAGACTTCGGAGCCAACTCATGTTCATGGAAGACGATAGCCGGCTGGTCACTTGTCGGAGTCAAAACTGATGTGATTTGTTCAGCCGGAAGATCTTCATTAACCATCACTTTCTATAAATATTCTTTCAAGGCTTGTTGGTAAATGGTGGATCTCTTTATCAGCTCTAAAATGGAAATCCTTGTCGGGGTTTTATCCAAGTGCTTTAGCAGGTCATATTGCGTGCCCAGCATGGATTCTTGTTCTGGCTCTTGCTCTTCTTGCCCCTACGTGGGCTCTAGCTCCCTTTGTGGAAACACACGATGGAACATCCGTCCACTGCGGAGCACCGTGATTTGCGATGATCGCGCCTTTGTCCGTTGTGGGTAGGTGGAGGGTTGATGGAAGAAGAAGATGTGGTGTTAGGATTAGTGGATGTTGGTGGAGTGACCAAAGGAGGAACCCTTATGAGGGGCCTTGCTGGTTGAGGGGTGGCGATAACGGGAGTAGTAGGAGGTGCCCGGACGGCTGTGGGAAGTGTAGGACGAATGAGAAGGGGTCTAGGTACAAATGAAGGATTTGTGGGCGGCGGAAGATTGGTGGTAGTGGAGGGATTAGGTGTTGGCAAGGGGCGAATAAAAGAGTGGCCTAGATGGCACAAGAGAGGTATTGTTGATGGGAGGGGGAGTTTGTTGCGGTATGGAAGGCGGTGGAGGGCGGATGAGAAGAGGTCTAGTCAGTAAGAGATTAGTGATAACAGGGGGAACCTGATTAGGAGTGCGTAAAAGGGGATGTGTGAGCTGCGGAGAAGGCGTTGGGGTGAGAGGTGTTCGTAAGAGACGGGGTGGTTGGGTTGGAGTTTGACTTAGGGCCCCGACAGAGGCATTCTCTTCATGCCACCCTTGTCCTCTTTCCACTTCATGGAAGGAAGTGATAGGGCTTACTTGTTGATTTGGTGGGTGCTCCGGCAGTGGATTATGGACAATCCCCATGTCCGGTTGAGGTGCGGGAGCTTGCTGCTGCTGCTGAGGAGGTTGAAGTTGCTGCTGAGGAGGTTGCTGAGCCTGTTGCTATCGAGGAGGTCTTCTAGTCTTCAAGGTTGCAATGAACTGCCTCATCTCATCCTAGTTAATACTGCCTTGATCATTCAAATCATAAATGTTGTCTTTAAAATGGAAGCAATGGTCTATATTATGACCAGGCTGTCGGTGGAAGACACAATACCGAGAGGTGTCCACATTAGCAGGCCAGGCCGTTCTTTCCTTTGGCAAGGTGAGCAGGTTGGCAGCCATGAGTGCATTAAAGATATCATGAAGGCTCTCGGGTAATAGAGGGTATTGGGCCCTTTTGGGGCCTAGTGGTCTCCTTGACTGCTAAGGACCATAGTTGGTAGGCGGCGGCACTTGATGGTATTGCTGTGGAATTGGTGGGTTTGGGTGGACGGCTTGATTTTGTGGAAGTGGATGGAAGGGTTGAGGGGGAATATTGGCTTGTGGAGCGGGGTTAAAGAAGGGGAGTTGTTGTGAAGGTTGTGGAGGTCTTGGGTTAGGGTGGCGGAAAGGTGCGGGGTTGCCAGCCACGCCCACCTGCTCATTTGTCACAGTGCCCTCGGTTGTGCCACCGATGTTGCCAGCATTAACATTCTTCCTCATCATCTTTGGTTTTTGCTCAAACATACCCATGATGGGCGAGTCTTTCATTTGAGTTTGTATGTATCTCGCTCTCTCATAGAGCTCTTCCATTGTGCTCAACTTGTTCATCGCTAAGATGTGACGGAACTGTGGAGTGGAGTTTGATATAATCATCTTCACCTGCTCCATTTTCGACAGGGTATCTTTCAATCTCTCGGCCATGGCCCTCCATCTATCGGCAAACAAAATGAAGTCCTCCTCAGGCTTCATCTTCTCGGCAACTAAATTTGTAACTGACAAAGATGGACCCACACGGTCCTTGTACTTCTGCAAGAATTTCCGTTGAACCACATCAAAATCGCCGACTTCAGCTGGCTCCAAAGAGTAGAACCACTCAAGTGCCGGACCATCTAATGACCGCCTCAAAAGATAGGCTAGGGAAGTCTTGTTGTCATGCCAGAATGATGCCTCATACATGAAGTCTTTTAAGTGGATGGACGGATTGCCTGTTCCATTATATCGTCAGAAGTTGGGCATCTCGGATGGAAGCAGATGAAGAACTGACAGAGTAGGAAGAGTAACTTCTGGAGCGGTCTTCGGTGCTGTGACCTTTTTCAGCTGCTCCTCCATGCTAGCAATTTTCTGGAGGAGTAAGGTGTTGGTGTCGGACTCGGCTGGGGCCGGATTAGAAGAGTATGGATTTGGCATAGGCCTCCTTAGGAATTGAGGAACTGGGGGTTGTTGGGGCCTAGCAACGGAGTGACTTGCCGGTTGAGCCGGCGCAGCCATAATGGGAGTTGGTGGGCACGAAGGCACCATATGTGCGACCGCCTGGTCATTGGGGGTGTTAAAAGAATGGCCACCCACGGCCTGAGGAGGATTGAAGGATGATGGGACAGACTTCCCTTTTAAAGCGGCCTGGACCGCCTGACGTTGAGAGTCATCCAACTGAGACAAAGCTTTGAGGAAATCATTGAAATTGAAGGAAGGGGGGACATCCCAAGAAGTGTTTTGTGTGGTAGGTTGAGCTTGGGACGAAGGCTCAACCTCTTGAGTAGTAGTGTCCACACATGGACTTGAGAGTAATAAGCATGAGAGGGAGCATAGTTTCCCTCATACTTAGTGGAATCTTGAGGGGGGGCCTCATAGGATTGGTCGAATTGACCCTCCTCATAACCATTATAGGAGTACCCATAGTTGGCCATGTTGATGATTTTACCTGAACGGAGTTTCATGTTTATGGAGAGGGAAATATTTCCAATAAACAAGTATAATCAAGAGATAATCAACCGAACAAGATGTACACTCAAGTTGTAATGAACCCAAGGTTTTAAGGTTTTTCTTGAGATTAAAATGAGTTTTAATGATGCAATCAAATCTCTCTCTTGAATGTGGTTCCTAGTTGAGAGTTTGGGTGTAATCTCCTGGTTGACTAGGTTTTTTCTCTCTCCTTACCAACGTATGGGTTGGCTAAACTCCGGGTGCTTAAAATGGTACAACCGGCCCAATGTCCGTGAGGGAATCCACGGGTGCGGGGACTTACAGAGGCCTTGGAAAAAGAATTTCTGATCCAAAGAGACGGAATGCTCAATGGAGGGTTCTTCCAATTCTAAGAAAGGGGTGTCGGATCCTAGAAGCGTAGAGAGAGGAGGTCTCTCAACCAAATGCCCTAGAATGCACACTAATGCAGGAAGATAAAGTAGTAATAATCAAGCAAAGAATAAATGCAACCAACGGATGAAAGTAACAGCAGTAAGCGAGGTTCTGTGGGCATAGAAAAAAAATGACGACCTGAGAAGGGTCGCGATATCAATAAACAGCGACTGGGTATGGGTCGCTAATCACTGTAAACAGTGCAAACAGAGACCAATCAAAATGAAATAGCGCCTTGGAGTGAGGAGCTGTTTCTGTGAATAACGCCTCTGTGTAGGGGCGTCAGATACCAGCGAAGTATGAATAAAAGCAATGACGCCTTGGAGTTAGGTGTTGAATTCAGAAGTAACGCCTCTGTGGAGAGGCGTCAAAACATAGTAAACAGTAACCAGGAATAATGAAGAAAATCAACAGCAATCATAAAACTGATGCCTTGGGGTGAGGCGTTGAATGAAGAAATGACGCCTCTGTGAGAGGCAGTGATTATAAAA
Organism: Amorphophallus konjac; assembly: GCA_022559845.1. Taxonomy (NCBI): domain Eukaryota; kingdom Viridiplantae; phylum Streptophyta; class Magnoliopsida; order Alismatales; family Araceae; genus Amorphophallus; species Amorphophallus konjac. The sequence continues at coordinate 70,327,564 of CM040125.1, forward strand.
ATGATAAAAATGCTGAAAAATAAATGAAAACAGCGCCTCTGTGCGCGGTCGCTGAATTTGAAAGTGGCGGCTGCAGGGCAATCGCCACTCTGTTCCAGAGAATCGAGAGGACTGATATACTAATAGAAATGAAATTTTATTTTTAAAAACGCTATGGACAGTTCAAAAATTGGCTAATCCAGTGGGGAATGTGCACGTGGTGCACAAGGGGAGTGTGCTACGTGGAGCACCAAGGAGGGGGACACGTGGGTGCCAAAGGAGGGGCACGCGAGGGTGCCAAAGGGAGGGGCACACAAGGGTGCCAAAGGGAGGGGTAATCAAAATAAAAACATAAAGAGTGCCACCGTGATCGCCAATTTGTGAACGTGTGTCACATAGACATTTTAAGAAAGAAAAAGAGATTTAAACGGTAGGCATGAAATGTAAGAAAAAAAAGGGGAGCATGATATGCTCTAAGAAGGGTGATCGCTAGAGGGGTTACCTCAAAAATATAAAGATGATCGCATGTACCTTGTATGAAGAAGCGGATGAGATTGCAAGTCCTTCCTTCCTCTTTCTACCGGCCGGCCGATGAAGGGGGTTCTTATGTTGATTACCCTTGCAAGACAAATAAAACAAGCAAATATGTGGATTAGCCAAAGTGTGTGTAGTATCAATGCTCTAGTAAAATATAACCATGCAAAGTGGGCATGAACACACCTTGTATGTTTTGTTTAAACCCCTAAGAGGAGTGAAAGGGATGGAGAATATGGTATGCTATGATATGCAAAGCAAATAAGGTGAATATATGCTAAAGAGGATCTCTATCAAGAATAACTAGAAGAGAAGATGCGCGTGTGATGATCGTATGATAATAAAAACTAAGGAGGGGAAAGTGTCCTTTCTGCTGTGTGTGCAGCAGCCAAGGGAGAAAAGCAACGAGGGCTCTAGCTGTAGCAGGAAGGAGCACCGCGGCTAGCAGAGGATCAGCTGTATGAGGGAATCTCCACTGCTGGAAGAAGAACGCCACTGGAAGAAGAAAGCCGCCGGAGAAAGAACCTACAAGGAAAAAGAACTCTCTTCTCTCTGTTTTGTGCAAGTTGTCAGTGAAAAAGCTCTCAGCCTCCTTCTTCTTCTCTTCTTCACTCTCGCGCGCGTGAGGAATACCATGGGTATTTATGGGGGCAAAAGTCCTTATTTCAATAGGATTAAAACATGGATAGACATCCTCCAGCAAGGACCCACCTTCCCAATCGAACATAACGTTAAAATGAGGAAAGGATCATCACGGGAAGGTAGCATACGAAACGGAGATGGAAGCTGAAATGACGACATGGAGGGGGTCGTTATTTGAAAATGACGACAGCCATGCAGCCGTTGATTGCTGGGTTTAATTATAGAAATAAATGACTTTCCATATTTAAAAATGAGAAATGACGCCTTCGTAAAATGTCGTTAATTAATCAATGTCCCAGAAGCTGACGTCAATTCATTGAATTTTATTTTGATCAGAATTCGTACAAAACCAAGAAATAACGCCTGTGTGAACTGTCGTTTAATAATTAAACCACGACACTTCTTCAGTCGTCAATTAAATGACGCCCGGCCTCCAGGCGCTAATCATGGAAAAATACCAAATAAATTAGAAACACTTCATATTAAGCCAATATTGAGGTCCACTTTGGGGCATCACGTAGTGACATGAAATTTACTCATTATAGCATCGATTTTGGCGTGTCTACATGCTTGATCAACCAATAACTATTTGGTCTTATTATATTACTTTAATTAACCCAAATTCATTTAATAGTCTATTTATTTCTAAGAAAATCTAAGAAAATCAAATAATATTCTAGAAAATTTTTAAAATACTATATATATAATTTCGGGGCATTACAATGCCGCTTGAGGCTTCCCTTACAGTCTTTGCCTCTTCCTCTTTTTTTTTTTGCGAAGCGACCGTCCTCTTCTTTGTGATCACCCTCAAGCGGAGCATGAAGAGTGACTCTAAAGATGAAGACTTTGGCGGTTGCTGGGGCGTTCATGCTATTTCGGCGTAGAAGAATGGAGGACGACGGGGCGAACGACGTACAAGAAGGGAGGGCGCGTAGCGATGGGCTCCCTCCTGACCTTTGAACCTCCGCCCCACCCGGGGGGGGGGGGGGGTGACTGAGAGAGGAGGGGAAGTTCTACGTCATTGCTCCTCCTTTCTTTCATCCTCGCTCCTCCTCTCTTACTCCCCTTGAGGGAGTGTTCGATCTTTTCTCTCTCTTCTGTTCTTCTACCATCCTCACTCTTTGGAGGATGCCTATTTTCTACTTCTTCTCTTTTGTTCTCCTTGCTCGCACCACTCAAAGGGTACTTGCTTTCTGTTTCTTGCTTCTTCTTGCCCGCGCCATCATATATTGATGGCTTCGTTATGCTCCATCTTCCAAAGAGTTGGCAGAGGAGGCCTTCTCTTGTTTTCTACAGAGCTGGCATCCGGGCGTACCTTCCTTTTCTTTTCTTCCTACTGATACCATCTCTTTCGAACTTCCCGAGTAGACAAAGTCAGCCATTCCTTTACCCGAGCCAGTTTCCCCACTAGGTGGAGTCAGTGGCTTGGCTTGGAGCTGCTAACCTCATACGCACCAAGTAATCAGTTCGTGTTGTATCAAATTTTTTTTGCACATTGTACTGGCTACGGCATATCTGATGTACGAAGATGTTGATGCAATGAAAAGGAAAGTTATTATCACAATTTGTCTCTTACATGTATGAAAGAAAGCTCAAAAATAGAACTTTCGCAATATTGCTGCGTTCCAAGTCCGAGGGATAAGCGTTCCTTCCATGGTAGATAACCGGTATGCTCCTTTCCCGATCATCTCGACCACTCAGTAGGGGCCAACTTTCCCATGACCTCCAGTGGTCGAGAGGCTTCGGCTTTTCTTAGAACGAAGTCTCCCGGTTGGAAGTGCCTGTCTTAGACTCTAACGTTGTAGTAACGAGTCACGCGTCGCTGATATCTCGTAGCTCGGATGCTCGCGACCTCTTGTACCTCGTCTGCCAGGTCCAAGTTTTCTAACAACTTCTGCTCATTCGGCTCGCGTGAGAAGTTGAGGACTCTGAGGGACGGACTACCGATCTCCACGGGAATCACGGCCTCCGTGCCATACACCAGTTGGAAAGGAGTTTCTCCGGTAGAAGCTCTTGGAGTCGTTCGGTATGACCACAGTACACTCCGCAATTCCTCGAGCCAAATACCATTGGCCTTCCCCAGCCTGGTCTTGATGCCTTTCAGGATAGTTTTGTTGGCATTTTTGACCAACCTGTTAGCCTGGGGGTGGGCTATCGAAGTGAAGTGATTGCGAATGTGTAGGTCGGCGCACTTATTTTTAAAATAAGTGGAGTCAAATTGCCGACCATTATCACTCACGATCCCTCGGGGGATGCCAAACGACAAATGATCGACCTCCAAATGAAACTCTAGATGACTGCTTCGGTAATTCTAGCAATGGCTTCAGCCTCGATCCACTTGGAAAAATAGTCGATGGCGATGATAACGAACTTATTCTAAGCCCGGGCCACGATAAATGGGCTTAGGATGTCGATTCCACACAGAGCGAAGGGATAAGGTTCGGTTAGGGTCACGAGTTCCGAGGCTGGCTGGTGGACTAGATGATCGAACCGTTGGCATCGATCACACATCCGAACATAGGTCGAGCAGTCGCATTGGAGGGTAGGCCACCAATAGCCTTTTCGTAGCAGGATCCTTGCGATCGACCTTCCCCCCTAGTGTGCACCACAGATACCTTCGTGGACTTCTTCAATCACTTGGTGAGCTTCTGGATCATCGAGGCACTTGAAGAGGGGACCACAAAGGACCTTCGGTATAGGGTCTCGTCTAGGAGTACGAAACAACAAGCTTGATACTTTAGTCTCTGAGCTTCTCGAGGGTTAAGAGGCTCTTGAGTGTCGCGGAGCCAAGATATATACGGGGTCCGCCAGTCGCCAGGTGATATTTGTACAACGGTCACAAGCTCGGTTTCCACTCTCAGTCGTTCTAATTTCTCAAGGAGGATCGTCTTGCATCCCTACGGTTTTGATGATGTTAAGTGATTTTCGTCCTTTTGCTTAATGCATATTAAGTCAGTGCAAGTACTACATCTCTTATATTAAGTGCTTGCCTCGGTGCAAGTCCTTGTTCTTGTTCAAATCTTGTCTCTATGCATTACTCTAGGTCGTGTCCACTAAGGTCCGTGCACATCTTTAGTCTTCTCTTTTGACTCAGTGCATAGTCTTCCTCTTGTGCCTCATGTTTTCATGTCGGTGCAAGTTTCAGGTCGATGCAATTCTTGTCTGGAATGAATTGTTTAATTTGGTCTCTTAATCCCAGTGCGAATCCATCTCGGTGCAAGCTTTGACTTGTATCTATCTTTGTCATCTCAGTGCAAATCCATCTCGGTGCAAGCGTTGACTTGTATCTATCTTTGTCATCTCAGTGCAAATGCATCTCGGTGCAAGCTTCAAGCTTTGTCTTGTACTTCTTTTTGCCATCTCGGTGCAGCTCCTACTTGGACTACATATACCGACTCGGTGCAATACTTTTACCTTCTGAATAACATGAAGTCGATGCATCTTCTATTGCATTACCATTCTCGGTGCAAGATTTGATCTGCACCTAGTCGGTGCAAACCTTGGTTAGTCAAAGGCTTTGGAACACAACTCGGTGCATGCTTTGCTTAAAACAAGATCATGTTCAGTGCATAGTCTAGCCTATTAAATTCTCCGTAGCAACGAGGTTGGTACAGTTCATGCTTCAGGTCTATTAGACTCGGTGCAAGTCCTGTAGATAGCTAAAGTAGATTGGTGCAACGTCTGCTTCATTTCACATCGGTGTTTTTCTTGCCCGTCATAGTCAATGCTCATTCCTTCTACTCGGTGCAAACTTTTCTCTCTGGCCAAATAAAGTCGAATTGTGCTAAGTGTGTGTGACAATATGACTATTTCTTGCCCGTCATATATATATATATATATATATATATATATATATATATATATATATATATATATATATATATATATATATATATATATATATATATATATGCTGAGGAAAAGGGTTCGAAATAGGATGGAACAGTTGAAAAGAAGAGCAGCGTGAGAGCAGTGGATGAAGAGAGAAAACCAGAGACTTCCCACTTCATCCAGAGCTGAGGGAAAAATTTTTGAGAGAGAGAAGAGATTGTGAATGTGAACTTCTGCTTCTACGGAAGCTATATTGCTTTTGTTTTCTGAGAAAATTATCGTTTATCGATCGTTTTATTTTCGAGTTTCTTTTACTTTCATTCCGTTCTGTTACCTTCCACTGTTCGGAGGAAGGGAGAGGTTCTCCAGTTTCCCTCCATTATCTTGGAGGAAGAGAGGTTGATCCTCTAGTTTTGTGAGTTACTTGGGAGTAACCGCACAGGGTTCCCATTGCTGCGTGCAAAGGAAGGGAGATTGGTTCTCCAGTGTTTTCTTCTGGTCGATTAGAAGACTGAGGAGGGTGTTCCTCAGGGCAAGCTATTAGGCAGCGGTTGTTGCAGACTGAGTCTACTGTGTGTGATATAATATTGCAAGGAAACCTTACTCTCTTGAGTAAGGGGTGGACGTAGATTGCGGATAGCAATCGAACCACCTAAAAAATTTCATGTCTCTTCTGTGGTGTGCTTGTTTACGTTGTGCTACTCTCCATTTACTTGACACATTGCTTCATTGTGGATTGCTTTCTCGATCTCATTCCTTTTACTAGTCATCATAGTTGCCTGTCTCCGAGGTCTTCTTCACTGAAATTTAAGAGGTTGATAAATCGTGTCTGAGTTTATCAAATTTTGGGAGTGAGCTATTCATCCCCACCTTCTATCTCACTTTCCGCTGCGCGTATCATTTGGTATCAGAGCTGGTTTTCACCATGTGGGCCAACGGTCAGGGTAATCCTAATGGTCCTCAAAGCTTCATGGCTGAGGGACAATCTATCAGCCGCCCTCCATTCTTTGATGGTAATAATTATCTTTTCTGGAAAAACAAGATGGAAGTATTCATCAGGGCGCAGAGCCACAAGCTGTGTAGGGTGATCACTACAGGGCCATACAATCTGCCACCGAACGAGGACGCGTGGACAGATGATCAAGTCAAGCTCTCGTCACTCAACTAGGCGGCCCTGAACATCATCCAATGTGCGGTACACTCAGACGAATATGCCCGCATCTTAGCTTGCAAGACGACCAAGAAAATGTGTGACGAGTTGGGTCTAATCTACGAAGGTACACCTCAAGTGAAAGCAACGAAGGTAAATCTTCTCACCTCTGAATATGAGATGTTTAAGATGTAATCAGAGGAGACCATAACTGAGATGTATGCCAGACTGTCACTGATTACGAATAGTCTTAAGGGGTTTGGGAAAGAGATAGCTGAGGGAGATATAGTCAGGAAGATACTTAGATCTCTAACCCCTACATGGCACACTAAGGCCATTGTGATAGAAGAGTCTAGGGATCTGTCGACAATGATAGTCACCGAGCTCATAGGATCCCTTATGACATATGAGATGAATTTTAAAAGGAATGGTGAAGGAAGCGACAGGAAGGGCATGAATATTGCCCTCAAGGTGTCCCGCAACAAGGGAAGTAGCAGCAGCGGGAGTAGTAGCTGCGAGTCTGACAGACTGTCAGACCTCGACCAGGAGGAGCAAGCAATGCTCACTCGACAATTCAAGAAATTCTTAAGGACTAAAGGAAAGACCTTCAGAAGGAAGAGGTCATACCCCTCCGGTAAGAATTTTGATTTCAGTAATGATAAGAATAGGAGCACCAAGAAAATTACATGTTTTCATTGCAGGAAACCTGGACATATGAAAGGGGACTGCCCTGATCTTCAGAAGAAGGGTCCCGACTTTCAGAATAAGAGCTCGAAGGTGTAGAAGAAGAAGCCACAAGCGATGGTCTGCACATGGAGCGATGAGGAAGAAGATCCGGAAGCCAATTCCTCAGAGGAGGATGAAGAAGGAATTTGCCTGATGGCAAACGGCGAAGAGGAGGTAACAAATATCTTTGAGAATTATTCTATTGATGATTGGGAAGATGCCTATGCTGAACTGTTAGATAAGTTCAATTCACTCAGTGAGGAGCATAGGGTTCTGAAGAGAAAATCTAATGCTAATATTGAAGAACAAACTCAAATCAGTGAGGAAAATCAGAAATTAAAAGAACAATTGGAAGAAATGACCTCTCCGAAAAAGGAAAATGAAAAGCACAGATCAGAGAACCAGGAAGTTCACACATAGCTCAATGAACTCAAGATTAAATTTGAAGAAAGTCTGAATGAAAATAGTGTGATCACAAAAAAGTATGAAGCTGTGAAGAAAGTGAACATTGAACTTTTAAAAAATTGTGAGTTATGCAAAGAGAGCTGGAAGACAAACAAAAGGTCGTAGAAAAATTTGTTCAAGGAAAAAAAATCTGGATTCTATACTGGGAACAAGGGTTAGTTTCAACAAGGAGGGTTTAGGCTATAATCCAACTAATAAGAGACCCTTTCAGTTCAAGACCACTACCTTCTGCCCAGAGAAGGGAAACGAAAAGCTGGACACACCATCCAGCTCAAACAGTAATCAAAACATTCAACGTCCAAATGAAAATTAAACAAATAATGCTGGATGACCATTTAAAACAGGAATGAACTTTGTGAAGAATTTCTCTAAGCCCATTCACTAGAACATAAGTGGTAGCTGGACAGGGCAAATGTATCAGAATAAAAGCTGGAACTACTATAAAAGAATGGGTCCGAACAACAGTTACTGGAGAAATAACACTCACCCTCAAAATTTGTTAATCAACAAGCGCACAGAAGATACCCCAGGGATGAGAAGCCTAATAACTAGAATAGATTTCATTTCTCCAAACCTGCTGGACATAATTCAGGTCACAATTTCAATAGACCCGAAGTTACGATGCAAGAGAAAAATAAGTTCAAACAACTCTGGATTCCTAAACATCTGCTTAGAGATTTGAATGATGTCTTTGGACCGAACTTATCTTGGGTTCCAAACCACTTTGCTTGATTTCGTTTGTGTAGGTCTGCCTGGCAGTTGAGAACAACAAATGGTACCTTGATAGTGGCTGCTCCAAGCACATGACAGGAGACCGATCTAAGTTCAGCAAGTTAGAAATGAAGGTGGGGGGTCTGGTCAAGAGGAAAGAACAGAGGACACCAGAGCAGAATGGAATTGTGGAGAGAAGAAATCAAACCATTGTGGAGATGGCCCGAACCATGCTGATTGAGAGTCAACTACCAAGAAAGTTTTGGGCAGAGGCGACCAATACAGCAACTTGTACAATCAACAGGGCCATGGTAAGACCAATTCACATTAAAACCCCCTATGAGCTATTGAAAGGTAAGAAACCAAACATGGCTCATTTCAAGATTTTTGGTGCAAAATGCTTTATCCATAATAATGACAAGAAAGATCTAGATAAGTTTGATACTAAAAGCTGTCCTGGAATATTTTTAGGATACTCTGAAGTGTCAAGAGCATATAGGGTCTTTAACATAACTGATCTGAAAGTTGAAGAATCTCCACATATCATTTTCGGTGAAGCAAAAGATGCTACTAACATTGAAAATGCTGACAGGGATTCCAACCACGATGGAGAATTCTTAGAAGACAAAGAAGAAGAGGAGGTTCAGCCGAATGAAACATCAGATGCTCCCAACCAGGTAGGGCCAGCTGAAACAAGTGAGTCTTCAATAAATGTTAGATACCTTAAAGATCACCCAATAGATAACATCCTAGGCAACCTTGAAGATCCTCTTAGAACTAGGTCTCACTTTCGGAATGTTCATAATCGAGACCTAATTACTTTGGTCTCACAAATTGAACCCAAATCAGTAGAAGCGGCCTTAAGTGATCAATCATGGGTTAATGCTATGCGTGAGGAGTTAGGTCAGTTTGAGAGAAATACTGTCTGGGAGCTGGTTCCAAGACCAGAAAATACTAATGTCATAGGAACTAAGTGAGTGTTTAAGAATAAAATGAATGAAGATGGAATCATTTCTAAAAATAAAGCTAGACTAGTAGCCAAGGGCTACTGTCAGGAATTTGGAGTTGACTTCGATGAGTCCTATGCACCTGTTGCTAGGATGGAAGCTATAAGAATATTATTAGCATTTGCATGCTCCAAGAATATAAAACTCCAACAAATGGATGTGAAGAGTGCATTTTTAAATGGAGTTATCAAAGAAGAAGTTTTTGTTGAACAGCCCACCGGTTTTCAATTCTCCACTAAACCTGACCAAGTTTTCAGATTGAATAAAGCCTTGTACGGTCTAAAGTAGGCTCCTCGAGCATGGTATGAAATACTGACATAATTTCTAATCAACAAGGGCTACCACAGAGGTAAGGTGGATCAAACTTTATTCTCCAAGAGCTCAAATAAAGACCTCATCATAGTTCAGGTATATGTAGATGATATTATCTTTCGGTCAACTAGCTCTGAACTATGTAATGAATTTTCTAAATTGATGTCTACTGAATTTGAAATGAGTTTGGTAGGTGAATTAAAGTATTTTCTTGGCTTGCAGGTACAACAGTTAGAGGATGGATGCTTCATCAACCAGACCAAGTACACATTGGACATTCGCAACAAGTTTGGCATGACCAACTTGAAGCACATTACAACACCAATGGGTACCAATATCTCATTGGATGCAGATGAGACAGGTAAAGAAGTAGATGCCAAGCTCTATCGAGGTATGATTGGATCTCTACTTTATTTGACAGCCTCAAGACCTGATATACAGTTCAGTGTAGGAATGTGTGCAAGGTATCAATCTAGACCCACTGAATTGTATTTAGCTGTAGTGAAAAGAATTTTCAGATATCTATCTACTACACACACCCTTAGTTTATGGTTTCCTGCATCAGACACACTAGATTTAGTTGCATACACAGATGTAGATTATGCCGGGTGTAAACTAGATAGAAAAAGTACTAGTGGTCACTGTGAATTTCTAGGTGGGTGTTTGGTATCTTGGGGTTCCAAGAAACAACATTCTGTGGCCCTCTCCACTGCAGAGGCTGAGTACGTGGCTGCAGGGAGTTGTGGTACACAAGTCATTTGGATTAAACACCCTTCAGGACTATCAAGTTGATGAAAATCGACGTTGAGTACTAACTTTTTATTTTACATTTGATTCCTTTTATTTGCTTTTATATCCTTGGAAAAGTATATGTGCAATTGTAAGGCTTTGTAAGTCAATGTGTCATTCCCTAGGATTGTGTGGGTTTCTATGTAATTTGCCAGTAGGTCCAGCAAGGGGCCCCCAGCCCTTTCTCATTGGTCCACCTAAGCTATGTGGGGCTGGTCAACCATCCTCTGTGGTCATCTAGAAGGTTTCAATGCCAATTGACCACATGGGAGACAAGTGGTGTAAAATATCAAAGTTGGCCACCTACCTTATCTACCTAGTCAAAGGAGTGTCCCCTCCATATATAATTTATTTATTTTTGATTTTTGATCACATGGGGGAATAAAATGTCCTATTTCCCACGAAATTATCAGCCCCCCACCCCTTGCCATTTTCTATATAAGCCTATATATTGTGTCATTAGAAATTAATGAAGGAAAAAATTGGCATTTTACCCCAAGAGAGCTCTTGGAGGGTGCACCCCTCTCCCCCTATCTCCTTGTTGTTCTTCCCCTTCCTCCAGAAATCTAGGGTAGGAGACCCTGTCTACCTCCCCCTCTCATCCTCTGAGTTCCCTTTCTGAAGCTGCCGCCGTCGCACCGCCGTCGCGCCGCCGCCATCGCCACCGGAGTTCTATCTCCATCAGGACAGAACCCCACCTCTGTGGTTCTATATTTTTATGATGTTGTCTGATTGAGCGGAAATTTTGAGAGCTTGTTCCTCTCTTTGTTAGCTTTCCATCCATATATCTTATGCCTCATTCTGAGTTCGTTTGATATTTTTGCCGTAATTTCTAGTCCACCCCTGTCAATCTGTCATTCTACAGATCTACAGTACAGAGTCATCTTGTTCTATTTTTTTAACCACCGTATCTATTTTTAGAAAATCCCAAAACATTACTGAGTCTTCCCCACGTATATCCCCTTCCACCATAATTTTCTTAGAGTCTACAAAAATTGTTTACCCCTCAGTCAAGGGTGTGTTTCAGGCAGATTGTTTGCTGCCCTGTGTGTCTGTCAGTCCGGGTCAGAAAAAAAGTCAGCTTGTAGAGGTTTTAATTTTCAATCCGTGTGGTGGATGAAGCTGAAAAAAATATTATGTTGTAGATCTTTGAGTGATCTTTCCATCGGTACCAGCCACGCCTCGATCGGCCTCCCGATCTGAGCGTAGTGATTTTCTCCGCCGCAGCCCGCAGATCTGTTCTGTGTGCAGGTCCGAAAATTCAGTTCGGGGGAAAATCAAAAGTAAATATCAAAATTCAACTTCGGGTGCCGCCCCTTCAGGGAGTCGATCCGGGACATCCCGCCATCATCCCAGCCAAGCGGCGCCTCTAGAAGACATCAGGAAGGTGACGTTCCTTTGGAACGAATTGCTTGCTGTCCACCGAGTCAGTCACCGAGTTGGCGCAGCACCGAGTTGCAATAGTGCCGAGTCGGACCAGCAGGCCGAGTTCGTGCTGAGTTCGCCTCCAGATTGCTGCCCGTCAACCCAGGGTCGGTCCTCCCGGGCCCCACTGTAGCCCTTTACCTCCCTACGTGGAGTGGGCAATAGAATTACTGCTGTAATTAAGTTTTTAACTGTTGTTAACCGGGAGTTGCCGTAACTGGCCGGGAACGTCTTCCCCACGCCCGGAGCGTGGAGGTAAACTCGCTACCTCTCTCTTATCGCATTTTGCTCAATTCGTATACTTTTGAATGCCACTGCGAGTGTAGGATTATTAGCCCGTTATCATTTCATCACCGCTGCGAGAGAGTGAGTTTGAGTGTTACCGTCCCGTGACTTGATCCGAGTCTACACGGAAAGCCGATACCCGTGACTCACGGCTGGTTTCTTAACCGTGCCCGGTCCCACGTTTCCCTCGCTAAGGGACAATTGCGAGCTCGTCTAGAGTCCAAGGATCTCATTCCTAATTCGAGTCGAGTCCGTGGTCCGTCCCGCATCACAAGTAGACCTGGGGTGCACACCCATTTACTGTGATAATACCAGTGCCATTAATCTAGCCAAGAACCCGGTCTTGCATTTCCGCACCAAACACATAGAAATAAGGCATCATTTCATAAGAGATGATGTTTCTAAAAACACCTTTGAGCTGTTTCATGTAGGCACTGCTAATCGAATTGCTGATATCTTCACCAAGCCTCTGGATAATGACAAATTCACCACATTAAGGAGAGAATTAGGCTTATTTAAATTATCTTAATTGCTAATCTCCTGATATTGAATTGTTTTATCTTGGCAAGAGTTTGCATGAGAAGCCTGTCCTATCAGTGAGGGGGAGTCCTGAGAGTCTGCTGATTAAATTCCCTTAGTGCATCGTTTGAGGGGGAGCTGGGCAGTTAGTGAATTTTGACTGGTTCAAAAGATTGAACAGATGTGTGCCATTGCTGGTTTTCATGATTGAATGAGTGCGGTTCTCTCTCAGACAGTAGAATCTCACTCATCTCTTAAGTCTATAAGTCTATGTTACTAAAGTCCTGCTAGAATCTTTCCTCTAGTAGTCCATCAGAGATTTGGATTAAGTGTTCGAAGTATATCTTCCTACATTGTAAATGATTCCGGTTCAGGCTAAAACCTGTATGTCTTGACATCTGTCCAGAACAACTCAAAATCTAGACTTCAAGATTCATTTCAAAGAAACAGTCCTTCTGGTATTGTCTTCAATCACTTCATCTCCACAATATAAGGGACCAACCAAATAAACATATTGATCACTGAGAAACTGGGAGCTTCATCAATGAAGTGAAGTAATTCCCATGTCATGAGGTGTCAAATTCAAAAAAAAGGGAAAGAGTAATCTTTGTAAAATAAATTTGTGCTTCTGATCATCACAGAGCAATGGTGACAAGGTGGTGAGTAACTGGGGACTCTGGCCTCTGATCAAGGTGTTTCCTCACGTAAAAGGCCACTGTTACTAACTCTGTTCTCTAAAAAGGAGAGGTAATGAGGTACTCATATTGAGTAACTGGGGATTCAGGCCTCTGATCAAGGTGTCTCCCTAATGTCAAAAGTGTGATTTACCAACTTACTCATTGGTCTTATGGAAAATCTCTATAATATCCCTTATCTTAGTACAAATTACTGGAATGCTTGTCTTCAATACCATGAGAACACCTTCTCTGCTTTTGTCTCTTGTCGTCTACTGAGTATTGTTGTTTTGTTCAGCAATGTCTTGCCATACTTGTTCATCCCTGCTCTACAAATTATTAGAGTTCAAGAATCTTCTCTTGAGTTTAGCACCTCACTTATTCTCTTAAGATATGCTCTTGAGTCTTTCTACACTAAGAAGCCACTGTACTTCTCCCTCATGTCTTCAGCAATTTCTTATATCTTTCATTTCCTTTTGATGATGTCAAAGGGGGAGAGAGAGGTCATGCAACATCTGAGGAGTCAGAGGTCATGCAACATCTGAGAACATCTGAGAGAGGTCTTGCTACTGTGAAGAGGTCATCTGAGAGTGAGTAGTGGGGAGAGCGAATTTGGAGAGAGAAGAGGTTCAGAAGATATGTTTCTAGAAAAGGCTCCCTGGTTTGTCTGCATGATTGGCTTGCTCTCGATTGTGCTTAATGCCCTGACATTGCTTGATTCATAGTGTTGCCATCATCAAAAAGGGGGAGATTGTTGCATCCCTACGGTTTTGATGATGTCTCACACTATAAATCAATTGTTTTAACTATAGATAAATTTGTCTTTATACGGTGTATTTCCTTGTTTCTAAGCATGAAGGAGGTCTGTGTTTATAGCATGATTTAGGTCCGTGCATTAAGTGATTTTCGTCCTTTTGCTTAATGCATATTAAGTCAGTGCAAGTTCTGCATCTCTTATATTAAGTGCTTGCCTCGGTGCAAGTCCTTGTTCTTGTTCATATCTTGTCTCTATGCATTACTCTAGGTCGTGTCCACTAAGGTCCGTGCACATCTTTAGTCTTCTCTTTTGACTCAGTGCATAGTCTTCCTCTTGTGCCTCATGTTTTCATGTCGGTGCAAGTTTCGAGTCGATGCAATTCTTGTCTGGAATGAATTGTTTAATCTGGTCTCGTAATCCCAGTGCGAATCCATCTCGGTGCAAGCTTTGACTTGTATCTATCTTTGTCATCTCAATGCAAATCCATCTCGGTGCAAGCGTTGACTTGTATCTATCTTTGTCATCTCAGTGCAAATGCATCTCGGTGCAAGCTTCAAGCTTTGTCTTGTACTTCTTTTTGCCATCTCGGTGTAACTCCTGCTTGGACTGCATATACCGACTCGGTGCAATACTTTTACCTTCTGAATAACATGAAGTCGGTGCATCTTCTATTGCATTACCATTCTCGGTGCAAGATTTGATCTGCACCTAGTCGGTGCAAACCTTGGTTAGTCAAAGGCTTTGGAAAACAACTCGGTGCATGCTTTGCTTAAAACAAGATCATGTTCAGTGCATAGTCTCGCCTATTCAATTCTCCGTAGCAACGAGGTCGGTGCAGTTCATGCTTCAGGTCTATTAGACTCGGTGCAAGTCCTGTAGATAGCTAAAGTAGATTGGTGCAACGTCTGCTTCATTTCACATCGGTGTTTTTCTTGCCTGTCATAGTCAATGCTCATTCCTTCTACTCAGTGCAAACTTTTCTCTCTGGCCAAATAAAATCGAATTGTGCTAAGTGTGTGTGACAATATGACTATTTCTTCTCTGACAGTTTGTCTGTGCAATTCACCAGGAAGATGGCATGTGATCCGAGGTAGATAGAAGTCCAGAATATTTTTACACGTACCCCAACCTTTCAGGCGGGAAACGTGGTATCCACACGCCTAAGGTTCTGGATCAGACATATATATATATATATATATATATATATATATATATATATATATATATGCTGAGGAAAAGGGTTCGAAATAGGATGGAACAGTTGAAAAGAAGAGCAGCATGAGAGCAGTGGATCAAGATAGAAAACTAGAAACTACCCACTTCATCCAGGGCTACCCACTTCATCCAGGGCTGAGAGAAAAATTTCTGAGAGAGAGAAGAGATTGTGAATGTGAACTTCTGCTTCTACAGAAGCTATATTACTTTTGTTTTCTGAGAAAATTGTCGTTCATCGATCGTTTTGTTTTCGAGTTTCTTTTACTTTCATTCCGTTCTGTTACCCTCCACTGTTCGGAGGAAGGGAGAGGTTCTCCAGTTTCCCTCCATTATCTTGGAGGAAGAGAGGTTGATCCTCTGGTTTTGTGAGTTACTTGGGAGTAACCGCACAGGGTTGCCATTGCTGCGTGCAAATGAAGGGAGATTGGTTCTCCAGTGTTTTCTTCTGGTCGATCAGAAGACTGAGAAGGGTGTTCCTCAGGGCAAGCTGTTAGGCAGCGGTTGTTGCAGACTGAGTCTACTGTGTGCGATATAATATTGCAAGGAAACCTTACTCTCTTGAGTAAGGGGTGGACGTAGATTGCGGATAGCAATCGAACCACCTAAAAAATTTCCTGTCTCTTCTGTGGTTTGCTTGTTTATGTTGTGCTGCTCTCCATCTACTTGACACATTGCTTCATTGTGGATTGCTTTCTCGATCTCATTCCTTTTACTAGTCATCATAGTTGCTTGTCTCCGAGGTCTTCTTCACTGAAATTTAAGGGGTTGATAAATTGTGTTTGAGTTTATCGAATTTTGGGAGTGAGCTATTCATCCCCCCCTTCTATCTCACTTTCCGATGCGCGTATCAGATCGATCGGGTGCCTCTTGGGCTGATGGAGGGGGCCAGTCGAGAGAGTGCATCTGCTCGGGAATTTTCTTCCCGAGCTATCTGGATTACCTGAAAGCTCTCGAACAGTAGGGCTATTCCCCTCATCAACTGAAGGTGCTTGATCATTTGTGTCTCCCGAGCTTTGTAGTCCATGTTGATCTGACTGGCGACCAGTTGGGAGTTGGTATGAATTCTGACTTGCTCGGCTCCCAGGCACCGCGCCATCCTAGCTCCAGAGATGAGAGCCTCATATTCGGAGACGTTGTTGGACACCGGGAAGCTGAATTTCAGGGCGTATTGTAGCTCTACTCCTTTTGAGGATTGGAGGAGGACACCGGCACCGCAGCCGGCCGAGTTGGAGGACCCGTCAACGAATAAGTCCCAGGTGGGGCCAGACGTTGGCAGGGATGTCTCCTCGGTTGGGATAGTGCTCTCCGTGATGAAGTCCGTGAGGGCTTGTCCCTTGATTGCCGTGCGGGGGCGGTAAGAGATGTCGTAGGCCCTAAGCAGTATGGCCCACTTGACGAGGTGACCTGAAGCTTCAGGGTGAGCCAAAATCTTCTTCAACGGCTCACGAGTCAGCACCACGATGGAATGTCCTTGGAAATAGGGCCGGAGGTGCATAGCCGAGGTTACCAACACTAGCACGAGTTTTTCAGTTGCAGGGTACCTTCTTTAAACTTCGAGGAGCACCTTGCTAACATAATATACCGGCTTCTGTACACGTCTATCATCTCGAACTAGGACCGAGCTTACTATGGAGGGAGTCACCGAGAGATTGAGGTATAATGTCTCTCCTGAGACTGGCTTTGATAGCACTGGAGGTGAAGCCAGGAACTCTTTTAGCTCAGAGAATGGCTTCTGGCACTCATCATCCCAGACGAAGGTGGCAGACGCCAACTTGGGTTTGAAGAAGGGCAAGCACCGTTCCGTCGCTCGGGATAGGACCCGGTTGAGTGCAGCAATTCGTCCAGTCAGGTGTTGGACGTCCTTGACACAAGCGGGAGGCCACATGTTCAGGATGGCCTGGACTTTGTTGGGATTGGCCTCGATCCCACGCTGAGTCACTAAGAATCCCAGGAACTTGTCGGATCTAACCTCAATGGCACACTTAGCTAGGTTGAGCTTCATGTTATACCTCTAGAGAGTGTTGAAGGTCTCAGCCAGGTCGGCGAAATGGTCTTATCCAGGGGTATCTTGACGAGCATATCGTTAATATAGGCCTTGACATTCCGCCCGATCTGGTCTTCAAAAATGTGGTTGATCATCCTCTGATACGTTACTCCGGTGTTTTTTTAACCCGAAAGGCATTCGGGTGTAGCAGTATATGCCGAAGTCGGTGATGAAGGCGGTCTTCTCGATATCTTCGAAGTCCATCCGGATCTGATGGTAGCCGGAGTAGGCATCCAGGAAGCTGAGAAGTTCATTACCGGAAGTTGAATCAACCAGTTGATCGATGCTCGGTAATGGGTAGCAGTCCTTCGGAGTGGCTTTGTTGAGGTCGGTGAAGTCCACGCACATCCACTACTTTCCCGTAGCTTTTGGTACCAGGACGACATTGGCGAGCCATGCTGGGTAAAGGACCAAATGAAATAGCCCGGTTTTCTTCCCCTTGTTGATCTGCTCTTTAATGACCGCCCATTTTTTTGGGGCATGCCTTCTTCTCCGCCCCTGGACGGGTCTCACTGATGGGTCAAGGTTGAGTTTATGCATTACCATCTCTTTGGGTATTCCGGGGAGATCCTCATCAGACCATGCGCAGACTTGAAAGTACTCGGAAAGGAAGTTTTTGTATTGCTTTTGTACATCGGGTGATGAATCTGCCCCAATTTTCACTTCAAGGGCGGGTCATCTTTAATGAAGATTGACAGCAGCTCCCCGCCAGGTTTGCCAGCTATCACTTTATCCTCGACTTCCTTGACCTCTTTCTTTTTTTCCATTTGGCCTTACGGCTTAAACCAAGATTACATAGCATCTTCTAGTTGTTGCCTGGTTACCTCGGACTTTTTCCCTCTCGGGTTGGAGGAGGCTTCTTGCTCTAGAGGCGGGGCTTGCGAGGGCCCACTTGGCCCATTGTGAATGAGCCGCCTGCCTTGGAGGGTGAAGCGGCCTCCAGTCGTTTGTCGAGAGGCTTCCGCAAGGGGGGGACTCACCCGAGGAAGTCACGACCTCTCCTCCCTGGCCGCCTGGGTGTTCATCAAGTCGATGAGGATATCCAGTTTGGCGTCGAGGGTTGGGAGGGCGTCGGGGTTCCCGGGGGTGGGTTGTCACCCCGCGACCGGCGGGGGTAAGGCGTTGGCTTGGTTGTTGGAGAGGGGGGCCATGGAAGAACGGGAGGGCGCTTGTTCCCCCTCCATGGTCACCGGTGCCTTTTCCTTATCGCCGGCGTTTCTCCTAGTGGAACTTTTTCGCACCATGTTGGCTCTTTGTACCTTTCCCACAGAGGGCGCCAGATGAAGAGGCATGATCTCGCGCTGGATCCTGAGCCTCACGATCTTGGATGAACTCTTGTCGTCGTCACCACGATTGAGGATCTACGAAGCAGAAATGGATCAGAGGAGCCTAGGGTTGAGACCCCGGGGAAAACCCTCTGATGCTTAAGTCAGCTAGCTGATAGAGCATAGGTGGAAGGGATGTAGGAGAAAAAGTGAGGGGCACGAGATCGCTCTCCACCAGTGAATGCGGTGTTGAGTACTCAAGATCACCTTACCTTTCTGGAGAGTTTTCCTGGGATTTATATAGCCGCTCACCCTGTATAGGAGTCCTGGAAGCTTAGGGGACTAAGGGGAGTTACGTCCTTATCGTGGGCTTTTTAAGACCTGAGGACTCTTGCTCTCCCTTATCCCTTCAAGTTCCCTGCTCCGAGTTATGGCATAACCTTCACCCGGATAGGCGTTTGGCGGCCGGGTCGAGCGTGGGGCACCCCTTCAGGGCTCTCCCCGGGTGATGGAGGGGTCATTGGATGGTTTATACTCGGTCCCTGATTGGGGTTCTCCCGAGGGATCGTTACTCGCTCTTATGGGCCCGAAGGCCACCTAGGAAGTATTAGACCTAGCAAGTTTTGGGCTTTAAATCAAGTGGGCTCGTAAAAGGGGCTATCACTTTGGGAGTTCGGCCTGTTTAGGTCAAGAATAGACCTATTTGGGCCGCTCCGGGTCATATGTCTTTGGGCCGCTGATTTTACCCCTCTCCAGATGGTTTTAAGGGCATATTATCTTTTAAAAGGGTGGTTATAATTTTTGCCATTATGTAGAGGGGAGATTTAATTCATAGGTTCATTGTCACGCCACGAGATATGCAGCGGAAGTAGTTCGGGAACGTGAACAACCGGCAAGATAAGCCTCACGCTAACAAGACAATAAGAGCGCTAACACATCCACATAAAAGAGGAATGCACAAGCTCATATACTCAAAAGTCAATCTTATTGAATATAATCAAAAGTACATTGACACTTGACTCTTTTGATAGAGTGACTAACTAGGCTCAAATAAAGAAAAAATTACACAGTTGACTCATGACTCTTGACTAAACAAGGTCTTCGCTCATTCTTTACTCGCTCTCGGATCCACCACTTGAATAGTCTGAATCCCCGCTAGAATTTTTTGAAAAGATTGAGAAAGTAGAGAATGATCACACTTGTCCTGTAGGTATCTTCGTATCAACATGAAGGTAATGTTTAAGTAATTACCATTTTAGCTCTATGAAAAGCAGTAATGCAAAGTGCGATAAAACGTGCGATAAACCAAAGTAACATCGCAGGTAACAAGATATAGATCATAGAGATATTAATGTTCATGTAGAATGAGAACTTAATCACACAAAAATATAATGTGGCCTTTCATTAACAAGAATGTAACGAGAATGCACTTTTCATAACTGTAGATATATTTTCTCCTTTTACTTAAAGGAAGATGGTGTTTATGAATAAATACATATGCGATGGGTAAGTGAAAGATAGTAAAAGGAGAACAGAAAATGAAAATGACCGTGATCGCCACCAAAGCGCCGAACGTGATGAACACGCCGTGCTTTGGAAAGGAAGGGGAGACACTCGCCTAGCTGCAGCACAGGGAAGATGAGCAGTTGACGAAGAACCGCCTATAGACACACGGTCTTACGATAGACCGCCTAAGGGTGCTGCTAAAGATGCGGGAGGAAGCGCTCTGGGATGTTGAATGGCTCTGTAACGACCGCCGGACAAAGTAGAACAGCCGAATATGCACCGCACGTCTCTTCGCACGGATAGAAGAGAACCGCTCGAGACCACCGAACCATAAGTCACAAAGGGGTCCAACCTTCACCCTCTCTAGCCGGCCAGAGGGGATGGGCCTCGTGCTGATGATTGCTGACCCGCAAAATAACGTAAAAACACACAGAACCTCAATTAGAATTGAATGGTGTAGTAACTACAAAATAATAAGGAGTGAACATGACTAAGTGGAAAGGGGATACCTGGGGGGTTTTAGACCCCTAGGGTGTCAAAAATGTGGGAGGATGTGTGCATGATGATGAGAATGAAGAAAAAATGTGGGGGAAAGTAGTGAAAGTAATGCAGACAATGAGAAATGACGAAAGCTATGAAACATAAACAACTCAAAACCGGACTACTCCCTGGACCGGAGGCTTGTATGGACGTATAAAGCCTCCCTCCTTGGTGCTAGGTCGCTTAAGAATGCGGCAGGGCTTCGCCGTCGACCAAAATCTCCCCCCTTTTCAAACTCGGCTCTTAGGGTCTATTATAGAGCACCTAGAAAGCCTCGCTCGAAATTAGGGTTTAGAGTCATTTTTAGGTCGAGATTATCAAACGAAAATTGTAGATAAATGAATCATCTTTTATCTAGTCGAAATGGTAGCTAAAATGGTTGATTATCCGTGGAGAAATTGTCGAAAGAAGTTGGGGATAAAACCAAGGATAAAAGGATTAAAATCTGTTAAAATTCAACAGTGTACGGGATGCACGGTCTTACGATAGACCGCTCAACCTGATGGGCGGTTACATCCAAGCCGTCCAACCCCGTCGGTGGAAATTCAAAATAATCAAAAAAAATCCCAATTATCCATCGAACTGACCGAAACGCCCGCCATTGGACTCTCACAGATGAACGGCTCTATTTAGACCGTTCAAATGTAGAGCGGCCAAGGACAAACCGTTTTAGCCTTGTCGTTGATAATTCAATTAATTGGATAATTATCTAAGAAAACTTTGAAGCGCAGACTCTGAGAGAGGAGCGGTCACTCTTAGTCCGTCCATCAAGTTGAGCGGCTAGGAGAGAGCCACACAAAATCTTGTCGGTGAAAATTCAAAAAATCATCAGAAATCAACCATAAATGTATGAACGGTCTATATCTAACCGCCGCAGTGTTGAACGGCTGAGGGTGAACCGTACATGCTCCTGGACACTTGATTTTCATAAACATGTTCAATTAACCAAAAACCAAGGCCCATTAAACCCTGAATTGGTACGGACTCAACTAAGGAGGGAGGTTACATATAAAACTGGCCCATGATTTACCAGAAAACGTCCAGCGAGTGAGGGACAACTCAAGGCATCAACAGATGGGAGTAAGAAGAACGACTCAACTTATCGGCATAAAACGGGTGTCAACAATAACCATAGAGGCTATGCACTAGAAAGTCACTTAACACGCAAGTATAATTTGTAATGAGCCTCGTGGTTTTCACCAGTCTATAAACAAGTACTCCCTACGCAATGCGACGCCAGTGTG
Source organism: Amorphophallus konjac (assembly GCA_022559845.1). Classification (NCBI taxonomy): domain Eukaryota; kingdom Viridiplantae; phylum Streptophyta; class Magnoliopsida; order Alismatales; family Araceae; genus Amorphophallus; species Amorphophallus konjac. Next base: position 70,349,184 of record CM040125.1, read on the forward strand.
ATCATACCCCATGGTTTATAGTATGTTTCAGACAATCAGCTGAGGGGGCTAGCGTCGAGCCTTTGGACACAATCAGTGCCCGATCTACATCTTCACGTTATAAATCAAGCTACTTCCACGAGTATAGCAATAAAGTTTGGGCCAAGAATGTACAATTCAAACAATAGCTCATGATAACAATATCAAGGTAAGAATGCACCAATTATGAACATGAGAATTCAGGGCTGATTTAAGAACAAGGTCACACTACGAAAGAAATTCGGCAGCATAATGGTACACTCATAAATTTCTATAATTCATTAATGACTTATTAAATAAGATATTGGGTTCCAGATAATCAAAGGACCATCTAGGAATAGAATATGATCAACCCTTGGGTCAAACCTTGGGTTACACAACAAGATAGAAGAAGGCGGTCAGTTCAAGACCGTTTCTTGATAGTAGCGGACAAATCGAGACCGTTTCTTGGAAGTAGCGGTCCGGTAGAGGCCGCAATGAAGTGGAGTCGATGCCAGAGGGGAAAGGGTCGACACAATATAGAAATCTGGCATAATGCAGTCACGGGAGGGCCGCTACTTGACAGTGGCGGTCGCCATATGGCCGCAACTAGCCAGGGTATAGAAAAACACCGATATCATAAGTGCTTTCTAGTCCATTGGGCTTTAAGGGTACAATCAGCTCGGCGTCCTAATGGGAATCCCAGGCTCGCGAAGACTTACAGAGGCCTTGAAACATGGTCACCTAGTCTGGAGGAAGGAATATCGAACGGAGAGGATCACAAGTTTAAGAAGGTGTGCTTATAAGTGCAAAGTGTAAGTAATAGCCACGCACCGGAGTACACACTATGTGATCTCGTGAAGACTGAAGATGAGAGTGAAATCGTGATAAACTGTGATCTAAATGTCACAATAAATCAAGTTCCATATTTATAAGGGAAAGATTTAAGTACAAAACTATATGATTTTTGGCATGAAAGTAGCATAAGTTTAAAATAAGTTAAAAACTCATGAATGACATGAAAACTAGCATGGTGGATGCACAATATAACCAATACTAGGTATACCTAGAGATAGCTAGGAATAGGACCTATTTAGCTAAGCTTACCATATAATTAGAGGGCTTGATCTGCAATATGTTTAGAGTTAACAGGCAGTAGAACACAGAGAGGAGATAGCGGTCTAGAGGGGACCGTTTCTTGTAATTGTGGTCAGACTGGGACCACTAATAGACATTAGCGGTCTCTGAGAGACAGCCTTCCGCCTGCTACGAGCAGAAGATACTTAGGGCATGCAAGGCCTATCTTATAGTAAATAATACATGAAAATCATGCTAGACAGGTAGATATGACATGATAGAACAAAAGTAAGTCATGAAGATGCATGGGTTTCATGGATTAGGCCAAAGTTACCCTCTTTTCTATTAAGGTGCAAGGCTATGCATGCAGAAATAGATTGAATGTGCAGTCATGATAAAACATAAAATACGACGTGTATAATCAATGAAAATAGGAGGGAACATAGGGCTTTTGTTCCTAACATGATGTTTGAGCCGTTCATGAGATAACCTACCTCTGTGAATACTCCTGGAGTGTGAATTTTTGATTGGAAGACGGTGCTAGCTCCTTCGCGTTCTACGTGGAATTGATGATTTCCTGGCCTTCTAACTCTTTATCCTCTAGACCTAAATTCATGAAATTTGGAGGATAGGTAGAAGACATAAAGGGAAACGAATAACTTTAAAGACACAACTTGAAATTACCTCGTCTGGGGATTCTAATTTCATGTTCTTTCTCGAGGACAACTCGTTCCTGTGCAAACTGCAGGGAACCAACAACTTCCGAGAGTTCTAACTTCTTAATGGCTTGACCTCCTATCACGAAAGTTTGAGGGAAGTTAGACAATATAAAGGAGAATAAAATATTCTAAAGAACCAACCTGAGATAATGTCTCCTTACCTTCTAAACATGCGATCCAACACTAGGGTTCGCAAAGGTCGAAGTTACGGCCTATTTATAGAGTTTGGCTTGGGTTTAAAGATTAGAGTGAACTAGGTGTCCTAATTTGAACTAGGATCGATCCCCACGAGTCCTAGACTAGGTTTCCATGCCAGATAGCTTCGAATCATGTGGATTGTGATGCCAAAAATCTCATTTTTCCATGCTTCTTCAACTCTCTTTTCGGAAGGAGGTAGCGGTCTCCTCTGGACCGCCTCCATCAAGTAGCGGTCTTGAGATAGACCGCTACTAGCTAGGGCACCGAAATTTGATTTGAATTCAAATTCCCTCTTATAATTATCCCTATTTATCCTATTTTAAATTAAGAAATTATCTTAATGATGTTTCTAGGTGTGGGCTTGGGACAAAAACACTAGAATTAGGTTTTTGGGCCCAATTTAAGCGAGCTTATTCATTTGACTAATTTAGGGCCTTTAATATTAATTTATTTAACCAAAACTACATTCAATGGTCTATTAAGCTTAAGTAAATGCTTAGAAATTTTATTTACTTCTTGAAAATTCCTAGAAAAATGTGGGGTGTTACACCCTCGCCCACTTAAAAAGAATTTGGTCCCCAAATTCATTGCATGAGATTTATGGAAAGTGTGTTTTTACTTGTAATTGATTAATCTCACTAATAATTAAGGCAACACTAAATGTAAATAGGTCAAGATAATACCTTCGATCGTTTTACCTTCCCCATCCAAGATGGCATTTAGTCGGCCCTATCGCCTTCGTCCATTATCATTTCTTGAGGATTGTTCCTTTATGAGGGGACACGTGGGCACACGGTGCTCTCGGCTCCCACATTTGAGACAAGCACTGAGACGCTTCCAGCACTCTTCGGCCTAGTGACCGAACTTCTTGCAAAATGAGCAAGCTACCATGACTTGCTTTTCCGCTTCTTCCTTGACTCTTTTATTCTTGCCATTACTATTACCATTGTCATCGCCATTTCTTTTTCCACTACTGTTGCCATTACAAGTCCTCTTCTTATTATTATGGGGTTCGTCATTTTCGGTGATGCTAAACCTTTCTTCCTTCTCCTCTCGCCTATCATATTTTCGGCTAGACTTTTCTTCTTTCCCCCTGGACTTCTCTACCTTCTCCAAGGTCCTTTCACATTGGTGTGTCCGTTGGACCATCTCCGTATATGTGCGGATATTTTGAGGCCCAAGTTGTTGAATAAAACTGAGCCTTAGGTCATCCATGAATCGGCCAGCCTTTAATAGATCGATACTAACCATATGAGGAACATAAGGGGCCAGACGAGAGAATTGAAGTTCATACTCGGCTACGGACATCATGCCTTGCCTGAGCGAGGCAAATTCCGTCGCCTTCCGCTCCTTGACGTGTTCGGAGAAATATTTTGCTTAGAAGAGTATATGAAATTCCTCCCATGTGAGTTGAGCATTTTGAAGTGGTGCCGAGGTGGCCTTCCACCAAGTACGCGCATCTTTGTTTAGTTGGAATGTGGTGAGATGGACCTTCTCTTGGTCGGTGCATTGCATGACCTCAAATATCCGGTTCATCTCATCGATCTAATTCTCAACTTTGTCGGGATTTGAGGATCCAGAGAACCGGGGAGGATTCATACTCCGAAAGTTCCCATGTAAATTACCCGCGCCAGCCCTTGCGCCAGCTTGGGCCACAGTTTGAAGGGCCTGGGTGAGACCCGCAACCGTTTGTTGCATCGCTTCCGAGTTTGCACAATGAGCCATTGCGAGGATAGGATACCTAAGAACATAATCAATTAGTTATTTCTTATGGAGTTTCAGAAAGTTGTCTTAGGTAAACCTTCCTAAATAACTATCTCATCCCGGGCTCTACCCAGTCTCGCATAGGTTAGGAAGTTTCTTTCCTAAGTTCATAGGTGTGGGACCTTAAACCTTAAACTTAGCCTATGACATGACATTTTTTCCTAGGACTTACTTATGCCTAGACTCTGATACCACCTTAACTGTCACGCCCCGAGATATGCAGTGGAAGTAGTTCGGGAACGTGAACAGCTGGCAAGATAAGTCTCACGCTAACAAGATAATCAGAGCGCTAACACATCCACATAAAAGTAGAATGCACAAGCTCATATACGTAAAAATCAATCTTATTGAATAATAATCAAAAGTACATAGACACTTGACTCTTTTGACATAGTTGTAGACACGCCAAAATTGACGTTACTGTGAGTACATCTCATATTATCTCGCAATGCCTCAATTTGACCCTCAAATTAACTTTGTTTGAGTGATTTTTTTTATTTTTCTTAGATTTCTCCCTTTTTTCTCCCTTTTCTTATTTTTCCTATTTTTATGGATTTTCTGAGTTTTTTTCACCATTTTTACGGATTTTCTAAGAATTAACGACATGAGGGAGGACGTCATTTTATTTTGAAAATAATAAAAAAGTGAAAATGACGCCGCTTTGAGGAGGCGTCCATTCCTTTCATTTATCCTTATTTTTATGGATTTTCTGTGAATTTTTTCAGATTGTTTATGAATTAACGACATAGAAGAGGGCGATGTTTGAATTTAAATTAAATAAAAAATGAAAAAAATGAGAATTAACGACATTTGAAAGGGCGTCATTTTCAATTTGGATTATTTTAATATTATTTTTAGCCCTCCTTCGTGGGTGATTTGGTGGCTTTCCGTATGCCAGAAAAATACGAAAAAATAGTAATTAGAATCAGCACAGTTAGATACACGTCCACTTAAAAAATGAGAAAATAATAATGAGAAATAAAAAATGGCCCTGTTTTGTATATTTTGAAATAACGACCCTTACGCGAGCGTCATTTCAATTGACGCCCGAAAGCGTGGTCGTCATTTCCTTTTGGTCTTTTTTTATTATTTTTGAATCACGACACTTTGCAAGTCATTTTTTTCAATTGACGCTCCTAACCAGGTCATCATTTTCATTGCTATATTTTAAGATTTTAAATCCACCCAAAATTCCTATTAAATTCTAAATAGCGCCCTCCTCAAAGTCGTCAATTCTTTAAATGACGACGCCTCCGCGGGCGTCATTTTAAAAGCGACTATTTATCCGGTCGTCAATTCTTGTTCAAATTCCGAACTCTCGCAGAACCTCCTTCTTTCCTCGTTTTGAGCCCCTTTTCACTTCGGAAAGGACTCTAATGGCTTTCCATGACTAGAGGGATTCCTTCCAATATTTATCTCTGCCTAAAATCAACTATCCTAATTGTTCTTGGACTTAAACTCCATTCTCCCCTATAAATAGAGCCCCTGCGGCTCATGCTAAAGAGGCCAACTTCAATTCACGATAGGGAGGTGATGCCCGAACGTCGGCTTAAGGAGAAGTTTCCTTGCATCTAAAGCTTTATCGTTTGGAGGCTTCTCTCAACTGAAGATCTAAAGCCGTCAACAGAGAAAATAGCTTTGCTATCCCCTCTTTGCTTCTTTCATTCTTTACATTAGTTCACAGTGCACACATGCATCTTGCATCATATCTCTGTTATTAGTTCTTCCTCCTCAACCACGTTGAGCCTCCTCCAGTGCAACACTTGCACACTTATTATTTTTAGCATTCATCATATGTTTTTATCCCACCCATTGCATTGGGATTTAAAAGGGCAACACCCACAAGGTGTGTTCTAGTCCATATTTTCATGTTTATATTCATATTGTGGATTTGATACTACACCTTGGGTTTACTAATTCCTATTTTCATTGGTTGTTGTCTTTGATCTTTGCAAGGGTAATCAACAAGAAGAACTCTCTTCATCGGCCGGCCGATAGCAAGAGAAGGTGCACTCACAATCTCCCCCGCATCCTTTTGAGGTATTTATATTTGCGATCCCTCCATTGATTATTTGTTATATCCTTTGAGGCCCTCGCATCTCTGGCGATCACATTCCCCTTAGCATCCTACGCATGCTCCCCTTTTCTCTCTCTCCTTCGTACATTCTTCTTTTTCCCTTTTAATTATTCTTTAGTTTTCCTTAAGTGGATTTCTTAGAATCTACAAATTGGCGATCACGGTGGGACACCTTTTGTTTTTCTTTTGATTACCCTTCCCCTTGGGCACCCACGTGTGCCATCTCCCCTTTTGCACCCACGGTGCGCCTCCCTTTGTGCTCCACGTAGCACTCTCTCTAAGTGGTTGTTAGTTTGTTATATTTTAAGAAAATCCATTTATCCATCTCTTAAAAAAAATGATGAGCATGCTAGATCCTATTTCATGTTCTTATTGATTGCCATGATTTTTATCTTGTGATTGTGAGTGTTTTCATTCCTTCCTATTGGTATTTTTATCACTGTTTAAGCTTTCTGGCCGTTGGAGTGTTTCTGGGGACAGAAGGAATTAGCGCCCTTCACTGGGGCGTCGTTTCCTCGTTTAATGACAGGGTGAAGGGCGCCATTTACCTGCCCTCTCTTAAAAAAAAAAATTTTCACAGGAATTGATGCCCTTCACAGGGGCGCTATTTCTACCATTGACGGCATAGTGGGGGGCGCCATTTAGTTTTTCTGAAAAAAGAAAAGAAAAAGAAAAAGAAAAGGCACAGGAATTGACGCCCCTCACAGGGGCACTCTTTTAACATATAGCGGCAGGGATCAGGGCGTCATTTCCCTGAGTGTCCGCAGTGAGAAAAAACTCTGTGTTCCGTCTCATTTTTATCATATCTGGTTCATACCTTGTTCATGCATGTATATTGTCCATATTCTGCATTAGTTTTGCATTCATCTTTGCATTGGTTTGGGAGACCTCCTCTCCCTACACCTTTTAGGAGATCTTACACCCTCTTGGTGAAGGAAGGACCCTCCTTTGAGCATTCCGTCTCATTGGACTGGAAATTCCTAAACCAAGCCTCCGTAAGTCCCTGCACCCGTAGATTCCCTCACGGACGCCGGGCAGGTTGTACCTTTGAAGTCCCAGGTTTAGTTGGCCTATGCATGGTAAGAGAGTGTTCTTAGTTGGCATCGAAGTAAACTTACATTGAAACTAGGTTCCTCCCTTGTGTGAATCACTCCGAAAGTTTGTTAAAAGTCATTAATTCACCAAGGTTTAAATAAATAAAAAAATCAACGGTAACCATTCCAACTTGTGTGCTTCTTTGCAAATTATTTTGCTTGAACTTTGATTGCATAATGGCTTATCTTGATAGACAAAATAACATGTTTAATCTTAATTATGTTCATGAGGATGCACAACCTAGCATATCATATAATCCTCAATTCCATAATTCTCACCACAATCATTCTAGGGGACCACGCCCTCATTCCTATGGTATTGCCCAACCCATGAGCAATGTCCAATCCCTTGGTCCCTCGCCTCAATCGCGAGCCACTATTCCTTCGGGACCGTCTCCTCCCAACGACGAGAAGGTCTCTTAATTCATTCATGCATTAGATTATCTCACCCCTCAACAAATCCAAGCCCTTAAGGCTATTGTTGAGGGCACATCCTCTCCTCACCCGCCTCCTTCATCCACACCTATTCCTATTCGAGTGGCCCATCACCCGCCTCCTTCATCCACACATACTCCTATTCGGGTGGCCCATCACCTGCCTCCTTCGTCCACACCTATTCCTATTCGGGTGGCCCATCACCCGCTTCCTTCATCCACACATACTCCTATTCGGGTGGCCCATCACCCGCCTCCTTCGTCCACACCTACTCCTATTCGGGTGGCCCATCACCCGCCTCCTTCATCCACACATACTCCTATTCGGGTGGCCCATCATCCGCCTCCTTCGTCCACACCTACTCCTATTCGTGTGACCCATCACCCGCCTCCTTCTATTTCTCATCCTTCACGGCCCCAAGGCCCATTTATTCCTTGCAACCCGGCCCATCCGGGTCCTTCTATGGGTCGGCCCATTAATCCCCCTCTACGGCCTTTATATCAAGCCCCTCCTTCAAGGCCATCTTGCCAACCGTCCATTGCTCAAGTTACACCTCTCCAACAAACTCTTATTGATAAACTCGCTTCGTTGGAGGAACGATTAAAGAGGATTACAAGCCCACAGCCCGCTCCTCCTACTCCAGTCAATTCCCTCTATGCTGCTCTAAAAAAGATTACAAAGATGGAAAAAGAGTGGAAGGAGAGGAGGGACAATGGCATCAACGATATATGTGAGCGAGAAGATGTTACAAGTCCTGATAATCAAGTGGACGCCGTCCGCCCTCCACTCATCCGCACTACGCATTTACATGGCTCTCCGCCTCCATATACATATTCGCCTCCTCAAAATCCCCCACAACACCATACTCCACAACTTATAATTTCACCTCCACCACGGCGTCCGTTGGATTTATTTAATGATGAAGATTTGGAGACGGTACAAGAATTTGAAGCTCCTCGAGATGCACCCCTTCCGAGTTTCCTTCGCCATCCTCTTCCTCTACTGCTAGAAGACCTCTATGCTCAAGACGATGCCACAGTCCCCGATCCAACCCCCATTTATGAGACCTCTTGGTGTTATGATGATGGGTCGATATTTCAACCACCCATACCACCACACCATGAGTCTCATCCTATCCCTAACACCTCTCACCCCATCCGGCATTTTCAACGCACTAAACCTTCTCCGTTCGCACCTCCCGTAACCACACCAATAGCCTCCATTCCATCGGCCTCCGCCGAGCCTCCATCACTCTCCACTATGCCGGTCTCCGCAGAGCCTTCTATTACCCCTCTCTTTGTTCGCCACCTCAGCCGTCCACTATGCCTATAACGCCAAAACCAGCTTTGCCAGTCCCCACCCCTATTCCACCATTTAACCCACCACCCTTACCCGTGGCTAATCCTGAGCAGGATCCATCCCTTTTTGCACTCGAGCCAACCCCGACTGCTTCCGAGTAAAGGGAGAAGCTCGACATGTTTGAACCTCTGTTTCCACTCACCCTTTCTCTAACACCTTCCATTACACCTCCACCATCCATGGAGCCTTCCGCCTCCGCTTCCTCTACCACTCAAAATAGGAGTGCTTCTGCAAGTACTTGTGCCGAAGATGATCAAGAGCCGGGCAAGAAGGATTTGGCCACGGCCATGCTATTCAAGATGCAAGAATTTATCTGCCGGATGCCGATCCGTGTTGTCGTGCCGAGCATGGTTGAAGAGGCTGAGTCCCCGCCACTGCTCGCCAGAAGAGAATGCCAAGCGTTGATGCCGCCCAAGGGCCGGGCAGGGCACCCTTTGTTTCAACTTTCAAATCTTGAACCTTTTCTTCCATACAAGGGGCGAACGCCCATCTTGATCAATATTCTTCATACACTACAATCCCTGGGCAACAAGATGCTTCCTATCTCAACTTTCCAACTCTCTCACACTATTGCTTTTCACTCTCCAAGGGAGTTGTCATTTACCATTGAAGCTTCATCATGGGCTTGTACTTTATCCATTGGGCAAATTGGCTATACACTTTCACTGCCATGGAGGGGCAGTTATCTTGGTACTAAGCGGCCTTCCACTATTCTATCCACCTTCCATTCAACTCCACCCATATTTCCGTCTATCATCGATTCTTCATGGGCCACTCCGGGGGTAAGAAGGAGGATCTCATCTCTCGCCCTTCATATTCTTTGCATATCATGCATTCTGTCGCATCCATGTCTTCATCGCATCCATTTTGTTGCATTCGCATGCATTTGCATTCCTTTTTTCCCGAGTTTCCAGACCCGTATTTTCCCCATCTTCTGGAACCTCCGGATCTTCCGCATTCCCCATCTTGTTCATCTTCATCCTTGGGATCTTTGGGTCTCCTTACACTTCCTAGGCATTGCACACCCTCCAATCATCTCTCAGGGCATCACGCCCCTTTCCAGCTCTTGCATCCGGACTCCTCAGATTTCTCTCTTGTTCTTCTGGGGCATCGCACCCCATGGTGTTTCATTCCTACGGAACCTCCGGACTTTCTTCCAGGGCATCGTGCCCTTTTCTATATTCCTCCTCCGGATCCTTCATCCTCTTCTAATCCACTCCCCCCAAGGCATCGCGTCCTTCCAAGTTTTTGCTCCCTAATTCTCCCAGGGCATCGCGTCCCCTTTCCTGCTATTTCCATGGAACCTCCAGGTGTTTTATCCCTCCTTTTAGGGCATGACGCCCTTTCTGATTCCACTCCTCCGGAACCTCCGGATCCTTCATCCCTCTCTCTATCCCTTGGGCATCGTGCCCCTTTCCGTCTTCTTCCTCCGGAACCTCCGGATCTTTCTCTTCTCTCTAGGCATCACGTCCCATGGTATCTTCCCCCTCCAGAACCTCCGGATCTTACTCTTTGGGCATTGTGCCCCTGCACACCCTCACGTCCGGATCTTCTAGGCTTCCCACTGATTTTCCTTGGGCATCGTGTCCCATGGTATCTTCCCCCTCCGGAACCCCCAGATCTTGCCCTTTGGGCATCGTGCCCCTGCACACCCTCACATCTAGATCTTCTGGGCTTCCCACTGATTCTCCCAGGGCATCACGTCCCTCTCTACTTGCTTCCTCCGGAACCTTCGGACCCTCCATCTTTCTTCCGATTCATCTTCCTACTTCTCAAGGACGTTGCGTCCTTCATTCTTTTCTTCCTTTTCCATCATATTTTTCCATATCTCTTCCGAGGGCACCGCATCCCTCGATATTTTATCCCTTCGGAACCTCCGGACTCTTCTTCTTATCATGATTTTCCTCCACTACTTCCAGAACCTCCGAATCTGCCTCTTTCCATCTATCAATTTCTTCTTCTAATTCCTCCTAATCACGGGTCCGACCCAACTTCTTCCACCTCCACTGCTTTGGGCATCTGCCCTTTCTCCCACTGCTTTCGAGGCTTTAGTCCTCACTCCTCCTCTTGATTTTCCGCTTTTTCTGTAGACTGTTCAATGTGATCAGGGTCTCCGCGCCTTAGCGAGGGAGTTCTAGCCCTTGCCTCTCTTCCTTTTCTCCTTATTCGTCTGAGTCTGGTCTGGGCACCACTCCTTCTTGTTAAGCCACTTCAAACCTTGGCTTCCAATCTTTTTATCTGCCATTTGAGGACAAATCCCACGAGGATCAACATCGTCTCCAACTGTAGTTGCTATTTCGAAGGAGTACAAGGTGACATATTGGTGTAAGTACGTATTTTTATGATATCATTACCTCAATACTTCACGCATGATTTTCAAAATGAAGTGCTTCTTAACATGATTAAGAGTGGTATTTTAGGCCTTTATCCTAGGTCTTTATCTTCATCTTCATAGAATTTCAGAAAAGAGTCTTTAGGCTTGCTTTTGCAGCACCTTTGGTTAATAAGAATCCCGCGCTGGGAGTTCAGCATTCCCTCCCTGCTTGTTAAGAGTAACCCTTAGTTGGGGACCGCACACACTTCACGGCGTCCTTAGCCGGCTCCTTTGATAAAACACCGTTGCTACTTTGGCCATGCCATGAGTATTCATGAAAGTCTTTTCTCTTCTTTGGTCGGCCAAGTGTAGGGGCATGAGGTTGACGGATGAGATGACCAACCTAGGTAATCCCCAATACGAGAGAAGTCTCAAATAGGGGCAGTCTTGACCCAAACTAAAATCAAATTTTATGATATACATCTAGCCAAAAAGGGCTATTATGAAAGAAAACCCAAAATTTTGATAAATTCAAAGTATGAATTATGGCATGACAAGAGTGGCAAAGTCCCCGCAGGAAAAACCCTGGTCGTATGCATGTCAAGGGTCTAAAAATCGGCATAAAGCCCCGGCGCAACAGACTACCTCTTTGAGGGGAAATACCTTGGAAGGAATTCAAGTCCCGACATCTCCCATCCTATATAAAGTTTATCTCCAATTGTTCTTCTCTTCTCCCTCTAAGACCGAATGTTTCTCGGGTATGGCCTTGGTAGGGGCATCATTAACCCTCGGTAGTCGGTTATAGGGCGCCACCCTTCAATGCACGCTCGGCTTTGGGCAGTTTTAGCGAAAGGGGAAGGAATGAGGACCCCTAACCAGTGTCTTAGACATCCCGTTGATGCTGCACTAACATTGTCTAAACCAAAATCCAAAAAAAAAGTTGAGTACTGTCTAAACCAAAATCCAAAAAAAAAAGTTGAATATTTCCTAAACCAAAATCCTAAAAAAGGTTGAATATTTCCTAAACCGAAATCCAAAAAAAGTTGAATATTGTCTAAACCAAAATCCAAAAAAAAGTTGAATATTTCCTGATCAAAATCCAAAAAAATTGAATATTCCACAATTTTTTTTTGAATATTTTCAAAAATCCAAAAAAATTCAAATATTTTTCAAAATCCATAAAAATTTGAATACTTTTTCAAAACCCATAAAAATTTACATATTTCAAAATCCAAAAAAAATTACATTGCATTTTTCTGATGGTGCTTTTACAGGGACAACAATTTTGCAAGGACCAAGAGCACGAGATGAGTCCTCTCCATTCACCGCTATCAATCTTCTGATTCTTCCCAATATCATCATGATTTGTCACTATGGGCACTCCTGATTATCATCTCTCTATATTGGACATTAATTGATCATTCATCTCCAAAATCTTTTAATAAACTCTTGCTGATTTCGCTTGATCACTCTGCCACTGGGCATTACTTGGTCCTGATCATCCAATCTCAATCTCACATGCCAAGATTGTCATCCTCATAACAAACAACAAACAATGATACTTTACAATGCTATGTTTCAACTCATGCTATTCACGCTAAACATGCTTCGCCTTGCTAATACATGCTTGAATACTATCCACACCAAGCTTTGATCGCTTTGATGTCTATGTTGTGATTGCTTATTGATACTTTGATTCATGCTATACTTGCTATGCTTAAATGCCTTATTCATTGCTTGTTATCTTCCTTATATCTTGGCTAATGAAATTTTGAGCGCAGGATAAGAAGCTCTTGGTCCCACCGACTGGGCATCATCATCCAAGTCCTACGGTGCTTGCACCTCATCTCAGTTCCCTCATGCTCATTGCTATCACCATCTTCCTGTATGCATTTTTACTATATGTTACATACGCTACTAGATTATATCAAGGACCTTGTGACTTTGGTAAATCTGGAATTTGAGTTCCCCTTCATCAAAAACGATGACGATTCCAGAGGCGTCTTAGTCATACGGATAGGCCGTTGAGCCGTCCAAGACTGGGGACGATGGTTCCCTTTTGCGAGTTGGTGCGCGGATAAACGGGCTTCGGCTTAGTATCAGCTCACGAAATTGGTTTCTTGACCCAGTCTTGGTAGTTTAACAATATTATCCTTGATTATCTTCTATTTTCATTTGCTTTGACTTTTCCCTTTAAACCCAACATGCATTCATATAGGGCTTTGAATCAACAGTGAAACATCATTCTGATAAGATGATTTAGAGAGTCAAATTGATCTTAATCTTTCCAGATATGAGATATTCATTGCTGAATGGAATCCTCAATTTGTTTTGTCGCTGTTTTGGGCCGTTTTCTCGAAAGCTCTTTGTTTGGATTTCTATTCTCTATTTTCACTCTCCTTTTCCTTTGATCCACCTTGGTTGCAGCACGTCCACATTGGCTGGTAACCGCTCCCCAATGGTGAAACCTACAGGTTTGTGACCCGGGGTACTGCCACCGCACTGGAAGTTGATCGTCTTCTTTTATCTCCCTCGTGCCCGCGTGCACACTCCCTCTTTTATCCAAACATCGTTGATTTCATTGAATTTCTCGAGATTGCATCATCTCGAGTTTTGGATTCAATTCTCATCAGGTGATGTTGATTGTGTGTCTCATCACACCTTGGCATCTACTTTTCAGTTCACTCTATTCCCTTGTAAAGTAGACGCCAAGGCGGGACAGTTATAGACACCCTAAAATTGACGTTACTGTGAGTACATCTCATATTACCTCGTAATGTCCCAATTTGACCCTCAAATTAACTTTGTTTGAGTGATTTTTTTCATTTTACTTGGATTTCTCTCTATTTTTCCCTTTTCTTACTTTTTTCCTATTTTTCTGGATTTTCTAAGTATTTTTCTCTATTTATAAGGATTTTTTAAGAATTAATGGCATGCGGGGGGGGGGGGGGGCGTCATTTTATTTTAAAAATAATAAAAAAGTGAAAATGATGCCGCTTTGAGGAGGCGTCCATTCCTTTCATTTATCCTTATTTTTATGGATTTTCTGCGAATTTTTTTGGATTTTTTATGAATTAACGACATAGAAGGGGGCGTTGTTTAAATTTAAATTAAATAAAAATGAAAAAAATGAGAATTAACGACATTTGAAAGGGCATCATTTTCAATTTAGATTATTTTAATATTATTTCTGGCCCTCCTTCGTGGGTGATTTGGTGGCTTTATGGATGCCAGAAAAATATAAAAAAATAGTAATTAAAATCAGTACAATTAGATACACGTCCACTTAAAAAATGAGAAAATAATAATGAGAAATGAAAAATGGCCCTATTTTGCATATTTTGAAATAACGACCCTCACGCGGGCGTCATTTCAATTGATGCCCGAAAGCGTGGTCGTCATTTCCCTTTATTCTTTTTTTATTATTTTTGAATCACGACACTTTGCAAGTCATTTTTTTCAATTGACGCCCCTAGTTAGGTCGTCATTTTTATTGCTATATTTTGAGATTTTAAATCCGCTTAAAATTCGTATTAAATTCTAAATAGTGCCCTCCTCAAAGTCGTCAATTCTTTAAATGACGACGCCTCCGCGGGCGTCATTTTAAAAGCGATTGTTTATCCGGTCGTCAATTCTTGTTCAAATTCTGAACTCTCGCAGAGCCTCCTTCTTTCCTCGTTTTGAGCCACTTTTCACTTCGGAAAGGACTCTAATGGCTTTCCATGACTGGAGGGATTCCTTCCAATGTTTATCTCTTGCTGAAATCAACTATCCTAATTGTTCTTGGACTTAAACTCCATTCTCCCCTATAAATAGAGCCCCTGCGGCTCATGCTAAAGAGGCCAACTTCAATTCACGATAGGGAGGTGATGCCCGAACGTCGGCTTAAGGAGAAGTTTCCTTGCATCTAAAGCTTTATCGTTTGGAGGCTTCTCTCAACTGAAGATCTAAAGCCGTCAACAGAGAAAATAGCTTTGCTATCCCCTCTTTGCTTCTTTCATTCTTTACATTAGTTCACAGTGCACACATGCATCTTGCATCATATCTCTGTTATTAGTTCTTCCTCCTCAACCACGTTGAGCCTCCTCCAGTGCAACACTTGCACACTTATTATTTTTAGCATTCATCATATGTTTTTATCCCACCCATTGCATTGGGATTTAAAAGGGCAACACCCACAAGGTGTGTTCTAGTCCATATTTTCATGTTTATATTCATATTGTGGATTTGATACTACACCTTGGGTTTACTAATTCCTATTTTCATTGGTTGTTGTCTTTGATCTTTGCAAGGGTAATCAACAAGAAGAACTCTCTTCATCGGCCGGCCGATAGCAAGAGAAGGTGCACTCACAATCTCCCCCGCATCCTTTTGAGGTATTTATATTTGCGATCCCTCCATTGATTATTTGTTATATCCTTTGAGGCCCTCGCGTCTCTGGCGATCACATTCCCCTTAGCATCCTACGCATGCTCCCCTTTTCTCTCTCTCCTTCGTACATTCTTCTTTTTCCCTTTTAATTATTCTTTAGTTTTCCCTTAAGTGGATTTCTTAGAATCTACAATAGTGACTAACTAGACTCAAATAAAGAGAAAATTACATAGTTGACTCATGACTCTCGACTAAACTAGGTCTTTGCTCCTTCTTTACTCGCTCTCAGATCCACCACTTGAATAGTCCGAATCCCCGCTAGAATTTCTTGAAAAGATTGAGAAAGCAGGGAATGAGCACACTTGTCCAGTAGGTATCTTCGTATCAACATGAAGGCAATGTTTAAATAATTAACATTTTAGCTCTATGAAAAGTAGTAATGCAAAGTGCGATAAACCAAAGTCACATGGCAAGTAACAAGATATAGATCATAGAGATATGAATGTTCATGTAGAATGAGAACTTGATCATGCAAAAATATAATGTGGCCTTTCATTAACGAGAATGTAACGAGAATGCACTTTTCATAACCATAAAGGCTATGCACTAGAAATTAACTTAACACGCAAGTATAATTTGTAATGACCCTCGTAGTTTTCACCCGTCTATAAAAAAGTACTCCTGGCGCAATGCGACGCCAGTGTTCATCATACCCCATGGTTTACAGTATGTTTCCAACAATCAGCCGAGGAGGGACCGAACCCTTGGACACAATCAGTGCCCGCTCTGCATCTTCACGTTATAAATCAAGATACATCCACAAGTATATCAATAAAGTTTCGGCCAAGAATATACAATTCAAACAATAGCTCATGATAACAATATCAAGGTAAGAATGTACCAAATATGAACATGAGAATTCAAGGTTGATTTAAGAACAAGGTCACGCTATGGAAGGAATTCGGCAGCATAACGATACACTCATAAATTTTTATAATTCATTAATGACTTATTAAATAAGATATTAGGTTCCAGATAATCAAAGGACCATATAGAAATAGAAAATGATCAACCCTTGGGTAAAGCCTTGGGTTTCACAACAAGACAGAAGAAGGCAGTCAGTTCATGACTGTTTCTTGATAGTAGCGGTCAAATCAAGACCGTTTCTTCGAAGTAGCGGTCCGGTAGAGGCCGCAATCAAGTGAAGTCGACGCTAGAGGGGAAAGGGATGACACAATAGACCAATCTGGCATAATGCGGTCACGGGAGTGCCGCTACTTGACAGTGGCAGTCGCCATATGGCCGCAACAAGCCATGGTATAGAAAAATGCTGATATCATAAGTGCTTTCTAGTCCATTGGGCTTTAAGGGTACAACCAGCTCGACGTCCTAGTGGGAATCCCAGGCTCGCGGAGACTTATGGAGGCCTTGAAACATGGTCACCTAGTCCTGTGGAAGGAATATCCAACGGAGAGGATCATAAGTCCAAGAAGGTGTGCCAATAAGTGTAAAGTGTAACTTATAGCCACACACCGGAGTATGCACTATGTATTTATGAAAGACTAAAGATGAGAGTGAAATCGTGATAAATAGCGATCCAAATGTCACAATAAATCAAGTTCCATATTTATAAGGGAAATATTTAAGTACAAAACTATATGATTTTTGACATGAAAGTATCATAAGTTTAAAATAAATTAAAAACTCATGAATGACATGAAAACTAGCATGGTGGATGCACAATATAACTAATACTAGGTATACTTGGAGATAGCTAGGAATAGCACCTATTTAGCTAAGCTTACCATATAATTAGAGGGCTTGATCTGTAATTTGGTTAGAGTTAATTGGCAGCAGAACACAAAGAAGAGATAGCGATCTAGGGAGGACCGTTTCTTGTAATTGCGGTCAGACTGGGACCGCTAATAAATATTAGCGGTCTTTGAGAGACTGCTAACCGCCTACTACGGGCAAAAGGTACTTAGGGCATGCAAGGCCTATCATAAAGCAAATAATACATGAAGATCATGCTAGACAGATATATATGACATGATAGAACAAAATTACGTCATGAATATGCATGGGTTGCATGGATTAGGCCAAAGTTATCATCTTTTCTATTAAGGTGCAGGGCTATGCATGCAGAAATAGATTGAATGCGCAGTCATGATAAAACATCAAATACGACGTGTATAATCAATGAAAACAGAAGGGAATAGAGGGCTTTTGTTCCTAACATAATGTTTGAGCCGATCATGAGATAACCTACCTCTAGGAATACTCCTAGAGTGCGAATTTTTGAATGAAAGACAGTGCTGGCTCCTTCGCATCTTGCGTGGAACCGGCGATTTCCTGGCCTTCTAACTCTTTATCCTCTTGACTTAAATTCATGAAATTTGGAGGATAGGTAGAAGACATAAAGGGAAATGAATAACTCTAAAGACATGACTTGAAATTACCTCATCTGGGGCTTCTAATTTTCTGTTCTTTCTCGAACAAAACTCGTTCCTGTGCGAACTGTAGGGAACCCGCAACTTCCGAGGGTTCTAACTTCTTAACGGCTTGACCTCCTAGCATGAAAGTTTGAGAGAGGTTAGACAATATAAAGGAGAATAAAATCTTCTAAAGAACCAACCTGAGATAATGTCTCATTACCTTCAAAACACGCGATCCAACACTATGTTTCGCACGGGTCGAAGTTAGGGCCTATTTATAGAGTTTGGCTAGGGTTTAAGGATTAGAACGAACTAGGAGTCCTAATTTGGAGTAGGATCGATCTACAAGAGTCCTAGACTAGGTTTCCATGTTAGGTAGCTTTGAATCTTGTGGATTGGGATGCCAAAAATCCCATTTTTTAATGCTTCTTCAACTCTCATTTTCGGAAGGAGGTAGTGGTCTCCTTTGGACCGCCTCCGTCAAGTAGCGGTCTTGCGATAGACCGCTACTTGCCAGGGTGCCGGAATTTGATTTGAATTCAAATTCCCTCTTATAATTATCTCCATTTATCCTATTTTAAATTAGGAAATTATCCTAATGACATTTCTTGGTGTGGGCTTGGGGCAAAACCACTATAATTTGGTTTTTGGGCCCAATTTAAGTGGGCTTATTCATTTGACTGATTTAGGGCCTTTGATATTAATTTATTTAACCCAAAATTCATTCAATTTCCTATTAAGCTTAATTAAATGCATAGAAATTTTATTTACTTCCTGAAAATTCCAAGAAAAATGTGGGGTGTTACATTCATAGAGTTTGTGTCTTTTAGTGCTGCTAGCAAGTGATAGGATCCATAGAAAGATCATCGCTCTCTTTTGCAAGGCCTCAGGACTTGAAACCGTCATATAAACGAAGGGTAGACAATCTCCTAGGTAGAGTAAAATATTTTAAATTAGCCGAGGTTATTCAAAACAATTACAAATTCTTCACTTTAAAAATCTGATGTAATGTATTTTTAACTCTTTTATTTACTTAAAATGTGATACACTATCATTAAAATTTTTCTCTTGAGGAGGGTAAGATTCGCCAGGCCCAGTACGGTCCAACATCGCCAAACCCGTTGCTACCTGGATCGACCAGGTCCACAACGGGACACTCCGCCCTCGGCCCATTCACGGCGGCCTAGCTAAGGCCCAAGGAAGCTCCGCCGGCCCCTGGGCGGAGTTACTGCACACGTCCTGGACGCCATGGAACTCGCCATTGACGAACGTTACCGCTACCATTACGGGGGTTCCCTCGGTGTGGACTAAGTCACACCAACGCTGTCAGAATCCCCGCCGTGGAGCCTCCCTCCTAATAACCGGTAAGGGAAGAATGGGCAATTTTCGACGATCAAAGAAACGTCCCTTCATGATCCTCGCCACTTTTTCGGTGAAAGAACGATCGATGCCACTGCAACCTGTATAAATAGGCCCTCACCGGACCCTGGGACAGAGGAATTTTCACCTGCGCTTACAGCTAGATTGCCAGAGACTCCCTCCAGACACTCTACACAGAGTCACTCTATAACTACCCAAGATCTGAGTATCAGAAAGGAATCGACGCAACCCGAATCCTGACCCACCACCCATGAGCAGAGAGGCTCAGAAGGGTTATTCAGACGGTGTGGAAGTATATAAGAATCTAAAATAATCACAAACTAAAATGCATAATCTAACTAATACAGGAAATAATCAATTATATAAATAAATAATTATATAGTCTTGAATATCCAAGTTCATAACAAGTACAATCAACTGAAAGAAAAGTACAATAACATGGGACATACCCAGCCTTTGGCAAAGTAACAGCTAGACCTGACCACCGACACCATGAGGAGCCTCGGAAGCACTACGCATAAGCCGCACCTCACCTGAAAAATAAAAGGGGTGAGCCTCATCTCATCGGCTCAGTAGGGGTCCTGCAGATCCCTACCTTACAATTAGAAAAATAGCAATCTGATAACAATTAACATGAATAATCAACATATAACAGAAGGAGATAGTAAATAACAATTAATGAAATCTGGACAAGTACTACAGCGCTAGCCTCATAAGTCTCATGGCATGAATACCAAGGCTACACGAAAGCAAGCTACATCTCGGTCATGTATAACTGAGTACAATGAGCCTCCAAAATAGTAAACCATGATAGAAGAAAACCTGAGTCACTACCTTTCAAGTGACAAGATTACAACCCACTAGAAGTAAAGTCGGATGTATCCACTAACGTTTTAGTTCGCACCCCAGGTGTCTCCTTGCTCGCCCTAGGCAAAAACTGAGACATAGTAACCAAGTAACCATAGAACAAAGACTAGTTAGGGTTGCACTCATCGGCACGTGTCTGATGCCCCCAACCACGTGTGCACACACAGACTTGTTGAGTTTCTCCAGGTGATTTTCATGATAACAAAACCCCAGACGTCTGTTTCGTCCCGTGCCGTGCAGACTTGCAAGAGCGGAATGCAAGGATGAAAATAAGGGCCATTTCCGTCATGGGAAATGCTCATTGGTTTAAACTTCCAAAATGCTCTTAATAAGTCCAATGAACTCAAAATGAAAGCATCAAGATGGGTATACACTGCCTCGAACATATGGATATGTTTTATTGGGCTAACACATTTATTTTGCAGAGAAAACAAAGTTCGGTCGACCAAAGAAGCTGGATCGGTCGACCAGATCTGCCAGCCCTTAGAACTCAAGAAGGTTATAGAGTTCGGTCGACCGATGGACCCCGTTCAGTCGACCGATTATCCTAGCATTGAAACGTCTAAGAATTCTCGGAGATCGGTCAACCGACCGAATATTTCGGTCGACCGAACCCTTCGAAGCATCAAATGTTGACTTCTGTTTTATCTATCATGGGTAGCCATCTCTTTTGGACTTTTGAGTCCCAAAACCCCTTAATCTGCCAGGAAACGTGGATCTATGTCTTGGCATATCCCTTGACCAATCCAAGTGTTATAAAAACACATCTTTAGGGTAAGGAACTTAAATCATCCAAGGAGATCAAAGGAAGGCTATCAAAGGAGAAAGAAGGCTACTGCAAACACTGCGCGAACAGTACTTCGTCCAGCAATTTTTCATCAAGCTCCAAGCATTTGAAGATCATTTTGAAGCCATTCCAGTGGAAATCAAGTGGAGAAGCAAACCTTGCCTCAAGATCTGTAACTTTCATCAAAGGGGGAACCTAGATCTAAGTTCTTTCCTTCAAATTCTTTTTCTATTTTATCTTGAGCTTCAAGTGTGTTCTGGTTCTAAATTTTTGAACATCTGGTGTGTGTGTGTGTGTGTGTGTGGATCGTTTCAGATCTGCGCACGTGTGTGTGTGGATCTACCTAGATCCGTGTGTGTGATTTTCATCTTGTAATCCCTTACAAGATACTGTGTGAATCCTCACAGATCGTGAGGGGTGGACGTAGGTTGCTGTCGTTACATCCGAACCGCCTAAAAATCACTGTTGAGGAGGGTAAATCTAGTTTGGCCCACTTTCAGCCCAGTAACGGCCGGCCCATGCCCACAAGCTTTCGATAAGCGCGCAAACTGACAAATGCGGCCCAATTCGACCAGACCTTGGATTCTACAGTAAGGGGAAGTGCGGTTCTCACCGGAGAACACTCCGACGACAGACCGTTGCCCTCACGACGTCGACCTTGACCCGGTAACGGGTGAGCACGTCCCATGATCGCCGTAAGATTCGCCGAGGGACCGGGCGGCGTCGAGACTATTGCCCCCCAACGGGAAACTCCCGCCAATATAGCGGGGGAACATTACTCGATTAAGCGGACCCTTCCCTCTTAAGGGATGAGGTCCCTCGCTCCAGTACAACCCATATAAAAGGGACACCGACAAAGGAGAAGAGCACACGGTGGATACTTCTGCCATAAGAGCTTCCTACTGAGAATAGAGCAATCAGACCTACCACGACAACAGAGAGGCTACCCGCAATGCCCAGAGAGAATCCTACTCCTGCACGGCCTTACCACCCAGCGAGCACTCTTAGTGTACCCACTGGGAGCGGCGAGCACGCGTGCAGATGACCTACACGTCTCTCGGATCATCTACTACGAACTCTACTCCTCTCTCACTTCGCTCTTCTCTATTGCTTATTGATCCCTTGATGACTTAAGCATCGGAGGTTTGTCCCCTGGGATAACACCCGGGACTCCTTCTGACGCCTCTTTGATTTCTTGGTGTTTGCAGGCCTCCACAGGCGCGAGACGACTTCCCCAACAAATAAATAAAGAAGGTGGTATGTGGCCTAGGAACCATTTTCCTTCCACTACAACTATCTATTGTGTGATTTGGTCCATTTCTTCTATCTCCATTCTGTGTGTTTGTTAGTGCATATTAATTCTTCCGCATTTTGTATTTTAAATCTAGCATAATCAATCTCTTCTATAATAGATTTTTGGTATATCGAAAGGTGGGTTTGAATTGACAAGGTTAGTCTTGTTAGGACAATAACACTTTGCGTGAGTAGAATCTTCGGATTCATACCTCCCCCAAGTACCGAAGAACTATCGTGGTGATTGATTTTGATAGATCTAATATGTATTGTAATAGATTTGAATTACTAAGTTACTATTTCATCATATCTGTTTAAATCGGGTAAAAGTTGTTTAAAATATGTAATCACCCAATTCACCCCCCCTCTTGGGTGTCATTGATCGTGGGACTTCAATTGGTATCAGAGCTAAGGCTCTATCTATCACAGATCTAACGATCCAGAGATAGATCCAGATTAATGGCCAACAAGGGAATGATGCCTGAGGGTCACTCTATCCACCGTCCTCCTTTCTTCGATGGCTCAAACTATTCATACTGAAAAAACATAATGCATGTTTTTCTAAGAGCCCAAGAGTACGAGATCTGGAGGGTTGTGAACAAGGGTCCCTATGACCTTCCCGCTGATGAGGACAAGTGGACACATGAAGATATAAAAAAATCAACAGTAAATTTTAATGCTATGAATATCATGCAATGTGCCATCCACCTTAATGAGTTCTCTTGTGTTTCTATGTGCAGTTCTGCAAAAGAAATATGGGACAAATTGCGGCTCATCTATGAAGGAACCTTAGAAGTGAAAGGGACAAAGGCAAACTTGCTTGTGAGAGATTATGAGAATTTCAAGATGAAACCTTAAGAGACAATCTCTGAAATGTTTGCAAGACTAACAGAGATCACCAACGGTCTCAAAGGTCTTGGAAAAGAATACACCAACTCCAAACTGGTGAGGAAAGTGTTAAGATCTCTTCCACCTATGTGGCACACCAAGGCCACAATCATTGAGGATTCTAAGAATCTATCCGTACTCTCCCTGGACGAGCTCATAGAGTCACTCATGACCTATGAGATAAATATTAAGAGAATTGCAGAGGAAGAGTCCAAGAAGAAGAAAACGGTGCCTCTAAAAGCCAACCAACATGATGATGATTCCCAAGAAGAGAAGTCTAGCGAAGGAAGCGACGATGAAGAAGACTTGGCCATGCTAACCCGCCAAGTAAAGAAATTTCTTAGAAAGAAGAAAAACTTTCAAGGAAATTTTAGAAGAGGGCAAAGAAGGCCTGCTCAAACCAAGGGGGAGCCGAGCAAGCCCAATAATGTCATCTGCTATGAATGCAAAAAGCCCAGGCACATGAGAGGAGAGTGGCCGGATCTGAAAAGAAAAATCAAGAAAGAAAAGTTCAGGAAGCCCAAAGTCATAGTCGCTACATGGAGCGACGAAGAGGACGAACAGTTCGAAGAGGAGCTAGAAGAGCTCGTGGAAAGCCTGTGCCTCATGGCACATGAAGACGATTCACCTAACGTAAACTCTGACCCTGACGTTATTTCAAATGAAGAATGGAAATCAGAGTATGAAAAGTTGTACACAAAGTACAGGAAAATAAGGTCAGAAAATAAAACTTGCAAGAAGAAAATTGAAGATTTAACTCATGAGGGTTCTTCTGTTATATTTTAAAAACTTGAACATGAATGGTTCAAACTAACAGAAGAGAAAGAAAGTTTGTTACAAATAATTTTAGACATTGAGAAAACCAAAGAAGAGTTACTATGTAAAATGTCTAAAATAGAAAAAGCTTTAAAAAAATTTAAAAATAAAAAAGAAGTTCTGACATCCTCAATTTCAGAATTTGAAAATAAAAATGTGAGTTTGAATAAAGAAGTGATTGACTTGCAGTTCACTCTTTCTAGGTTTGTGAAAGGGAAACAAAACCTAGATAATGTGTTGGGAGTTAAAATTAACTTCCAGAAAGAAGGATTGGGGTACATTCCCCAAAACAAAAAATCTTTTGATCATAAGATAACACAATCTTTTGTCGATGAAAAATAAAATAATTGTGCTTCATGCTCACACACAAAGCCAACACATGTCCAACCTAAACCACATAATCTCCAAAGAAGATTTTCAAATGTCAATTACTTCCGTTGTGGTAGATTTGGTCATGTTATTGCAAATTGTTGGTTCAAATAAAACACTCTAAAAAATAATTCTATTTGGATCAGAAAAAGATATGTGCAGAATTGGACTAACTCTTATGGACCCAAATTAGTTTAGGTACCAAAAAGAATTGGATGGGAATGTTGCATCTTGCAGATATGCCTTGAAGCCAGGGGGAGCAAATGGTACCTGGACAGCGGTTGCTCAAGGCATATGACAGGGGACATGAAGGTGTTCTCAACGCTGCAAGACAAGAATGGAGGCTCAGCTATCTTTGGAGGAAAGGATAAAGGTAAACTCATTGGTATTGGTAACATAGGTAAGAATTCTGAAATCCTAATTGAAAATGTACTTTTAGTGATGGGTTTGAATCATAATATATTGAGTATAAGCTAATTATGTGACAAGGGTTTTAAAATTATTTTTGATGAAACTCATTACTTTGTCATGAATAAAATCACAAATGAAATTAAATTTATTGGAAAAACAAACAACAATGTGTACACTATTGATATTGATGATGTTTCATGTGATGACATATGCTTGGTTGCAAACAATCATGAAAATGCATGGTTATGGCACCGAAGATTAGGTCATGCTAGTTTTGGAGTAATCTCTAAATTGTCTAGACATGACTTGGTGAATGGGTTGCCAAAATTAAAATTTGAAAGTGATAAAATCTGTGAGGCTTGTACAAAAGGCAAGCAAACATGCATTTCTTTCAACAATAATTTGTTTCTACCTTCCGGCCTTTAGAATTACTGTATCTTGATCTTTTTGGCCCCACTAGGACATCCAGCCTAGGAGGCAAATCTTTTGGATTTGTTATTGTAGATGATTACTCTAGGTTTACATGGGTATTATTTTTAGCCAATAAAAGCGATGTCTTGATGGAGTTTCAAGTGTTTTACAGAAAAATCTAAAATGATAAAGGCTACCTCATCATCACCATTCAAAGTGATCATGATGGTGAGTTTGAAAATCATGATTTCAGCAGCTTCTGTAAAGAGCAGGAATACACGCACAACTTCTCATCACCAAGGACGCCCCAGCAAAATGGTGTAGTGGAGAGGAAGAACAGAACGTTGATAGACATGGCACAGACCATGTTAAGCGAAAACTCCCTACCAAAATACTTTTGGGCTGAGGCTGTAAGTACTGCATGCTACATCATCAACATGGCAATGGTAAGGCCCATTTTAAATAAAACCACATATGAGCTTTACAAGGGTAAGAAACAAAATATCTCCTACTTCAAACCCTTTGGTTGCCCTTGCTACATCTTGAATAATGGTAAGACTAACCTAGGTAAGTTTGATGAGAAGAGTGATAAAGGAATCTTCCTAGGTTATGCATTAAATTCTAGAGCTTTTAGAGTGTTTAATAAGAGGATTTTAGTTGTTGAAGAAAGTCTTCATAATATTTTTGATGAATCTGAATCAAAATTGACAAATCAACTCACTCCAATTTTGGATGCAGATGAAGCTCCTAAAAATCCAAATGATGCTAGATCATCTAAGGCTAAGGATAAAGCAACGGAAGGAACCCCCAGCAAGGATGAAGATGATGAGGATCCCTCAATTGAAACACTCCAAGACCAGCCACTGTAGCACCCTGATCTGCCTAGAGCTTCAACGCTCTTGAAAGATCACCCTGTTAAAACATAATTGGTAATCCTGAAGATGGTGCAAAAACTAGATCCTCACTAAGGCAAGTGGAGGAAGAGGATTTGGTGGCCTTTATTTCTCAAGAAGAGCCTAAGGATGTCCATGAAGCACTTCAAAATGAATCATGGATCTAGGCTATGCATGAAAAGCTACACCAGTTTAAAAGAAACCAGGTGTGGTCTCTTGTGCCGCATCCTAAGAATTATCCCGTAATTAGAACCCGTTGGGTTTTCAGAAATAACTTAAATGACACGGGATTGGTGGTTAAGAACAAGGTCCGACTTGTAGCCAAATGGTATAGCCAGGAGATGGGTATTGATTTTGATGAGTCTTTTGCATTGGTTGCTAGATTAGAAGCAGTCTGGATTCTTCTGTCCTATACTTGCTCTCTTAACTTCAAATTATTTCAAATGGATGTTAAATATACTTTTTTTAATGGATATATCAAATATGATATTTTTGTAGATCAACCTTCAAGTTTTGAAGACCCAAAACATCCACAACATGTGTACAAGTTACAGAAAGTCTTGTACGAATTGAAGCAAGCACCAAGGGCATGGTATGAAAGGTTCACCTCATTCCTAATTAAAAATGATTTTAAGAGAGGTAAAGTTGATCAAACACTCTTTACAAGAACGTCAGGTAAAGACATATTAGTAGTTCAAGTGTATGTTGATGACATCATCTTTTGATCTACTCATGACACCTTATGTGATGATTTTGCACAAATAATGCAGGGTGAATTTAAAATGAGCTTAATGGGTGAACTTATATTTTTCCTTGGATTGCAGGTAAAGCAAACATATGAAGGTATTTTCATTAACCAAGCCAAATACAACACAGAGCTCTTAAAGAAATACGGAATGGCAGATGCAAAACCAATGTCAACTCCGATGGCCACAACCACGAAGTTAGACAATGATGAAAAGGGTAAAATAGTAGATCCCACACTGTTTCGAGATATGATCGGATCACTACTATACCTTACTATTGTATCCCTATGATTTTGATGATGTCAAACACTATGACTCATCATGAGTCTGTGTGTAAATGTGGTTTTGATGAAATCATAGATGAAGTCATATGTGTTGATGTTGCATTGGTTTTGTAGAGCCCCAAAATTTATAAAAGTAATTTCTAGTTATTTAAATAATATTCTGGCATTAATTGGGCTAAATAATCAATATAAGACCAAAATTGTGTTAATCAATTAACCCAACCCACTTAATTGAAGTCCAAAAGGGTTTAGGACCTAGACCATTAGGTTTGGCCCATATTCTAGAAGGTATTTAAGCCTATCCACGGATATATAGGATAAATACTAATAATATAAGATAATGATTTGGATAATTAACAAAAGAGTTTTTATAAATTGAAACTCTAAGCTACGATGACTGTAACGGTCTATCGTAAGACAGCCACATCCATGTAACGCATGGGCACTCGACCGTTACATTCCTGTTAGTTCCGTAAGTGAAAGGACTCATGAAAATATTGGAACTTGATGTTCCTATCCACTATGGATCGACTTGAGAAGGATTGTAAAATCTCTAAGGACTCTTAGAGATTAGGATTTGATGAAATAAGGACTCTAAACTCGATCTAATCCTCAAACCCTAGCCCAAACTTTATAAATAGGGCATAGTTCTGAACTGTGCGACCCTTACTTTTTGGACGTAAGGAAGCAAGGTAAGGAGTCATTATCTCAGGTAAGTTCTTTAGAATAATTTATTTACAATACTTTAGACTAACTCCCCTCCGAATTTCACATCTTTAGGTTAAGAGGGCGAGGAGTTAGAGCCTAAAGAAGTTGCTGAAAAAGTTACAAGAGAAGGAAGGGATCTAGGGCAGGGTTCTCAACCAAATTCAAAAACTACAGTCTAAGTAAGAGGTAGGTTATCTCATGAACGGCAAAAACAACATGATAGGACTAAAAACCCTCTGGTTTGATTGAATTCCATGCATTATAGAGCATTGATTTCATGTTTTATTTTTTCTATGCACATCATGCACCTCTTAGCCAAATTAAGAAATTAAAACATGACTATTCATCTATTCATGATTACCTATGCATGTAGATGGCCTTACTTCGTTAACATGACTAGAAACTCATCATGTTTTGATAAAAGACATGATGTGAGTTGATCTCTTAGTTTTTATGATTGTTTTATGTTAACAGATACTGTAACGCACTAGCATAGGACCGTCGCTTTAAAGTAACGGCCCTACGACAGACCGTTACACACTCTGTGATATTTGAATTGCACTGTTGTTTCTAACGCGCTTGGACAGACGCGTTACATTCATGTAACGGCTTGATTGTGACCGTCACTTTCACTGTGACGCCCCCTCTTAAGACCGTTATAATATGTGTTCTGTCAACCATAAGACAGAATATAACATGTCAATCTTATTATAGTTAAAACCTAGTTACCTAAGTTTTAAACCTAATCATGTGATTTTAAGGGTATTTGATTATTCATGATAGGTATTGCATGTTTTGTGGTGCGGACACCCGAGCGCATGCGAGACACGAGCCGGCGAGCCACCGGTACCGCACTAAGAGCACGACTCGAGCCACCTCAGCATCCCTATGGCTCGGAGACAGTCTGGAGGTTCCCCACTGAGTCATAGCATTTATCATATTTTTTGGGGATTTTTTATTTGTGTGTAATGTATTTTATTTTCTTTTCGTCAGTGTGTAATTTAGATAGTTCGAGGGGCTTATGTGTAAAATGGGGATCCCTGGGTCCCACGGGCCCCCACTCCACTCCCATTGGGCCACCTCAGCTCTAGGGCCCCTGTGGGGTCAGTCAACCCTCCATGGAGGCTTCTAGAAGGGTGGGCCAAGGGAGGGGGACAATGGACTTGAAAAGTCCACATGGGAGGCCACCAACCCCACCTACCATGTCCACCCTTGACCCTCCTTGGTCAAGGTGCACCCCCCTCCCCTTTTTGTTTAATATTTTGTTGTATTTTGATCAAACTCCATCCTAGCCATCCATCCCCAACCCCTAGATCCAACGGTGGAGGATGAGTTTGGTGGGAGTCATATATAAGGCATGTAATTACCATTTTCTTAATTAATGCCATTTGAATTGGAAGAAAATCTTGGAGCTCCAGCTTGGTGCGCCCCCTCCTCCTCTCCCTCTCCCCCTTGGATGCTATGAAGGCTTCCATTCTGAGGTGTGACGCCTCGTTTATCGGTTCCGACGATCGCCGCCGCCGCCACGAGCCGCCATCGCCATCAACGGATGAGTTCTGCCTGCGCAGTACCACAGTAGCTTGTTCGAAATTCACAGGTCTTCCCCGAGCTCATTTGGCTACCAAATTTGGAGGAGTTGTTTCTGGGATGTTCCTCTCCACCCACAAAAATCAGGCCAGCATTCAGATCACGTTTCCTATTTTTTGATTTTCGTCCACTCTTCCATTTCGGTTCTGCCCGAGTTCTGTCCAGGTTCACCTCCGCCCTGAGTTTCATGTCTTAGATCCACTTTTTGATTTTTGTTAGTTTGCCCAATTTTACTGGTGGTTCCATCCATCCACCCGTTTATCCACAATGTTTCTCAATTTTTGATTCACTCATTTCATATTTTCTAAAAATTGTTCTCAAACCCATCTACAGTTCTGTCCACCTGTTCCCAGATCCGACCACCAGTCACCCTAAAAATCATAACAAATCGTAGCCACCTCCAAATCAAATTCTAAAAAGAGTCCCAGTTCTGTGGTTTGACTACCTACAACTTTTAAGATGGGCTCAAAGTCTGAATCCAACTGTACGTAGGCGGTCAATGGCCATTTATAGGAAACTAATATGTTGATCTGAGATTTTAGGAGCTGTGGAGTAGAGAATTGAAAAGTAGTTAAAGCCTAGGTCCGCGTAGGTTCAGAAGAGTCCACTGGCCCTAGATTGAAGGATTTCGAATCCTCTTTCCAACGGCGCTGGTTTCATCGCATTCCGGTGACGGGGCTGATCGCAGCGGCCGTTTTCACCGGAGCACGCGCTGCTGAAACAACAACATCAGCTCGTGGACAGCACTCTCTACACTTGGGAACCGGGGCACCCGGCCTCCGGTGAGTGTCGCCGGCTGACCGCCATCCAGGGAAGAGTGCTGCCAGGAGTCCCCATTACAGTGGGACCCACCCCGCCAGACCTGGAGGATAGGACAGCGTGTGGGCCCCACGGCCCATTGATTGCGCCGTCCGGAAAGCACGAGAATGCGGAGTTCGGCGCGTCGAGACGACATCAAGATGCTACCCGTCAACCTGATTTGCGTGATCCCCGGGGCCCACATGTGACCTTTTACCTCCCTGCCTGGAGTGGGTTGAATCTCTTTGTACCGCTGTGAATTATGTTAACCGGGGGCCCGTAAGTCAGCCGGGGTGTCTTCACCACGCCGGGTGCGTGGAGGTAAAGGTCTTAACTCCTTGACGTTACATTGCTTAGCTAGTATACGGTCTTAGGCCGCTGCCGAGAGTGTAGGTACTAGCCCGTGTGTCCATGTCACCACTGTGAGAGTGAGAGTGACCCGTCCTGCGACTCGATCCGAGTCCGGAAGTTGAGTCGGACTACCCTTGACCTCCGCCGGTTTCTTAACCGCGCACGGTCCGTGCTTTCCCTCGCTTGGACGACGAGTGAGCTTCCACTTCTGTTAGCGACGTTTCGCCACTAGGAGCTCGTAGTGTCGGGCTTAGTGTCTCCCTGGTGTGTGTTGCTGGTCGCGTCCACATCTAGAGTCTGAGGTCCACCCCACGTAGAGTCGCCTCCCGTGTCGTCCCGCATCATTTTGTCATCACTTCTACTTAAGTTATGTTAAACCAAATTCTATAGTTTTGTACTATAAAGCATGACTTTTTAACATTATATTGACGGAGTTTTTATCATGATTTTCACATTGATTATACATATCTCTCTCTGTCAATAGAGTCAATTCTATACGCACATGGCACATATTCCGGTATGTTGTCATTAGTTCACACTTTGCACTATAGGAACACAATCTTGGACATGAGGACCTCTCTATTGGATAATCCTTCCAATGGACTAGGAAATCATTGTTTTAAGGCCTCCGTAATTCTCCGCGAGCCTGGGATTCCCACTAGGACGCCGAGTTGGTTGTACCAATGAAAGCCCATTAATTAGAACACTCTATCGTGATTTTTGATTCTTGAAATGTAACGGCCTTGAACTGGACCGTCAGGCTCACGTAACGGCCCAATGCCAGACCGTCACATTCCTCTGAGTCTATTTTTTTTCTTCTGGACTCGGATCACTGTAACGGCCCATTACTGGCGCGTTATATAATATAACGGCCCAGCATATGACCGTTACATAGCTTGTTTATGTTAACCGAAGGTTTGACCAAGGGTTGACATTCCTATGATTCTAGACAAACCTTGATGATCTAGAACTTGTCATATTGCTTAAATTGATCTAAAAGAAATGGAAGTTAAGGAAAATACCGTTATGTTGTCGATTTATTCTATAAGCATAACTTAGTTTAAATATCATTCTTGATCTCATATATTCAAAATTGAAGCATTCATTCATTGATTATTGTTATCGTGGAATTGTTGGAAGTGCTATATTCTTGGCCATACTTTATTGTTATACTGCGTGGAAGTAGCTTAATTTATAACTGAAGATGCGATCGAGCACTGATTTTGTTCAAGGGCTCTATGCTAGTCCCCTCGGCTGATTACCGGAAACATACTATTTTATAAACCATGGGGTATGATGCTACTGGCGTCGCATTGCGCTGGGAGTACTATTTCTATAAATAAGTGAAGATCCACGGCACAACATGACATTCTTGCTTGATATTTCACAGAAATTCACGAAGCACTTGCTCTTAAGCATAAGATGCTAAAGTGAGGAATATGTGGCTTGCTAGTACAATCTCGTTACATTCTTGTTCATGGAAGGCCAATATCATGTTCTTGTTATATTCTTGCTAGCTCATTCTTGATCATTCTATCTTACATGGTTATCTTGTTTCTATTGATTTGATCGCATGATTGATTCGCATTCGCATAATTTTACCTTATTTCTTTAGAGCAAAAATGATAATTACTTAAATAGTGCCTTCATGTTGATGCGAAGATACCTACTGGGCAAGTGTGCTCATGACCTATTTTCCAATGTTTTTCAGGAGATGAAAATAATTCAGATTCGGGTTTGGATTATTCAAGTAGCGATCTGAGAGTGATTAAAGATGAGCGAAGACTTAGGAAGTCTATAATGTCTAGATTGAGTCAATGTAATTTTCCTATTTCTTGAGTCAATAGATGGAGAAGTTGAAGTTGTGTATTATGAATATTGATCATTTATGAAATAAAGTTGGAGTTTGATTAAATCCTGTGCAATTGCATTTATGTGTGTGATTGTTTTACGCTCTGATTGATTCTTACTTGGGAGAGGCTTACCATGCCGACTGTTCGCGCTCCCCAAGCGAGTCTTCCGCTTTAATTAAAGGCTCGGGGCGTGACAGTTAAGTTGGTATCAGAGCCTAAGTCTCAGGACTTAAGGAAAAGAGTCATGTCATAGGATAAGTCCAAGGTTAAGGACCCCTACCTATGAACTAAGGAAAAATTCCACACCCATGTGAGGATTGGGTAGAACCCGGGATAAGATAGCTAATTAGTTTAAGAATTATTTTGCTTGTTCCAATTTCATGAGAAATAACAAGTTGTTATTTTCTCTCAGGTACCCTAATTTCCAAATGGCTCATCATGTAGATTGGGACGGTATGCAAAAAATTGTTGCCGGCCTCACCCAGGCACTACAAACTATAGCACAAGGTGGTGCGGGGGCAAGGGCAGGAGACCTTCATCGTAATTTCTGGAGTCTAAATCCTCCGCGTTTCTATGGATCTTCCAATCTAGACGAAGTAGAAAATTGGATCGACGAGATGAATAGGATACTTGATGTTATTCAATGCACTGATCAGGAGAAAGTCCGTCTAGCTACGTTCCAATTAAACAAAGATGCTCGCAGTTGGTGGAAATCGGTTCCGGCACCTCCAGCCGATGCGCCACATACATGGAATGTTTTTCTCACTTTATTCCGTGCCAAATATTTCTCCGAGCATGTAAAGGAAAGGAAGGCTATTGAGTTTACCTCCCTTCGTCAAGGGATGATGTCCCTGGCAGAATATGAGTTGAAATTTTCCAGGCTAGCACCGTATGCACCACATTTGATTAGTATAGACTTATTAAAAGCAAACCGATTTATGGACGGGTTACGGCCCGATTTCATTCAACAACTGGGGACATAGAATATCCGCACTTATGCGGAGATGGTTCAAAAGGCATATTTATGCGAGAGGACCTTAGAGAAGGTCGAAAGGTTGAAAGGAAAGGGAGAAGAATCTAGCCGGTGCTCTGATCGGCATTATAAGAAGGAGAAGTTCAGCATCACGGAACCATACAAAAGCCGTGATAATAAGAAAAGATCAAGGAACGGGAACGGTGGAAATTCTCAAAAGAGTAGTAAAAAGGTGAAGGAAGAAAAGGAGCAAGTCGCCTCAGTGTGCACCTTTTGTGAGAAATTCGGCCACTCGGCTGAAGAATGCTGGAAGCGCCTAGGTGCTTGTTTGCGTTGTGGGAGTAGGGAGCATCGTGTGCCAGATTGCCCCCTTATGAAAGACCAACCAAATACTGGAGGACGTAGGAGGCAGGCTCACCTCAATGCAGTTATAGATGAAGAAGAAGCGTCCAGGGATCAAAATGCTGGGCTCATGGAAGGTACTCTTCAAATCTGTTCTCATCCTGCATACGTGCTATTTGATACTGGTGCTTCTCATTCTTTTATCTCCACCACTTTTACAAAAACCTTACCAACTGCATCAGTTCCCCTACCTTCAGATCTCGCTATTACTACACCTTTAGGATCTGGAACTAAGCTTACCAACTATTATCCTGATTGTGAGATAGTGGTAGAAGGACACAATCTCCTCGCAAACTTAGTATGCCTTGATATGAAAGGGTATGATGCTACTAGCGTCGCATTGCGCTGGGAGTACTATTTCTATAAAAAAGTGAAGATCCACGGCACAACATGACATTCTTGCTTGATATTCCACAGAAATTCACGAAGCACTTGCTCTTAAGCATAAGATGCTAAAGTGAGGAATATGTTACTTGCTAGTACAATCTCGTTACATTCTTATTCATGGAAGGCCAATATCATGTTCTTGTTATATTCTTGCTAGCTCATTCTTGATCATTCTATCTTACATAGTTATCTTGTTTCCATTGATTTGATCGCATGATTGATTCGCATTCGCATGATTTTACCTTATTTCTTTAGAGCAAAAATGATAATTACTTAAATAGTGCCTTCATGTTGATGCGAAGATACCTACTGGGCAAGTGTGCTCATGACCTATTTTCCAATGTTTTTCAGGAGATGGAAATAATTCAGATTCGGGTTCGGATTATTCAAGTAGCGGATCCGGGAGTGATTAAAGATGAGCGAAGACTTAGGAAGTCTATAATGTCTAGATTGAGTCAATGTAATTTTCCTATTTCTTGAGTCAATAGATGGAGAAGTTGAAGTTGTGTATTATGAATATTGATCATTTATGAAATAAAGTTGGAGTTTGATTAAATCCTGTGCAATTACATTTATGTGTGTAATTGTTTTGCGCTCTGATTGATTCTTGCTTGCGAGAGGCTTACCATGCTGGCTGTTCGCGCTCCCCGAGCCAGTCTTCCGCTGTAATTAAAGGCTCGGGGCGTGACAGTTAAGTTGGTATCAGAGCTATACCCCAGCCGGAAGTGTGGGAACTAAGTGCCATGCAGGGCAAAGTGCTACGCTATGGGAGCCACATCTTGAACCCGCAATGGGACAAAGTGCTACATAGTGGGAGCCACCTCTTGAGCCTGTAGGGGCCACCTCTAGAGTCCTACTTGCCTGGGGGCTTGATTGCGTGATTGTGTGATATATGTGCCCAGCGACTAGGATGTCACCTATATAAGAGGGGTAGATTGTAACACCCTCAAATATAGCTAAGTTGTACTCTATATCACCGAGGCGCCTTTTGAAGTATCGGCTCAGTTCTTGAAAAGAACTCCGAAGTTAAGTGTGATTAATGGGGAATAGTACTGGGATGGGTGACCTGCCCGGGAAGTCCCCCATTCTGGAGCCGATCACTGTTAGAAAGTGACAAAACCGTGAGGCCAGTAGGCCAAAGCGGACAATACCTCGACGGTATAGAGTACGGGGCGTGACAGGTTTTGATGCATTTGTTGAAGTCATCATGATCTCATCATATATAGAAGTATGTGTGTTGAACTCTATAAGAACATGTTCTGAAGACAAATCAAAAAGTTAGTAAAGTCAATTGAAGTTTTAATAGAACTAGTTTCAAAAAGTGTCGACACTGGAAGTCGACTCCCGCAGGAAGAAGAGCAGTCAGGTCGATGCATCAAAGAGTCTCATGCTGATCAGGTTGATGCAGAGGCCACGGTTAAAGCAGTCAGGTCGATGCATCAGAGCTTTTATGATTATCAGGTCGATGCAGAAGAAACAATTTCTAGAAGTAAGGTTGATGCATCAAGACACTCAAATGCTACATCTGTAAGGAGGTCGGTGCACTTAAGAGGTAGATCGAGGCAGAAGAACAAAGCTCCAACTAACAAGGTCTGAGCACTCAAGAGACAGGTCGATGTAGTAGTTGGGAACTAGATGTTGCAGATCAACTAAGGTCAGAGCATTCTAAAGACAGGTCGATGCATATTACAATGCACAAGGTCTATGCAGCAGAAGAAATTGATTGACCCCAGTGAAATTCAGTCTACAACCACCAAGAGAAACTCAAGGGCTCCAATAGCCAAGTCTATAGTAGTTCAACAAAGCAGCAGCAGCAAAAGAAGGATGAAGCAGCAGAAGAGCACACCGAAGCACTACCTTAAGCCAGAAGGTCAGAGCATCAGAATAGTGCCTAGATGCACTAAGTCAAAGGTCGACGTAGGTGTATTAACTGTTGCCAGTGAGGTCAATGCTTCAAACAATCCAACTCTGAATCCCTTAACTTAAATCCAGATCTGATAAGGGAGCTCGAACCTACTGTTAGTAAATCACTAACACGTGATCTTTGGAAGGGAAAGTGAGTGTCATGTGAACCCAGGAAGCAATGATTGGCACGAGATCTGAGGCACTCTATCAGAAGAACTTTCCCACATCTTGCCACGTGGACCAATGGGAAAAGCTGGATCAAATCGGTCTATCCAAAAGGATTTTCGACGCCCCTATTATATAAATAGGGGACGTCTTCTTCCGAAAGAAAAGAGAGGCTGCGGGGAGAGGAATTGAATCTATGCTGCCATGAAAAGAAGTGTAGCCATCTGAGAAAGAGAGACCACCAGAAGAAGTGGAAGGCGAGCCAATGATCGTGAGATCAGAAGAAAAGAAAAGAGTGTGAGCTTCGTAAAGAGAGTGATAGCAACCATGAGAAAAGTAAGATCGTGAGAAGAAAAAGAAAGAGAGAGTATTTAAGAGAAAAGTGATTAAAAAGTAGCCAGAGCATCTTGAAGATCAGATCAGATCGGTGTTGGCCTCTAGATCAGATCCAAGCCAAGATGCTCCTGCGAGAGCTATATTATTCCTATTTTCATTCTTAATTTCCTATTGTTTTGCCTTCTTTGGTTCCTCATTCTTATAACAAGCTATGTTGCTCAGTAGCAAGGATTGATTCCTCGGGTTAGCAAGCTGTGAGGCTCAGCGGATAACAAAGCTGTAAGGCTCAGCGTATAGCAAACTGTGTTGCTCAGCGGTGTAAGCAAGCTGTGATGCTCAGCGGTTCAAGCTGTGAGTCAGTGGAAGCCTCACTCGGATTTGAGTGGGGGATGGTCGTAGGTCTGTGGGTAGCAGACCGAACCATCTAAAAATCCAAGTGCACCGTGGTTTGTGATTGTGTGATTGTCCAACTCCATATCTTCTATCTCTTTTACAGGATGTGTGAGCATGTTTGATCGAGTGCTATATGTTCGATATCGATTTTGCTTAATGCATTTGTTCTGAGATAAGATTTCTATTCTTCATTGAAGTAGCTTATACAAGCTAGGTGATTGTCCGAGTGCTTAGTAGAGTCTCAGGCTGCGTGTGTTTGCTCAAGTGTTGATCTCATCTATTGTGAGATTTGCTCTGTTCTAGGGTGATGCATTATGTCCAATATTTCATCCGTTTGTGGGCCTGCTAAGCATTTGAACGTGTGTCGGGTAGAAATACGGCTTAGTGTATGAGCTATTCATTCCTACATAGTTTAACAGTTCGATATTATCTTTGGATGAACCAAGTAAGCAGCACAATCTGCAAGTTATTTTCTATTCTGTTCATTTGTAGTTTGGTCAAGTTTTTAATCGAAGCAACTTTTTAGAAGGGGATCTATTCACCCCCCCTTTAGATCCCAGCCTTGCACTCTACAATTGGTAAAAGAGCAGACTCTAATTCATCAGATCCCACGATCTGTAGGGGATCCTACTGGTTTTAGGAGCATTTCTGTTTGTTCTCAGTCCATTGCCTTGAATTATCTTTGAATTGTTTTCCATGGCTCATCCACCGATTTTCAATGGCTACAATTTTGATTCTTGGTTTAGCAGCATGCACAAGTTTGTTAGATCTATCAATCCTGATCTATGGAAGTTAATTTCACACGGTCCACACAGATTACCTAAGGATAAGTCTAAATGGACTGATAGTCATAGATCTAAGAATGCTAAAAATCTTAGAGCTCTGAATTTAGTGAAGGCTACTATTGATTCTCAAATACTTCCTTATTTTTCTGCATACAGGACCGCCAAAGGCATATTGCACGAATTGGTCCGCATCCACAAAGAAGAAGAGAACAAATTGTTGTGCCCCTTGTGCCTTGATGATGCTGTGATGTTTTGACGATAGCAACATTAGTGTCACAACATAAGATTGTATGATTAATATATGATTGAGTGCTTGATCTATATGCCTTGATGATGATTTAACTGATGAGCATTCAGTTGCTGCTTTAGGTCAGTTATGTCAGTGCACTAATGTTTTGTCTAAGGCTAGTGCATTTTTGTCAGTCCGGCTGCTCAACAACCTCGGTGCATGTCACCGTTCATAGGCATTAAGGTCTGTGCATTCCACTCTCTGTGCACACAGTCTTGGCGAGTGTTAGGTCGGTGAATTTCTTATTCTGCGTCTCATGGTGGCCTGGAGTCGGTGCATGTGTGCGTGAGTCGGTGCATGTGTGCGTCTCACACACACCTTAAGTCGATGCACATGAGCCTTCACGGTCGGTGCAATGCTATGTTTGCTATGGGCTAGCACTACGTCGGTGCATATTCTTATTGTTGTGCTCGTTTTCATGCTAGTTGGTACATAGTCGGTGCAAATCTCACCAAGGTCCGTGCACGCTTGCCACCTCGCATTCTCAGGTCTGTGCACGATCTCATACTTGCATAATAAGTCAGTGCAATTCATGCATACCGCATACACATAGTCAGTACAATTTATAGCTCCGCATTCACGACAAGTCTGTGCATATATCTGCTTTGTTAACTTGAGCCCGTGCATACATAATCTCATGCTAAATCAAGTCTGTGCCCACCTCGTAACCAATTCAGTGCATAAGAGATTCATGCATCTTAGTCCATGAAATGTCTATAGTCTACATAGTCAGTGCATCTGTTAGTCTTGTGCTGCAAATAAGTTTCTGCATATGCCAGTGTGACAGTACTGAACTCGTGCATATAATACCCTATGTTCGTGTACATCTTTCGTGATTGAATGAAGTATGTTCATATTTTATACATAATTGAAAGACACATATGTAACAGGTTAATAGCTCGTGTTCTTCAAGAAGGGCACGTGATCCAATGACGATCCTCACTAAAAAATGTTGCCACGTGGACCCTGAAGCTTCCAGATTCTGACAAGTGGTGATTGTCTCCTGAAGCTTCCAGGCTGGAGCGTTCCCTCCACACTCCTAGGGCAAGAGCTCGTCAACCTGACCTGATGGAGTACATATAGTCTGCTTCCTACAATCAGAAGGACATCTCTCGAAAAGTAGTAGAAGAAAAAGAGAAAGAGAGAGATCGAGAGCAGCAGAGAAACGCATAAGAAGAAGAAGTAGACAGGAAGAGAGAGAGATCGAGAGTTTGAGAAGAGAAGAAGAGAAGCTTCATCTGAAGATTAGTCCCTACTGGAATCTGGATCAAATCCAATCCAGTCAGCTCCTTGAGAGCCATATCTGCGCTTTAGTGTTTACAGCTTTCAGTTGCCGTCATTTCCCGTTTCTTGTTTTCCTTTTTATTGTTACTTCAAGCTGTAGCAGAGGAGGATTCCTCTGGATGGGTTAAGCTGTAAGCCCCAGCGGTTGTAGAGGTGTGGTGTCCTCTAGACGGCGAAGCTGTAATGCCCAGCGGGTCAAGCTGTGTGTCAGCGGATGGCTAAGCTATATTGCCCAGCAGAAGCAAGTTGTGATGCTCAGCGGATGTAGGCAAGCTGTGAGGCCCAGCTATTAAGCTGTGTATCAGCGGGAAGCCACACTCTGGTTGGAGTGTGGGGTGGACGTAGGTCTGGAGGACCGAACCACCTTAAAATCATCTGTTCATCATGGTTTGATTGTTTATTCTGCTCCGCTAGATGTATGCTTAGGAACGTTCATGATAGTCTGATCTTATATCTAGTGAGAGATAAGGTTGCACACTATGCGTTTGATTCTGGTCTTGATAGAGTCTAGTTGATTAGATGATCTGAGTCATCTCTTTAGTCTATATGGAGTAGATCAGAAGTACAACCTCTCAAGTCTTCCTTCCATCTTTTGAAGAGTGCATCTAAGCTGATTAAGGCTCCCGTGGGTTTTAATTCCGCATCTCTATTTGTTATTAGTTTTAATTGGGCATAGTTTTAGAGAGGGATTCATTCACCCCCCCTTTTAAATCCATCGCACCGGTCCCATCAATTGGTATCAGAGCAGGTCTCTGTGTATTAGATCTAACGATCTACAGAGGATCCTGCTACTTCCGTGGTGCATTTCAGAGTGGATCTGGTTTTGTCGCTTTTGGTGCTTCAGTCTTTCTGAGTCGTGTCTTGCTGTACTTCGGTTAATTCCGGTGCACTTCTCATTTCTTTCTTTTGATTAATTCATTTCTCGATGGCTCATCCATCGATCCTCAGAGGTGATGGTTTTGATCTATGGCTAAAAAAGTTGCGTCGGTATGTAAGAACAACCGATCCTGACTTGTGGATGGTAATGACTCGCGGTTCACACAAATTATCAAAAGATAAATCCAAATGGACCGAGGAGGACACATTGAAAGACTCCGTCAATTCTAGAGCATTGAACATGGTAAAAGCATCAATTGACAGAGCACTAATCTCATACGTCTGATCTTGTAGGTCTGCCAAAGAAATCTTGAACACACTGAAGGATGGCAGCTGCAAAAATGATAATCGATGCATGATGGCTCAAGGAAGTGAACATAGCAGCAATCAAGATGAAGAACATGACAATGATCAGGTAAACATCTTTGAAGACTATGCCCTGGATGATTGGATTGCTGCATATAATGAATTGCTAGAGTCTCATGATCATCTAAGAAAATAATATAAGAAGATGAAAAAGAAAATTGACAAAAATGATTCTAATTCATCTTGTGAAAATTGCTTGAATATCAATGAATTATATGATAAATGTCTATCTGAGACTCACGTGAATATGAAGCAAATGTGCTTGCTGAAAAATGAAAACCAAGAATATGCCAATAAAATTTTTCAATTAGAAAGTCAGTTAAAGCTGAAAACTGATGAACATCTGATAAACCTGGAAGAGTTGGAAAGGATTAACTCTGATCTGGAGAAATTGAAAGCTGAGAATGGAGAAATTCAGAGGA
The DNA here is from genome assembly GCA_022559845.1 of Amorphophallus konjac. Lineage (NCBI taxonomy): Eukaryota > Viridiplantae > Streptophyta > Magnoliopsida > Alismatales > Araceae > Amorphophallus > Amorphophallus konjac. The sequence goes on from CM040125.1 coordinate 70,390,049, forward strand.
ATAATAAAAATCTAAAAGCTGAAATAGAGAAAGTTAACAAGGAAGGTCTGCATAGTTCCTCTCTAAAATCGATTTGCAACAAGTGCTTGGCTCTAAAAGAACGTAATGAAGACCTGTATGATGAAAATGAGGGGTAGAGAAAATTGATTGAATCTCTAAAAGAAGAAAATAAAGAATTGTTGATTGAGAAAATTAAAGTTGAAGAAAGAGAAGATGAACTAATTGAAAGACTGGAATCTATATCCAGTAGTAAAGAAATTGAGAAGCTAACCAATGAGAACAAGGAACTGAAAGAACAAAACAAAAAACTCAAGGTCCTAAATATTGTTATTTCAGAGAGGCTTCTGGCTATAAAGAGAGAAAGGTGCGCTAGTAAGGAAATTGAAGCTGGAAAACTCGAGGAGGAAAACCAGGAATTGAAAGCTGAAATTGAGAAGTTAAAATAATTAAACACTGGTATGTCTGAATAGCTTCTCATATTAAAGAAAGGAAAAACTGCTTACAATGAAGAGACTAACATATTGAGCAATCTGGAACAAGAAATTGAGAAGTACAAAACTGTAAACAAAGTCCTAAGTGAATGCGTTAATTGCAGTGAACAGGAGATAGCCAGTTATGAACTTCACATCGCCTTTTTGGAAACTAAAATTCAGGATATGGAAAAATCAACATCCGAGTCTGCTGAAAACAAGAGAAAAATGAAAGCTGTCATGAAAAGTGAGGATAATAACTCAAAAAAGGGGATAAGTTGCAATTCTGATGTTAAGGAAACTATTAGAAACCAGCTATACACCACCTTCGTACAAAAATCTGAAGTAGCTGGTACCACAAGTCAATCCCCAAAACAAAATGAAGACATGAAAACTTCTTCATCATATGTCTTTCAATTTAAGGCTCAGAAAAATGAAAAACAAACAAAAGTTGTGAACAAGGGTAAACAATTGAACAAGAATGGTGAGAAAAATAAGGTCAAAAATGTCCCTACTTGTGTCTTGAAATATGCTAGCTCTACTGCATCTGATGGGTCAATGCATACTGCTCATAACTCATTTACTTATTCGTATGCATTTGATAAGAGTGTTTCATGCCATTATTGTGACAAGGTAGGCCACGTAATGGATGATTGCAGATTATTGATAGAAGATGAGCGTGCTAGTGAAATATTACATTCTAGAAATTCATTTGGTAGAAACCATGCTACTAGAAAGTCTGGTGCATCATGTCATTACTATGGTAGGCATGGTCATCTCATGAATGCATGTTTCATCATAAAACAAGATGATAAAATGCATGCTAGGTCTTCTGGTAATCATCATGGCCCCAAAAGAAACACGTTTGCTTCAAACCAGCACATTATTTGTTTTAACTGTAACAAACATGGTCACAAAGTCATTGAGTGCTGGTCTGGATCTACTTGGGATAAAAATGGTTCTAAAGGGAAGCACATCAGGTGCTTCGAGTGTGGGAAGCATGGCCATACAGTCGAGGACTGTTGGCATGTTCAGGAAAATTCTGTTAATCCCTATTTTGTCAAATTCTCTACAAAACGACCTGTGAACTTTTCATGCTTTGACTGTGGTAAGCCAAGTCACAAATCTGCTGAATGTTGGTTGATTAAGAATAAGAAACAAAATGTCCATGAAAACAACAGAACATTTCATGCTCAGGTTCATAGGTCTCATGCTGCTGTTGATATGCATCATAGGACTAGAAAATCTGCTGTTTTATGTAGATATTGTGGTAAATTCGGTCACTTCATGGCCAATTGTTATCTGATGGATTTTGATGACAATGTCGCTAAGAAACTGTTCATAACTCCTGTTAGGGCTAATACAGGACCCAAGGCTGCTTGGGTTCCTGCAGGATCAAAATGATTACTTTGCTGCAGGTGTGCCTTGGAATGAATAAAGAGGGGTCAATAAACCAAGGTACTCAAAAATTAAAAGACCCCATGGTCTTGCCCTTCAGGTCTGTTCTGAGCAATTAGCTCGAATTCTATCATCTGAAATTGTGAGTTTGAAAGGTTTAAATATCATGTTGATTTGGTCTGTGCTGAATTGAAATCATCTAAAAATTTGAATTTCACATAATGTTTATGGTAATCTCCTTTTGATTGAATTGCATGTCTGTTTAATGAGCTTTCATCATAAAACCATGTGTTACGTTTTCTTTATATACCATGCACTTAGTCAGGGGGAGATTGACTGTGTTCGTTTAATTTTCATGCTGTTCATGTGTAGTTTTATTACATGTTGCATCTAGACAGGGGGAGCATTCCTGTTTCATCACCTTTTCACCACTTGAACTCTTTCTGTCTAGCAATCTGATCCATTCTCTGCACTTAGGTGGTTTACCTAAATTCTCTGCTATCTCTACTTGCATAGCTGATCTATCTGTATTCCAGACTCAGCTACTAAAATTGATTTTGCTCAGCATATATTTGATGCGCTTCTCTCCTATTGTTATTTGCTCTACCAGCTTGTACTTATCCAACACTCACATCCTTTCAAGCTGGTCTGATTAATCTTGTTCTTGTTCCAGGAATGATAAGCTATTTAGTTGCATTGTTTGGACTGATCTGAGATCCTTATGTTGCATACCATGTTTTAGTCTGAATTCTTAAAAGAAATTCCTATCATATAGGTTTAAGAATGTCTACTGATTCAGACTGATATAAGTCTAATGTATTCTCAGATTTGTATTCAAATGTATTGAAAGTATCTAAATGATGAGTTTTAATAAATTTTAACCAACTGTTGTAGATCCTAATAAATCCACTTAAGGAAAAATTAAGAATATGACTAAATAAGCATGAAATAGCACGAGGTGCTAAGGGGAATTTGTGATCGCCAGAGACGCGAATGCCTCAAAAGTATAAGAATAATAAATAGGGAGGGATCGCGATATAAATACCTTAAAAGCGCGGGTGATTGTGAATGCTCCTTTCTCTTCTAATCGGCCGGCCGATGAAGAGAGTTCTTCAATTAATTACCCTTACAAACAAAAACAAACACCAACAAAGATATGGATTAGAAACATGGTGACTGTAGCATCAAATCCATATATATAGATGAGCATGAAAACATGTGTAAGAACACACCTTAAGGGTGGTTGCCCTTAAACCCCTATGCAAAGAGGGTGTGGAAAAATATGATGAATGCAAAATAAAACAAGGGGAAAGAGTGCAATAGTTGCACTAAGGGGAGATACTCAACATAGTTGAGATAAAAATATAAACATGAACATGAACATGCATGTATATGAACAAACCGATGATGATAGAACACAAGTAAAGAGATGAGGGTGATAAAAGAAAATCTGATCGTTTGCTCCTTGGCTTGGATTCTCGATGGGGAGAAAACTTCAAGAGGATGAAGAATGAAGCATAGAAGCCCCTCCTTCAGCCAGCAGCGACCTGCATGAGAAGAGAAAGAAGAAAAAAAACAAACAAAGAAACAGAAGAAGAAGAAGAAGAACAGAAGAAGAACAGAACGGAGGGAGGAAGAAAGAGTTCGAATCCAACCGATTAACAGAGCTCAGAAGCTCTATTAATAAGATAGAAAAAGAGATAAGAAGGAAAGAGTCCAAAGGAGGAATAGATAAGAAGGGGCAAGAGCCCAAAGAGGGGAGGATTAAGCTGGGCAAGAGCCCAAACGAAGCAGGGACTCTCTGGGGAAAGGCTGCGTTCGTTCGGAACAAAAAAGTGAAACACGACCTGGACAAGGGCGTCAATTCAAGAATTGACGACCTGCACAAAGGGCGTTTCTTAAAAACACGCCCTGCACAAGGGCGTTTCTAAAAAACCAATTTTTAGAAATAAAAACTCCAATAGTAAAACACGCCTCAACCAAAGCCACATTTAAAAAACACGCCCCTGGGAAGGGCGTTAATTTCAAGTTTTTAAAGTGAGGGAAGCCGGTCAAACATGAAGAATTGACGCCCTCAGGCGTGGGCGTCCTTTCTCCAAGAAACGCCCTAGATCAGGTCATGTTTTAAAAACACGCCCTTACCCAGGTCGTGAATTTCAAAATATTCAGATAAATGCCCAGAAAATCAGAAAAATAGGAAAAAGGAGAAAATGAGGGAAAAATAGGAGAAATTCAAGAAAAGTGGGAAAAATCACTCAAACAAGCTAATTTGAGGGTCAAATGGGGCATTGCATGGTAATATGAAATATACTCAAAATAATGTCAATTTTAGCGTGTCTACAGCTGCCCCGCCTTGGCGTCTGCTTTGCAAGGGAGCGTAGCAAACTGAAAAGTAAATGCCAAGGTGTGATGAGACACGCAATCAACATCACTTGATGAGAATCAAATCAAAAGCACGAGATGAAGCAAATCTCGGGAAATTCAATGAAATCAACAATGTTTGGATAAAAGGGGAGTTGTGCACGCGGTGCACGAAGGAGATAAAATAAATGATCAACTTCCAGCGCGGTGGAAGTACCCCAGGTCACAAACCTGTAAGCTTCAGCATTGGGGAGCGGTTACCAGCCAGTTGACGTGCTGCAGCCAAGGTGGATCAAAGGAAAGGATTGAAATAAGATGATAAAAATCCAAACAAGGAGCTTTCGAGAAAATCACCCAAAACAGCAACAAAACGAACTGAAGATTCAATCTGGCATGGAATATCTCATATCTGGAAAGATTAAGATCAACTTCAACCCTCAAAGTCAGCTCATCAGAATGATTTTTCAACAATTGTTTCAAATTCCTACATGAATGCATGCTGGGTGTAAAAGAAAAAATTAAATCAAATGAAAATATAATATAATCAAGGATAATATTGCTAAGCTGCCAAGACTGGGTCAAGAAACTGATTTCACGAGCTGATACTAAGCCGAAGCCCATTTATCCACGCACCAACTCATAAAAAGGAACCATCGTCCCCAGTCTCGGACGGCTCAACGGCCTATCCGTATGACTGAGATGCCTCTGGAATCGTCATCGTTTTGATGAAGGGGAACTCAAATTCCAGATTTACCAAAGCCACAAGGTCCTTGATATAATCTAGTAGCATATGTAACATATAGTAAAATGCATACAGGAGATGGTGGTGCAATGAGCATGGGAACTGAGAACTGAGCTGTAAGCACCGTGGGGCTTGGATCATGATGCCCAGTCGGTGGGACCAAGAGCTTCTTATCCTGCGCTCAAAAATTCATCAGCCAAGATATAAAAGATAACAAGCAATGAATAAGGCATTTAAGCGTAGCAAGCATAGCATGAATTGAAGCATCAATAGCATGTCACAACATAGTAACCATTATGAGTTGAATCATGATATTGCAAAGCATCATTGTTTGTTATTTTGTCATGAGGATGCCAACTTGGCTAATCAAGATTTGGAGTTGAATGATCAAGATCTGATAATACCTATCGGCAGAATTGATCAAGAGAAATTAGTAGGAGTTGATTGAAAGATCTGGAGATGAATAATCAGAATGATAATTAGGAGATATAACCAAAATGATATAAGGAGGTGATAACCAAAAATGCCCAGGGTGACATGTCATGAGAATATCGGGAGAATCAATAGATTGATAGCAATGAGTGGAGATAGGACTCATCCCATGCTCTTGGTCCTTGCCAAGCTGTTCCTGCAAAACACCATCAGAAAATACAATGCAATTTTTATGGAGCTTTTTTTTTTGAAATATGCAAATTTTTATGTGGTTTTTGAAGATATACTCAAATTATTATGAATTTTGGAAAAATATGCAAATTTTTATGGGTTTTGAAAAATATTTCAATTTTTATGAATTTTGGGAAAGATATTCAAATTTTTATAGATTTTGGACAAGAAATATTCAATTTTTTGTTTGATTTTGGTTAGACATTGCTAAAGCAGCATCAAAGGGTGTCTTAAACCACTGGCTAGGGGTCCTCGTTCCTTCCCCTTTTGCTAAAAACTGCCCAAAGCTGGGCGTGCATTGAAGGGTGGCGCCCTATAACCGACTGCCCTTGATCAACGGTACCCCTACCAAGGCCATACCTGAGAAATGTTCGGTCTTGGAGGGAGAAGAGAAGAATAATTGGAGATAAACTTTATGCAGGATGGGAGATATCAGGACTTGAATTCTTTCCAAGGTGTTCCCCCTCAAAGAGGTAATCTGTTGCGCCGGGGCTTTATGCCTTTGATTTTTAGACCCTTGACATGCATACGACCAGGATTTTCCCTGCGGGGACTTTGCCACTCTTGTCATGCCATAATTCACAATCTTGCTTTTATCGAAATTCTGACTTGATTTTCATAATAGCCCTTTTGGCGAGATGTATATCATGAAATTCATATTTAGTTTGGGTCAAGACTGCCCCTATTTGAGACTCCTCTCGTATTGGGGATTACCAAGGTTGGTCATCTCATCCGTCAACCTCTTGCCCCTGCACGTGGCCGAGTAAAGAAGAGAAAAGACTTTCAGATATACTCATGGCATGGCCAAGGTAGCAACGGTGTTTAACCAAAGGAGCCGGCTAAGGACGCCGTGAAGTGTGTGAGGTGCCCAGCTGAGGGTTGATCTTAACAAGCAGGGAGAGAATGTTGAATTCCCAGCGCGGGGTTCTTATTAACCAAGGTGCTGCATAAGCAAGCCTAAAGACTCTTTTTAATAATGATTTAATTTAACAAAAGCCTAAGATAAAGATCTAAAACACCACTCTTAATCTTGTTAGGAAGCACTTCATTTTGAAAATCATGCGTGAAGTAATGAGGTAATGATATCATATAAATGCATACTTACGTCAATATATTACCTTGCAACCTTTGTTAAAGTAGCTGCCGCGATAGGTTGATCATCGTGGGATAGTCCTCTTAGGCAGATAAAGGATTGGAAGCAAGGATTGAAAGTGGCTTAACAAGAAGGAGTGGTGCCAAGACCAGACTCAGACGAATAAGGAAAAAAAGGAAAAGAGGCGAGGGCTAGAACTCCCTCACTAAGGCGCGGAGACCCTGATCACATGGAACAGTCTACAGAAGGAGAGGAGAATTAGAAGGAGGAATGAGGACTAAAGCCTCGAAGGCAATGGGAGAATGGGCAGATGCCCAAGGCAGTGGATGTGGAAGAAGTTGGGTCGGACCCAGAATCAGGAGGAATTAGAAGAAGAAATTGGTAGATAGAAAGAGGCGGATCCGGAGGGTCCGGAGGCAGAGGAGAATCATGAGAGGAAAAATCCGAAGGCTCTGGAGGGATGACAAAAGAAGGGACGCGATGCCCTGAGACGAAATAGGGAAAAAGATGATGGAAAAGGAAGAAAAAAATGAAGGATGTGATGTTCAGGAAGATTAGAAAGATGAATCGGAAGAAAGATGGAGGGTCCGGAGGTTCCGGAGGAAGCAAATGCCGAGGGACGCGATGCCCAAGGAGGAGAGAAAAATCTGGAGGTTCCGGAGGAATGAAATCAGGAAGGAGAAGGTGGAAAGGGGCGTCGTGCCCGAGGGAAATGTCTGAAGGTTCCAGAGGAAGCAAATAAAAAAGGTGGAAAGGGGTGTCGTGCCCGAGGGGAAAGTCCGGAGGTTCCGGAGGAAGCAAATCAGGAAGGAGAAGATGGAAAGGAGCGTCGTGCCCGAGGGGAAAGTCCGGAGGTTCCGGAGGAAGAAAATGCCGAGGGACGCGATGCCCTGGGAAGAAGGGAGAGAAATCTGGGAGATGAAAAGGTTGGAAAGGGGCGCGATGCCCGAGTAATGAAGATGAATATGAATAAGATGGGAAATGCGGAGGATCCGACGGTGTCGGAAGGCGGGGAAGATACGGGTTTGGAGACCCGGGAAGCAGGAGGTGCAAATGCATATGAATGCAATAGAATGGACGTGATGAATGCATGAACGCAATGAAATGCAAAGAAGATGAGAAATGTGAAGGGTGAGAGGGTGAGATCCTCCTCTTTCCCCTGGGAGTGGCCCATGAAGAAAACGTGATAGACAAGAATATGGATGGAGTGGGATAGAGGGTGGATAAAGGAGTGGAAGACCCCTTAGCGCCAAAATAACCGCCCCTCCATGGCAACGAAAGTGTATAGCCAATTGGCCCAATGGAAGAAGCTTCAGTAATAAATAACAACCCCCTTGGAAGGCAAAGAACAACAATGTGAGAGGATTGGAAAGTTGGAACATGAAGCATTGTGCTACCCATTAACTGTGGCGTATATGGAGTGTTGAACAAAATGGGAATTCGCCCCTTGCATGGAAGAATGGATTCAGGATTTGGAAACTGGAACAAGGGGTGCCCTGCCCGGCCCTTGGGTGACATCAACACCTGGCATTCTCTTCTGAACAATGACGGTGACTTGGCCTCCGCGACCATGCTTGGCACAATAATCCGGATTGGCATCCGGTAAATGAATTCTTGAATCTTGAAACGCATAGCCGTGGCCAAATCTATCTTGCCCGGCTCTTGATCATCCTTGGCGCAAGTACTTATAGCAGCGTTCCCCTTCCGAGTAATAAGGGGAGGTGAGGCGGAGGCGGAAGGCTCCGTGGATGGTGGAGGTATAATGGAAAGTGTAATGGGAGGTGTTGTAGAAAGGATGAGTGGAAGTGGAGGTTCAAACACGCCGAGCTTCTCCCTTTGCTCGAAAGCAGTCGGGGTTGGCTTGAGTGCAAAAAGTGGTGGATCCTGCTCAGGACTAACCATAGGTGAAGGGTTAAGTGGTGGAGTAGGCAATGTGGGTTTTGGGGTTAAAGGGATAAGGGAAGGTTGAGGTGGTGGTAATGGGAGGTTAATTGGGGAAGATTCGAAGGTGGGCTCAGTGGAGGCTGGTGATATGGAGGTTAATGGCATAGCTGGTGGAGGTGTAATTGATGGGGGTTTAATTGGTGAAGGTGTAATTGGTGGAAGTACAATTGTGGGAGGTGTAATTGGTGGGGGTTTGTTGCAGAGAAAATGCCGAACGGGGAGAGCGGCGTTGGGAGTGGGAGGAGACTCAAGATGTGTCGGCGTGGGTGATTGAAATATCGACCCATCGTCGTAACACCAAGAGGTCTCAAAAACAGGGGTAGGGTTAGGGACGGTGGCTTCATCCTGAGCAGGAGGTTCATCGAATGATAATGGGGGAAGTGGAAAGTGAAGGAAACTCGGAAGGGGTGCCTGCGGAGCTTCATCATCGTATACCGGCTCAAGTGCTTCAATTGCCGGTTCTTGCTTGCTTGAAACACCAATGTCGCAGTCATCCATCCTATCCTTCCACTCTCTCTCCATCTTTGTAATGTCATTTAGGAAGGCATGGAGAGGGTTGACCGGAGTGGGAGAAGCCGTGACCTTCTTTAATTGTTCCTCCATTAAAGTGATTTTGTCAAGAAGAGTTTGCTGGAAGGGGGTGACTTGAGCAACCGAGGGTTGGTAGGGCCTTGAAGGAGGGGTTGTATAAAAAGGCCGTGGAGGGGAATCAACCGGCTGACCCGTAGAAGAACCCGGATGGACCGGATTACAAGGAATATAAGGGCCTCAGGGCCGCGATGGAGGAGGAATAGAAGGAGGCGGGTGATGGGCCACCCGAGGAGGAGTGTGAATAGAAGGAGATGGGTAATGGGCTACCCGATTAGGATTGAGAATAGACAAGGGAGATGGGTGATGGGCAACCCGTGTAGGATTGGAAGGAGAATGAGATGAATGAGATGCACCCTCAACGGCGGTCATAAGGGCTTGGATCTATTGAGGGGTGAGATGATCTAATATGTGCAAGATTCGGGAGACCTTCTCATCGTTGGGAGGGGACGGCCCTGAGGGAATAGTGGCCCGAAATTGAGTAGGGGGACCATGAGAATGGACATTGCCCATGGGCTGGGCATGACCATAAGAATGAGGACGTGGTCCCTTGAGAGTATCGTGAGAATTTTGACGAACATGTTGAAATTGAGGGGAATAAGATGTGCTAGGTTGATCACCCTCATGAACATTAATTGAATTGAACATGTTATTTTTCCTATCATGGTAAGCCATCATGCAATCAAAATAATGTGCAAACAATTGGCAAAGAAACACACCCAAGTTGAAATGGTTACCTTGATTTTTATGTTCGAACCTTGGTGAATTAATGAATTTATGCAAATTGATATGATTCACACAAGGGGAGGAGCCTAGTTTCAATATGATTTAACTCCAATGCCAACTAGGAACACTCTCTCACCACGTTTAGGCCAACTAATTCGGGACTTCAAAGGGTACAACCTGCCCGGCGTCCATGAGGGAATCCACGGGTGCGGGGACTTATGGAGGCTTGGAAAAGGGATTTCCGGTCCAAAGAGACGGAATGCTCAATGGAGGGTCGTCCCGATTCCAAGAGGGTGTGTGGAATCCTAGTGAGGAGAGCGGAGGTCTCCCAAACCAATGCAAAGATGAATGAATGCAACAAATATAGGCAAACCATAATGATAAACAAGAGCAATCAATATGGTAATCACTGGAGCACGGGTCTGAAAAAACACAGGAAGAAGACGACCGGGGGAAGGTCGCTATCAGCAAAGCGACGCCCTGGGGCAGGGCGTGAATCACTGTGGAGGGCCCACAGGAGCGAAAAAACGCGCCCTGATATGGGACGCTACAAACCAAATAAACGCCTCCTGGTGAGGGCGTCAACTCGTAAAGGGTGCACGGCCAAATCAAGACACGCCCCTGGCCGAGGCGCTATGCAATAAAAAGGCGCCCTGTGGCAGGCAGGGCGTTAATTCACAAAGCACCAGGGACGTGCTGGAAAACGCCCTTGCCAGAAGGCGTTATAGAATCCAAAGGCGCCCTGTCTGGGGGCGTTAATTTTAAACACGCCCCAGGTTGAGGCGTTAATTCACAGGAAGCTCAACGACCGGCAAAATGAAAACACTCACAGTCACACAAATAAGGCAATCAACAGGATATCATGCTCATTAAGATTTTTTTTATTTTTAGGAGGATAAGTGGAATTTCTAAAAAGAAGATCTAATAAACTAGCCAATCACTAGTGAGGAGAGTGCAAAGCACAATAGAGGGTGCCCGTGGGACACAAGGGAAAGGGTACCGAGGGTACCAAGGGGAAAGGGCACGCGAGGGTGCCAAAGGGGAAAGGGGTAATAAAAAAAAAAGAACAATAGGGGTCCCACCGTGATCGCCAATTTGTAGATCCTAATAAATCCACTTAAGGAAAAATTAAGAATATGACTAAATAAGCATAAAATAGCACGAGGTGCTAAGGGGAATTTGTGATCGCCAGAGACGCGAACGCCTCAAAAGTATAAGAATAATAAATAGGGAGGGATCGCGATATAAATACCTTAAAAGCGCGGGTGATTGTGAATGCTCCTTTCTCTTCTAATCGGTCGGCCGATGAAGAGAGTTCTTCAATTAATTACCCTTGCAAACAAAAACAAACACCAACAAAGATATGGATTAGAAACATGGTGAGTGTAGCATCAAATCCATATATATATATGAGCATGAAAATATGTGCAAGAACACACCTTAAGGGTGGTTGCCCTTAAACCCCTATGCAAAGAGGGTGTGGAAAAATATGATGAATGCAAAATAAAACAAGGGGAAAGAGTGCAATAGTTGCACTAAGGGAAGATACTCAACATAGTTGAGATAAAAATATAAACATGAACATGAACATGCATGTATATGAACAAACCGATGATGATAGAACAAAAGTAAAGAGATGAGGGTGATAAAAGAAAATCTGATCATTTGCTCCTTGGCTTGGATTCTCGATGGGGAGAAAACTTCAAGAGGATGAAGAATGAAGCATAGAAGCCCCTCCTTCAGCCAGCAGCGACCTACGTGAGAAGAGAAAGAAGAAAAAAAACAAAACAAAGAAACAGAAGAAGAAGAAGAAGAACAGAAGAAGAACAGAACGGAGGGAGGAAGAAAGAGTTCGAATCCAACCGATTAATAGAGCTCAGAAGCTCTATTAATAAGATAGAAAAAGAGATAAGAAGGAAAGAGTCCAAAGGAGGAATAGATAAGAAGGGGCAAGAGCCCAAAGAGGGGAGGATTAAGCTGGGCAAGAGCCCAAACGAAGCAGGGACTCTCTGGGGAAAGGCTGCGTTCGTTCGGAACAAAAAAGTGAAACACGACCTGGACCAGGACGTCAATTCAAGAATTGACGACCTGCACAAAGGGCGTTTCTTAAAAACACGCCCTGCACAAGGGCATTTCTAAAAAACCAATTTTTAGAAATAAAAACTCCAATAGTAAAACACGCCTCAACCAAAGCCACGTTTAAAAAACACGCCCCTGGGAAGGGCGTTAATTTCAAGTTTTTAAAGTGAGGGAAGCCGGTCAAACATGAAGAATTGACGCCCTCAGGCGTGGGCGTCCTTTCTCCAAGAAACGCCCTAGATCAGGTCGTGTTTTAAGAACACGCCCTTACCCAGGTCGTGAATTTCAAAATATTCAGATAAATGCCCAGAAAATCCATAAAAATAGGAAAAAGGAGGAAATGAGGGAAAAATAGGAGAAATTCAAGAAAAGTGGGAAAAACCACTCAAACAAGCTAATTTGAGGGTCAAATGGGGCATTGCACGACAATATGAAATATACTCAAAATAATGTCAATTTTAGCGTGTCTACAACTATGTCATGAATACCCTAGTATCACCCATCTGTAATCTGAAAATGTGATATCAAGGCTACTTTAGTAGAGACACATAGAGCGAGTATTATTTTTAAACATTAACCTGACAAATGTTGACTATATGAAAAAATTGAATTCAGAGCAATGACTTTGTCACTGAGAAACTAGGTTCTCTATCAATGAAATAGAGTAAACCTATGTCATGAAGTGCCACAGTTATCTCTGGTGAAAATTTATTGAAAAATATGACAGAACAATAGCATGTCTATGTTGAGTAACTGGGGAGTCCGGCCTCTAATCAAGGTGTCTCCTCATGTAAAAAGATACTTCTATTGCTAACTCTGCTCTTAAAGTTGAGAGGCAATGAAAGTTATCACACTGAGTAACTGAGTCACTTCACCTAAGACGTGTTGTGCCTCATGTAAAAATGTGTTGATTAACTTAAATTGCTCAAGAAAAATAATGTGCTATGAAAAAAAATATCTTGCAAAATCAGTCAACTCACATTCTAGTAAGGGTCTTTAATCTCAATTCTACTCTATGTGACTCTCAAAGGAGTCATCGAGTTCATTTGAGTAAGATAGAAGGTGGTTGTTTTTGAGTATTGCTTGATTTATTGGTTCACCTTTATTAAAACCTACCTTCAGATATGAGTATTGAATTTAATTGAAAATTTTGGTATACATCATGGTTAAATCAGTTGGGTCATGTCGGTTAATTCATAACCCCCTATGATAGGAGAGTCTTTCCTTGTGAGGACTTATTACTGTGGTACCTTCCATACAATTTCTTCTGATCAGGTTCACCTCTGGCAACTTAATCATCATGCCAACTTACCTGTTGGAGATTCTGTGCTTTGCTTGCTATGATTTACTCCTACCCTTGGCTACATCTACTTCATTTACATCATCAGTTTCACTCTCTACACTGTTGGAATCTTCCATCTTGTTTCTATATCCCTGACGAATGACTCTTGTAACTGGTTCTGGTTCTGTGGGCCTTTCACCTGCATTGTTCTGTCCATACAAATGTAAGGTGTGCCATAACCAATTTTGCTTCAGAATTCTTGTGGTGGTGGATTCCAGTATGATTCATTGCATAACCAGAGTTCATCCCTATGGATACATCGTGTGCTTGCATTTTCGATTCCTTTCATTATCTCAGGGGGAGTTCTGGGCATTATAGATATTCATGATTATGTCAAAGGGGGAGGTCTGTATTTCAAAGGGGGAGAAAAGGTTCATGCATCATATTATTATTTTTTCACGCAAACTACCTTCTTTTTGCTGAAGTCAAAGGGGGAGAATAGTTTGATTTGTCGAGTCCGTGTGACTCATTGTGTTGCCATCATCAAAAAGGGGGAGATTATTATGCCCCTTGTGCCTTGATGATGCTGTGATGTTTTGATGATAGCAACATTAGTGTCACCACATAAGATTGTATGATTAATCTATGATTGAGTGCTTGATCTGTATGCCTTGATGATGATTTAACTGATGAGCATTAAGTTGCTGCTTTAGGTCAGTTATGTCAGTGCACTTATGTTTTATCTAAGGCTAGTGCATTTTTGTCAGTCCGGCTACTCAACAACCTCGGTGCATGTCACCGTTCATAGGCATTAAGATATGTGCATTCCACTCTCTGTGCACGCAGTCTTGGCGAGTGTTAGGTCGGTGAATTTCTTATTCTGCGTCTCATGGTGGCTTGGAGTCGATGCATGTGTGCGTCTCACACACACCTTAAGTTGATGCACATGAGCCTTCACGGTCGGTGCAACGCTATGTTTGCTATGGGCTAGCACTACGTCGGTGCATATTCTTATTGGTGTGCTCGTTTTCATGCTAGTTGGTACATAGTCGGTGCACATCTCACCAAGGTCCGTGCACGCTTGCCACCTTGCATTCTCAGGTCTGTGCACGATCTCATACTTGCATAATAAGTCAGTGCAGTTCATGCATACCGCATACACATAGTCAGTACAATTTATAGCTCCGCATTCATGACAAGTCTATGCATATATCTACTTTGTTAACTTGCGCCCGTGCATACATAATCTCATGCTAAATCAAGTCTGTGCCCACCTCGTAACCAATTCAGTGCATAAGAGATTCATGCATCTTAGTCCATGAAATGTCTGTAGTCTGCATTGTCAGTGCATCCGTTAGTCTTGTGCTACAAATAAGTCTGTGCATATGCCAGTGTGACAGTACTGAACTCGTGCATATAATACCCTATGTCCGTGTACATCTTTCGTGATTATATGAAGTATGTGCATATTTTATACATAACTGAAAGACACTTATGTAACAGGTCAATGGCTCGTGTTCTTCAAGAAGGGCACGTGATCCAATGATGATCCTCACTCAAAGATGCTGCCACGTGGACCCTGAAGCTTCCAGATTCTGACAAGTGGCGATTATCTCCTGAAGCTTCCAGGCAGGAGCGTTCCCTCCACACTCCTAGGGCAAGAGCTCGTCAGCTTGACCTGATGGAGTACATATAGTCTGCTTCCTGCAATCAGAAGGACATCTCTCAAAAATTAGTAGAAGAAAAAGAGAAAGAGAGAGATCGAGAGCAGCAGAGAAACACAGAAGAAGAAGAAGTAGATAGGAAGAGAGAGAGATCGAGAGTTTGAGAAGAGAAGAAGAGAAGCTTCATCTGAAGATTAGTCCCTACTGGAATCTGGATCAAATCCAATCCAGTCAGCTCCTTGAGAGCCATATCTACGCTTTAGTGTTTACAGCTTTCAGTTGCTGTCATTTCCCGTTTCTTGTTTTCCTTTTTATTGTTACTTCAAGCTGTAGCAGAGGAGGATTCCTCTGGATGGGTTAAGCTGTAAGCCCCAACGGTTGTAGAGGTGTGGTGTCCTCTAGACGGCGAAGCTGTAATGCCCAGCGGGTCAAGCTGTGTGTCAGCGGATGGCAAAGTTGTATTGCCCAGCAGAAGCAAGCTGTGATGCTCAGCGAATGTAGGCAAGTTGTGAGGCCCAGCTGTTAAGCTATGTATCAGCGGGAAGCTACACTCTGGTTGGAGTGTGGGGTGGACGTAGGTCTGGAGGACCGAACCACCTTAAAATCTACTGTTCATCATGTTTGATTGTTTATTCTGCTCCGCTAGATGTATGCTTAGGAACGTTCATGATAGTCTGATCTTAGATCTAGTGAGAGATAAGGTTGCACACTGTGCATTTGATTTTGGTCTTGATAGAGTCTAGTTGATTAGATGAACTGAGTCATCTCTTTAGTCTATAAGGAGTAGATCAGAAGTACAGTCTCTTAGATCTTCCTTTCATCTTTCAAAGAGTGCATCTAAGCTGATTAAGGCTCCCGTGGGTTTTAATTCCGCATCTCTATTTGTTATTAGTTTTAATTGGGCATAGTTTTAGAGAGGGATTCATTCACCCCCTTCTTTTGAATCCATCGCACCGGTCCCATCACAAATGTTTGATGGCAGAAAAAAGTGATTACAACAATGATCAAAATGAGGACGAGGAGGAGGTAAGTTCTCTGTTGAAAAACTATTCTATAGAAGACTGGGTGAATGCATATAGTGATTTGCTTGAGTCTCATGAGTAGCTAAGGAAACATAATAAAACGTTGAAAAAGAAATTGAACACTGCTATGAACTCAGCTTCTGAAAACAAAGATGTTGAAATATTGAAAACTGAGAGTGATATTTTAAGAAAACCGTTGAAAAACCTTGATACTGTTAGGTCAGAACTAAATCATTTGAAATCTGAAAATAGAAATCTCAGAAAATCCATTGAAGAGAACGAATAAAAATTTAGGAAACTTGAAGAGGAGAAAAATTTGATTGCTGAAAAATTTGATGCTATTGAGTCTGTAAACATGGAGCTACAGAAAACTATTGAAAAACTACAAAAAGATCTGGAAAAATCTGAAACAGAAAATACTCAGAAAGCTTCTCATGATGACCAGTTCTTAATAAATGAACTTGTACATGATGAAAAACTTCAAAAAGAAATTGAGAATTTAAGGCAATTGAACACTGCTATGTCCGAAGGACTTATGGCTGTAGAAAAGGGAAAATGTGTAATTTCAGACAATTCTGATAAGTTGATTAGTCTTGAAACTGAAATCAAGAATCTCAAAACTGTTAATGCTATGCTTAATGAAAGACTGGCAAACTGTGATAAAGAAAATGCAACTTCTAAACTGTTGATTGTTTCTTTAGAAAATGAGATTCAGGATTTGAAAAGCTCATTGTCGAAGTTTGTAAGTGGGCAAGAAAACCTAGACAGACTGTTGGGAACTAATGTAAATTTCAGAAAAGAAGGATTGGGCTACAATCCGGTTAATAAATTTTTTTTTGAGAACAAACTGAAGACATTTTGTGTCAAAGCTTCTAATATAGTCACCACCTCAAAGGCAAATCAGCCCACCGCTTAGAGAATTCAAAAACAAGCTGAAAAAGTGAAAAATAATGATCACTTGCAGAAAAGGCAAAGAAATACTCATGCTAGAACTGTGCATGTTATACACAACTCATACACATATTCACACAAAAAGGTAATGTCATGTCATTATTGTCATAAGATTGGTCATTTAATGTATGAGTGTAGATTGATGGAACAAGTTGATCTGAATGCAAGTGCAATGCATGCTAGGAAATCTCATGGTAGAAATCATGCATTTCAGAAAAAGAAATTTCACTGTTTTTGCTGTGGTAAATTAGGCCACATTGCCGCTCACTATTGGCATGCCCAGGAAAGAAAAGCTAATTCTAAACCCGTTAGTTTCTCTACTAAGAAACATGTTTTTGAGAAAAATGAATTTGGTTTTAAAGGAAAATCTCTTGCATGCTTTGAATGTGGAAAGCCAGGCCACAAAGCTCTAATTACTGGTTAGCTGAACATAAAAGATTAAATATTCATATTAAAAATAGAAACATTCAAGCTCATGAATATAAATTCCATACTCATGATAAGATGTATGAAAAGAACAAAAAATATTATGTTTCATGTCATTATTGTGGTCAAGAAGGGCATTCTATGAGAGTGTGCCATTTAATGAAATTTCATGATTTGAAGGCTCAGAGGTTGAGAAGAGCATTCTTTAGAGATGATACTAACATTTCAGGACCCAAGGAAACCTGGGCACCTAAATATGTAAAATAAGAACTTGTTTTCTTACAGGAGTGCCTTGAAAAGGGAAATAATGAAGGGGTTCAATAACTTTGGTAAAACCCCAATTCTAATTTTATAGCTTTGGTTGTTGAGTGTTATTTCCCTCTTATTAGCTACACTCCTAGATAGATTAGATTTGAGTGATCAATGTTTTCACTTGATTGAATAATTCAGGGGGAGTCTTTCAAAACTTGATTTTTCATGCAAGCTTTTAGCTTGATCTGAAAATCTGAATCACAAGTGGTTGATGCCTGCATGTATCATAATGCATATTTAACAAAATCACTAAAAATCTGTTGCATAGATTGTTCATATGTATACATATTGGAGAGGGGGATTTCTGCAGCCCAGTCAAAGAGCAGCCGAACTAGGCCCATCAGGACCAAACAAGGCCACGCTCGCCCGAGTGATAGCCCACAGGGCCCACTCCGGACTAAAAGCCTAATAAAAGATCACTGGGGGACCCAACCTTCCTAGGCAGCCCTCAGGCTTGGAAGGCCCGAGCGATGGTCAGGTCATCAGAATGATGTACGCCCGATCCATCCTCATCTAGGATATAGGGAGGCACACACGATCGTTCCGACCCATCTCCGTCCGAGCTAGGCCCATTGCCCAGATATGGCTGGCCCCCCTAAGCTCGAAACGGTCGACCGTCGATTGCTTATCCATGCAGCCGTTAAGAGTCCTCTGTGAGCAGGAATTTATAAGGGTGAGGGACTCCAGCTCCCTAAGGTGATAACGCTCTCACGATGAGGCAGTAAAAGCCCACGTTGAGGACGTAACTCCCACCTGAAACCCCTCGACTTACAGGACTCCGAAAGACGGTGCACTATTTAACACAGGGATACCCTCCGGCGAAAGGTAAGGGCAACCACACGCTCAAAACTCTTGAGCAGGAACCACTTCACCCTTCTGGTGGAGAGGGATCTCGCGCAGAAGCTACTTCCCCCCTTTTATTGCTCCCACCATAGCTCTACTAACTTAAGCATCGGAGGGTTTTCCCTAGGGACTCATCCCTGGGCCCCCTGATCCATTTCCCTTTCTTGCAGTTCATAAATCGGTGATCCTCCGTCCGCTCAAGACCCGCGCGAGATCACGCCTCTTCATCTGGCGCCGTCTGTGGGAACCCTGAGCTTGCACTCGATTGTCTTCTCAAGGGAGGGCTTGTGTAGTGGACCTAGGGTCACAAGATTAATCCCACATCGGATGTTGAGAAAGCAACCGAGTGCTTATAAAGAAGGTCTACACCTCTTAACCCAAGAGGGCCCTTTTACAAGGACAAAACCCTAGCCGCCCTCCGGCGTGTCGGGGATAATACCTCTTGGGGGCACCAAAAAAGGTTCATCTCGCATCTACAAAGTGGCGCCGTCTGTGGGAAACATACGAGAAGCCAGTATGGTGCGAAGGAGCTCAGGGAGGAGGTCCACCGGCGACAGGGGAAAGGCCATGGTAGCGACAGGGGATGGCCTCTCTCGGGCCTCACAGAACCTCCCCTCCAACGCCAGCGCCCCCGCCAACGAACCACCACCCCCCCCTGCGGCAGTAGGGCTACCGCTCAACGGTGGCACCGACGCCTTCCAGGCCCTTAACGCAAAACTAGACGTCCTCGTGGAACTCATGAGGACCCAGGCGGCCAGGGATGGAAGGCCACGCACCTCGTCAGGGAGCCCTCCCCGCGAGAATGCATCTCAACACACTGCCGGAGGCCGCTTCACAATCCGCGGCCAGCAGATTATCCGTAACAGGATTAGAGGACCCTCGCAAGCTCCGCCACCGGAGCAAGAGACTTCATCCACACCGAGGCGCGGAAAACCTGGGGCATGCCATCCGAACCCGGAGACCGACGTTCCCGAGGATCGCCAAGACATTCACCCCAGCCTCGTGCCACAACAGCAGCCGGAGTTATCTCTCTGACTGTGAGAGTTCGAGAGACGCTTCGCAGAACAAGAGCACGCCATGCGCGCCCTACAGAAGGCCTCTCCCCCGGAGGATGAGGAGAAATCCCCTTTCTCTGAGTATATCTTGAAGGCAGAGGTGTCTCCCAGAGCATCCATCCCAACCTTCAAGCTCTACGACGGCTAGGGCAACCCGGCCGATCACTACGACAGCTTCGATGCTCTGATGACCCTACACGGAGCGTCCGACGCCATCAAATGCCGAGCCTTCGTGACCACCCTGGTCCAAGGCGCTCAAGCTTGGTTCCGGGCCCTCGCCCCCGGATCACTCCGAGATTTCAAGTAGTTTGACCGAATCTTCAAAGAGAGTTTCACTGGAAGTGCCCCCCCAAGGTCGGTAGTGGGGCTCCTGGCCCTTAAACAGGCGCAAGGGGAGATATTCCAGGGTTATATTCCCCGATTCAAGTCGGAAGCCCTGAGAATCCCCCGCCAAGACGTGGCCTCAACTATAACCGCACTGACTGGGGGCACCTGGGATGAGAACCTCCATCGCGAGCTTATCCTCCACCCTCCCTCGACCCTTGCCGAGCTAGTAACTCTGGCTTTGCGCCATGCCGGGTGCGAAGAAGTACTCAGCGCATGCCGAGATGCAACCGGCTCGGGTCGGGAGGGGGACAAGAAGCGGGCTTCTGAGCCAAGCTCAGGTTCAGGAAAAAGGCGGAACCGAGATGGGGAACGCAAGGAACCGTCACGGAAGTATGAGCGGTACACCCCACTAGCCACGCCGGTCTATGAGATCTATGAAGACATCAAATACTCGGGTCTCCTCCGCCAACCCGAGCCAATGAGGTCGAAGAACCGTAATCGTAGCAAGCACTGCTTGTTCCACAGCGATCACGGACACCATACCGGTGACTGCCACCAGCTCCAGGACGAGATCGAGCGCCTCATCCGTCAGGGGCACCTAGCTCGGTTCGTAGCCGAGCGCAAGGAGGACCGAGGCGCCCCAGAGGAGATCGACAACGCCCCCCGAGGGGTCCACATCAATGTAATATCCAGAGGAGCAGCATCAGGGGGCGACAACAGCCAAGGAAGGAAGCGTCATGTCGAGCGGGCGAGCCGAGCCATAGAGCCTCCAAAGGCCCCGCCGAGTGAGCCCCAGGTCATAGTCTTCTCAGACTGAGACCTAGAAGGGCTGAGCACCCCGCATGACGACGCCCTTCTGATTTCGGCTACAATAAACCATTGTAACGTAGATAGGATCCTAGTCGACAATGGGAGTGCCCCTGATGTACTGTCTTATGATTGTTTCCTTAAGATGGGGGAGGATCCATCTAAGCTCCGCCCGATCCGAACCCCTCTCTGCGGGTTCAATGGCCAGGCCACTTATCCCGAGGGAGCCCTAAGCCTGGCAGTTACCCTCGGCACCCCACCCAAAATCGTTACGGTCATGGTGGAATTCATAGTGATTAAAGGTATGATTGCATACAACGCCATCTTCGGCCAGGGAATCCTCAGCCGAATAAAAGCGGTGCCGTCTACCTATTACAAGAAAATGAAGTTCCCCACCAAAAATGGGTTGGGGGAAGTCTGAGGTAACCAGGCCGCGGACAGAAGGTGCTACAATATCTCGGTAGAGGTCACAAGGCCGGATGGGAAGGACAAGGACCCCCGGGGAGTCGAGGGTAAATCCGCAACCACCGAACCTGGTGGTGAATTGCTGGCGGTTTTCCTAAACGATGACCCGGCCCTAGGAGTAAAGATCGGAGCTGACCTACCGTCTGAGGTTCAACAGCAATATAAAAAGTTCCTTTATGAGTACATCCAAATTTTTGCTTGGTCTGATGATCAACTCCCTGGGATACCAGAGGAGACTGTAATGCACAAGCTCAGCCTCGACCCTGCCGTGAAGCCTGTACAGCAACGCAGAAGGAAGCATGCACCAGAGAAGCAGGCGATCATCAAGGCTCAGGTCACCAGGGGACAAGAGACTGGCCTCTTTAGACCGATCATGTACCCGACATGGCTAGCCAACGTCGTCCTGGTACCGAAAGCTTTGGGCAAGTGGCGGATGTGCATAGATTTCACCGACCTGAATAAGGCCACCCCTAAGGACTGTTATCCGTTGCCGAGCATCGACCAATTGGTTGACTCAACCTCGGCAATGAGATACTCAGCTTCCTAGACGCCTATTCGGGTTACCATCAGATCAGAATGGATCCAGAATATGTCGAGAAGACCGCCTTCATCACCGACTATAGCGTGTACTGCTACACCTGGATGCCTTTCGGGTTGAAGAACGCTGGAGCCACGTACCAAAGGCTGGTCAATCACATGTTTGAAGGACAGCTAGGTCGGAACGTCGAGGCCTACATTGACGACATGCTCATCAAGACCCCCAAGGCCGAAGACCACTTCACTGACCTCGCCGAGACTTTCGACACCCTCCTGAGGTACAACATGAGGCTCAATCCTGCCAAGTGTGCCTTCGGAGTGAGATCCGAAAAGTTCCTGGGTTTCCTTGTCACTCAGCATGGGATCGAGGCCAACCCAGACAAAGTCTAGACCATCCTGGACATGCGCCTGCTCACCTGCATCAAGGACGTCCAACGCCTAACTAGGTGTGTCGCCGCTCTCAGTCGGTTCCTGTCCCGTGCGGCCGAATGGTGCTTGCCCTTCTTCAAGCTATTGAGGGGGCCCAAACTGGCATCTGCTACGTTCGCATGGGATGAGGAATGACAGAGAGCATTCGCCGAGCTCAAGGAGTTCTTGGCCTCACCCCCGGTGCTCTCCAAGCCCGTTCCGGGTGAAGTCTTGCTGCTCTATCTCTCGGCCACGCCATCTACGGTTAGCTCGGTCCTAGTCAGAAATGACTCGGGAGTTGAGAGGCCGGTCTACTACATCAGCAAGGTACTCAATGAGGCTGAAAGGAGGTACCCCACAACTGAGAAACTCGTGCTAGCGTTGGTCACCTCCGCCAAGCGCCTCCGGCCCTATTTCTAGGGGCACCCCATCACCGTGCTAATCGATGAACCATTGAAGAAGATCATTACCCACCCCGAAGCCTCGGGACGACTCGTCAAGTGGGCCATCATGCTTGGGGCCTACGATATATCCTATCGGCCACGCTCAACTGTGAAATGCCAAGCGCTCGCCAACTTCATCGTCGAAAGCACCATCCCAATTGAAGAAAGATACCCGTTCGCGCCCTGGCCGACCTGGGAGTTGTTCGTCGATGGGTCTTCCAACTTGGTCGGGAGTGGTGTTGGAATCCTTCTGAAGTCTCCCGAAGGAGCAGAACTGCACTACACCTTGAAGTTCAGCTTTCAAGCATCCAACAATGCTTCCGAGTACGAGGCCCTTATCTCGGGAGCGCACATGGCCCGACGGTTGGGGGCTGAGCGAGTCAAAATCCACACTGACTCCCAGCTGGTCACTAGCCAAGTCAACGGCGAGTACGAAGCTCGAGAGGCACCAATGATCAAATACCTCCAACTGGTCAGAGCTCTGGCCCAACAGTTCAAGAAATTTGAGGTAGTCTGAATAGCTCGGGAGGAAAACTCCCGAGCGGATGCCCTCTCTCGGCTAGCCTCTTCTCTCGACCCCGAAGGTACCCGATCGGTCCTCCTTGAAAAGCTAGAGCGCCTGAGCATTGTCTCGGAGCTCCTTACTATTGACTCGGCCATTCCGAGCGACTGGCGCACCCCCTATCTGTCGTGGCTCCGGGACTCTCAAGAGCCTTCCGACCCTCGAGAGGCCCGCAGATTGAAGTACCAAGCCCAGCGCTTCATCATTCTAGATGACACTCTCTACCGGAGATCTTTCTCCAGTCCTCTCCTGAAGTGTCTCGGCCCCGACGAAGCCAACCGAGCTATCCAAGAGATTCATGAAGGCCTGTGCGGAGCGCATTCAGAAGGAAAGTCACTCACCCGGATCCTGCTACGGCAGGATTACTGGTGGCCCACTCTACAGCGCGACTGCACGGCCTACGTGCAACAGTGCGACCGATGCCAGCGATTCGACCACTTAGTCCATCAGCCGGTAACGGAGCTCGTCACCCTAGCCGAACTGTATTCCTTCGCTCGGTAGGGGATCGACATCCTTGGGCCATTCCCCACGGCTCAGGCCCAGAAGAAGTGTATCATCGTCGCCATCGACTACTTTACCAAGTGGATCGAGGCCGAAGCCACGGCAAGGATCACCGAGACAGTCGTCTGGAGTTTCATCTGGAAGTTGATCATTTGTCGTTATGGCATCCCCCGGGTGATAGTGAGCGATAACGGTCGGAAATTTGACTCTCGTTATTTTCGAGACAGATGTGCCGACCTAGGTATTCGCAACCACTTCACCTTGGTCGCCCACCCTCAGGCCAATGGGCTGGTCGAGAATGCCAATAAGACTATCTTAAAACGCATAAAGACCAGACTCAGCAAAGTCAAGGGTAGCTGGCTCGAGGAACTATCTAGCGTACTTTGGTCACACAGAACGACTCCCAGAACGGCAATCGGTGAAAGTCCTTTCCAGTTGGTATATGGCGCCGAGGCTGTAATTCTGTTGGAGATCGCCAATCCCTGCCTCCGAGTCATCTGCTTCTCGCTCGAGGTAAACGGGCAAAAATTGCTCGAGAACCTCGACCTAGTAGATGAACTCCGAGAGATTGCCAGCATCCGAGCGACGGAATACCAACGCCACCTCGCTCCATACTACAATGCCAAAGTCCAAGATAGGCACTTCCAACCGGGAGACTTCATCCTTAGGAAAGCCGAAGCCTCTCGACCACTAGAGGCGGCAGGCAAGCTATCCCCTAATTGGGAAGGTCCCTACCGAGTGGTCGAGACGCTCGAGAAAGGAGCATACCGGCTATCTACAATGGAAGGGGAACCTATCCCTCGGACGTAGAACACGGCCACACTACGCAAGTTCTACTTTTGAAGTCGTGCAAACAATCTGAGTGAAATAATTTTTTTTCCTTTTCATTCAAACGATTGTTGGTACATTAGAAAGGCCAAAGCCAATACATTGCATAACAAAAATTAAAAAAAATCCATCTGGCGCCACTGCAAGAGGACATCGCTCGGCCGACTCGGTTTGATCTCCTTGAGTCCAGCCACTGACTCTGCCTCGCGTAGAAACTGGCTTGGATAAAAGGCGGTCGATCTAGTTGGCTCGGGTGGCCCATGATAAAGGTGACAGAGGGACTGCGGAAGGGAAGGCTACCTTCCAAGTTGACAGAGGCTGGGGAGAGGGAACGCCTATGAAAGCCTCCTCTCTTCCAACCTGCCAACTCTTTGGAACGTATAGAGAGCAAGCAGCCTCCGCAGAGTGAAAGAAATGAGGGGGGGAGCGCACAAGAGGGGAAAAGAGAAAAAGAAGTCCATCGTAGCTGGACAAGGAGACAGGGGAAGGCCCGGAAAGGAGGGAGCTTAATTTGCTTCCTCCCCCCATCCCTTGTTGTGCATCCCTTGGTTTTGATGATGACAATAGGATATGTTTGATTAATCAAGTTCTATATTGTTTCATAACAAATACAAGTGGTTTGATTGTTCCTTCAAAGTATTGGACTCATGACTATTTGATGATGACAAACAATGTTTCTGATCAACTCAATATAAATCTGATAGTTCAATTTATTTCTGATAAGTTAAGTAATTTCAGGTCCACTGAAATCCAAGTGGAATCAACAAATTAGAAGAAGTGTCAAAGGCCGCTTGTCGACCAGGGAAGTGGTTATGGTCGACCAACGAACCCAGCCAGAAACGTTTCAAGTCATCCGTCTTCTGCATGTGCCTTGGCTGTCGACCAAAGCCCCACTTCTGGTCGACCACAGAACAGCCAGAACATCAGACAGAACTGACGGCCATCTGTAATTCGCCCCTTGTCGACCAGCGACAAGGCTGTGGTCGACCACGGGGGACGCGAGTGTCAGCCAGAATGGAACCGCCATCAGGACACTGCTTGTTGTCGACCAGGGACAGTGTCATGGTCGACCACGGGCGTTATAGCGTCCAGAACCGAACTGTAACCGAATTCCGTTTTGGTTCCTTAAAACCTGCAGATTGTTGTTGCAGGTTGTTGGGCAGTTCAAATGATGAGATTCCGCACGGGAATCAAGGAGAGAATCGTGCTTAGAAGTGGTCAAACCTATTGTAGTGATCGGATTTAACCTTCTCCCTGCTTTTTAGCAGATTGATGCGCGATCTGAATTTTGAGCGGGAAAAGCTTCAGACTTGGAAAAGAATCTGCATAAAAGTAGAAGGCCACGGATCGCGAAGGCAAGCACACAGAGGGAGCATAGAACCGAAGCTAAGAAACACACCTACATCACAGGACGAAGTAGCTCACCATCAATCAGATATCTGCAGAAGACTGAAGGCATTCTCATTTGCTGCAGAAGAAAGACTGGGCTTCAAGCTGTGCGACCTCCAGCAACAAAGCAGCTGAAGGCATCTGATTGGAAGCTCTACAGGGAGTCTAGTCTTGTTATTTATGTGATTAAGTCCCAGGCTGAATTCTTTACTTTGTTACAAAAGTCCATATTCAGTCCTGTTGCATCATCCCACCTTCACATCATTTCTATTCATCCTTACACCAAGTGTCAAGCTGTGAGGCAGCGGATTCAAGCTGTGTGTCAGCTGGTACAAGCTGTGTGTCAGCAGGAACAAGCTGTGTGACAGCGGTGTCTTGTGTTTTGATTGAGATCAGAGGGTCTCATTAGTGAAGCCTTGCTTGAGTTAAGCAAGGGGTGGATGTAAGTCTCGGGAAGAGACTGAACCACCTTAAAAATCCTATCTTGTGGTTTGCTTATGTGTGCGTGTGCTTTTCTATGTGTTTGTTTTCTTCACTGATATCAACATCAATTCTGTAATTCGTTAATCACCTGCAACTCACTTAGCCAATAGATATTAAATCTGAAAAAGGGGGAAAGATCTATTCACCCCCCCTCTAGATCTATTCAGTCCGTACTCAACACGTGGTATCAGAGCCAGACTCTCCAAAAATGTGGTCTAACAACCAGGAGAGGCCTGCCGGACTGAACTCTAGAAGTTTAATGGCTGAGGGACACTCAGTAACTAGACCACCATATTTCGATGGAAATGATTTCTCATACTGGAAAAATCGTATGCAGGTGTTCTTGAGAGCACAAGATCATGAGATGTGGAGAGTAGTAAGCCGAGGACCCTACGAGCTGCCCGATGATGAGGATACCTGGACCAGAGAACAAGTCAGAAAATCAACCATCAACTGGGGAGCCATGAATGTAATGCAATGCGCACTACACCCCACGGAGTTCTCACGAGTTTCACAATGTGCAACGGCCAAGGAAATGTGGGATCGACTAGTAGTAATCTATGAAGGTACTTCAGAGGTAAGGGAGTCAAAAGCAAATATGCTAGTTTCAGAATATGAAATGTTTAGAATGAAAACTGACGAAAATATTTCTGAAATGTATGCTAGACTAGTGCAATTAACGAATAGTTTAAAAAGTCTAGGGAAAACCTACAAGGAACAGGAATTAGTAAGGAAGATCCTAAGATCCCTCACTCCTATGTGGCATACCAAGGCCACAGTAATTGAGGACTCAAAGAACCTCACAACTATGACTGTGGATGAACTGGTAGGTTCCCTAATGGCATATGAGGTCAACCTAAAGAGAAAGGAAGATGAGGGCAAGAAAAAGAAGCAGCTCGCCCTGAAAACTAAAGTAGGCACCTCTGAATTATCTGACACTGATAACTCATCTAGCACAGGTGATGAAACTGGCGAACTAGCCATGTTAACAAGAAAGTTCATAAGGTTCCTGCGGAAGGAAGGTAAGGGATTTAAAAATCCTAAGGGCACGGTAAGGAAATCATCCCGGTTTAAGTTTGACAAAAACAAAGCTTCATCTAACAAGCTTGTTTGCTACAACTGCAGGAAGCCAGGACACGTGAAGGCAGAATGTCCAGAGGCTCCTAAGAAATCAAGCTACAAGTGGAAAGGCAAGAAACCAAAGGCAATGATAAGCACATGGAGCGAGGAAGAGGAAAGCAGCGAAGAGGAAACAACCTCCGAAGAAGAAGAAGGAAACACATGTTTAATGGCCAAAGGAGACAGCAACGATCTTGAGGTAACCTCCCCTTTTCAAGATTTTTCTAGCTCAGATTGGGAAGAAGTCTACTCAGACTTACTTGATGCATATGAAAGAATTAGAAAGGAAAATAAGAGTTTGAAGAAAAAACTTAATCAGGTCAACAATGACAGCATCCCATTTGTCAACAGAACTGAACTAGAATTAGAAATCACCACCTTGAAAAATAAGCTGAAACAATACGAGACAGATGAAGAAACTGTCAAAGGGCTGTTAGAAGAAAATGAGTCACTGAAAAACACAATTGATGAGGTAAAATTAAAGACTCAAGAAAGTGAACAACAAACTAAGGAAACTCAAGAAAGAAACAACTCACTCAAGGAGGAAAACTGTAAACTTCTGGAAGAAATAGAAAGAATCCAGAGTGAACTGAAAAACAAACAGGAAACCTTGGAAAAAATGACTAAAGGTCAAGAAAACTTAAATGCTGTCTTGGGAATAAAAGTAAACTTTCAAAAAGAAGGATTAGGATACAATCCTACGGCTAAAAAGGAATTCCAAACAAAAACCATAATTGGGACTGCTGACTCAAAAGGAAAAGGGCCCCTAATCAATCTATATCAAAACAAACAAGAGGATGTAGCTGAATGCTCCTCCAAAAGGAATAATGTCACCAAGGAAGAGAGAAACATTAAAGAGAAAACAGTCAATCAACATAAGCTTAAAATTAATAGACAAGAAACTCAAATTCACAGAAATAACCAAACAAACCAAGCACTAAATCAAGTTAAAAGACATAAATCTGAAAAACCAGGTGTCTGGAGACAGGCTGGTCGACAACCGACCCCTCCTCTGTCGACCAGAGGATCTGCCAGAACAGGCGCTGGCGTCTGGAGAAGCAGTGGTCGACCACAGGCATACCAGATGTCGACCAGAGGAACTGCCAGAACAAGCGCTAGCTTCTGGAAAAGCGATGGTCGACCACAGACACACCAGATGTCAACCATGACCAGACACGCAAACAGAAACCACAGATTTTCTCAAGTGAAACAAAATGAAAATTGGAAATCAAAAAGGTGGATTCAGATTAAAGAAACATTAGAACAAAAGCCACCCAATCTGAACAAGTTCAGAAACGAAAAATTAAAATGCTCTAACAAAATCTGGGTTCCCAAAGGATTGTTACAGCAATTTCATAATTTTACAAGGTATCTTGGACCCGGGTATCATTGGGGTCCAAAAATTTCTGTGTAATTCATGATGCAGGAATGTCTGGCAGCCATGCACAATAAGTGGTACTTAGATAGTGGTTGCTCAAGACACATGACGGGAGACAAGACCAAGTTCTTCCAATTAAGCTCAAAAGATGGAGGCTATGTGACCTTTGGAGGAAATAACAAAGGTAAGATCATTGGGACAGGTAAAATAGGTAAGAACTCCTCTAACTGTATTGAAAATGTACTGCTGGTAGATGGACTGGAATATAATTTGCTGAGCATCAGTCAGCTTTGCGACAAAGGCCATAAAGTAATATTTGACTCCAAGATCTGCAAGATTATTGAACCAAATTCAGAAACAGTCAAGTTTATGGGCCAGAGAGTAAACAATGTCTACATAATAGACTTGGATGATCCAGCCCACTCCAACCTGTGCCTAACCGCCAAGAAAGAGGACCTGACCTGGCTGTGGCACCGAAGGCTAGGGCATGTTAGCTATAGGGTGTTGCATAAACTTGTGAAGAATAAGATGGTTCTTGGTTTGCCTGAAATTTCGTTTGCTCAAAATGTCAAAGTATGTGAATCATGTACCCAAGGTAAGCAAACAAGAAAATCATTCAAAGGTAGAACTGAAAGTCAATCTTCTAGACCACTAGAACTTGTGCACATGGACCTTTTTGGCCCAACAAGAACTGCTAGTCTTAGTGGTAAGAGGTACGGTTATGTACTAGTTGATGATTTCTCTAGATTCACATGGGTAATATTTCTATCTCATAAAAGTGATGCTTTTTCTGAGTTTCAGGAATTCTACAAAAGAATGAAGCAGGATGGCAAGTTCAAAGTGTGTACAATCATATCTGACCATGGGGGAGAGTTTGAAAATTTTGACTTTGACTTATTCTGCAGAAACAAGGGCATAACCCACAGATTTTCCTCACCAAGGACTCCAGAACAAAATGGAGTTGTGGAGAGAAGGAACCGCACTCTTGTCGAGATGGCTAGAACCATGCTGGTTGAAGCTAAACTTTCAAGGAGATTTTGGGCAGAGGCAGTCAACACAGCATGTTACATTGTAAACCGAGCAATGGTAAGACCGGTTAGTGAAAATACACCATATGAAATGTTCAAAGGTAAGAAACCATCCCTAGCTCATTTTAGAATTTTCGGGTCAAAATGCTTTATCCATAACAATGATAAAAGGGCCTTGGACAAATTTGAACCGAAGAGTGATCCAGGAATGTTCTTGGGCTATTCGGACCGATCAAGAGCCTATAGGGTCTTTAACACCAAAGATCAAGTTGTTGAAGAATCCCCTCATATTTCATTTGATGAAATCAATGATTTTGGCAAAAATGAACAGGTTTGCAAGGAAGAAGAAGATGGAGAATTTCTGAATGACAAAGAAGAACAGATGGAGAATGAAGAAGCACAGAATCAAGAAAGCAATCAAGGTAATTCCAATGATCAAACCGAAGGAGAGGTCAACTCAGGTAACAATCTTGAAAACTTAAGACTTCTTAGAGATCATCCCATAGAAAACATCATTGGTGGAATTCATGATCCTAGGAAGACTAGATCTCAATTAAAAGAAATCAATGAACTAGATCAACTTGCACTTGTGTCCCAAATAGAGCCCAAATCAGTAGAGGAAGCATTAAAAGATGACTCATGGATAAATGCTATGCATGAAGAACTAAATCAATTTGAAAGAAATCAGGTGTGGAGTCTTGTCCCTAGACCTTCATCTCACCCCGTTATTGGAACCAAATGGGTCTATAAAAACAAGCTAAGTGAAGAAGGGGTTGTAATGAGAAACAAGGCTCGGCTGGTGGCTAAAGGGTACAACCAGGAATTTGGGGTTGATTTTGAAGAATCATATGCTCCAGTTGCTAGATTAGAAGCCATCAGGATATTGTTAGCCTTTGCAGCATCTCATGGAATCAAACTACAACAAATGGATGTAAAAAGTGCATTTCTAAATGGAATAATAAAAGAAGAAGTCTATGTGGAACAACCCCCTGGTTTTGAAAATGATGAACTTGCTAATCATGTTTTCAAATTGCATAAAGCTTTGTATGGATTAAAGCAGGCTCCACGGGCTTGGTATGAAAGGTTGAGCTCCTTCCTCACCAAGAAGGGATACATAAGAGGTAAAATTGATCAAACATTGTTTTCCAAGACCCAAGGTAAGCATATACTAATTGTACAAATCTATGTGGATGATATTGTGTTTGGATCTACCGAAGCTTCTTTATGTACTGAATTTGCAAACTTAATGACCAATGAGTTTGAAATGAGTTTAATGGGTGATTTACAGTTTTTTCTTGGATTGCAGATCGTACAATGTAGAGAAGGATACTTCATAAATCAATCCAAGTACATAAAGGAGATGCTGAAAAAGTTTGGCATGGAAAGCTGCAAACCAATTGAGTCACCCATGGGTACAAATGCAACATTGGAAGCTGATGTAAAAGGTAACATGGTAGATGCCAAGAAATACAGAGGTATGATCGGGTCCCTGCTATATTTAACTGCTTCAAGGCCAGATATTCAGTTTAGTGTATGCATGTGTGCTAGATATCAGTCTAGCCCTAGAGAATCACATTTAGGGGCTGTCAAGCGTATCCTTCGATACATTGCCGGCACCCAAGAATTGGGTTTATGGTATCCTACTTACTGCAAACTAGATTTGATTTCATATTCAGATGCTGATTATGCTGGTTGCAAAATTGATAGGAAGAGTACTAGTGGTTATTGTCAAATATTAGGTGGATGTTTAATATCATGGGCTTCTAAAAAACAGCATTCTGTGGCACTCTCCACTGCTGAGGCTGAGTATGTCGCAGTAGGGAGCTGTGGTACACAGGTTTTGTGGATAAAACATCAACTCCAAGACTACAATGTAGATCTTGGATGTGCACCTATTTTCTGTGACAACACTAGTGCTATTAATTTGTCTAAAAACCCCATTCAACACTCTAGGACAAAACACATTGAGATCCGTCATCACTTTCTAAGAGATGAGGTCTCCAAAGGAAATTTCATGCTTCATTTTGTAGAAACTGAAAAACAACTGGCAGACATTTTCACAAAACCCCTTAACAATGACAGATTTTCAACTCTAAGAAGGGAGTTAGGAATTTGTAGAATTTCTCCTGAAAATTCTTGAAATAATCATATTCATGTGTACACTGCATAGATTCTGTCATTTCTGTCTAAGTTATGTCAACTAGGTCTCTAGTACTGGTCAAGTTTTTGAGTTTGGAAGTCTAGTGTCGGGTGCTACTTCAGCAAGTTCTACAGAATACTGGTTCTCTACGGCTCATCTCTTGTGGTCGACCACAGACAAGGCGCTGGTCGACCAAGGCATCAGGACAGGAAATAGTTGGTTCTGTGACTTCGCAGTTGTCGACCACAGGCAAGGCGCTGGTCGACCAAGGCATCAGGACAGGAAATAGTTGGTTCTGTGACAGCACAGAGGTCGACCAAAGGCAACTCTATGGTCGACAGAGGATCTGAACAAGGGAAAATGGATCTAAAAAGGCTACTGGCTCTGCTAGGAAATCCTCTGATCTAAGTGAACTTTTGTGCTCAGTTTCTTACTCATTCATCCTTATCCATACTTCCCATCCCTTGTGTCTCTATATCTCTTCATGGCCAACATTTTTTATCTTCAGCAAGGACTCATAAATTGAGGGGGAGAAAAAGTGTAAACTCATTCCTTGATAAAACATTGAAAAACCTAACCATATCCTTCAATAAAATCACCAAGGTAATCATTAAGAGTAGAGCTTGAGTGTAGTAATGAGAATTTGAACTGTACTACTGCAATAAATTCAAACCATAACTATGACTCTGTCACAAGATTTTGAGGACTTATGATTTTTAGTAATGAGACTGTTTCTCTACCTATGTTTGTGCTGAACAGTAAAAATAAACTTAAATTTAACATGTATGTACATGGAATACGCCATAATTCTGCCTTCATGGTAGAGCAATGGATTGTGGTCTGAGAAACTACTGTTCTCCATCT
Organism: Amorphophallus konjac; assembly: GCA_022559845.1. Classification (NCBI taxonomy): domain Eukaryota; kingdom Viridiplantae; phylum Streptophyta; class Magnoliopsida; order Alismatales; family Araceae; genus Amorphophallus; species Amorphophallus konjac. Next base: position 70,422,947 of record CM040125.1, read on the forward strand.
CAAAGCAAAAAAATTAGCTGAAAAATAGATGGGAGACTAGTGTGTCATGAAGATCCAATCTAACTCTGCTGATATTGATTGGGCATACTGAGTAACTGGGGATATTGGCGTCTGATAAACGTATATCCTCACGGATAAAAGGTGTGTCCCAGTCATTTGTGGAATGGTTAGGCATGCTAAGTAGCCGGGGTTTCTGGCTTGTAAAAAGCGTGTCTCCTCGTGTAGAAAAGCATGTGATCAACCTGACCACAGCTCTCAAATGATTCAAAAAGAAAAATTTAAAGCATCACAAAGGCAGAGAAAATGGTTGACCTAAAGCATAGCATGCAAATACAAGTTTAAAAACACTCTTCAGCTAGCATAGTTAGTCCAATTATCTCTTGAAATATATTATAAGTTCAAGGAGCCATGTGAAAGAAATTGGATATGGGGAGTCAATTTATTGGTGCAATACTTTCAAATTCATTGAACCACTATACCCACTCTATTTGGTCACAAGGTGGTCTTTGCATAAGGGTGGAAAGGTTCCATAAGTGTTCTGTTAAAGAAAGGGCGTACACTTTAATACCTTCCAAAAAGTTGAGTAATGCTGATTAAATCCTGACCGCTCGTTTTCTGCAGCGTGATGGTTCACTGTCCCAGTTCTTTTAAGACCCAGCCCTACTGCCCTATCCTATAAATTGCCACGGCTGGGTCCCTATTTTTTCTCATCCGCCGCCCTGTACTTCATTCGCATTCTTCCTCTCCCGTTCTCTCTCGCTTTTCTCTCGCATCCCTCCACCATGTCTCCAAAACACGCTCCGCGGTCTACCAAGAGAACACGAGAGAAGGCCCCTGCTGAATCCTCGACGCCGTCCAAGCGTTCCAAGCCAAGGGCTGCGCAGGGTCCGCCATCGGCCCCTCAAAAGTCGACCACGGCTGAGGCGGCTGACTCAGGCAGGAAGGTACCAGCTTCAGAAGAACCCTTCGTCCATCCAGTGTCAGGAGTTCTCAAGCCACGGACCGTTCTGCCACCAAGGATTGTTGATTTCTCTGATGAGAAGCTGATGGAGATGTTCCCAGAACTACTGCCAATTTTTGAAGCTCAAGAGTGGACAGCGTTTGTCTCGGCACATACTCAGTATTCGCCTCAGCTTGTGCAAGAATTCTACCACAACTTGCAAATAGTGGATGGTCAGGTCTACACTGTAGTTCACGGCATCGTCATCCGCCTCGACGTCAAACTGCTCCACAAAGCGTTGAAGATTCCCAGACATGGCGCCGTCTTCAATCCTGAGGATTTTGACTTCCGAGCTGCATACACCGTCGTCACTGGCCAGCCAGCTCTGAGGTTCTCCCTAAGTATCTGAATGCCAACACCTTCCCTCCTCTTCATAGATTGCTTCATCACATTCTTACCACCATTATCCAACCAAGAGGAGGCGCCAGAGATCAAGTAAGTTGCCTCCATCTATTTTTGCTCCATGGCCTCATCACTTGTCAACCCATTCGCCTCATCACGCTCCTCCTAAACACCTTCCAAAACATCCTACATTATCCCCAGAATTCTCTTCCATTTGCTGCCCACATATCTGCCATTCTGGAAGCAGCAAAAATACCATTTCCCCATGCTCCGCGCATTGTAATTTCCAAATGGCACATCTACAACTTTCACTTCGTGACCACATTTTTGGGGTTTAAGAAGGTAGGAGACCAAATTCAGCGCACTCTACCATCCAAGGGCAAATCCACGGCTCCATTGCCACCCTCTTCTCCACCACATACACCTATACAAGTTAGTCCTACTGTCACACCTCCACCTGTGGTGCCTCAAGCTACCCCTACTACCACCACTACTGCCCATCCTTCAGCTTCCCTTTCTATAGTGCCCTGGCATCCAGGCATTGCTGCCACTCATGCTCAATCTACTTCTGTTCCACCTACCCAAGTTCCATCTCATTCTGTTCCACCTACCCAAGTTCCACCTACCTCCACTCCTTCTACTTTTGCTCCACCACCATCCTTCACATCCAACACTGAGTCTCACGGAGTGCTTCTCCAGATAGCATCTCAGTTGTCCTCTCTCACCACCCAATTCCATTCCTTTCAAGAGAATATGAATGCTGCCACCGGGCGCCTGGAGCAGAAAGTCCAAAGGCTGGAACAACAGATGGAGGCCAGGTTCATCAAGCAAAAGGAATACACTGACCATGCTAGTTCTCGGTTCAACAGACTAGTTGGCACCTTAGGTCAAGTGTCAGAAGAAATGGGAAACCGCATAGAGTTCACCACCAAGCAGAATGAAAAGTATCACAATGCTACTATCTCCGAGATCCAGAAGCTCAGGCTCTCTTATGCCCACATTGTTGACAAGCTGGATCGCATGGCAGAGAACGTGAAGCCAGAGACCTCCTCATCCTCCTCAGAGGGATTGTTCAAATGATCTTCTTTTTGCTGTTGACAAAGGGGGAGATAGGACTTTATGTGTCATTGTGTGTCTAGTTGTGTGTCTAGATGTGAGTCTAGATTGTCAAGTTTACTTTGTCTATGTGTCCTTAGTGTCTTAATTCTTTTTTTGAGTCTCTCATGTAAGTAGTGCTATAGTTTTTGAAAGGCACATCAAACGAATTGTCTGAATGAAATCTGTGCTATGATAGCCTTGAATGCAATATCAAATGAAGTTTATAGTCTGTTGTTTGTCACAATGACTCATGGTTGTCATCATCAAAAAGGGGGAGAATGTTGTGCATCCCTTGGTTTTGATGATGACAATACGATATGTTTGATTAATCAAGTTCTATATTGTTTCATAACAAATACAAGTGGTTTGATTGTTCCTTCAAAGTATTGGACTCATGACTATTTGATGATGACAAACAATGTTTCTGATCAACTCAATATAAATCTGATAGTTCAATTTATTTCTGATAAGTTAAGTAATTTCAGGTCCACTGAAATCCAAGTGGAATCAACAAATCAGAAGAAGTGTCAAAGGCCGCTTGTCGACCAGGGAAGTGGTTATGGTCGACCAACGAACCCAGCCAGAAACGTTTCAAGTCATCCGTCTTCTGCATGTGCCTTGGCTGTCGACCAAAGCCCCACTTCTGGTCGACCACAGAACAGCCAGAACATCAGACAGAACTGACGGCCATCTGTAATTCGCCCCTTGTCGACCAGCGACAAGGCTGTGGTCGACCACGGGGGACGCGAGTGTCAGCCAGAATGGAACCGCCATCAGGACACTGCTTGTTGTCGACCAGGGACAGTGTCATGGTCGACCACGGGCGTTATAGCATCCAGAACCGAACTGTAACCGAATTTCGTTTTGGTTCCTTAAAACCAGCAAATTGTTGTTGCAGGTTGTTGGGCAGTTCAAATGATGAGATTCCGCACGGGAATCAAGGAGAGAATCGTGCTTAGAAGTGGTCAAACCTATTGTAGTGATCGGATTTAACCTTCTCCCTGCTTTTTAGCAGATTGATGCGCGATCTGAATTTTGAGCGGGAAAAGCTTCAGACTTGGAAAAGAATCTGCATAAAAGTAGAAGGCCACGGATCGCGAAGGCAAGCACACAGAGGGAGCATAGAACCGAAGCTAAGAAACACACCTACATCACAGGACGAAGTAGCTCACCATCAATCAGATATCTGCAGAAGACTGAAGGCATTCTCATTTGCTGCAGAAGAAAGATTGGGCTTCAAGCTGTGCGACCTCCAGCAACAAAGCAGCTGAAGGCATCCGATTGGAAGCTCTACAGGGAGTCTAGTCTTGTTATTTATGTGATTAAGTCCCAGGCTGAATTCTTTACTTTGTTACAAAAGTCCATATTCAGTCCTGTTGCATCATCCCACCTTCACATCATTTCTATTCATCCTTACACCAAGTGTCAAGCTGTGAGGCAGCGGATTCAAGCTGTGTGTCAGCTGGTACAAGCTGTGTGTCAGCAGGAACAAGCTGTGTGACAGCGGTGTCTTGTGTTTTGATTGAGATCAGAGGGTCTCATTAGTGAAGCCTTGCTTGAGTTAAGCAAGGGGTGGATGTAAGTCTCGGGAAGAGACTGAACCACCTTAAAAATCCTATCTTGTGGTTTGCTTATGTGTGTGTGTGCTTTTCTATGTGTTTGTTTTCTTCGCTGATATCAACATCAATTCTGTAATTCGTTAATCACCTGCAACTCACTTAGCCAATAGATATTAAATCTGAAAAAGGGGGAAAGATCTATTCACCCCCCCTCTAGATCTATTCAGTCCGTACTCAACATCCCTGAAGCGAGCAGAGAGGGACGGGCGGCGGGGATGCCGGATGCCCCCATTCGTCCTCCATCTCTCTCCCCTCCCCCCCCGGGAAGCGTCGCCGGAACTGACAGAAGAAACGACGTGATTTTTTCGTCAAAATCCTCTCTAGATCTGCGCGACGACCGTCGGACCCGTTTCGAACCCGCGCGACGAGCGTCGGACCTGCTCAAAATCCGAAGCAGCAAAAACTCTTTGCCCTCCATCATCGGCAGCATCGTCTTCCGAAGGATCTTCCATGCTCTGAATGCAAAGGCTCAGCGCTACAAGAAATGGAGAGAGGAAAGACCGTCCTAGAAAACCTTAAAGCGGTGTAGACGGAGAGACGCCTCTAAGTCCCTTATAAAGACGAGGGGAGGCTGCTTGCCTTAAAAGACTCTCTCCTCGAAAACACGTCGAAAGGATTTCCCCTTTATGACTGGTCACCTCAGACTCCTCGTTTCCGCCCCCAGCGGGACACACGAAGCGGCCAAGCATTCAAAGCGTGATCAAACGGAAAGGCACCCTACCAGACGCCTACCCAACCATCGTGCGAGATCTGCGCAGAAAGTATCGGTCCTTTCCAACTACTACAGATACGCTGATCAAATCACGACAAGTACAGCAAGCAATAGGCAAGGTTTTTCTCTATTGCCTTGCCTTGCATAAGAAGAGTCCTTCTTTAAAAAAAAATAGAAAAGGACAAACAAGGGAAGAAGACAAAGCAGATCATCCGACCTCCGGCCCATCTAGCGGCTAGGAAGCGGAAGGCACGGATGGTCTACCCCCGGTACCCTCGGTGACGGTCGACCCAGGCATTGCCCCCGCCTGTGCGTGAACTGTCTCGGTCGCGAGCCCTCTCGAGGCCTCCGGAGCTGGTGACCCCTCAAGAGAAGAGACCTCTAGGTCTTCTTCGCCCGACGCTGAGGTAGCAGAGTTGGAGGACGAGGCATCCGAGTCATAACGTTGACCGGACGAGAAGCGGATCCTGGAGTCATGCTCTTCAGCATACGCCACCGCTCGGTGATAGCCCTGCTTGAAGCCCTTGCGGACGCCTCGGCGGAGAGCCAACTCATAGTAGGGAACAGCAGCCTCCTTCAGGTCGACTTGGTAGGCCTCCGAGCATTTATACTGCTCGACCGCCTCTGCCTCGGCCAACCCTGCCCTCCCTACGAGTTCGGCCATCTTTCGCTCTGCCTCGGCTTGCCTCCTCCCGACCTCGGCCGCCTGCTCCTTAGCCTCGACTGCCCGCCTCTCTGCCTCGGCCCGATAAGCCTCAGCCTCCAACAGGTGATGCTCTGCTTCCTTAGCTCGGCGCGCAAGGTCGACGCGCTCGGGTTCCCAACAGCCATCTAGCTCGACGCGGACAAGGCGCTACTCCTCAAGGAGCCTATTCTTCCTCTCAAGCGACTCCCGAGCTTTGGCCAGTTCCTCGGTAAGTGCTCGGCCTTCCAGTCGACTCGACTGCAGCAACTCTCTGGTCGCGAGGAACTCCCGCCGGAGCCCCTCGTTCTGCTCGGTGAGCCGGACCAGCTTCTTCTCGGCCCCGCCGAGGGTCCAAGCGAGCTGTGACCGCTCTGACTCTAACCGAGCATAAGTCTCCGCCATCGTGGCCCCCATCTGAGCCATGACCAGGCCACCCTCGATAATGATGTTGAGGACCCCGGCTGGGGAATGACGTGCGCTTCCCCCCTTCACCCTCGCCTCAACACAGCTGCACATCTCCTACAAGGTGCGCGACACGCCGAGCCTCTCCAGTGCCATCGGCATGGGAACCTTCCCCGCGCCGGGCGCCCCGCCAGTCAGCCCTGATCAAACTTCTGTCCTAACCGCTCCTGGCGCCACGGTCAGTTGGGGCGACGACGCCTCTGCAGGCGAACCCCCAACCTCGACTGTCCAGGCTCGCGCGTCGCCGCCCGAGGCATCGCCCACCTCGATCAACGCCCCGACCTCGGCCACAGTCGCTTCAACTTTGTCCCCCTCTGTTCCCATCGAGGGAAGAGCCGACCCATCACCGTCACCCCCCGGGGTGCCCCTGGTCTCCTCGGCCCCCTCTCCCTCTGTAGATGGGAGAGCTGGCTCGATAGGGTCGGCCCAATCTTGCCCCGGAGGGGGGAGCGCCGCCGAGCCAGAATCACCCTCAGCGGGGGGGACGACCCTAGCCTTTTTGGCTCGCTTCTTGGCCTTAGCGGTGGCCCGCAACATACCCACTACGGGGTCCTTGCGCTTTGCCCCGCATGACCAAGAAGTCCCCTCGGAGACCGCCCCCTTGACCTTATCACGGGCTTGGGAGCGACCCTCTGAAGCGGCCGTTTCTCCGTCAGCCGAGTCATCGCAAAGATCGACCACCTCAGCGGCCTCCTTCAGAGGCCCCCGCCTATTATCTGCACAAAACAAGAAGACGGTCAGAAACGCAAAAGCAACCTCAGCACCTGTTGGCACCCAAAATATGATCGTCAGTGACCAAGCCACAAAGACGAAGGACCCAGCCCGCTGAAGCACAGAAGCCGATAAAGATCAACATATTGAAGATTTCTCAAGCTGCCAGAGCCTCGAGTCACCCCGTATGGACACGAGGACTTCACCTCAGGAGAGCCGAGACAAACTCACAACCAACAGGCAGTGCGACGAAGCCTGCCCAATGAACCGGCATCGACTCTGTCGTGCCGCATACACTACACCCGTTGTCCAATCAAGGACGACGGTCTACCCAGTGGCTTCCCACCTCATGAAAGGCTCTCCTGAAGATGAAAGAGTCCCCCTGGCTCTCCGAGATGGAGGACCGAAAGCTCTAACGGTAGAAGATCCCGATCACCCGGCACGGGTACGGCTTCCCGCCAAGATGGGCCCGTTGGTGGCCGAATGATCACCCAGCTCAGGCGGAACTATCCCTGGTGTTATCTCACCCTCCAAGGAGCTTTGAGCATGAGCCAGACCGAGCCAGTAGCACGAATCATAGAGCCGAAGGCCGTGTCAGCGCAAAGCCCGTATGACCAAACCAAAGTTGTCGGAAGTTCCGAGAATGGCCGTACGTCAACCTGGGAGCTTCGACAAGACATCTCGTCGAGGTTTCGAGGAGCATTGGCAAGATAAGTGTTCACGGTGACTCCCGGAATCATCCCCGGACTCATCGATTGGCTCGAAGCGCGCGAGGAGCGTTAGCATGGCGCACCCTAAACCGACGCGCCCCCCACCTGATGCCCTTATCCCGGCGTGCAAGAACCCCACTATCCAGCGCCTTCTTAGTCCGGCGCGCAAAAGAGTGGAGCCCTTAACCGGCGTGCCAATCTCCACGCCGGATCAAGGTCTCACACCTATTCCTATATATGTATGGCTGTTCGATTGAAAAAAAGAGAGAGGAGAAGAGATAAGAGAGGCAGATAGAAGAAAAAATAGAAGGGAGGTTTTCAAGAGAGGCTTTCGAAGAGGAGACAGAGAGAGAAAAGGAGGAATCGGGAGAGAGAGCTTCCTGGGGAGACAGGGTTTCTTCTAAGCGTCCTCCGCCCGCCATCTTCCTCTTCTTTCGCTGAAGATACGATACTCTGTTTCGAGAACAGGTGGGCGCCGGTGCCTATCTTCCTCTGCTCTTCGTGGATTCTTTTCTTTTGGGGGTTCCGTCTATCAAATGTAAGCGAGAGGGGGAGGGATGGCAATGATATGAGCCGACCCCTCCCCTCCTCCTCTGCGATTTCTTCTTTGTTGCTCCTCTGCATATTCCTCTGCAAATGATGAACGGCGACCGAGCAATGATGCCGGCGCCGGATTCTTAATGTGTAAATGTTAGCCTATTCCCATTTCTGGGATGGTAATATCTATATGAATGCTTGGACCAGTAGGTCAAATGAATGCTCGAAGCTTATGTCCCCTTCTCTGTCTATATCAATGTGTATGTTTGAGTTCTTCCGCGCGTGGTCCCCGATTCCGGTTTCCCCGAAGTCCCGATCATGCCCCAAAGCATCGTGGGCTACAGACACGACCCCTCCCCGGGTCTTTCCGATCGACTGCTTTAATCTTTGATTTAAGGATCTATGTACCGCCTCCGTGGATAGAGCTGTGCTCATGCACATGCTTCTTCCCGTCATGGTATCGAGGGTCTAAATCTCATTAACTCCTCCCTTCGTACTGCTCTGATTGTTCGCAAGGTGGGAGTTGCTTTTGGGACGGCCGGATCCATCCCCCTAAGTGCTGCGTCTTACCTGTTCGAGCATATGCTTCTACGATTGGCCCGTCTCATCTGTGCATCTACTACCCCTCTGCATCATGGTCATTTGAACCGTTCCGAGATTCTTCCATCCCGTCTTAATCACCCGGGGAGGGGGACATTCCCCCGTTGCTTCATGGAACTGCTGGGCGATTGAGGGCTCTACCTCTCGATGGTAGATGCTTCCTCAAAACCATAGCAGATAGTAACAAGGGGTCTTAGCCCAACAAGCTCAGCCCCGATAATCTGAGACCCAATCGAGGCCAAGGGATGTATGCTCCTCGTAGGCTAGCCCTCGGAGCTTCACTCTCTTAATGGTTGATTCCTCCACAGGATGTGTCGTCAGCTGTGGGTTGCCTACCCCTCGTAGGCTAGCCCTCGGGGTGCTGCTCCCATTATCAGAGGCCTCACCCTTCTATCTTTACCCACGGAGTCTTGGTGCCCCTCACAGGCTAGTCCTCGGGGTATCCTATCCGATGGGAATTTGCTGGATGCCACTGTGCAGACCGGCGGTTTAGGGGCGTACTCCATGAGTGAGTATGACCCCGTTTCTCCCCTACAACTCTTCATGTTCAGGGGAGATGCTGCCAAATTTTTAACAGACTAAGAATGATTAAGCCATAATGAGATGCTTATCCTGAGCCCAACCAACTCAGTGCTCGAGTATGAACCTCGCACTGACTCACTGCATCATTTCCAGAGGGTCCTGGATTTCGATCAAACGATCAGTTGTCCCAAATAACTTCATAACTCTCAATAAAAGCTTAATAAACTCAAATGGTCCCAAAAATGCATGAAAATAAGCTAAAACGGCATGGCCCTAAACCGGCGCGCCTTAATACGGCGCGGCCCCCCACCGCGCCGTATTAACCTGTGACTCATGTTTCCCTTTTTTTTCTTGGGCACGTTCCCGGCGCGCCCTAAACCGGCGCGCCCCGTGCCCTGCGTGCCGTCTTAATTGGTTATCAAGGCCGCGCCGGATTAGCTCTTCACCTACACTTTACCGCGCCAAATTAACCTCTTTAGTTACGCTTTACCGCGCCGAGGAAGCTATCTCTCGCGCGATCACGCTGTTTCAAGTTGTTGTGCCGTTCTAACCCCTTGCTCGCTCAATCCTGGCCTCCCATGGTCGATATTGACTACCCTAATTAGTAGTAGATTAAGTAAGGCAAGGGCTGTTCATGCTCCGAATAACCTCTCTATCATGTGTATTACCACTTTGCCTTCGTTATTACCCTTGTGTTACCGTTTCCCTCCCTTCTGACGGGGATTAATGAATGTGATCAAGCACTGCTTACTGTCATAATTCTGTTGCCATGCTTAGTACAGTTCTCAGCGTCATGCATGCATACTTGCATAGACCCTCGGGTATATCAAACGGCGTTGACAAAAAGTCGGGTTACGCCCGATCGGAAGTCTCCGCTATGCGCGATGATGGTCTTCGGACCTACGTCCTCCGCCGCGTACCACGGGTCTCCAATTAAATGAACCATGCCTCTCCTGCATGATAGATAGACGCATCTCGCATGATTCCGTCATGTTTGTAACGTCGCATCCTTTATTCCGGCCTCGACAGCCCACTATCTCGGCAACTAATTAAAGGTGTTCCCTCCTCGTGGGGGATGTAATTAACGCCATAGCCTTTATGGTATGGCGGACTGCTGGTCCCGACCGAACCTCACATTCATCTGACTACGTCAGAACGAGCGCACAATAAACTCGTCACGTATGTGACTGGCACGCCCGCGCAGTCAATCAGTCAGTTAACTACCAGTTAGTTAATTGGTTGATCGACGCGTGAAATAAGATGTATTTATGTATGTATACACACACACACACACACACACACACACACACACACAGATATATATATATATATATATATATATATATATATATATATATATATGAATAAAAATAATAATAATAAGATAAAAAAGATCGCAAACAAGTCTGGCACACCCGGTGGGACATGGTGTCACCTTTCATCTCTTTGTCGAGATATTTGGGCTTCGAGGCCCTCTCAAAAACTACTGATCGTTGGCTTGTTTGTCTTTGCAGGCGAACGATGACAACAAATGGATTAACTGGCGTCGGCTTCGGTCCTTCGATCGTTGCTGGGCATGCACAAGGGTACATGGCGGTGCCCATGGAGTTCGGCAGCTTCCCTACCGCCGTCGGCTTCCCCAACTTCTTGGGGTTGGCCTTCGTGGACATGCTGGAAATCGAAGCCCCGGAACCTGTCAAGGAAGCCGCGGGGAAAATGGAGTCTCTGAAGACTCCCTGATGCAACGACTCATCCAAGAGTCCGGCCCCGGCCGCTAGCTGTCTGGTGCACCACGTCATACGTGGGACCCACCCCGATATCGTCAACAAACACCCTGGAGGACGTCAACGCCGCTAAACCCAGAGGAGTGCTGCTGTGATTACCGGGACTCTATCTCAGTCCGGGAAGTCTATGATGGTTGGCGGCATGCGCGTCTTCCTCAACGGACGCAACGCACGGGTGGCCCCAGACCGAGTCATCCCCACCATCCCTGTCCACAACACATACCAGGCCCTCGCTGGAAGAAGGGCAGAAAGAGAAGAAATCGGCCACTATGGCCAAGGAAGGTCGGCCCCCAGGCCGAGAAAGTTCAAACAGGTGTGGGTTCCCAAGCGGGCCCAACCTGTCCACCAGCTGACACCCATTCGCCGCCGTCCTATGTATGACGGGGCGGAAGAGAGAAGAGAAAGGGGCTTGCCCCCGAAGAAGGAAGAAGAAGTGGTTGCGGATCCTCCGCGCCGTAAAAGTTTTCGGGCTGCTGCCCGTCAAGCCAACATCCCAGCCACGGGACGAAGATTCCAATAACCTGCCGACAGAGTTCGGCTGGCTTATATCCCTCCTACAGGAGGTCGACAATCATCCCCCGTGTTACATCAAGAGCGGGGTCAAGAAGAGATGACATGTCTGGTCAGAAACTATTTTCGAGGGTTAGGCAACCCCTCGCTTGGGCAACAGTGACTGATGCAAGCAGCCGCCGCCGATGAAGACTACTGCCCGTCAGTGGCAGATGAAGAAGATGTGGCAGAAAGAATGATGGTGTCGTCAGTCGACGACAATGGATATGATAACGGCTTCGAGATCGAAGCCGATAAAGCCATCCCCGAGTGGGAAGAAAGAAGAAGAGTTTCTATGTTCGAGAGGCTGACCTTCCCGCAACAAGCTAAAAGGAGGGTCCATCGACAAAGGAAAAGGATGCAGGTCTTCACCTGCAACATGGCTGGTGTATCCAACCGATATGGGGAGCTTCCCGAAGACCCCCAAGAATTGGCTCAGTTGGCCGCACGGCTGGGGCCGAATACTCGCAGAACAGAAGCAGCGAGGGAGCTCCTGATGATGGCTAAAGGAAAACAACCCCAAGTCTACCACCACTGGGATGACAAGGCCCCCATCCTGACAGCTAATGTAGTGATGGCGGAGGAAGAAGACGACGTCCCCTTTGACATCCTGCCCGAGGGTACGTCCGGGGATACAGCAGAAGTTATCCCCACTACAGCCACTATAGACCCATCGATCTTGATATTACTTCAGCAATATCGACAAGAGATAGACTTGCTAAAGAAGCAGTTGATGGAGAAAACTGAACAGTCCTCAGCTTCCAAACCACCCGAAGTCCAGGGTGAATCATCTCGGGGAGCAGTCCGTCGTGACGGCCCTCCACCACTCTACACACTACCTCAGTCGTCAGAGCCAAGCATGGCGACAATGCAACAGCGGCTGCCATAGCTACAGCCGTTGCTACCTCCGGTGCTCCCTCGAGCGCACCAGACACCCCCGCTGCTGCGTCCTCCACTGGCGACCACCCTGGTCACCCCGTACCTGCAGCCGGCGCACTTCTATCCGGAGCCAGTTGACTCCACGGTCATGAACCGGATGATGGTGGAGAAGATGATCGAGCTGAAGCTCGTAGAGAAAAGTGAAGGCAACTATGTCGCATTTGATGCCTATCGGGTAAACACCATGCGGCTAAATGACTTCCCCAGGGGGTCAACAAGCCGCCTAAGTTTGACAAATTTAACGGGAAGGGGTCCCCGAAGGAGCACATTGCATATTACATGACCGTCATGGGTGATCTGGCCATCGACGAGTCATATTTGTTGAAGTTCTTCGGGTCCTCACTGATGGGATTCGCATTTGAATGGTACTCCAGCCTCCCGGCTGGGTCGATCAATGACTCGTCGGATATGTAGAGAAAGTTCAGAGAAAGGTTTCACGTCACAGAGAGGGAGGTCACGGTGGCTGAGCTCTACTCAACAAGACAAAGGGCCGATGAGATAGCCCTTGATTACATTAAGAGGTGGAGAAACCTTGGAATGAGGTGCAAGCGGCCCCCGCATCAGGAGGATGCTGTGCAAATATGCAAATAGAATCTCAGAAGGGAGGTTCTGGAAAAGATGATCGGAATGGAAATACGGTCGTTCGACCGACTGAATAATGTCGTGGCCGAAGTGGAAGCTTTCCTGGCCAGACCTACCCCTACATCCGTTGTCGGCACAACCCAGAAGGGCAAGGCAATAGACCGACGCTCGTCGCCTAAAGAAGCAAACGCTCTTGACATAAAGGCGTTCGAACAACAGAAAAGTGAAGGCAAGAAGGGAGTCACCCCATAGCCTGCAGAAGCCCCAGACGGCAAGGAAGGTCCCTTGCTGAGAGACAAAATGAAGAAGGCCTATTCCTTCCCAAAGGACAAGACCCAGGTTCTGTTCGACTGGGTAACAGAATATAGCATGGTCACCCTACCAGAGCCAAGGAGGCCGGAGGACCTAAAGAGAAAAGACAGTCCAAGATTCTACCCCTACCACCAGATGTTAGGACATCCAATCGAAGACTACTATGTTTTCAAAGACACCATCGAAGGGATGGTGAAGAAGAATGAGATTGAGCTGGGAGAGTACAAGGTGGACCCTCCTCAACCACATGAAGCCCCTCGGAGGAGGGCAGGAGCCAATATGATCTCCCTATACCAGGCACTGCCCTAGGAGATCTCTGAAGCAAGCACGCGGAGCACCTATGAAACTCATTTTTTGGAGCCCGCGAAAGAACAGCAGGGATGGCAGCAGATCCCTGTGAAGCACAAGAAGAAGAGGGCACCCCGCCCGAAAGAGGGGGCACATATCCGTGGTGTTACACCCCGGCCTGCTCCGTCAGTGGTAGCACCCGTATGGGTCACTCCACCTATAGCTATCAGAATACCCACACACAATCGGAGGAGACAAACTCCGCTGCCAGTTATTAAGGAAACCAATCCTGGGGTCCTTCGATTGCAAAACCTCATTGAGGGGCTAGATGAATATGTGCAGCCCGAATTGAAACCTCTGTTGGTGCGGGACCACGTCCCGTGGCAAGAACTAGAGCAGCTCTCACTTGAACAAAAGGAGGAAGTTTAAGAGGCACCCGACAGAGAGGGCAGTCTATTCTGGGGGCACCCGCCCGTAGAAGCAAAAAAGAAGAAGAAGCAAAAGAAGAAGAAAAGAAAGACCGCTGGGGCCAATAAAATGCAGGTTGTCTCCTGTAACACCCTATCAGCACTCTTCAACCTACCCGGAGAGGAGGAAGAAGAGGAAATTTGTTTCACAGCCCATGCTGGGGGAGGCAAGGCCGAGGCCGCAACTGCTGCACATGCCACCCGGTCAGGCTGAAAATAGGGGCGCCAGCCGCCACCCAACCACAACATCATGTTCAGAGGGGAGCAACCCTACAAGACACCTCCGCCGGAGGTCAAGGGAGTCCAAATCCCCCCTCCGTCAGGCCTATATAACAAGAGTGGGGGCAAGGGGGTCCCTTCATTTCTTGAATTCATGAAGATGTCCAAGGGGAAACAGCCCTGCCAGGAGGCTAACCCTACACCCGGGACTGTTCACCCGTAGCTCGCACAATCTGCTGAAGAGCCAAATACAGATGGAGCTTGCTCCGCAGCAACTAACAAAGAAGACCCAGAAGTCGGTACCAGCCAGAAAGGCGCCGAATCTGAGGAAGATGAAGCAGGTCCGTCAGGGCCGGCAAATCAAAACCTCCCCAAGCCCAGATGGGCTGAAGAGATGAAGCTCTCAAATGTCTGAGCTGGGAGCCGAATAATGAAGCTAGTCAAGAAGCTCCCTGCTCGATTTACAATCTGGGAGATCCTCTCTTTGAGTGAAGAGACCCGACAGGCGATCATCACGGCTCTGCAAATGCCTGCTCATTTCTAGACTTGCATAGCTGAAGCCGTATCGGAAGCCAGTATGACCTTCACTCCAGAAGACATGCTACTGTCTACCATCAGCCACAACAGGCCGATGTATATGAAGGGGCACCTGAATTGAAGGGAGCTAAACAGGATTCTGGTTGATCCCGGTGCAGCGGTCAACATCCTACCATATAGAATATATGAGAGGCACCACTTTAACGTGCATCTCGAGAAAGTCAGGGATATGCGTATCGCCGGCTTCAATCAAAAATGTGAAGTGTCAATGGGAGTGGCAGAGTTCACCCTCACCTTAGCAGATTTCACTACAACGGTGCAGTTCCATGTCATTGACTCTCGCACCTCTTACAAGGCGCTGCTCGGCTGCCCATGCCTGCATGAAAATATGGTGGTGCCCTCCACGCTCCACCAATGCATCAAATACAATCTCCAAGGGAAGGAGGAGAGCATATTTGCAGACCCCCACCCGTTCGAGGTGTTTGAATGTCATTTGGCAGATGCCAACTTATATACATGGCCTTCCCAGAAGACCTCTAAAGTTAAGACCCCTGCGGGGGCATCGAGAAGCACATCCGGTAGCAGTTGGTATCCACCACTGCCGCGCGGGTATGTCAAGCCCAAGGTGGTCTCCCATATCACAGCATCCGGGAACGTGGGTAGGATAACACCCCCAACACTATACCCTGAAGCTAATGAAGTGCGGGTCGCTCGGCGGCACAACCATATTGAAATCCCGGACGGCCTTACCAAGCCAACTCCCGGCCTTGATAACCCTACTGTCGAGCCTTTCAAGACTTGGGAGGTGACACAAGAAGATGGACCCAACATCTTGTTCTACACAGCTGAGGAGCATCCTACTCGGGAAGACACAGACTGTAGCCTCCCCGAAGATATAAGCAACCCGCCAGTTCCCGTCCAAGGCCTGGCATTTACAACTGATCGGATGGCCAGGATGTTTCAGAAGCAACACATTCCCCCCGATCAGTCTCAGAAGCGTAAGGAAGCTTTCCAGAAGATGTGGTATCCCGCAAATCTGGATAAGGAAATGAGACATGCTTCTCAACATCCAGGGTTGGGCTTCACCCTGGAGGAATATTATTACAGTGGGCGGTACGAGGTGGACACCATCTCCACCTTCTATCCTGCTGAAGATAGCCCTCTGGGGGTAGCTTTTGATGAATACCCGGCGGAAGCTGAGCATGTGGAACTGGCTTGACCCTTAAATCAAGAAATAGAGACCTCGGACCCCTACCGATGCTGGGAGCAGGTCTACCCTGAAGAGGCGGCCCTTCAAGCCAAATTTGATACGGCTAGCAGCAGTGAAGCCGAAGACATTGAAGAAGCAGGAATTTCTCCCTCCAGCGGAGTCCTACTAATGACAACTTCAACACCCTTTCTGCCAATCGGGGAAGCCTTGGTCGACTCCGATCAAGGGAAACAAGCCATCAGGAAAGAAAAAGCCGCTTCTACGGAAGATGCAACTGCCCCAGAAGGCAAGACCTCCTTAACTTCTGCTACAAAATCAGGGTGCTGTCCAAGCCCGGCAATAAACAATTACCAGCCTGTCACGGTTGCAACCTGAGCTACAAGGACTGAAGCTGCTCTTTCGCCCTTGGGAGCTGCAACGACAGTGGATTTGCTAACAGAACAATCCGCGCAGCCGCTAGCACAAGGAATAGAGAATTCTCAAGAAGCTCTGGTGGTGTCTGACGAGGAAGTCGAGGTACTCGACCCTCAAGGTGGTATTCCAGACTTCGTTGACCTCCAGCCGGCACCTCCGGAGATAGAAGACGGAGGCCAAGCCACAGTCGATGAACTGATAGAAGTCAACTTGGGAAATGAGGAGGACCCTAGGCCTACCTTCCTCAGTGCCCAACTATCCCCAGAAGAACGGGAGCTGTACATCCAGCTGCTACTAGAGTACCGGGATTGCTTCGCCTGGACTTACAAAGAAATGCCGGGTCTAAGCCCCGCTATCTCACAACATGAGCTGGAAATCAGCCCTGAGGCTGAGCCGGTGAAGCAACCACCACGACGCATGAGGCCAGAACTCATTACCCAAATCTGTACTGAAGTCGACAAGCTCATTGACGTGGGATTTGTTGAAGAAAACCAGTACACCACATGGCTGGCGAATATCGTCCCCGTGAAGAAGAAGAATGGACAGATCTGGATATGTGTCGACTTCCGAGATCTAAATAAAGCCTGCCCCAAAGATGACTTTTCGGTGCCAATAACGGAAGTCATGATAGATGCTACAACGGCCCATGAGGCCCTGTCATTCATGGACGGGTCATCCGGTTACAATCAGATTTGGATTGCGGAGCATGACCGGGTCCATACTGCTTTCCGAACCCCTAAAGGCATTTATCACTATAAGAGGATGCCGTTCGGACTAAAGAATGCTGGCGCAACCTATCAGCGCGCAATGACCAAAATCTTTGATGAGTTGCTATACCACAAGGTCAAGTGCTACATAGATGATATGGTGGTCAAAACCAGAAGAAAAGAAGATCATCTGCAAGACCTCCGTATTGTTTTTCAGAGGCTGAGGCAGCATGAGCTGAAGATGAACCCCATGAAATGTGTGTTCGGAGTGTCGAGCGGAAAATTCTTGGGCTTCATTGTCCGGTATCGGGGAATCGAGATAGACCCCGTAAAAATCAAAGCAATTCAGGAGCTACCTCCACCAAGGAATATCTCCGAGCTGAGATCACTACAGGGCCGCCTGGCTTATATCTGGCGGTTCATTTCCAATTTATCAGGGCGATGCCAGCCTTTCCACAAGTTGATGATGAAAGATGTTCCCTTTTATTGGGATGAAGATTCCCAGAAAGCCTTTGACAAGCTGAAAGACTATCTGAAGACTCCTCTAGTGCTGGGCGCACCAGTGAAAGGACGGTCATTGATACTATATATAGCAGCTACACATAACTCCCTGGGGGTAATGCTGGCCCAGAATAATGAAGAAGGGAAAGAGCAAGCCCTCTATTACCTCAGTCGGAGACTGGTCAGGACTGAGGAAAAATATACTTATATCGAGAAGGTCTGTCTGGCACTGGTCTTCGAGGTTAAGAAGCTCCGACACTATATGTTGTCACATGAAATCAGCCTGGTATCCAAAGAGGATCCCCTGAAATATATTATGTCCCAGCCGGCACTCAAAGGTCACCTGGGCAAATGGGCGGTAATCCTTATGGAGTTCGACATCTCCTATGTACCGTGCAAGGCCGTCAAGGGCCAAGCTATTGCAGACTTCTTCGCTGAGCAACCGGTACTCGGGGACTGCCCGTTGGAGCCGGAGCTTCCTGAAGATGAAACCCTGGAAGCCGTTCAAGTGCAGCCCTCCTTGTGGCAGCTATATTTTTATGGCACTTCCAGAATCGACACCTCTGCCACTGGATCGGCCAGAGTCAGGGCAGGAGCAGGCATAGTCCTGAAATCCCCAGAAGGAGAAGTGGTGCACACATCCTGCTCCATAAACAAGCATTGCACAAATAATGAAGCGGAATATGAAGCCCTGATAATCGGGCTGCAGATCGCTCTATCCATGGGAATTCAGATGCTGGAAGCATTTGGGGACTCCCTGCTAGTTATTAAACAGCTGGAAGGAGAGTTCGATGTGCGAAAGTAAGAGCTTCTCCCCTATCACTAGCTGGCAACTCGCCTGATGTCAAGATTCTACTTCATCAGCATCAAGCAAATCAACCGAGGCTGGAATGCTCAGGCAGACGCCCTCGCTAAGCTGGCCAGTTCATTGGCTGTCCCACCTAACACAAGCCTGAATATAACAGTGATCAACCGCCAAAAAGTCCCCAGTGTAATAGAGGTCTTGGCCGACGAACAAGAGATTGAGATGATAACCGTCGAGGAGATTCAACTGCCCGATTGGCGAGAACATCTCCTGCGGTGGTTCCAACACCAACAGCTCCCGAAAGAAAAAGAACAAAGAATGAAGCTCCGTAGGGTCAAGAACTCTTACGAGATGAGAAGCGGAACCCTGTTCCGAATAATGGCAGATGCCCGAAGGAAAGTCCTACTTCACTGCTTGTCTTCAACAGAGGCGGGACAGGTGATGCAAGAAGTCCATGTGAGATCAGCTGGAGTACACCAGGCTGGCCCAAAGATGAAAATTAAGATAAAGAAATTGGGCTACTATTGGCCCACTATATTTGATGATTGCTGCAAGTTCGCCAAAGCTTGTCAGAAGTGTCAAGAACATGCTAATGGGGCAAGGAGACCTCCAGTGCCACTGCATCCAACCCTACCAAGCTGGCCGTTTGCTTAGTGGGGCACGGACGTGGTAGGGCCGCTACCAGCATCTTCATAAGGGTGCAAATATATCTTAGCAGCTACAGACTACTTCTCCAGATGGGCGGAGGCGGTAGCACTAAGAGATGTAACAGGAGAACTAGTTGCAAGATTCTTCCGCCAGAACATAATATTTCGGTTCGGGATCCCCAACCGAATCATCTCTGATAATGGCAGCCATTTTAGAAACCAGAAGGTTTATCGGTTAGCCGACAAGTACAAAATTAATTGGAGGACATCGTCCCACTACAACCCTCAAGCCAATGGGCTCGCAGAAGCCTTCAACAAGACACTATGCACGTTGCTGGAAAAGACTGTCAAGTCTAATAAAAAAGATTGGGAAGAAAGGATGTATGAAGTGCTCTGGGCCTATCGTACTGTCTACAAAACCCCAACCGGCTGTTCACCTTTCTCCCTCGTCTATGGGTCAGAGGCTGTGGTGCCGATTGAACTGGAAGTTCCTTCGCTTCGAGTCGCCATCCAACATGGACTAGCCAGCGGTGAACAAACCAATGCAGAAAGAAGATTGGAAGAGCTCGCTGAGCTCGAAGGAAAACACCTCCGGGCACAACAAAACATCCAACTCTACCAAGCTCGCAAGGCACGTGCTTTTGACAAGCTGGTCAAAGGACGAGAATTCAAGAAAGGAGACCTGGTGATGGTCAAAAGAAGAGAAGTGATGGCCTCCAACCCCAAAGGGAAGTTGGTCAAAAATTGGGTCGGACCATATATCGTCCACCGAGTATATGAAGGGGGTGCCTACGTCCTGGTAGACCACAAAGGAGTCATCCAGTTCTCTCCCCTCAATGAAAGCATATAAAGTTGTATCATGTAGCACAACCAACATTCCCCGAGTGATCGGTCAGAATACCCTTTCCTTGGTCCAGTGGCATTCCGCCCTGATCGAGCTACCTTTCCTTGGTTCAGTGGCACTCCGACCTAGCCAAGCTACCCTTTCCTTGGTCCGGTGGCATTCCACCCTGATCGAGCTACCTTTCCTTCATTCAGTGGCACTCCGCCCTAGCCGAGCTACCCTTTCCTTGGTCTAGTGGCATTCCGCCCTGATCGAGCTACCCTTATCTCGGTCTAGTGGCATTCCACCCTGATCGAGCTACCCTCACCTTGGTTTAATGGCATTCCGCCCTAGCCAAGCTACCCTTATCTTGGTCTAGTGGCATTCCGCCCTGATCGAGCTACCCGTACCCTGGCCTAGTGGCACTCCGCCCTAGCCGAGCTACCCTTTCCTTGGTCCGGTGGCATTCCGCCATGATCGAGCTACCTTTCCTTGGTCCAGTGGCACTCCGCCCTGATCGAGCTACATTTCCTTGGTTTAGTGGCACTCCGCCCTGATCGAGCTACCTTCCTTGGTCCAGTGGCACTCCACCCTGATCAAGCTACATTTCCTTGGCCTAGTGGCACTCCACTCTAGCCGAGCTACCCTTTCCTTGGTCTAGTGGCATTCCTCCCTGATCGAGCTACCCTTATCTCAGTCTAGTGGCATTCCGCCCTGATCGAGCTACCCTCACCTTGGTCCAGTGGCGCTCCGCCCTGATCGAGCTATCTTTCCTTGGTTTAGTGGCACTCCGCCCTAGCCGAGCTACCCTTATCTTGGTCTAGGGGCATTCCGCCCTAGCTAAGCTGCCCTTATCTTGGTCTAGTGGCATTCCGCCCTGATCGAGCTACCCGCACCCTGGCCTAGTGACACTCCGCCCTAGCCGAGCTACCCTTACCTTGGCGTAGTGGCATTCTACCCTAGCCAAGCTACCCTTATCTTGGTCTAGTGGCATTCCACCCTGATCGAGCTACCCGCACCCTTGCCTAGTGGCACTCCGCCCTAGCCGAGCTACCCTTATCTTGGTCTAGTGGCATTCCGCCCTGATCGAGCTACCTTCCCTTGGTCTAGTGGCACTCCACCCTGGCCGAACTCTCAATAGAATACACCGTATTACTGTTACGGGCCTTACGCTCGAATCAGCGAAAGATCATTCCTTTGCGCTAGCATTCAGCCCTTGCTAACGAATGAACCATTCTGCTCGGCACAAGGCCTGGTGCTCTGGTCAACAGCCGTCTACCGGCAACCGAGGGTCGAACATCACACTTCGACCTGCCACCCCTTATATCAAAAAAAAAGAAGAAGAAGAAAAGAAAAGAAAAATGGGGTTAAAAATAGAGATACCCCGCCAGACTTGCTCCTATATTAGGACAAGTGCAAAAATGGCTATAACCCGGCTATGGCGAAAACCCGAAAGGGCGTCGCAGGCAAAATTGGGTACCCCGCCACGTGAAAACCCGAGAGGGTGCGTGGGCAAAAGCAAGAGAAGGTTGGCTTCGGTAAAAACCTGAAAGGGCACTTAAGTTAGTAAATTGGTAATTTTCAAATTCCCCTTTTGTTCTCCCCCCGATGAAACCCCAAAAAGGGACAATCATCAAAAATCTCTCCGGAAATCCTTTAACAAACCCATGTTCGATCATCATCATTGTCGGCGAGATTGGTCGATCTCTACCCTTAACTCGGACCTTCCGTCCTTGCTAATAATCCTACCTTTGCTTCGGCATGTCACCCATGCTGATGAATAAACCCATGTTCGACCCTCGTCATCATCGGCGAGATTGGTCGATCTCTACCCCTAACTTGGACCTTCCATCCCTGTTAATAATCCTACCTTTGTTTCGGCATATAACTTATGCTGATTAATAAACCCGTGTTCGACCCTCGTTATCATCGGCGAGATTGGTCGACCTCTACCCTTAACTCGGATCTTACATCCTTGTTAATAAACAGTGTCCTTTGCTTCGACATTTAACCAGTGTCGACGAAATAAACCCAGAACCAATCCTTGTCATGATCGACAAGGATGGTCAGCATTCTAGCGGTCCAGTTCTCCTGTACTCCGAATTCAAAATAAAAAAAAAGAGAAAGACAAGAAAAATGGGGTTAAAAATAGAGATACCCCGCCGGACTTGCTCCTGTATTAGACAAGTGCAAAAATGGCTACAACCCAGCTGTGGTGAAAACCCGAAAGGGCGTCGCAGGCAAAATCGGGTACCCCGCCACGTGAAAACCCGAGAGGGCGCGTGGGCAAAAGCAAGATGGAGCTGGCTTCGGTGAGAACCTGAAAGGGCGCTTAGGTCAGTAATGTGAATAAAAAAAGTAAATGAATGATGAATAGTGATGATCCATCCTCCATCCTGAAAACCCTTCACAGGGTCGAAGCAGAGTCTTCGTCTAATATCCCACCTATACGCATCCATTGTCTACCCTTTTCGACCCTTGTCACCATCGGCAAGATCGGTCGCTACCCTTTTCTATTTTTATCATTATCGACAAGACTGTCTACCCTTTTCGACCCTTGCCACCATCGGCAAGATCGGTCGCTACCTTTTCCGGTCCTTGTCACCATCGGCAAGACCGTCTACCCTTTCGACCCTAGTCACCATCGACAAGATCGATCGCTACCCTTTCCGGTCCTTATCACCATCGGTAAGACCGTCTACCCTTTCGACCCTTGCCACCATCGGCAAGATCGGTCGCTACCCTTTCCGGTCCTTGTCACCATCGGCAAGACTGTCTATCCTTTTTGACCCTTGTCACCATCGGCAAGATCGGCCGCTACCTTTTTCTGATTTTTGTCATCATCGGAAATACCGTCTACCCTTTTTGACCCTTGTCACCATCGGCAAGATCGGTCGCTACCTTTTCCAATTTTTGTTATCATCGGCAATACCGTCTACCCTTTTCGACCCTTGTCACCATCGGCAAGATCGGTCGCTACCCTTTCCGATTTTTGTCATCATCGACAATATCGTCTACCCTTTTCGACCCTTGTCACCATCGGCAAGATCGGTTGCTACCCTTTCTGGTTTTTGTCATCATAGGCAAGATCATCTACCCTTTTCGACCCTTGTCACCATCGGCAAGATCGGTCGCTCCCTTTTCGGCCCTTGTCATCATCGGCAAGACCGTCTACCCTTTTTGACCCTTGTCATTATCGACAAGATCGGTCGCTACCCCTTCTCGGTTCTTGTCAGCATCGGCAAGACCGTCCACCCTTATCGACCCTTGCCACCATCGGCAGGGTCGCTCGCTATCTGTTTTGGTGTTCGTCTCTCATATACCCTTTTGAGTCCTCCGGGCTCTCGACTCGTACAGGCCGTTGTTTAGTCTTGAGAATAGTCGCGGCGCGGTGGAGCGAACACCTCACCCTTTTGCTGAAGGCGTGAGCGCTCTCCTGCCCTCGTGACCCACACACTCAGGCTAGAATCAACTGGCGAATGGAAAGAAAAACAACAAGAATGATGACAGGATAGAGTCGTCATTTGACAGCAAAATGAAGATTTTCATTCTACGGAATAAAGAGTACATGTTACGCGGGGCATTCCCCGGAATACATTAAGTCCATCAAGAAGAGGCGAATAGAAAAGAACTATGGCAGGGGGTGTCGGAAGATGTCCTCCAGCGCCGGAATGCCCAGGGAAGGATGGCGGGCCAGCTCCTGCAGCCTGAACTCAGTGGCCTCTAGCTCGGATAGTCTCTCCCCGAGGGAAGCAACTTGCCCTTTGGCCATTTCTGCCTCCTCCACCCTCTGGACTTCCAGGCATTCTACCTATTGAAGTTCAGCCTCTGCCCTCGAAAGTTCGGCATGTAATTCCGTTATGCAGGGCTGTGAGAAAGCTTCGGCGCTGCAAAGAGGCATTGGCATCGTCCCTCATCCTCGCCGCAGTCCCTTTCAGAGAAATGAGAGCGGTTCGGCATTCGGCCTGATCCAGTGTTACGGCCGCAAGCTAGTCAGCTGCCTCCCGGCCTAGAAATTCCCTCCTGTTTACATACTTCAGGAGCAAGATCACCCGTGGAGTCCAGTCGTCCATGAGGCAACCAAAGGCCAACAGTGAGTGGGATAAATGATCTATCAAGCCCCTCAGCTAAATATAAGTTAAATCTCTACTGGCCGTTATGGTCTACTGAAGGGTCCCTTGGAACTGCCACACGAGGTCACTTAAAGACTGAAGACCAAGCGACAATGTCTTGGGTAGTTTAAATTCCACTCTGCTATCCACAGTGGCCCAGATATCGTCGCCTGTCCCCGAAGATGATGATGGCGTGAGCTATAGTCCACTACTATGGGGAACAACCACGCTGGCCGATATGGTGGCTGGATCCTCAATGACAACAATTTTCTTGCCTGCCCCCTGGGATGGAGGTGCGACAGTAATATCAAGAGCCAAGGACGTGTGTTCTTCGACGAGCTCTCCGGCTTCTATTTCGGAGGGGCCACTCTTCTCCGGAGCTGACCGTTGTGTGACTTCTAATGGCTGAAAGTCCGCAACTGCTGCCAAACTATCAACCCTCACAAGTGCTCCGGGTCCAGCTGGAGCCATTGCTGCTGCATAGTCCTTGGGGTATCGCAGCGCGATAGGCCGCAGGATGAACGGGAGAGTTGCATGGCCCGTGCCTAGAGTCGGGAGGGGTATCTGCACCGTCATGGTTAGCAGCACCACCTCAGTCTGCACCATAAATATGCACATTAAAAGCTAAAAGGAAGAGGAAGAGAGAGCAGCAGGCACCGACCATGGATGGGTCCTTACCTCAGCCGGTACTAAGCTCAAATATCTAAGGGCAACTTCTCTGGCGCCAGCCTCTCCGCTCACAAGCGAGCCTGACGGCCCAAGGCCACTCCACGACAACCGGGGTGGGCTGAAAGTCGGATGATCGCTTTCATAAGCCGAGGACGCCCCGGCATCCTCCGTCTCTGTGTCAACAGGTGGGAACTCCTCATCACTGGAGCCACCACCATAATCAACCTGTTCAGAGGAGGAGGATCCCTCTGCTCTTTCGGGACGCTCCACCATCGGAGCAGGAACCTCGCCAGCGGAAGCATCATCCGCAGCAGGAACTTCCCCCGTGCTCTCCACACTAGAAGCAACGGCAGGTGGGATCTCGAGGACAGGTTCACCCTGCCCCTGGATAATTGCTTCTTCGGCACTCTCCGAGCCCAGAAGTAATGACAGTTGTATGTCAACTGAAATTTATGGCAAGAAAGGGTCAAGCCGGCTAAAGACATGAAGATTCGTGAGGGCATCACAACTAAACTATAAATTACCTTCCATTTCCTGTCGGGGCGTTGGAGAAGGCAAATCTCTCTCTATGGGAGCAGCAGGAATTTCCTCGGCCGCTTCCCTAGTCGTGGCATCTACCGGTGCCTCCAGCCCGACGACCGCGGCAACTGTGTCGGCAATCATCAGCATGAGCTAGCCGAGGCAGTCAAAGTGGACTAATGAACTATGAAGAAAAGAAGAGCCTACCTTCAGCTTCTGGCCTTTGTGTCCGAGAGGCCTCAAACTCTTCAAAAGATACAACCGAAGGAAGAACGGTTGCAGATTCCCTATCTGCGGCCTTTTTTCGGCGCGCCCGTGTCACCCGGGTCACCGCCGCTTTCGCCTTCCCGACGGCCTCTCTCAACTGGGATCGAGTCTGCTTTCTCGAATCGCCAGGAGGCAGTGGCGTCGTGGTCGGGGCTGGCTCGGGAACCTCAAATTACGCCGGCTTCTGGGCCTTTATTATCATCTCCCTAAAGTGTCGGGTCTCCTCCGAAGTCGGCCGGACTGCACATGCACACAGGTGAGAATAATGCACCACAATGAAAGAAAGAAGCTGGCCGAAGGGTCTGAATGAAGAAATGGAACATACTTGCCGGCCCCGTATAGAAGGGGAAGAGAGGCCAATAATATAGCGATGGCATTTTGTCTCTTGAAGCTGCCTCGCGAATAAGCCAGCATAAATCTCCAATCTTTTTGCTCGGCTCGGCCAGCAGCGCCAGGTCCTCGTGACCACAAGAAGACAGGAGATAATATAGGCTCAGGTGGTCCAGCCCCCATCTGTCAGCATATTTGAAAGAGACATGAAGAGGTCGGTCCAGGATGGCTTCGCTGGGACCACCCACTGAAAGACCGTGTGAGCGAAGAAGCGCGAATAGCCACGGGGTGTTGTCATATAAGGCGGCCCGCCTGTCTTCCTTGCGAATGAAGGTCCGATAGGGGTACAACCTATCCACCTCGGGATGCCAGTCGGCCACAGCCGAGATGGGCTCCTCTACCGGCAAGGGGAGTTGCTGAAGGACTACCATCTCGCTACTCACCCGGCATAAACCCCAAAGGGTTTTCACATAGTCGTCCTTATTGATCGAAGGTAGTTTCGGGTCAACCTTCATCTTGCGACCTTTTATGACCTTGCGGGCCTCCAGTTAGGCCTTCACTTCCATATTGGTCTAGGACTTCAACTTCTTCAAATAAGAAGACTCAATGTCAAGGACTGGCTCTGGCTGGGAATCCAGAAACCTGTGCTCTGCCACAGCCCAGCACTCTCGCCGGGAGCTCCTGTAAAACCCAGTCCGCGCGTTCCACCACTTGATATATTCAGGCGTGACGCGGGGGAAACGGGCAGGGGTTGGCACCCTGAAAGAAACATCCTCCCGGCGATGGAAGAACTCCCACCATATGCGGGCATCGTCATTTGAGACTTGCCCGGCCCTGTGCCTGTTGGGCAATGCAAACTGTGAAGAAGAGTGTGGAATGTGCTGGTCGTAGCCGAAGTTCCGACTGAAGCGGAATGGATAGTACGGCTCCAACCATAAAATGCCGCTCTTGCGGAATACAAGGACACTCGGCTTGATAGCCAGTGCCCAGTCAACCAACTCCGGTTCAAGAATAGGCCTTGTACATTTGGCCTCAGAAAGCGGATGAATATACTCCTCAATCTCAAAAAGCTTGCATTGTCTCGTCCTGTTCACCAGCGGGCTGGAATGGGCAGCTAAGCTCCAAAAATGAAGAACCCTAGGCGAATCTGTGGGAATACGGGCCAGTTTGCCCCGAATGGCATAGAGTTGCTCTGCCAATGAGGATGGCTCGGCACTCGCAAACTCTATCATCCGTGGAACAAGAGGAACCGCCTGTAATGCCCGAGGAGCCGCCTCCGGGAACAGGGTACAAACCCAAGCATTAAAAAAATGTAACGGACCGACCGTCTGAAGACTTCTGGGGAGACGCGTCTTGTGCAAGTCTCCCAACATCTTGTAAATAAGACACAGGGCCACCGGGCAAAGATACAGCTTGGTACCCCAAGCCATGAGACAGGCCGGATAAATGGCCTCCGCCCTAATCACGCTCTCGTCACCTTGAGGAAGAGCGAAAGAACAAAGCCAATAAACTAGATATGCAGCACAGTGAGTGATTGCATCAACGCCAGTAGGGTTTGGGTTCTCGCCCTGCCCTCCTCTCGAAGAAGACGATGAAGCGGCCTGGCGTCGCACCCTCTTCTTCCGCTTCTGAGCCACTGGCGCTATCGGGGGAAAGTCTTCGTACTTAATCTTCCCATTGAAGAAATATTGAAGCCAGGTGCCCATCCGCACCCTTCGCTTCTCGCCCTGCTTCCGAGCTTCCCTCATGTCGTGCGACGAATGAAAGAGGGTGCGGTACGCCTTCATCAGATATCGATAGGCGTAACCCGCCAGATACCGACCGTCACCGTCGGTCTGATCTTTCAGCCAGTCATGCCAACAAACCTCTTCATACGGTTCCCCATCAATGGGTAGGCCGCTAAGCTGCGAGAGGCTCCACAAGTCTAGAGAGGTCTCTCCTTCCGAAGTATAGAAAGTGTTATATTCGGCGCAGAACACCTCAATCATACTGCAGCACAAGCCTCGGGAGATGGGGTAGCGGTACCTTGAGGCATACACG
Source organism: Amorphophallus konjac (assembly GCA_022559845.1). Classification (NCBI taxonomy): domain Eukaryota; kingdom Viridiplantae; phylum Streptophyta; class Magnoliopsida; order Alismatales; family Araceae; genus Amorphophallus; species Amorphophallus konjac. The sequence goes on from CM040125.1 coordinate 70,450,666, forward strand.
CTGTGATATACACCAGCCCTGGTCAGAATTGGAGCATAATGATGTAGCACATAGTCTGTGAACTCCACTGCTCCGGGTCTGAATGCGTGGGCGTCAGTGGCTCTCACCTCAGCGAACCACCCCACTGATATCTGGTGCTTGAAGCGGACCGCCAAGCAATCCAGCAAGAATGATTCTTCTCTGTACCCCCACTTCAGTGGGGCAAGAAACAAGCCAAAGATCGGCTTCTCCCGATCCACTCTGCCCACGGAATCATTCCACCGAGCGGGTACAAATTCAGGAGCCCTGGTCAGCAGCTCGTCTTCTGGAGCCAGATCTTGCAGTCCCAGCACAGCGCTCCATTTCCTGACCTCTCCGGGGAGGTAAATGGGTCTTCCCCGCACCACACAATCTGTCAGGCTGTCTCTCTCCACCAGCAGGGCCTGCTCAACTTTTCGGACAACGAACACGTCCCTCTTCCCTTGAAGGTTGAAGCGTTGGAGAAGGGACATCAGGTGTTTTTCTTTGGGGTAGTCCCTCCTAGCGACACCTTCCCTATCATAATGAAAGGAGTCACCCCCAAGAATGAGGAGATGGCTGGTATCAACAGTATCTATCTCCGAATCTGAGGATTCCACAACCACGGCCACTTGACCGTGCCCCCGATCAAGGGAATTGACGTTTGCCCACGTCACCACGGCACGAGAAGAAGAGCCGGATGCCACAACAGCTGCAAAGAAGCACATCAAACAATAATCAAAAGTCAGGAAATAGCTGATCAAAGGCATATTTCTGAAAAAATTTCGGCAGAGTCTCCCCAGCACGGGAGATTGCCAAGAAAAGCGGGAACGTGTCCACTAAGGGAACGGCCCCTAAAGGCAGCCATCGGCATCACACCGAGGCCAAAAGGAACACCCGGGGAAATAGCTCTGAGGGAAAGCCCTGCTAGAAGCCTCCCGGGGCCCAAAGGAAGGGTTTGAAACCTAAAAGGACAGCATCTCGCTCACCCCAAAGGAAAGAACCGCCGCCGCTCTCGCCCTCACCTCACTCGGCGTCGTGTGAAGAGAAGAAAGGGAGGAGAGAGAAAGAAGCTGCGCAAATGAAAGGTGATGAAGAAGAAAAAATGAAGGAAAGAATATATAAGGGGAAGCCTCCCCTATGGTTAATCCGGCGCGCGATTTTGCGCGCCGAATTAACATCCCCCCAACAAAAGGCGCGCCGAAATCAGCCGCACCGGTTTAACGAGCAAACAACAAGGTCGTGCCGTATTAAAAACCCAAAAGGCTAGAAGTGCGCTGGATTAACGTCTAAGGCCAAGGGGCGCGCCGGATTACCCGCTCCATATTAATATCTAAACGGCGCCGGGTTAACGTCCATGCCGAATTAAGGGCCATCCCAAGCTCCTGTCAACCGAAGAGGAGATCATTCCGGGTGAAATTCATCGTCGGCCTTGCTGCACTTGTGCCTTGATCACAACACCCACGTCTGGGGGGCATTTGTTGGCACCCAAAATATGATCGTCGGTGACCAAGCCATAAAGACGAAGGACCCGGCCCGCTAAAGCACGGAAGTGAAGATTTCTCAAGCTGCTAGAGCCTCGAGTAACCCCGTATGGACACGGGTGTAGACACGCCAAAATTGACGTTTTGTTGATCAAATCTCATGTTATTATATAAATGCCCCAAGTGGACTTCAATATTCCTATAACATAAAGTTTTTCTATTTTTGTGAGTTTTTCTGCATTTTTCCTGTATTTTTGTGAGTCACGACTTGAGTAAGGGCGTTAATTTCACAAATAACGACCTGTTGTAGGGCGTTTTCAAAGAAAGGACGACCGTAGATGAGGGCGTCAATTCCTGGTGTTATCCCTTAATTTCTGGAATTATCTATTTTCAAAATAAAAGGCATTTTGTGAGTAACGCCTTTCCTCAGGGCGTGATTTTAATTAACGCCGTTATCTCAGGCGTGTTATCTCAGTTTTCAAACAGAGGAACGTTTTTATTTCCAAAATTAAATCCAGGAAGAAACGCCCTTTCCTAGGTCGTGTTTCAAGAAACGTCTCTGTGAAGGTCGTCAATTCATAAATAGACGCCCTGTATTAAGGCGTGTTTCACTCCAGAGTCCTTCTTTTCCCCATCTTTCCCTCACAGTTCCCTGCTATCTTTGGACTCTTGCCCGATCTTAATCCTTCCTTGGATGCCTCATTACCCGTTCTTATCAATTCCCTTGTTTGATCACATCCGATTGACACTATAAAAGAAAATCTGGTTTGATCGTGTAAAAGGTTAACAACAACAACAACTCAAAAGGTTGAAGATTTTTAAGTATTCAAGCACGCAGAGCTTCCTCCTTCGAGCATTGTTTTTTTCTTCATCCCTCTGCATCCGTCCAGCGTCTCTCCGGTTCCCTTTACTCTCGTCAGGGAGAGCAGGGCGATATATATATAGCTTGTTTGTTGTTCATCATATTCTTGGCATCACTATTGTCTCCTGTCGTCAGTTCTTTTACTGCATTTAGCATATTAGCTCCTTCCCTAGTTCTCTGCTAGGGGTTCTAAAAAGAAAACAAAAGAGAGGTGCGCATGTTAACGTCGTTTCATCATTTTATGTTGTTTGTTTTCGGAGTGGTATTACTGCACTTTGGCTGATCCCCTTTCTTTTGCTTGTCTTTCATTGTCTTTCTTACAAGGTAATCAATCAAGAAAACCCACTTCGTCGGCCGGCCGATTGGAGTTGGAGGAGGAGATCCACATTCATCCCGCATCCCATCTTTCACCAGGTACATGCGATCTTATTCTTTTTTTTATTGAGGTAAACCCTCTGGCGATCACACACTCCCCTTGTGCACCTCGTGCATTGTTTCATCTCCACCATTATTTAATGTTTCCCTTTTCCTTCCTTTTTAACCTTTCCCCAAAGTGTGGATTTTAAAGGAATCCACAAATTGGCGATCACGGTGGGACCTCCACTGTTTTCTTTGTTGATTACCATCTCCATTGGCACCCTCGTGTGCCCTTTCCCCTTTGACACCCTCGTGTGTCCTTTCCCATTGACACCCTCGTGTGTCCTTTCCCCTTAGGCACCCTCGCGTGCCCTTTCCCCTCGGTACCCTCGGTACCCTTTCCTTTGTGCCCCTCGGGCACCCTCCATTGTGCACCCTGCACACTCCCCGGATCAGTCAATTGCTGCTTATTAACGCCTTCGACGAGGGCGTCTTTTGATTTAACGCCCCTCACAGGGCCGTGTTTTTATTAATTAACGCCACCCTCAAGGGCGTGTCTTTATTGCATCTGCTTGCCTGATCTTCACTATTTTCTCGTCTGATATTTAGCGCCCCTTACAGGGACGTGTTTCATTGATTAACGCCCATCTCCAGGGCGTCTGTTTCTATAACTGCGGTTTGTTGCATGCTGATTATACTGTCTGTGGAATAACGCCCCTCTTCGAGGCGTTTCATTTCTTGTCAACGGCTGTCATTAGGGCGTTTCTCTTTATCATAACTGCCGTTCGCTGCATCCTTATTATACTGTCTGTGAATTAACGCCCCTCTCAGAGGCGTTTCATTTATTATCAGCGCCTTCCATCAGGGCGTGTCTCTGAGTTTTGACGCCCTCAGCTACAGGCGTCCTTTATTTATAACGCCTAATCCTAAGGCGTGTTTTTCCTACGGTCTGTGAGCCCCTCACAGAATTTACGACAGCCACGCTGCCGTGTTTTCATTTAGTCACGACCTGCCACAGGGCGTGTCTTTCCTCTTGCTGTGAACACGACCTTTCCAAGGGCGTGTCTTTACTGTTCTTTTTCACAGATTGGCTATTATTCATTGCTTAGCATTTGTCTTGATATTATATTACTGCTTGGATCATCTTGGTTTGCTGGCTTGGTTGAGAGACCTCCTCTCTCTATCCTAGGATCCACACACCCTTCTTGGAATCGGGACGACCCTCCATTGAGCATTCCGTCTCTTTGGACCGGAAATCCCTTTTCCAAGACCTCCATAAGTCCCCGCACCCGTGGATTCCCTCACGGACGCCGGGCTGGTTGTACCCTCGAAGTACCTGGAGTTTAGAGAACCTATACGTTGTTAAAAGAGAGAAGAACTTAGTTGACCCGGAGGTTACATTCGGATCAAACTAGGTCTCATTTGGCAAAAAGAGTGAACCTTCACAAATAATCCACCCTAAATTCAAACATCAAACATTAAAATCTTGCGTTTCTTGCCAACCTTGTTTGCATAAACATAGTTGAGTGATTTGATTGCCTTGTTTGGATTGTATATTTTGTGACAGTTCCTTCATTGAACATCCTCTTTCTTAAGAATGAAGCTCCGTTCAGGTAAAACCATCAACATGTCAGGCCACGGGTACTCTTATGATGATGAGAATGAGAACATATTTGGTCAATATGAGGACCCTCCCCAGGATTCTTTTTATTATGAGGGGAACTACCTTCCTCCTCACCCCCATTACTCACAAGTCCATGTGGTCGATACCACTGTCCATGAGGCGGACCCTTCGTCTCAAGTTCCATCTTCCAACACTTCGGGGAACCCTTCCCCATCCATTAATGTCTCAGATTTGATCCAAGCTCTCTCCCAGTTGGACGACTCCCAGCGGCAAGCCATTCAGGCCGCCTTAAAGGGGAAATCCGTCCTTTCTTCTTCTTCTAATCCCCCTCCGGCCGTGAGTGGCCATCAAATCATTAATGACCAGGCGGTCTTGCATCCTCCCTCCTCTCGTCCACAAACGCCTACTGCGGCCATGCCGGCCCAGCAGGCGAGCTATTCAGCAGTTAGGCATCAATCCTCCCAACCTCCTCGGGTTCTACGAACGCCTATACCACATTCTTTTATTCAAAACCAGGCCCCAGTCGAGCCCGATACCAACACTCTCTTGCTTCAGAAGCTAGCCAGCATGGAGGAGCAGCTCAAGAAGGTTACAGCAACTAAGAATGCTCCGGAAATTTCTCTTCCTACGTTGCCAGTGTTCCATTTACCACCTTCTGAAATGCCGAATTTCGGCGATATAATGGGACCGGTAACCCATTCATTCATTTAAAGGACTTCCGATATGAGACTTCTTTCTGGCAAGACAATAAGGCCTCTCTGGCCTATTTATTCAGAAGATCTCTTGAGGGACCCGCCCTCGAATGGTTTTATTCTCTGGAGCCAGCTGATGCCGGCGATTTCGATGTTATCCAAAGAAAATTCTTGCAAAAGTACAGAGACCGGGTGGGACCTTCCCTTTCTGTTACAGATCTGGTCGCTGAGAAAATGAAGCCCGATGAAGACTTCATTATATTTGCTGACAGGTGGCGGTCTATGGCCGAGAAATTGAAGGACACATTGTCGGAACAAGAACAAGTAAAAATGGTCATTTCTAATGCAACTCCTCAATTCCGGCACATTTTGGCCATGAATCGGCTGACAACTATGGAAGAGCTCTATGAAAGAGCTCGTTATATACAAACACAAATGAAGGATTCGCCCATCATGGGCATGTTTGAGCCGAAGCCTCGGCTGTTTAAAAAGAATACAAATGTCAACAGCGGGCCCACGACTGAGGGCACTGTCATAAACGAGCAGGTTGGCGTAGTTGGTCACCCCCACCACCAGTCAAACCCACGACCTCCGCCACCTCCACAGCAAAACCCCCATTTTACCTCCACTCCACAACGCCACTTCACACCCCAACCTTCTTTTGCTCCATCACCGAGCCAAGCGCCTCGCACCGACCCTCCAGCACCACCACATTATCATCAGGTCCCCCCACCTTCCAACTATGGCCAACAACAACGGAGACCACCGCTTGGCCCCAAGAGGGCCCATTATCCGCCACTCCCAGAGAGTCTCCCTGACATTTTTAATGCTTTGATGGCCGCCAACCTGCTCGTCCTACCAAAAGAAAGAACGGTGTGGCCCGACAATGTTGACACATCCCGTTACTGTGCATTTCACCGCGCCCCTGGTCACAACCTTGATCGTTGTTTCCATTTCAGAGATCATATTTATGATTTGAATGACCAGGGTGGCATTAATTGGGATGAAATGAGGCAAGTCATCGCCACCATGAAAGAGAGAAGGCCGCATCGGCAACAGCAAAATCAGCAACAACAACAGCCAGCTCCGCAGCAAGTTCAGCCACAGCAAGCTCCAGCACCCCAGCAGGATATGGGGATTGTCCGTAATCCATTGCCGGAGCACGCTCCTAATCAACACGTGAACCCTGTCACGTCTCTCTACGAGGTGGAGAGAGGGCAGGGATGGCACGAAGAAAACGCCTCTGTCGGGGCATTCCACCATGATCCAAACCAAAATCAAACTCCGCGCCTTTTGCGCGTTCCTCCTTCTCCTTCTAGTCTCCTATCGGGACGTTCTCTTTTACGCCCCGTCAACCCACCTACTACCACCAATTCCGCGACCTTGCCGGCTCGCTCTCTTCTTAACCGCTTACCACCACAGCAACCTGCCATTCCACCTTCCACCACCAATCCTACATCCGCGCCCTCCAGGCCACTCCTACTCCGTTCACCGCCAGCACCCGCTACCCCCTCTACCACTCCTACACCGGCAAGAGTTCCTCCACCATCAGTACAACCACCTTTTGTGCCACGATCTCTCCTTATTCCACCACCTGCCAATACCCCTCGCATTCGGATATCCCTTTCTTCTCTCACGCATCCTGCAGGGGCACCTTCTTCAAATACTCCTCCCATGCCTCCCGCGGGGGCATCTCTATTAAACACCACTACTACGCCTCCTACGGGGGCGCCCCTTTTATTGAATTCCCCTTTGGTATCCCCTAGCAGGGTCTCTGCTACCGACATTCCTTCCTCCTCTTCCAACCCTCCTCCTAATATTGCCCCGACAGAGGCGCGTCAAGGCGTAGCGCCGCTCCGTAGTGGACGGATGTTCCACCGTGTTTTCCCACAGAGAGAGCTAGAGCCCGTACAGGGGACGCAAGAGCAAGAACAAGAACAGGATTCAGTGCCGGGAACTCAGTATGATCTGTTAAAGCACCTGGATCGCACTCCAGCCAGAATCTCCATTCTTGAATTAATCAAGAGGTCCACCACTCATCAGCTGGCCTTGAAGGAATACCTGCAGAAGGTTATGGTCAATGAGGACCTCCCGGTTGAACAGATAATTACAGTCTTAACCCCTACCAGCAGTCAGCCGGCAATCACATTCCATGAACATGAGTTAGCACCTCTACCGGCAAGAAAATATGCCCTGTGTATTACGGTTGATATCAACAAGGTGGCTGTTAAGCAGTGTTTAGTAGACACCGGTGCATCTATCAATGTGTTGCCTCCAAGCACTCTGAAGTTATGCGGTATCCCTGAGAGCCAGATTCGGCCATCCACCATTACTGTCACTGCATATGACAATACAAAGAAACCCCCTCTGGGTATGATTACTCTTAAAGTCAGCTTAGGTCCAGCCACCATTACGGCAGATTTCCATATTCTGGATATGGACCCGACCTTTAATGGTATCCTGGGTCACCCTTATATTCAGCAGCTTGACGCAGTGCCCTCTACAAACCATCAGTGCCTTAAGTTTCCGCACAAGGGCCGCATTATCAAGGTGACCAGCGTGCCGATCTTACCAGAGGAGGACATACATGTAGCTTCATCAGTTCCTTCCATGTGGCCAGCCAACAAGCCGTTATTATCTGTGTTGGACATTCACTGTCCACGACCGATGCTATCTGAGACTGTTACCACCGTTGCCATGACACCCCTGCCTTCTAAGGGGAAGAAGAAAAAGAAAAATATGATGAATACCCCCGGCTGGAACATTCTGATAAGGATGGGATATCAAGATGGCAAGGGCCTGGGGCCTAAACTCCAGGGCAAGATTAGGCCCATTAAGCCTCAAAAAGTGGTTGCACGAGGCGGCTTAGGCTACAAAACACCGGGCAAGAATGAAGGAGAGCCGTGGGCTGTTATGACGTCCACCTTCAAGCCAGATCGCCAGCCGCTCACCTGGACTTTAAAGACACATTTTGTCACCGGTGGCGTTCAGAACAATGAACAAACTACCATCATTACATCATTGCTTGATTGTCAGGATGTGCACGCTAGACAGTTTGCGCGGCACATTGCCCCACTGGCCACTTACAAAGCCTTGGAGACTTTAAGGCCAGATAAAAGAAGAAAAATGGGTGACCCGGAATGTGACTGGTACAGGTGGTTTGACATGAATGATATCACTTTCTCTTTAAGCCGCCTGTTCATGCCGACAGATCCGGAATGGCCGCCATTGATTCAAGAACTGATTGAAATGCCTGCCGCAATCACAGATAAAAGGCAGATGTTAAGTGACTACACAGATACGGGAGAGCCAGATGTCCCCTTTGAAGAAGGATTCTCCGTGGATAGGCTGTGGACCGGCCTTTTCTCCCTCACTTCTGTGCATCCGTCTGTGTTGGTTTCTCTCTATTCCCGTGGGTCTGGTCACGTGCCGCGACCACCACCGATTACCATCAACTTATCTCCCAATTCAATTCAGATTTCCTTCCCTATTGCTCCTTCGCTCCTCGAGCGATTTTCCAAAATCTCCATCTCGCCCCCGTATGGGCCATCTTTGATTAAACCTTTCTCCAAACTTGCAATCTCCACTCCTCCCACTATTCCCCCTTCACATTGCTTTTTACTTGAGAAAGAAAATAAAAACAAAGGAAAACATGAAAACGAAAAAAAAATGCCAAATCTCCAACATTCCAATCCTCCATTTCTATTGAGGAGACCTCATACTTTTCTCCCGAGCGCGTCCCAACCCAGGGGCCGCTCTTCCAAGATTCCTTGGTAAGTCTTTTCTCCCCCTCCGATGAGGGGCCCTCCCCTGTATCACCTCCTGTATCCACTTTATCACCTCCTTCTTTCCCTTATAATCAAGCTAGTTGCTCTTCCTCCCTTTCTTCCTCTTCTTCTAATAAAAATCATGGGGTAAATTCACACAAGAAGGCCAAGGGTAAGCAGATTCCTCGCAGATTTTTGTTGGAATTGGCCATTAGATGCCAAGCTTGTTTAGCTCTCCCCGAGTTTGTGGAAGATCCGATTATCCTGCCAGAGTTAGAACATGAGGATTTTGTTGCTTCTGATGAGGGTTTGGGTGTCTATGAAATCATGAATGATGAAGACCCTATTGAAGAAGGGGATGAAAGTTATGAAGAATATGAGGACGAGGCTGATGCTTTTGCTAGTGGTATGAGAAGATTCGACGAACCATCAGCCTCAGTAGAAGAACCTACCAAAGAAATCAATTTGGGTACCGAGGAAGACCCTAGGATTGTCCTCATAAGCAAAAATTTGCCGCCCTCCGAAGAGAAGGCGCTCATCTTAGTTCTTCAAGAATACAAGGACACGTTCGCATGGAGCTATGAAGATATGCCTGGATTAGACCCTGCGCTCGTTGAACACCGTCTTACACTTAAGCCAGGATCTGTCCCGGTAAAATAACGGTTGAGGCGTTTCCACCCTAGCATGGCTTTGAAAATGAAAGAAGAGGTCGATAAACTCCATAAGGCTAGTTTCGTTAGAGTCATCCTCTATCCCAATTGGGTGGCTAACATTGTCCCGGTTATGAAGAAAGATGGAAAAGTTCGAATTTGCATAGATTTTCGGGACCTCAACCGAGCGTGTCCTAAAGATGACTTCCCCCTCCCTCATATTGATGTGCTGATTGATAACACGGCAGGATTTGAGACTCTTTCTTTCATGGACGGCTTTTCAGGCTACAATCAGATTCGTCTGGCCGAAGAAGACCAAGAGAAAACTTCATTCACTACACCATGGGGCACATATTGTTATGTGGTCATGCCCTTTGGACTTAAGAATGCTGGAGCCACTTATCAAAGGGCTATGATGGCAATTTTTCATGACATGATTCATATTTATATTGAGGTGTATGTGGATGACCTAGTTGTGAAATCAAGGACAAGGATTGAGCATCCTGGGGTTCTGGCTAAGGTTTTGCAAAGATCACGAGAATTTCAATTGAAAATGAACCCCAAGAAGTGCGTATTTGGCGTTTCTTCAGGGAAATTACTTGGATTTATCGTTAGCAAGAGGGGAATTGAAGTTGATCCCAACAAGGCGAAGGCCATTAGAGATATGCCTCCTCCCAAGAATTTGAAGGAAGTTCGAGGATTAATCGGGAGGTTGCAATTTATTTGCCGCTTCGTCTCCCAGCATTCACAAAGATGTAAGCCGTTTTACGAGCTTACTAAGCCAGGAGTCAAGTTTAATTGGGATGATAAATGTCAGGCAGCCTTTGACGGATTGAAGGATTATTTGGTCAATCCTCTTGTCCTGAGGCTGCCAATTCCAGGCAAGCCACTTATTCTTTATGTTTCAGTCCTGGATGACTCCGTAGGTGCTGTCTTAGCTCAAGTGGATGAGGAAGGTAAAGAGAGGGCAGCATACTACTTATCTAAACTCCTTAACCCCTGTGAGCAGAGATACTCAGCCATGGAGAAAACTTGTGCAGCTTTGGTTTGGGTAGTTCAGAAGCTAAAACACTATTTCCTAGCTCACGAGGTTCACCTCATTGCTCGTATGAATCCAATCAAATTCCTCCTTGAAAAACCTGTCCTTACTGATCGATTGGCACGCTGGCAAAGCTTCCTTTCTCAATTTGACATCACTTACATTCAGCAAAAAGCTATCAAAGGTTATGCCATTGCCGAGCATCTTGCTCACCACCCTCTCCCCCGCTTTGATCCTGTCAATTCAGAGTTCCCAGATGAAGAATTAATGTCCATTAATCAATCCCATGATCCTATGTGGACGTTACATTTTGACGGAGCTCGTAATTCTCAAGGAAGAGGGATCGGCATGGTTCTTTTAACACCCGAAGGAGTCACCATTCCATTTGCTGCTCGGCTCACTTTTCCCGTCACCAATAACATAGCCGAGTATGAAGCTCTTTTGGCTGGTCTTAAAACCGCTCATCAATATGGTGTCACTCATTTGCGAATTGTCGGTGACAGTCAGCTTATTCTACGCCAAGTGTTGGTCAAGTGCCGCACCATCCATCCTAAGCTCAAGCCCTACCAGGAGCTCGCTTCAGCTTACGCCAAACTCTTCACTAAATTGATTTTCGTTCATGTCCCGCGTAGCCAGAACATTTTGGCCGACGCACTTGCTTCCTTAGCCTCCGCTTTAGTTTTCCCTCCTGAGCGTGATTTTCATGTCCCCCTGATTCATCAGCGTGATACTCCAGCCATTACGGATCGTGCTTTTCTCGATATTAGGGATCAGGTGCTTGAGAAGGTTAGACGGAAGGAAGCTCTTGAAGGCAAAGAGGTCATGCTATTGGATTGGCAAGAAGAATTGGCTGACGAAGAAAAGCCTTGGTATTATGAGATTGCCAGATACTGTAATGATCAGTCTTATCCCGAGGAAGCCACTGCCGAAGAAAAGAAAGCAATTAGGAGAGTGGCTCAACGTTATACTTTGGTTGGAGGTGTGCTCTACAGAAGAGGGCTCACCGGTGTTTTATTGAGATGCCTCGATGATGATGAATCTTGGAAAGTTGTGGAAGAGGCGCATTCTGGTGTGTGTGGTGGTCATGTGAACAGCCAGATGCTAGCTAAGAAGATTCTTAGACTAGGGTTCTATTGGCCCACTCTAGAAGAGGATTGTTCTATCTATGTTCGAAGGTGTGTTAAGTGCCAACTGCACGCCGACAAGATTCATTCTCCTGCTTCTTCACTCCATCCTACGTCCTCCCCATGGCCTTTTTCCATGTGGGCTTTTGATATCATTGGACCTCTTGGTGATTCGAACCTCCTGACCAAGCAAAAATCATTCATTCTCACGGCAACGGAGTACTTCACCAAGTGGGCGGAAGCAGAAGCTTACGTGGAAATTAAAGCATCAACCGTCTGCAAATTTATCATGAAGAACATCATCACGAGGTTCGGCATCCCGAGCACCATCGTCACCGACAATGGACCTCAATTTATCTCCCAAGATCTCAAGGGTCTCTGCAACAGGTATAACATTGCATTGCATCATTCTTCTCCCTATTATCCGCAGGGCAATGGCCAAGCAGAGGCCACTAATAAAACCTTAATCAAGATTGTTAAGAAGACGTGCGAGGCTAATAAATTCTCGGATTGGCCAGACAAGCTGGTTGAAGCTCTTTGGGCCTACCGCACTTCTATTCGAACCCCCACTGGGCAAACTCCTTTTGCCCTTACTTATGGAATGGAGGCCGTAGTCCCTTATGAGATTCTTATCCCCTCTCTGCGAGTACAATTGGATGAGGAGCTCTCTATCGATGAACGTCGTGATTCACTCCTTGCCCAATTGGAACTCCTAGATGAGAAGCGTCTGGTCGCCGCTGAGCATGCGCGCGTTTACCAAAACAGGCTCTCACGTTTTTATCAAAAGAAGGTAATTGAGAGAAAATTTAAGGTTGGTGAAATGGTAATCAAAAGAATTTTTGTAAAGCCGGGTGGCCCTCGTTCAAAGCTCCAACCAAATTGGGAAGGGCCGTTTGTCATAAAAGATGTTTATCCTGGCAATGCTTATAAACTGGTTAATGCTGAAGGGGAGGAATTAACTCACCCCTGGAATGGTTTGTATCTCAAGAAATATTACCCCTGAACAAAAATCCAAACAAAAATTGAAAACTTCACAAATATCCAAAGAAAATAGAAATCTCCCAGATAATCCAAAAAAATCTGAATATTTCCAAAATCCAAAACAAAAGAGTTTTCTTTCATGGTTCTCCCTTTTGGGCTGACATGACATGCAAAGGTCCCCGGTCCGAAAGGTCGAAATCCAGAATCCATTTGTCAGTCTTGCTAATTTAAAATGGGAGTTGACCCCGCACACACTACACACTTTACTCTTGAGCTCAAGCAGTGCAAAATCTGATGGAAAGTCAAAATCAAACTAAAGGCGAAAGACGATATCCATTCTTTTCTTCTTCGGCCCACAAGGGAGGAAGGGAGGTCTTGAGGTAGACACGCCAAGCCTATCCGCCGCCCTAGTAGGAGGAAGTCAGGGCCCAAAAGGGAACAAATGCCACAAAAGCCCAAGTACAATTAGGTTGTTCATCAGTTCAAATCTATTCAATGCAAATCAATTCCGAAGTGAAAGTCAAATAGTGAAAAGAAAAGCATGTCAAGAGGGCAAAGTCCCCGCAAGGAAAACCTTGGGCGTATGCATGCATTATGAAGAGGCAAAAAAGGCAACAAAGCGTCCCTACGCCAAAGACCGAACCCCAACAGGCATAAGGATAGGGGAGGTAGCTTTGCCTCAGGCATCTTTGAATCTTTTGTGGGCTTCCTCATAGCTTCTCTTTTATTTTTGGAAAAGTCATGAACCAGCAGAATGGTCGAGACAAACTGAAGAGAATGCACTGTACGAAATCTTGTGTATAAGTTTAACCGTATTCACACCAATTCCCCTTTTAATTATTCAAGAAAGGTTAATGGAACTTAGAAGATGACCAAGTAGGGCCCACCACCTTAATTTCTTTATCAGCCCAATTTGGGAGGAATAAAAATTAACGCCTTTGTTCAAGGCGCTTTTATGCTGATTCACGCCTAGATCATAGTCGTTTCTTTAAAAATAACGCCTCCTGGAAGGTCGTGTTTTCAACAAAATTCAATAATCTTTGCACGGTAACGCCGTCTCCAAGGGCGTCTTTCACGATAGTAACGGCCTAATCTAAGGCGTGTTTTTTAGAAAAATCCTCAAAAAAATATATATATATACTGAAAAGAACAAAAATAAATTCTTCATGTTGCATGAATTGCATTCTTGCCTGGACATCTTTTAATTATTGTTTGCATACGTGTGATTGCATGAGGCATCCCCGAGTTTTGATTATTTCATTTTGCCTTATTAAAGGCTTGGCCCCTTGACCCATTATTAAGGTCAAAATATTTACACCCCTTGCTCACCGGGCAAGGGGCCAAGTCGAACAGATGAATTAACCTGTTTGTTCAAGTGAAAACCGCAGCCGCAGATACAGGGCAAAGTAAAGCAAACACGAGGAACGTGAGAAGAAAAAGTACACAAACACAAGTCCACAACCACACAAGTGCTCAGGTAACAAAAGCTCAAATCTCATATATATATATGTATCATCATGTCTATCATGTACAGGTGTGAAGGTGGAGGAGTACAAGTACAGAACTCTCAGCTCTCGCCTCCACCCTCCTCTACTCTCCTGCTCTCAACCTCCTCCTCACCATCCCGAACTGGCGCCAGGTGGAGGAGGCATAGGCCCCCGTGAAGAGGCCGGAACCCGAACGTGTCCTCCTGCCTCGCTCCTCTCTCGGAGGGAAGAACCCGCCACAAAGGTGGAGCTGGTGAAGGAGTACCCCGCAGCCCGTGCTCGCTCACGGCCTCGCTGCAACCGCTCCTCGGACACTCGAAGCCGCTCCTGGGAAAGGATCAACTGGGTCCTCGAGTCCGCCAGCTTACGCTCTCGTGCCGACAACTGCTCCTGGAACCGGGCACGCTCCGCCTGGTGCTCCTCCCGCTCACGAGCCCGCTCCTCGCGCTCCCGAGCACGCTCTCTCCTCTCCAGCTCTAGGGCAACTCGCAGCTCGGCTACGTCCTGAGGAAGCTCACTGCGTTGCTGCAGGGTCCGCTGAAGCTCTACGATCCGCTGATCGCGGATCGACAACTCGGTACGTATCGCCTTCAGCTGAGCAGCCTACAAACAGGTAAACAAATCATCAGTTCCACAGTTCAATAATTCATGAAATGAAATAACAACATGTGACTAAAGGTAGGTCACGCACCTGTGAGCTCGTCGCTCGGAAGCCCTCATCTACGCAGATAAGAGTGGCTCGAAGCTCTTCAGTCTGTAAAAATGAATTTTTATCAGTGCACAATTTATATCTAATCATTATTTGAATGAGGTTTCAAGTTCAGAATTTACCCGTGAAGCAAGGTCACGCTCCGCCACCTCGGCTCGCGCTATCGCACCAGCCAGTTGCTCCGTCAGTGCAGTCACCTCTGCACTAGGCCCCTCGAGCTGGAGGCCTCCCCTGGATCTCTCCTCGCTGCTCCCTGCTGGGCACGCTGCATTCATTAAGACCGTCAGTGGCTAATCATTAATTCAACACAACAAAAAAATTCATTTGCATATAGGAATAATTTAAACACTCACCAGGGTCTCCAAGTCTGCCCGTGTGGCAGCTAGCTGGTCCTCCAGGCTGTGTAGGTGAGCCTGGGCATCTATCGCCGCTATGTCCCTCGCATCCTGCATTCATTACATGTTAATCGCATAACAGTTACATAAGCATTTGCATTTAATTTAGAAATAAGTGCATTCATACATACCCCTAAGACCCTCATCTGAGGTCTGCCGGCGTGAACCTCCCAGTAGCGCCGGAGGTACTCGGAGCTGTCAGTCGCGTGGGAAACGACTGTGGTCCCGCCTCGCTGCCAGTCGGTGTACTGCTCCTCGAATCGCACCCTCTAGTCGGTCGTCTTGGTGCGACCGCGGGTCTTCTTGCCAATCCCTCGAGGCTCTCCGACCTCGATCCACTCCTGGGGCAGGCCCAGGGTCCTCATCACCAGCCGAAGCCGTAACGGCTCAATCTCGCTCAAGCAGTGTAGCCACAGCTCACGCCCGAAGCGAGGTCACCCCGATACGACCCAAGGCTGGCCCTCATCGGTCATCCCCTCATATGGTCTCCACTGCACCTGCATTCATGAACACGCATCATTATCATTTCATCATATTCAAATAAACAACAAAAAGAAATGCATATCATTCATTCATACATACCAGCGAGGGAGGGAAGTCGCGGAACTCTCTCCGTAGAACCCACAACTCGTAGTCAAGTGGGGCGCCAAAGATAACAGGCACCCAGCGTCGCGCCAGAGGGAAGGATCCCTCAGCTCCTGGCCGTGGGTCAACGCGCCCCATCGGCATGTATAGGTGGCTCCACACCTACATCCATGCATTGCAATTAGTACTATATTCACATGCATCATAATAAGAAGGAAAAGATAAGAAATGAGAAATTGCATACCTGAAGAAGAGGTGAGAAGCCACTGACGGTCGTCTCACGGCCTGTCCCCGTGGACAGATCGGCCATCAAATGCGCCAGCAGGGCCGCTCCCCAAGCATATGTGCCAACCGTCTCCAGATCCTCAAGGATGCCTAAGAAGCGGCAGTTGATGACATCGGCTTTCGTCCCCAGCAATAATCCCCCGAGCAGCAGCAGCAGGAACCTCCTCAGGTCTCGGTCCGCTCTCTCATGGTCAGTCGGGTCCTGGCAGCATGCCGCTCTCACCCCGTCGGTCAGTCGCTGTGCAAACTCACCTAAGGTCTCCCCCGACCTATGCCTGGCATCTCCTAGACCCATCACCGTAGTCAGGTCCGTACGGAAAATGGTCCTACACTCGCTAGGTCCCACATAGACCATCTCAAGCCCTAGTAGCCTCTGGGCCATCTCCGTATAGTCAGAATAGGTGAACCCACTCACGGCCTCACCATCCACCCGTAAACCTGTGATCCTGGCTACATCCTCTAAACTAGGAACCATATGCCCCCAGGGCATCAGAAAAGTCCGGCTAACCCTATCCCATCTCTCCCTCAAAACCTGGATCAGTGCTAGGTCAGGTCTAAAAGGCTCGATGGATAGAAAAGCCCCAAACCCCATGGCCTCTACCCTAACCCTCTGGAAGTCGGGGAGACCCTGGTATGCTGCCCAGACCATGACCCATGAGATACGGGTCCTCATCAACCCCTACATGTATTAAAAGAGAATTATTTTTCTTAATTATTTGAGTATCCATGTGGAATTACATTTGATTTGGGTTAAATATTGAATTTTAGCATTTTTTGGAATTCACGGCCACCCTCAAGTCATTTCTTGATAAATTCACGCCCCTGTGGGGGGCGTTTTTCAGAATGAACTTTAATGTAACGCCCTTAATGAGGGCGTTTTTTATGTTAATCACGCCCCAGTCTTAGGCGTATTTTGGTGGCTGTTTCGCTATTTCTGAAACATTTTTCTAATCACGCCTCGGTGTTGGGCGTTTCTTATTGAATTAACGCCCTGGGGTAGGGCGTTTTCCTAAAGGTGGTTAATTTTGAATCGTTAATGAATGAAGCGACGCCCTCTGGTTTGGGCGTCTCTTGTTGAATTAACGCCCTACTGGAGGGCGTGGGTTTCTCAATTTAACAGAAAAATCAAATAACTGACAGCATGCGAAATAATACATGAAAATATTTTTGGAAATTGTTTAATGAGCATGGAAATGATGAAAAATCATAAGTTTTAAGAAATGACATGCTTCAGGGCGTTTTCCATGGAGGTTAATTGATTTTCAGAAATTTGAAATAATTAACGCCCTGGGTTAGGGCGTTTTGTTTGAGAGTAACGCCCCCGATGGGGGCGTGTTTTTTCTGGGTTGCAGATTTCATCCCTGATGGCCATGAAAAATCAAGAAAAATATAAATAAAATAAAATAAAATGGAATTGGGGAGGGGGAACCTACCTTCTTGTGTTTCTGGGGTTGAGGCCGTGGCAGTGGCCGTCTGGGCCGCCGGAGTTGCCCCCAGGGAGCGACCGCCGCCGTGCGCGGCGGTCCTTCTTCTTCTCCTTCTTCTTCTCCTTCTTCTTCTCCACCGTCTGCATCTTCTGCATCTGCTGTTGCTCCGTCGGCCTCGTCACCGCCGGCCGTCGCCGGCTCTTCTTCAAAAGCCATGACGGCGAGCTCCTCCACGGAAAGTTCTTCCTCTTGGGCGTGGGAGGCATCGAGATCGACCACATCTGGGGCGCTGACTCTTTGGCGTTTGGCCATGGCTAAGATTGAGAGAATGTTTGAGAGAATGAGAGAGAGGAGATTGAGAGAGAGGCTTCGGGGGGGGCTTCGGTTAGGGTTTGCAGAGAAAAGGGGTGAAATGAGAATGGAAGGAGGAAGAAGAAGGGGCCCGACGGCTTTTGGGTTTCGAAAATGAGACACGCCCTTAAGAAAGGCATTTTTAATGGAACTCACGTCCATCCCTTGGGCGTTTTATAAAAGTTAACGACGATGATTAAGGCGTTAATTTCTTTTGCATGGGGAACGATAACCGTCATCAGACGCATTGAATGGGGGTTGATTGATGTAAGGGAAGTCATTATTGCTGTTTGAAGTAACGCCTCTTGTAAAGGCGTGTTACACTTGAAACGTGACCAAGGAAAAGGCGTTATTTTTGAGGAGTCAACGATTATATTCTTTTGGTTTGAATCTAGTCACGCCTTGCCTAAGGTCATTTTTTAAAGTTACGCCCACTCTGCAGGCGTCATCTGTTGACAAAGGCCCACTGGAAGCGCCTTTAGGTAAGGCGTGTATTTTTGAATTCACGGCATTCTTGGAGGCGTTATTCATAACAGAAACACAGGTTTTTGGATGATTTGGTTCATAATCACAGGGGCAGTTGGCTCAATCAGAGAACAATCTTTATTATTTTGAAAAGAGGAACTACAATGACTAATGAGCCACTTTGGGCCTTAATTTTCTCAATGAAGTTACATAATTTTTCCACTGTTCTTTGTCTTCGTCCAA
Source organism: Amorphophallus konjac (assembly GCA_022559845.1). Lineage (NCBI taxonomy): Eukaryota > Viridiplantae > Streptophyta > Magnoliopsida > Alismatales > Araceae > Amorphophallus > Amorphophallus konjac. Next base: position 70,469,190 of record CM040125.1, read on the forward strand.
GTCTTCTACAGGTTGATGAAGCTTGCTTAGCCTCCATAGAGCTTGAATGGTGATAACCTCCTCACCATCTTCATTGTTGCCTAGATCCCTTGATTTGATTGGAGGAAGATGAGAGATGTCTTCTAAGTGTTGCCTTGGGAGCCCAAGCTGAGGAAGGCACCGGTGTGCATTATATAAAACGAAGTCCGAAGCACCAATAAGACGAAGGTCTGTCCCAATGGAGAAGCATGCACGAAGTTCCTGCATTTTGAATACACCCGGGGCACAAGTAAAAAGATTCTTTGGCATTACCTTTAAGTGCTCCCTCCAATCCCCTCTCTTCTTGATTTGAGGAATCCGGTTGGTCACTCTATTGCTTATACCTAATGAGCCGGTTATATATGAGAGTGGGCTCTTTGAGAAAATTCTTGAAGGATGTTGGGCTTCGTGGCATGAGTCGAATTTGAAGTGTAGATCAACCCAACTTGAGAGTGCTAGCATGCACCCGTAAATGGGCCTTCCCATGGACGCCGCTGTAAGCCCGCTATAGAGATATGCTAGGATCGCCGGTCCAACTCTCTCTTCTTCCCATAAGCTCACCACTGCGCTCAATTGGGACTCCTCTAGAAAGTCCTCCGTGGATGGGAATAGGAGTGCTCCTGCCAAGCACACCACGAAGGCTTTGGTCACTCTTTCTATCTCCTCTTCCTATTTAGCTTGATCCGCTCTCTTGTACACCCACGAGGCGAGCTTCAAGAGGTTAACTCCTTTAGTGACCTTGATTTGGTTCACTATATTCGGGCTAGATATTAACGAGGTTAGCAACTCATGGGAGGAGATGGGCCTTGGCATGATGGCCATCTTTTCTTCTTCTCCGTGCTTCATCCTTTTCAAGCCTAGGATCATCTCTACTTCCTCTAGCAAGATGGTGGCCTCAAAAGTGGAAAATAAGAAAGTATGGGTGGAAGGATGCCATGTCTCAATCAATGCTCCTATGACAGCCCAATCTATGTGGATTTGATCATAATGCTTGGCATGGGTTATCAACCCCAAGAGATGCCATCTAGCTACATATACCCTCATGTCTGATGTGAACTTGGAGAGGATGAGGGGCAACCATTTGATTTGGACATATCTTCTAGCCCCTGGAAGATTTGGGTACTCCTGTGAGAAGAGAGGAAGAAAACAAAAAAAAGAGGTACATGAGCATATGAAGTATTGGACAGAAGAGTTCAGCAACAAAGAAATAAGTGAGCAGTTCGACAGAACAATGAAGGGTTACATGCACAGTAAAGGAAATTAAAGCTTACCTGATTCAAAGCAATTCGATTGCTTATGTGCCCTTGTATTTCAGAGATTCTAGGAGTAGAAATCCTAGGTTTCTTCAGTATTCTGTCCATCGCCGCCTGCAGTTGAGAACAGAAGCAAGAAAAGAACAAAAGGCCTGCAGAAAAAGAAAGAAACGAAGCAGTTCGGCTGCAGAGGAAATTCCGATGATTTGGTTAAGAAAGTCTGCCGTTTTATAAGGATTTGAAGAGTCCTAAGGAGTCCCGAAGATAGAAGTTTGATTAGGTCGAGGACTCTGTTCTTGATTCGGAAACGGAGGTTCATTCAGAATTAACGCCTTGTCTCAGGGCGTCTCTTTTTGATTTGACGACCTTGAAGGTGGTCGTGTTTTATGTCACGCCCTTGATGAGGTCGTGTTTCTTCTAAGCTTTCACTGTTAGTTACGCCTTCTGTTACGGCGTTATTGTTTATTTGACGACTTTACCAACGGTCGTTTTTTTTTTTTTTTATGTCACGCCTTTGGTGAAGTGGTGTTTCTTCTAAGCCCCGTTTATTGATGACGCCTTTGAGAAGGGCGTGTTTTAATAATTAACGACCTATGGCACGGCGTTTTTAATGATGTTAACGCCCTATTCTTAGGCGTGTTTTATTGGCTTATGGATTTTTGACCTCTACACGCTTTTGATGAACTTAAGTGCTATTATTTGATGAAATTGTTTATGATTAAGCACTTATGATCATGTCATATTCTGAATTGATAAATGAAGTCTAATAAGTTTCAAAGTGCAGAAGTTTGCAGGATTCGAGGCGTTTGGATCACCCGTAGGGGCAGCATCATCACCTTGTATCTGTTTCTTGTAAGCATTGTTACTATATGATATCTACGCTATTATATTATGTCAAGGACCTTGTGGTTCTGATGAACCTGAAATTTGAGTTCCCCTTCATCAAAAAAAGAAACGATGACGATTTCAGGAGAATCTTGATCACACGGATAGGCCGTCGAGTTGTTAAAAGTTTGGGACGATGGTTCCACTTTCTGAGTTGATACGTGGACAAACGGGCTTCGGCTTAGTGTCAGCTCAGAGATATGGATTCTTGACCAGACCTAAACAGCTTAGCAATATTATCCTTGATTATTTTCTATTTTTAGTTTGTTTTAACCTTTTCTTTTAACCCAGCATGCATCATGTAGGACTTTGAGTTTCATGCTGAAAATCCTCATATTATGGCAATAATGAAGTTCACTCGCTCTTGATTGAATTGACATGAGATATTCCACTTTAAATCAAGTACTTCGTTCTATTTGAGGCTGTTCAGGCTGATTCCTTGAAAGTGTTCCTTTTGTTGGATCTTTATCCCAATTCTCTTTACTTTTCTGCAAAATTTACCTTGGTTGCAGCACGTCCACATTGGCTGGTAATCGCTCTCCAATGGTCTTTCCCTGTCGTGCCCACGCGCACACCCTTTATTATTTAGTTTAATCTCCTTTTATCCAACAAATCGATGTTTCCTTGGAACCACTCAGAGTTGTTTCACTCAGAATCTTGGAAAGATTTCCAATGCTTAGTGTCTGAGGCGTGTCACATCACACCTTGGCGTCTCCTTATCAGTTCGTTCCACTTCATTCCTTTCATTACACTTCGCTCCATTTCCGTCTCACTCCCTTGCAAAGTAGACGCCAAGGCGGGGCAGCTGTAGACACGCCAAAATTGACGTTTTGTTGATCAAATCTCATGTTATTATATAAATGCCCCAAGTGGACTTCAATATTCCTATAACATAAAGTTTTTCTATTTTTGTGAGTTTTTCTGCATTTTTCCTGTATTTTTATGAGTCACGACTTGAGTAAGGGCGTTAATTTCACAAATAACGACCTGTTGTAGGGCGTTTTCAAAGAAAGGACGACCGTAGATGAGGGCGTCAATTCCTGGTGTTATCCCTTAATTTCTGGAATTATCTATTTTCAAAATAAAAGGCATTTTGTGAGTAACGCCTTTCCTCAGGGCGTGATTTTAATTAACGCCGTTATCTCAGGCGTGTTATCTCAGTTTTCAAACAGAGGAACGTTTTTATTTCCAAAATTGAATCCAGGAAGAAACGCCCTTTCCTAGGTCGTGTTTCAAGAAACGTCTCTGTGAAGGTCGTCAATTCATAAATAGACGCCCTGTATTAAGGCGTGTTTCATTCCAAAGTCCTTCTTTTCCCCATCTTTCCCTCACAGTTCCCTGCTATCTTTGGACTCTTGCCCGATCTTAATCCTTCCTTGGATGCCTCATTACCCGTTCTTATCAATTCCCTTGTTTGATCACATCCGATTGACACTATAAAAGAAAATCTGGTTTGATCGTGTAAAAGGTGAACAACAACAACAACTCAAAAGGTTGAAGATTTTTAAGTATTCAAGCACGCAGAGCTTCCTCCTTCGAGCATTGTTTTTTTCTTCATCCCTCTGCATCCGTCCAGCGTCTCTCCGGTCCCCTTTACTCTTGTCAGGGAGAGCAGGGCGATATATATATAGCTTGTTTGTTGTTCATCATATTCTTGGCATCACTATTGTCTCCTGTCGTCAGTTCTTTTACTGCATTTAGCATATTAGCTCCTTCCCTAGTTCTCTGCTAGGGGTTCTAAAAAGAAAACAAAAGAGAGGTGCGCATGTTAACGTCGTTTCATCATTTTATGTTGTTTGTTTTCGGAGTGGTATTACTGCACTTTGGCTGATCCCCTTTCTTTTGCTTGTCTTTCATTGTCTTTCTTACAAGGTAATCAATCAAGAAAACCCACTTCGTCGGCCGGCCGATTGGAGTTGGAGGAGGAGATCCACATTCATCCCGCATCCCATCTTTCACCAGGTACATGCGATCTTATTCTTTTTTTTATTGAGGTAAACCCTCTGGCGATCACACACTCCCCTTGTGCACCTCGTGCATTGTTTCATCTCCACCATTATTTAATGTTTCCCTTTTCCCTTCCTTTTTAACCTTTCCCCAAAGTGTGGATTTTAAAGGAATCCACAACCGGGACTTCACCTCAGGAGAGCCGAGACAAACTCACAACCAACAGGCAGTGCGACCAAGCCTGCCCAATGAACCGGCATCGACTCTGTCGTGCCGCATACACTACACCCGTTGTCCGATCAAGGATGACGGTCTACCCAGTGGCTTCCCACCTCATGAAAGGCTCTCCTGAAGATGAAAGAGTCCCCCTGGCTCTCCGAGACGGAGGACCGAAAGCTCTGACGGCAGAAGATCCCGATCACCCGGCACGGGTACGGCTTCCCGCCAAGATGGACCCATTGGTGGCCGAATGATCGCCCAGCTCAGGTGGAACTATCCCTGGTGTTATCTCACCCTCCAAGGAGCTTCGAGCACGAGCCAGACCGAGCCAGCAGCACGAATCATAGAGCCGAAGGCCGTGTCAGCGGAAAGCCCGCATGACCAAACCAAAGTTGTCGGAAGTTCCGAGAATGGCCATACGTCAACCTGGAAGCTTCGACAAGACATCTCGTCGAGGTTTCGAGGAGCATTGGAAAGATAAGTGTTCACGGTGACCCCCGGAATCATCCCCGGACTCATCGATTGGCTCGAAGCGCGCGAGGAGCGTTAGCATGGCGCGCCCTAAACCGGCGCCCCCCGCCCACCTGATGCCCTTATCCCGGTGCGCAAGAACCCCACTATCCAGCGACTTCTTAGCCCGGCGCGCAAAAGTGTGGAGTCCTTACCCGGCGCACCAATCTCCACGCCGGATCAAGGTCTCACACCTATTCCTATATATGTATGGCTGTTCGATTGAAAAAAAGAGAGGAGAAGAGATAAGAGAGGCAGATAGAAGAAAAAATAGAAGGGAGGTTTTCGAGAGAGGCTTTCGAAGAGGAGACAGAGAGAGAAAAGGAGGAATCGGGAGAGAGAGCTTCTTCTGAGCATCCTCCGCCGGCCATCTTCATCTTCTTTCGCTGAAGATACGATACTCTGTTTCGAGAATAGGTGGGCGCCGATGCCTATCTTCCTCTGCTCTTTGTGGATTCTTTTCTTTTGGGGGTTCCGTCTATCAAATGTAAGCGAGAGGGGGAGGGATGGCAATGATATGTGCCGACCCCTCCCCTCCTCCTCTGCGATTTCTTCTCTGTTGCTCCTCTGTATATTCCTCTGCAAATGATGAACGGCGACTGAGCAATGATGCCGGCGCCGGATTCTTAATGTGTAAATGTTAGCCTATTCCCATTTCTGGGATGGTAATATCTATATGAATGCTTGGACCAGCAGGTCGAATGAATGCTCGAAGCTTATGTCCCCTTCTCTGTCTATATCAATGAGTATGTTTGAGTTCTTCCGCGCGTGGTCCCCGATTCCGGTTTCCCTGAAGTCCCGATCATGCCCCGAAGCATCGTGGGCTACAGACACGACCCCTCCCCGGGTCTTTCCGATCGACTGCTTTCATCTTAGATTTAAGGATCTCTGTATCCCCTCCATGGACAAAGCTGTGCTCATGCGCATGCTTCTTCCCGTCGTGGTATCGAGGGTCTAAATCTCATTAACTCCTCCCTTCGTACTGCTCTGATTGTTCACAAGGTGGGATTTACTTTTGGGACGGCCGGATCCATCCCCCTGAGTGCTGCGTCTTACCTGTTCGAGCATATGCTTCTACGATTGGCCCGTCTCATCTGTGCATCTACTACCCCTCTACATCATGGTCATTTGAACCATTCCAAAATTCTTCCATCCCGTCTTAATCACCCGGGGAGGGGGACATTCCCCCATTGCTTCATGGAACTGCTGGGCGATTGAGGGCTCTACCTCTCGATGGTAGATGCTTCCTCAAAACCATAGCAGACAGTAACAAGGGGTCTTAGCCCAACAAGCTCAGCCCCGACAATCTGAGACCCAATCGAGGCCAAGGGATGTATGCTCCTCGTAGGCTAGCCCTCGGAGCTTCACTCTCTTAATGGTTGATTCCTCCACAGGATGTGTCGTCAGCTGTGGGTTGCCCACCCGTCGTAGGCTAGCCCTCGGGGTGCTAATCCCATTATCAGAGGCCTCACCCTTCTATCTTCACCCACGGAGTCTTGGTGCCCCTCGCAGGCTAGTCCTCGGGGTATCCTGTCCGATGGGAATTTGTTGGATGCCACTGTGCAGACCAGCGGTTTAGGGGCGTACTCCATGAGTGAGTATGACCCTGTTTCTTCCCTGCAACTCTTCATGTTCAGGGGAGATGCTGCCAAATTTTTGACAGACTAAGAATGATTAAGCCATAATGAGATGCTTATCCTGAGCCCAACCAACTCAGTGCTCGAGTATGAACCTCGCACTGACTCACTGCATCATTTCCAGAGGGTCCTGGATTTCGATCAAACGATCAGTTGGCCCAAATAACTTCATAACTCTCAATAAAAGCTTAATAAACTCAAATGGTCTCAAAAATGCATGAAAATAAGCTAAAACGGCGCGGCCCTAAACCGGCAAGCCTTAATACGGCGCGGCCCCCCACCGCGCCGTATTAACCTGTGACTCATGTTTCCCTTTTTTTTCTTGGGCACGTTCCCGACGCGCCCTAAACCGGCACGCCCCGTTCCCTGCGCGCCGTCTTAATTGGTTATCAAGGCCGCGCCGGATTAGCTCTTCACCTATGCTTTACCGCGCTGGATTAACCTCTTTACTTACGCTTTACCGCGTCGGGGAAGCTATCTCTCGCGCGATCACACCGTTTCAAGTTGCTGTGCTATTCTAACCCTTTGCTCGCTCAATCCTGGCCTCCCATGGTCGATATTGACTACCCTAATTAGGGGTAGATTAAGTAAGGCAGGGCTG